>OY735231.1:31650669-32353169 GCA_963457665.1 Thysanoteuthis rhombus | reverse complement strand
TGAATGAAATACCCATTGACAGTGGCAGAATTCCACACCTCTCCAGGGACTGTGCCTGAAGGTATGAAGTCTTGCTACTTCTCCAATATTTATCTAGCATAATAATCTTTTCAAAAAAGCTTCAAGAATGTGCTTAGAGGATTGTTGGAAAAGGATTATCGCTTTAAATGGGACACATTCTGATCAGATGTACAGCATTTTCTGTTTATTATATCATCCTCCAACTTGTTATCCCTAAAACGGCATTTTATACGTAGAAACCTAATAACCGCAGTAAATAAAGACGCACCATCAAAGACTGGCTACTTACACCTGATTCTTAATGCAAATCTTCCTTAAAAGAAATCATACATCATGAATCCCTGCAAGTCGTATATAAGGATCAAAATAAATATGTTTACCTCCGTCAACAAAATTGAAGAGGTTTATGTGTTTGGTCGCGTCTTTCTGTCCGAAAATTCTCAATTAATTTCAATGAAATATATCACATATGATGAAACATTTGGATCGGAGATTATAGTATATCTATCAAAATTCAATTTGCATGATAATACATCCTTTAATCATTTAAATCAGCTAATAGGGGTGCTTCTTGAAAATGTACGCGTCTATGTAAGTTTGTCTTGTCTCTGTAGACTACTGAAAAAAGGATCTTGTTTGGGAATAGAGCTGTTTATATAATTTTGTAGATCATTGAATTTCTTTATAAAAAAAAAGGAGTTGTTGTCCATTTTCGCTATTTCAAAATGTAAATACCTTATATTTTCTACCATTGAACTCACAATCCTCTGGTAGAATACATTCC
This sequence comes from Thysanoteuthis rhombus, assembly GCA_963457665.1. Taxonomy (NCBI): domain Eukaryota; kingdom Metazoa; phylum Mollusca; class Cephalopoda; order Oegopsida; family Thysanoteuthidae; genus Thysanoteuthis; species Thysanoteuthis major. The sequence goes on along the minus strand of OY735231.1, from coordinate 32,352,364 downwards.
GGGCAGCACTGATCTCCTTTGTGGACCTCAACAAATGGCTGAAAAAACATAAACGCCAGGAAGATTTTTAGACTTAATGACCGAATAATTTCTCACACATAAATCATAATAATTCGAAAGGAGACAAGCAGAAAGAATGTTAAAAAGAGGAATGGTTTAATTCGTCCGATTTTCTAGAGAAAGCATTTTCCTTGTTAATTTCTTTTTTTAGTCCCCATTACAAGCTAACGTCCATAATTTCTAAGTACGGAAGCTTAAATAGAAGAAAAATGATTGTTACAATTTTCATTCTCTCGCTCAAAAAAGAACTATGATGTTGTTTCTTTTCATTTGATCCTATTCTCGAAAAAACAATCAGAACGAAAACAATCCATAACCTAAGTCTTACTAGCAAAATAAACTAAGAACGTCAACTCTCACTGTTAATGGAGATTTTGGTCTGGTGGTGACTAACGAAAAAGCCCCAAATACTATGCAGTAGTATAAAGCTAATTTTTTTCTAATCTCAAACTTTTGACAGCATTATCCTCTTTTTCGAGTAAAACTGCGAAAGTCTGACAACTTGATTGATCTGAAAACCAACTAAAAAGATGTACAAGACTGGCTGGTCAGGAAAATGGTTGAACTGTTTTGATTCTCCAAGACCTAGTTTTTATTAAGCGTGGAGGAGAAACTGCAACTTCTGTTTAAGCTTCCATACATTAAAATCATTAGTTTTTGTGAGGATTAATGAAAGAGCCCGAAAACGTCTTGTTGCAGACTTACCTTCTGGCAAGAAATCCGTGGACATAGAGCTTTTTGACATTGAACATTGCCTCTGTTACACTGGCAAAATTCACAACCTTTCCTTTGCCAGAGTTCTTTATTGGATCTTGCTGGAAAAATCTCGTCGCATTGGCCTGGAAAAGATACAACGAAAAACTGCACGAACTGAAGATGAGTTTTATTTCAGAATTTAATCAATTTTCAAGACAAATTTTACTACCAAAGTATTTATTCGCCTCCCCATAAGGGCAAATTCGACCAAGGTCGGGTTTATCGTGTGGTCTCAAAAGCGTGCATATGGTTCGCGATAAAGATTGTCTAGCTCCCTCGGTACCTAACCTTTAGTATACCTCAGATATCAGGGAGTGAAACTGGTCCTGCGCCTTTTAAGTGCAATGGGAGATACAGTCTGAGGAAAACGTAAAACACAATCACATTAGTATATCTTTCACTATTAGCCCTATTTTCTGTGATGTAAAAACTGACTTTTCACGTGTAACAACCCAAGCCTCAGCGATGCACTCAGCGTCTGTTTTGTAATTGCAAAATGTACTCTACAAGGTCAGAAAACGTTTCCTCTATGGTTTTGGCGAATCCGCATGATTTATGAGAAAGAAAGAAAAAGAAAAAAAAAGGCAGAAGAAGCAAGATAGCAGAATAGGTGCAACAATCCTGCTCATCGAACCAGAAAAGTATTTTCTGCTGCATTGTCAATTAATAAATGCAAATATGCTGTTTGTATTCATCATTGTTAGTTGCAATTATGCTTGCGTTAAAAAGAAGTCCATTGAGGCAGACGTAACTCAACAGAGCTTCTGGCAGTTAGAGAGAGAGAGAGAGAGAGAGAGTAACTCATGGGCAAATAATTAATTAGTCCTGACGCTATGACTAAACCGGCATTTACAAAAACAATGCTGAATTCTTGGAAAAAAAAGCACACCACACTAGCCATTGAGTAGATTACCGTAGTATGTCCGGTAGTGCTGACACAATTATACAGAAGTCCAAAAAGGATATGCCACATTTTTTTCGCGAAAAATAAAAAAAAGAAGTATTTTCCCCCAAATCGAAAGAAACAATATTTAAAAAAAAAAGCTTTTAAAATATTTCTGCAACACTCAATAATCTTCTTGGATCTCCCGGGGGTGTTCTGGTACCGACTTTGAGAAGCCGTAGTGCATGCATGCATGTGTCTATATCTCTACTTCATTTTAAAAAAACAAAAATTTCCGACAATGTAAAAAATAGTCGTTAGAAGATATCGATTGGAGTACTCGTGCCGATTAGCAAGGTTCTAAGGCAAATGGTGTGTTCGGTAGCACTGACACAAGATTAAAATGGTTCAACAAAAACACCCAATAATCCCATTAAAGAATTTTTTTCCGTAATCAAAATAAGAGTATTCATGCAAATTTGCAAGACTTTAGGCTTAATGGTGTTCGGTAGTTTTGACAAAAGATGAAAAGAGTCACTCGCAATTCTTGAAAAACTAAAATTTCCTAAAATCAAAATAACAGTTCTTAGAAGATATCTGATGATGTACTCAAACGGTAGCGCCGTCTAAAAGAGTCCAACGAAACCCCCAGGTTCCACGAAAGAAAAATAAAAATAAAAATTCCCAAATGGAACCTAACCAAGAGACAGACCTGCAAACTGAGAAGCATGCAGCGTGCGCATGAGAGAATCATGCTCAACCTTACATGGAGAGATCACAAGACAGTACAGTATATAAGGAAGAAAACGGGAGTCCGAGACATCATAGAAACTATTGAAAAACTAAAATGGCAATGGGCATCACGATGGACTCACGATGTGGATCCCCAGAGATCACATGCGAAACTGAGGCCGACAGAACACAAGATAGAGAGATGAACTTGACAGATTCAGGTAATACTGGCTCCGCGACGACCATGATAGAGAATTGTGGCGAATCCTGGGGAAGGTCTATGTCCAACGATGGATGTTAAAAGATTGATGATGATGATGATGACGATGATGATGATGATGATGATGATGACGATGATGATTGCAAATTTGCAAGTTTTGGGACCAAATGGCGTATATGGTAGTGCTGATAAGATTAAAAGAGACCAACAAAAAGCAAAACAAACTACAATCCATTAAAAAGATGGAAAAATAAAAATTTCAAACATTAAAAAAAACGGGGTTTTTTTGCCTACTGTTCGGTCGGGTCAGTGATCGTGGCAACAGCGATTCAACTTTTATATTGTTTCTTCTCATTTGTCAAGTATTTTTTCCTTATTGAAGTTAGGTAGATCAAAATTAGCAGCAGCCCTTTCGCGTCAATTCATTGGACATTCTCCAGACCTTTCTATCATGGATATCATGGAGTCAATACTTTTTGAACTAGTCTGGTTCATTACACAATTTTATATTCTGCCAGCCACAGTTTCCCATATGATCTCTGGGGATCTACATTGAGAGTCGTGATGTCCTATGGCTGTTTGACATTCTTGCAACATAATCAGCCTCTTGCCATTTGGGTTTTCCAATGGATTCTATGATATCTCAGACTCTCTTTTTTTCATTAAAATATTGTACTGTCTTGTGATCTTTCTATGTGATGCTGGACATGATTATCTCCTATGCACACTGTATGGTTCTCAGTTTGAGGATCAATCTTTTATTAGGTTCCATGTTCTAGCTCCATCAATGACTATTGATTCATTGGTTATATATCCTTTGTTTTAGGATTAATGGGATTTTCTTGATCTTGGAGGTTGAGCTTGCTCCACCAAAAGCTTCCCATCCTAGAGTGATCCTTCTTTTGATTTCTTCTTCTTTGAGGGTTTCATGGAAATTCGTTCTCCTTGGATGATGTAATGGTCCACTTTATTCAGTTTTGAGTTTTCCATTTTGATCATTGTGTCTTTATCTTCAACATGTTTGTTGTGATTGGCATATGTTTTACTGAAGTTCATGTGAAGACCAATTAAAGAATATTTGATACCGGAAAAAAAAAATTAACAATTTCCCCAAAATAATAATGTTTTATTTATTTATTTTTTTGATTGGATGCTAAAACAGAAAAAATGAATTGACAGATTTTAGTTGCTTTAAAAAAGAAAAGACAGAAGAACAGATTATTTTTAAGTTCATATATATATATATATATATATATATATATATATATATACATACATACACACACACATATATACACATATATATATATATATACATATATATATATATATATATATATATATATATATATATGCATATATATATATATAGAGAGAGAGAGAGAGAGCAAGAGAGAGAGAGATTAATATTTATATATATATATATATATATAGATTGATAGAGAGAAACACACAAACACACATGTATACATGTATATACATATTTATATATATATATACATACATATATATATATATGTATAGATAGATAGATAGATAGATACAGGGAGAGAGATAATATGAGGTAAATTACCAAAAAATGTTTCTGCAAGTAATTTACCCTTAACCTACCCCCTAGTTAATGCATGAAAAAAAGTAATGTGTGAATTTGGCATTTAGCGTGAATTCCACCCTCTGAAAGCTGGAAATAAACAAAAGCAGTCAACCAAAAATAGATATGATGCATTGACTCAAGGGGATTTCTAAGTCCCATTTGAAACTGTAAAAGCCATTAATACTCTAGATAAAGCAAAGGAAGTTGGTACCCCAAGGGTCATCTGCCATCTTTGAAAATTTAGAAATTTTCATCACGGATTTCCCTATTCCAGAGATAATTTCAGCATAGTCGTTCCATTCCTACCGGTCGCAGAGTCATACTGAAGACTTTAAAAATGGTACTCAATGCCTCTCTGCTAAGCACTCAACACAAGAACGAAGGTTGGGGAACATTGTTTATGACTAAATCACATCTGATACACAGGTTCTGGTAAGATCACCGAGGTTAAGCAACGTCGAGCCTGGTTTGTACCGAGTGGGCTTAGGCATGCTCTCTGTGACTGCTTTCTCGCTCAAAGTGTATCAGATCATGATTTAGGATTTACCAAAGAAATTCCACTGATCACTCACTTGTGAGATGAATTTGATACTCATTTGGTACCTTGGGGTCAGGCTAGAATTTAAACTAAGAACATGAAATTTACCTGAAGGGTCCACACACTCTGGACAACACTCCCCTGGAAATGTCCATGGGATCTGACCCTGAAATATATAGGAAGTAGAGAATGATATAAAATAGAATATAATATAAATAGAATATAAAAGCAAAGGAATTGAATTAAAATGAAAAATTTTAAGAGAGAGAGAGGGGGGAATGGTGTGTGTTGCCTCTATAACAGTCCGCTGCATAGCAACCACTAAAAGCAATTTTTTGGTTTTCGTTTTTTTTCATGAAAGTAAAAAAATGGCATGAAGCAAACATTTGACAAGCAGAATATACCTGTACTTTTGATGCCATGAGAAAATAATAAACTGGGCGTCTATTTCTTCTTATTACACTCTGAGATTACTCAATAGGGATTTTCTCAAGTATCTTCATGTGTACCAATTACCAGATGTCAGAATGAGGAAATGGCATAAAGGAAACCCAAGTGTTTTAGAATGTGGGACTCCAATAACAGAAATATACCCTCATATTATTGCAGTTGTCCTAATATTGTAAACAGAATTCGTTATGATAGAATCCTTGCAACCGATGATGTATAACTAGAAAGCATTATCATTAATTTTAATGAGTTTTTATTTTCATTCGAACTTTCACCGGCTTTTTCAATTACAACTTTGACTTGAACAGTAATTCTATGGTAACAAATAATCCAAAATAAACAATAAGCCCACAGTGAGAATCAAATCTACACCGTGTAGTCAGAGAGAGATCAGAATACATTTAACTGCTTTTAAACATTTGGTCGCAGAAGCTGATTTTACATCTTAAACTTGACTCCTTACAACCCATATTTGAAGCTTGCTGATGTTTACATTTGATACCTAATAGTCTTTAATATAAGGATATTAATAGTTGCTGCAGAATTATGATTCAAGTCAAATTTGTGATTAAAAAAAACAACTGAAAGTTAGGATGAAGGTAAAAACTAATAAGAATTAATATTAACATCACAATACTTCATCCAATGATAAGAATGATTGAGAAAATAATTTTACTCAGAAAGCATTTATCCCTGCCAACACTATTGCCAGGGAAAGTAATTGTACACGGATCGAGCCTCATATCTAATCACTTCTTCCATTGCCTATTCTCCTCTGTTCCACAAATTTTCATTGAGATTCATTGATTGCTCTTGGAGATACCATGCGGACAGATGGAATGACAGGCGGATAGACGCGATCAAATACATACAACTCTCCAAGAGAATATTTGGAGAGAAAATTACAAAGAGAATATTTGAAGAGAGAAACTAAATCCTTATTAATAGCAGCCTTGAAGAATAAACTATACGTGGACCAAGATAGACAGACCACATCTGAATGGTAAATGTTAACTATGCAGATATAAAGATGAGACACTGAACACTTAGGGTTAGCATAAAGTCCATAATCATCTAATATGTTTGGAATTGGGAAAGACTGTATGTTCAGCCCGTTTTATGGATAAAATTAGCTAAGACAGACCACGTCTGAATGGTAAATGTTAACTATGCAGATATAAAGATGAGACACTAAACACTTGGGGTTAGCATAAAGTCCATAATCATCTAGTATGTTTGGAATTGGGAAAGACTGTATGCTCAGCCCGTTTTATGGATGAAATTAGCCAAGAAAGAGTACAACAATAGACATGAGAAGCACAGGTGATCCACAGGTGATGCACTGGGGACTGAGCACAATCTATGACTATGCAAACCAATGTCATTTGCAAAATCAAGAATCTGTCCGAGATGGAACAAACAGTGAAATTCTACAGTAGTGTTGAATTCAAACAGATCGATTAACCTAGACCAGTGTGCAAAAATGAATGAAAAATAATCTCTCAATAGAAAAAATTTTTTTCCAGATTTGCCTCAAAATTCAACCAATATCTTCTGTAATCCCTGACCTTCCTTGGGAATATCATTGAAATTCGCTTAGATCTTTTTGAATTATTGAGTGGACATATGAGTTTGATGCAAAAGTAAGTTGTTGAAAAGATATAACTATAAGGTCAGTAACTGTACAGGTTAGCAACTGTAAAAACATAGCTATAAGGTAACTATAAAGGTAAGCGACTGTAGAAATATAACTATTAGATAAGTAACGACATGGGTTAGTAATTTTAAAGATACAGCTATAAGGTAAGTAACAATATGAGTGAGTAATTTTAAAAAAATAACTATAAGGTAAGTAACTATACAGGTAAGTAGCTGTAAAAATATAACTATAAAGTAACTATATATATGAATAACTAAAACATAACAATAACATTAGTAACTATACATATAAGTAACTGTAAAAATATAGCTATAAAGTAAATAACTATACAGCCAAGTAGCTGTAACAGTATGAACAAAAGGTGAGTAACTACACAGGTAAGTAACGGTAAAAATATGAATATATAGTAAGTAACTATACAGGTAAGTGTCTGTAAAAATATAACTATAAAATAAGTACTTACACATGAAAAAAACAGTAGAAATAAAAATATAAAGTAAGTAACTATACAGGTAAGGATCCATAGAAATATAACCATACAGTAAGTGACTATACAGGTAAGTAACTGTAAAAATATAGATATAAAATAACTGCACCGGTGAGTTACTGTAAAATTTATAACTATAAGGTAAGTAACTATACAAATATAAATATGAAGGAAGTAGCGATATAAGTAATCAAATGTAAAAATATATCTATAAGATAAGTAACAGTAAAAATATAACTATATGATAAGCTTACATAGTAAGTAACTATAAAAATATAAATATGAAGTAAGTAACTATACAGGTAAATGATTATGAAAATATAAATGTAATGTAAGTAATTATAAAAGTAAGTAATTGTAGAAATATGAATATAAGGTAAGTAACTATACAGGTAAATAACTATAAAAATATAACTTTGCTCTGTGAGCAAAAAATGGTATCCCATCTGTTAGGGTTATCCTGTTGTGTGGGACTTGGTTCAGTCTGTGATGAAATCTGTGGTGTTGGGAACAGTAGTAGGTCTTGAAGAAGACATAGGATGTCAGGGTAGAAGGGAAGTGGTTTAGTGTTGGATTGTGTGGGTAGGTTAGGGATAGTATAGATGGAGGGGTGTTGAGGTTAAGGAACTTGATATGTATTAATCTTACAGGTCATTGAAAGTATGTTGGCTCTAATTTGTACAATTGTGGAATGTCCTACAAATGTTTAGGTTGTTATGGGTCAGAGTGACTCTGAAGTTCCCCAATATTAGATATACCTGAGAGAGGGCATAATGTGGATATGAGGTTGTTATCAGTGGGACGATTATGATTTAGAGATCTGTGTGGTTAGGGTTGTTTAGTTTGGTGTTAAGTTCATTAGGGGAGAGAGTTTTAAGTTCGTTGACTCATATATCTTCATGTCTTTCTAGAATTTTACTTATGTCAATGGGAGTATTTTTTTCTTTTTTCTTTCAATGATTGTGTAGCTAGCATCTGTGGCAAAATTGTGTCTGGGGGTGAGAAAGTATAGCTCAACAGGAAGTGGACTGGGATGGTTTTGTGATTTAATTCTGTGTCTGTAGTTGTTAAGTCTAATGTTGGACTTGCCTTAGACTTACCTTGGACTTGCCTAAGTATTTTAAATTGCATCTATTATATTCTACGAGATATATAATGTTTTTGCTACGACAGTCAGTGCTATGGTATATGTAGAAATTCTCTTTGGTGGTAGAGCTAGTGAAGGTGTTGGTGTACTCAAGGTGGTTGCAACATAAACTATTTCTTTTGTTGCATGGTTGACAGAATTTAGTGGTTCTAGGGATATTGTTGTGTGAAACTTTATCGTTTATTATATTGTAACTGCTAATCATGTCTTTGATATTTTGGGGTCTGCAATAAGTGATGACACACGGATCTATGAATATTTCTTTGAGATCTGTTTTAAGGGTGAGGATATTCCATCTTATATTGATAATGTGTGCTAAGGGTGGGCATGTGTTGTTGAAGGTGGTTATAAGTGGTATGCGGTCAGGTTTATTATTGTTAGAGAGCATAAGGGTTATTTTAGTTATTTTTTTTATTTGGTTATTTGTATCATCTAGTGAATATCCTCGTTTAGAGAAATGTTGTAATAGGTTATGATTATGTCTGTTGAGTTCACTGCCTGTACAGCAAATTCTTCTATAACTAAGAGCTTGTGAAAATGGTAAGCTTCTTTTTACATGTTTGGGGTGGGCTGATTTAGAGTGGAGGTAATAGTTGTGAGTGTCTGTGGGTTTACTGTAGAGGATAGTTTGGAGGTTTCTATTACTATCTATGTATATGAGGGTATCTAGGTAGGCTATGGAGTCAGTGGTTGTCACAAAATCAAACTCAATTGAATCGTATACATATATGTGCAAAGAAATTCTATAGTTTGGCTTCATCTCCTGTGTATATGGAAAAAATGTCATCCATATTACGTATCTATCATAAAAGATGCAATCATTGTAAATCTCTGGGCATATGTAAAATATCTAGTTCTATGAAATATATAAAAAAATACCAGAAAAATTATAAAAAAAATATCTGGATATCTATAAAATAAGTATATATACAGGTAAGAAACAGTAAAAATAAAAATATAAGGTAACAGTAAAAATATAAAGTAACTGTACAGGTAAGGAACTTTAAAATTATATCCATAAGGTAAGTAACTATACAGGTAAGTAACTGTGAAAATATAGCTATTAGATGAGTAACTGAACAGGTAAATAACAGTAAAAATATAACTATAATGTAAGTAACTATAAAGGTGAGTAACTGTAAAAATATAACTATAAGGCAAGTACCTATACATGTAAGTAACTGTGAAAATATGAATATAAAGTCAGGAACTGTAGACAAAAGTAACTGTGAAAATATGAATATAAAGTAACTATACAGGTGAGTAACCAGAGAATATAACTATAAAGTAAGTAACTATACATAACTATACAACTATAAGTAAGGAACTATACAGGTAAGGAACCGTAAAAATATAATTATACGATAAGTAACTACACAGGTACGTAATGGTTGAAATATGAATATAAAGTAAATAACCAAGTAGGCAAGTAACTGTGGAAATATAACTATAAGGTAAGTAACTACATAGGTAAGTCACTGTAAAAACATGACTATGAGGTAAGTAGTAATACATGTAAGTAACTGAAAAATATAGATATGGAGTAAGTAACTATACAGGTGAATAACTGTAGAAATATAACTCTAAGGTAAGTAACACTAGAGGTTCGTAACTTTAAGAATACAACAATAAAGTGAGTAATTATACAGGTAAGTAACTGTAAAGATATAGCTGTAAGATAAGTAAGTATAGAGATAAGTAGATGCAAATATATAACTACAATGTAAGTAACTATGAAAATATTAGTCTAAAGTTTGTAACCGTGGGAATATAACAATAAGGTAAGTTACTTTACTGGTATGTAGCTGTGAAAATATAAATATGAAGTAAGTAATAGTACAGGTGAATAACTGAAAAGATATAAATGAAATAAAGCATCTATGCCGATAAATAATATTAAAAATATAACTTAAGGTTAGTAACACAAAATGTAAGTAACTGTAAAACTATAACCATATGATAAGTAACTATACAGGATAGTGACTGTAAAAACTCAAATATCAAGTAAGTAACAATACAGGAAAGTTACCGTACAAATATAATGATAAGTCAAGTAGTTATCCATGTAAGTAGCAATAAAGATATAACTACAAAGCAAGTAAAAGTGCATGTGAGTAACTGTAAAAGTATAAAGGTAAAGTAGCTATACCTGTAAGTAACTGTAAAAATATAAGGTTAATAACTAAATAATGTAAATAACTATACAGGTAAGTAACTGTAAAAATATAACTATAAGGTGAAAAACACTACAAGTAAGTAACCTTAAAAATATAGCTGTGAGGTAAGTATTTATACAGGTAAGTAACTGCAAAAATTTAACTATAAGGTTAATAACTAAAAAGGTAACTAACTGTGAAAATACAAAGACAAAGTTAGTAACTATATTGGTAAGTAAGTGTGAAAATATAGACATAAGGTGAGTTACACTGTGGGTAAGTAACTATAAAAATATAACTGTAAAGTAAGTAATTAAACAGGTTGGTAACTGCCGAAGTATAATTATGAGGTAAGTAATTATGTAGGTAAGTTGCTGTGAAATAATTATCAGGTGAGTGCCTATAAAAGTAATTAAAAGCTGTGAAATTATAACTATCAGGATAGTAGCTGTAAAAGTGAATAGCTGCAAAAATATAAGGTCAGTAAGTATACAGGTAAGTAAGTATAAAAATATAACTATAATGTAAGTAACTATAGATGTAAATTATAGTTAAAATATGAATATAAAGTAACTATACTTGTTAGAAAAAATAAAATTGTAACTACAAGTAATCAAACAGGTAAGTACCTTTAAAATCGTTACTATCAGGTTAGACATAAAGTTAATATGAAGTAACTGTAAAAATATGAATGTAAAGTAAGTAACTGTAAAAATATAACTATAAGGTAAGTAACTATACAGGTGAGTGACTGTAAAAATATAATTATAAATTAAGTACCTCTATAGGTAAGTAACTGTAGAAATATAACTGTTAGGTAAGTAACTATACAGGTAAATTACTATAAAAATATAAAAATAAGGTAAATTCTTATACAGGGAAGTATCTGTAAAATTATAACCATAAGGTAAGTAATACTACTGGTAAGTAAGTGTAAAAATATAACTATAAGGTAAGTAATACTACTGGTAAGTAAGTGTAAAAATATAACTATAAGGTAAGTAATACTACTGGTAAGTAAGTGTAAAAATATAACCATAAGGTAAGTAATACTACTGGTAAGTAAGTGTAAAAATATAACTATAAGGTAAGTAATACTACTGGTAAGTAAGTGTAAAAATATAACTATAAGGTAAGTAATACTACTGGTAAGTAAGTGTAAAAATATAACTATAAGGTAAGTAATACTACTGGTAAGTAAGTGTAAAAATATAACTATAAGGTAAGTAATACTACTGGTAAGTAAGTGTAAAAATATAACCATAAGGTAAGTAATACTACTAGTAAGTAAGTGTAAAAATATAACTATAAGGTAAGTAATACTACTGGTAAGTAAGTGTAAAAATATAACCATAAGGTAAGTATTACTACTGGTAAGTAAGTGTAAAAATATAACTATAAGGTAAGTAATACTACTGGTAAGTAAGTGTAAAAATATAACCATAAGGTAAGTAATACTACTGGTAAGTAAGTGTAAAAATATAACCATAAGGTAAGTAATACTACTAGTAAGTAAGTGTAAAAATATAACTATAAGGTAAGTAATACTACTGGTAAGTAAGTGTAAAAATATAACTATAAGGTAAGTAATACTACTGGTAAGTAAGTGTAAAAATATAACTATAAGGTAAGTAATACTACTGGTAAGTAAGTGTAAAAATATAACTATAAGGTAAGTAATACTACTGGTAAGTAAGTGTAAAAATATAACCATAAGGTAAGTAATACTACTGGTAAGTAAGTGTAAAAATATAACTATAAGGTAAGTAATACTACTGGTAAGTAAGTGTAAAAATATAACTATAAGGTAAGTAATACTACTGGTAAGTAAGTGTAAAAATATAACCATAAGGTAAGTAATACTACTGGTAAGTAAGTGTAAAAATATAACTATAAGGTAAGTAATTATACAGGTAAGGTACTATAAAAATATAACTATAAGGTAAGTAACTATACAGGTAAGTAACTGTAAGGATATAATTATGAATTAAGTAACTATACAGGTAAGTAACTGTAAAAATGTTATTATTAGGTAAGTAACTATATAGGAAAGTGACTGTAAAAATATAGATATAAAGTTTGTAACTATACAGGTAAGTAACGGTAAAAATATAGGTATAAAATTTAATCCCCTTTCATTCGCCTATTGCCCAATTTTAAGTAAAATCAAATAGAAATTTATCAAGAACTTTTGAAAATATTGCATGGAACGAACACATAACTAAGATGCAGGTGTGTAACTGCACGTAGATCTGTCGTGAAAACTAATCACTTATTTCGTAGCCATCCTTTTACAAAATATCATTGAAATTTGAAGTGAATTTCCTCAGATATCGTGTAGACTGACAGACACTGATGAAGACATATACCTCGGAACTTTGTTGGTTTAGGTTAATATTAGAGAAAAGAGACTCCAAGTCACTTGACCTCCAGCGAAATGTATGAGATATCACTGGTATAATACTACGTAGACCTCGCCAGAAAACTGAGAAAATTGTCGAATACGGAGAAGTTTTCAAGACTATCTTGCTCAACAACGTTAGAGCATATCATGTTTGTTATCGTAGTTTCCCGTGTGTAAAGTGTATTATTTGAAACGCAGACGAAAATGTCGGAAAGCAGACACGGTTATCTTGGACATTTTTCTTCTTTTTTCCTCAGACGGAAATCTCGCGAGGAAACTTCCGCTAAAGCAGTCAAAATTCAAAGATAAAAGAGAATATCTCATTTAGCCCATTCCCCCCAAAACTGGAAGATGGATTTTGGGGTTTCTCGTGAGAATTATTTTGACGTGGCATTTTTTTCATCTTCCATTTGTACTCAAGGATTCGGGGATGGGGGTATGTGCAGAAGTTCTATTCTATTTTATTTGAGCAATTTACGATAATCTACTTCTGTTTACCAAGGCCCGTCGAAATTTCACGACAGCCATGTTAACCGTACGTTTCGGGAATATGTACCTTACTTAGTCTGTAGTCAATTCTTGGGCTTCGTTTTTGAGCTTCCCTGGTTCGTAACCAGAGATATCCGTCTCCAATCAAATACGAAGAGCCCAATCTGTTCTGCTATTCACCCATAGGGTTCTGTTAAGAATTTCCTTAAGTCTACTTAGAGCTGAAGGAGGTCAGAGAGTAGGTGGGCCAAAACGCTGTGATTGAAAAAAAAATCACACAACCAATATGAAGATGCTACTATTATATTATACAATAATTCATTTGAATTTGTTTACTTGTCGTTGTTGTTTTTATTGCAAAGTTTCGATCGCTGTATCCTTCAGTCTCCTTTCTATCTGAATTTTTCGGATGAGTTTTTACTACTTCTCATTCTCACACCTATTTTCTCGTTTTTGTTTTTATCAAAACGTTCGGTTGCTGTACCTTCCAGCCCTTCTAAGCTTTTCTGTACCAATTTCCTAAAAGCACATCAGCAACAAGGTATGACTGGATAATACCTTTTCTTTAATTTTTTTTATTGAGATCATTACGATCAGCCGTTAGGAAAATATTCCACCCTCACCCGAGAACTGCAAAAGCTGTGGTACCTCTAATTAATGATACGCAAAGAACGATCCCAGTTTCCACTGCGAATGGACTGGATATAGAGCGACCGAAATGTTATGATAAAAACAACAAAGTCAAGGAAACTGGATCCAATGAATCAATGTATAATAGTAACAACATCCCTTCTAACACAGAGAGAAGACTGAAGGACATAGCGACCAAAACGTTGTGATTAGAACAACGAAGATGAGAGAACCGGTTTCGGAGAGCAATGGCTAACAGTTGACTCTCGCAGATCAGTTTTAGTGCATGAGGTTCTACCCACTACGTGATTGCAGAAAAGAGGACCTCAATGTTTCATTGGAGTTTTGAATAATGAATGGGAATTCGTTCCGTTAAAGTTTTGAAAGCCTGTGTCACACAGGTTAGAACATGTTTGACCAGAGTGATTAATAACACGGAAGATCATTCAGTAATCTATAAATGGGGGTTTTCACACAAGTCGAAACAAGTTGGATGATACTAAATAAGATTTAGAAACAAAATATTTTCTTATCTGTCGAAGCGTACAAAGTTCAAACAGAAGTAAAAGTAAATGATCCATTTGCATAATCATTGATTATTAATCTGACTCATCATCATCATCATCATCATCATCATCATCATCATCATCATTCTTTCAACGTCCGTCATTGGACATAGACTCTCCCCAGGATTCGCCACACTTCTCTATCATGGGTGTCGCAGAGCCAGTACTTTCTGAACTTGTCTAGCTCGTCCCTCCATCTAATATTCTACTGGCCTCGGTTGCGTATGCGATCTCAGGGGATCCATGTCGTGAGTCGCGATGTCCATCGGTTGTCCGCCATTCTTGCAACATGGCCAGTCCACTGCCATTTGAGATTTCAATGGATTCTATGATGTCTCTGACTCTTGTCTTTTCCCGGATGCACTGTGCTGTGTAGTGGTCTCTCCTTTAATATGACTACTACGAAGTTAATATACCCCGAAAATAATATTTGTAAGAATAAGTGTGGTTGATCTAGACGAACGGAACATTCAACTGCAACACCGTGAATATGTTTTCATTCACTCAAGATTAAACGCACGGGTAGTATAGCTGGATTACGGTAATCCAGCGATATTATCTGTACGTTTGATATTGAGTAAATCGAAACATGTAATGAGGGTGTTGTAATTTTAGTTTAAAAAAAATGCATTTTTGGTGGGGGCCGGACCTTATGATGTATAGAGCAGTCATGTAAAAAACGAGACACGGTTCTTTGCTGATGATGTCCTTAATAACATCATTAAAATAGGAATATCGTCATTGATAGTAATAATGATCAACATGGATGTTAGAAAAAAAGGCGTTAGTCACCTAAGCTATAATCCAATTCAATCTCGTTCAACAGAAAAATTCGACCCCACCAAAAAACTGAATTCTCTCTCTCTCTCTCTCTCTCTCTCTCTCTCTCTCACACACACACACACACAAACACACACACACTCAAACACACACCCTTTCTCACTCTTTTCCACTCTCCAAAATTTCTTTTCAAATATCACCCAACTATAGAGCCACGCTCGTGAACGCTGGTGACGTAGTATTCGGATTAAAAACTATATCCATTTCAAGATGAATTTTTATAGTAAATCGAGTACCACCTTCATATCGAGAACCGTAGAAACCCCAAAGACTTGAAACTTGACACTGCAATTTTCAGTGCACGGACCAACATATCAGGCAAATACCAACTTCGTACAGTGACCAGTTGTCGAGTTACCTCACACACACACACACACACACACACACACACACGAGCTCGAGCACACACGGAGATTTCCCATTTTGTAGTTAGGATGAACAGTGTGATTTTCATTTATCTGTTTGTGAAAATGAGCTCCTCCATCTAGAGGTAACAATTTTGCTGATAAAATACCTCTAACCAACCAATTGAAACAATGAAATCTTCCATTGAAACAAATTTCCCCTTTTTCTTTCCTTAAAAATCATCTCATAGGAATTCAAATATACCGGCGAATATTTCAACTGGGAATAACTAGTTTAAATTGGGAAGCAGCAAACACTTTCTACAGTCGAACCAATTAGGTGACCGAGCATTGATATCAATAGCATTTGGGAGCCTCTCATGATAAAAGATTTATATAAAAAAAAAGAAGCAAAAACAGATCATCCAGTGCAGTGAACTCTGAAGTATCCCGATAACACAACCCAGATATTTAAAAAAAAAGAAGAGAAAGACAGACAACAACAACAACAACAACAACATATAACGTGTCCAGTCTAACCGTGCAAGCTCTCTCAGGAGTAATTCCTCATTCTAGAACCAACAACACTGACAAAGGCCGGAGGGTAAACGGCCGAAACGTTGCGAAAAATGAACACATAGACGAAGAAAATAGTCCAATCATATCATACATAATGATTAGTTCTATTCATATTTTACTGTTTTATTCAAACGTTATTCTCAGAACATTACGGATAGAAAAGACCATCATTTCATATTATGGATGCCGTGCCATGAAATAGTCTCGCTGAACATTATCATTGTAGTGTGTTTAATACCTATCGAGTGTTCCCGCCCTCACAAACTGATGCCAGACTGGAAAACTTTTACTGAATACCAGCCCCGAAATTATTTAGCCATTTACCAAAAACAAAACTTGAGCAGCGGCTCCATAGCCCTACTTCAAAGAGAGAGATAAAAGGTGGTACATAACATATAGTTTGTTTTTCGTATTTGTAGGGAATACATGGTCTTCCATATTTGAGAAAGGGATCATTAAAGGTAAATAAGGATAATTCAATAAAACGAGCTTATAAACAATGAATCTATCATGTAAGTTGCACCCAACAGCTTGGCCTGTTGTTTCAACGCAGTTGACATGTGCTAATCATGTAATAGAATTATTAATCATATATATGATTATAAATTGCGCTATATTATATAGGAACTCTTATTTGAAATAATCAACCGTTATTACATGGTGAATATACCATAATATAACGAAAATATGGCTGCTGCGACCGATAGGGTAGCCGCTTCAAAGTAGCGTTGCTCTGACCATTGAGCTAAACAGCCGCCAGTAATGCAAAAGTCCGAAATGACTGTCTGTCTGTCTAACTGTCTGCCTGCCTACCTGTCTGTTCATCTGTCAGCCTATCTCTCTCTCTCTCTACACACACACACACATATATATGTATATATATATATATATATATATATATATATTGCAGTAGTAATATGTTCGATACTTGCTGCGTGTCACCACACTTTCAACCTTTTGCCAGATTCAGCTAAGCTTGCAGTAGAGAGTCGCCATTGAGTGAGTGAGTTCGTGTACTGCGTGACCGTCGCGTTCACTATGACCGGGAGAGTTATTCTTCACGTATCGCTCAGAGCTTTTTGGCAAAGCACATCACTGAGGTCTCCGAGATATTTAACTCCCTATGACTTCTGACTTTTAAAAAAGAGATCTCTGATAGGGGATGAGATTAAAGGGAACGTGACGAGTCAACTAATGGCAACCCCGAAAGAAAACTAGATTATTTCGTAAAGTCAAAAAGACGCCGGGATAAGTTGCGTGAGGTTCTAAGGGGGTATTTTGAAGGAGACAATCATGCCACTGCCTAAGGTAGGCTATTTTTCGTTAATCTTGAATGGCTGGATACTTCCCAGATAAAATTCATACATGATCTTATATCATGAGAACCACGAATCCGATTCCGCTAACAAGAGTTTCAGAATGGTGACAGGAAATATCATTACGTGACAGAATCGATCATATCCAATTTGCTCTCAGCAAAGACCATAGAGAATTAGATCTGTCCCGTAATATACGATGAACATTCAGTTCAAAGATTTAATTCCACTAGCAATACACCCATTGCTTTGCCACCGATGTACGAAGGGTGCAAATTAAAAGCACTAGAGTATCTTAAAATACTCACGGAAGTTGCCTGGAACGACCATCCTTTGGACTTAATCAAATCTTCTGCTTATAAGCACTCGTCATCATCATCATCAGTCTTTTAGCGTCCGTCGTTGGACATAGACCTTCCTCAGGATTTGCCACACTTCTCTATCATGGGCGTCACGGAGTCAGTACTTCCTGAACTTGTCTAGCTCGTCCCTCCATCTAACATTTTGCCGGCCTCGGTTGCGCATGTGGTCTCGGGGGATCCATGTTGTGAGTCGTGATGTCCATCGATTGTCTGCCATTCTTGCAACATGGCCGGCCCACCGCCATTTGAGATTTTTAATGGATTCTATGATGTCCCTAACTCTTGTCTTTTGTCGGATGTACTGTGCTGTCTTGTGGTCTCTCCATGTGAGGCCCAGCATTATTCTTTCATGTGCACGTTGCATGGTTCTCAATTTACGGGTCTGTCTCTTGGCTAGGTTCCATGTTTCAGCTCCATAAGTGACTATTGGGAGGATGCATTATTGGGGTTATACACCCCTCTCTTTAGGATTAATGGGATCTTATTATTTTAGAAGGTTGAGCTAGCTCTGCCAAAAGCTTGCCATTCTAGTATGATTCTTCGATTGATTTCTTCTTCTTTTGAGGGTCTCATGAAGATTCGTTGTCTTAGGTAGATGCAGTCATCTCCTTTCTCCAATTCTGTGTCCTCGATTTTGATCTTGGTGTTTTCATCTCCAATGTGGTTGTTGCACATGATCTTCGTCTTGCTGAAGTTCATGTGTAGGCCGACTTTCTTGCTCTCTTCATTTAGTTTATCTTACATTAGTTGGAGGTCGTGTAGGTTCTCTGCGAAAAGGGCTATGTCGTCTGCGAATCTGAGGTTGCTCAGATACTCGCCGTCTATTTTGATTCCTTTACTCTCCCAGTCTAGCCTTCTGAAGATCATCTCGAGGCAGGCTGTGAAGAGTTTAGGTGAGCTGGTATCACCTTGTCTTACTCCTTTCAGGAGCTGAAAGTGGTCCGAGTCTTTATGTAGCCTGATAAAGGAGCTGCCGTGATTGTATATATGTTTCAACACTTCAACATATACTGGATCTGCACCTTGCCGACTGATGGCCTCCATGACCTTAGGGATTTCTACTGAGTCGAACGCCTTTTTGAAGTCGATAAATGCCACGGCAAGTGGTAGTTTATACTCTGCTGCTTTTTCTTTCAGCTGATTTATCGAGTGCAGGTGGTCCATGGTCGAGTAGCTTCTAAAGCCAGCTTGGTCACGTGGCTGGTTTTCATCGAGTGTTTTTGTGATTCAGTTGATGATGATCTTTGTGAAAAGTTTGTATACACAGTTGAGTAGGCTTATAGGCCTATAGTTGTTGAGGTCTTTCGGGTTTCCTTTTTTATATAAAAGCATTATGATGGCAGTGTTCCAATCGTCTGGGACTTTACTGTGTTTTAGACACAAGTTGAAGAGGACGGCCAGTTTCCCAGTGATGATTTTACCCGCTTTTTGGAGTAGGTCGATGGTGATGTTGTCTGGTCCAGGGGCAGTTCCTTTCTTCGTCTGTTTAATGGCTTCTTTCACCTCCCACGGGGTTACTTATGGGAAGTCCTTGAGTTGATTGCTCATGTCTTGCGTATCTCGCTCATTGTTTTGTTGTCCTTGTTTGGACGAATAAAGTTTTTGGTAGAATTCTTTGGCACGTTTGACAATCCTGTCTCTGTCTGTCGTTAGGTTTCCATTTTCTTAGAGTAAGCTAGCCCAATTCAACCCTTTTTCACTTTCTCGTCGTTCGTCTTCAATACCCCAAATCAGCAGTTCTCTTTTAGCGAGTTCTGTATATTTTACCCCTACCTTTTTGCGTACCCCTGATCTGCTTATTTATTTTTCCTTTCTCTGCTCTCTTCACGGCTTTTGTGTTGCTAGTCTATTCCCAGAACCTTTCTTCTATCACATTTCAACGTAAAATCTTTATTTCAAGAGCGTGACAGACTGAAGTGTGCGTACATGTTGGTTATTTCAATATCCTATATCTATATTCAGCATAGTGAAAAAATCTGCAGTTCATCTTTTTCATCTTCGTTTATAAATTATGAAAGTAAACGGAATTCCCGATTAATATACATCAGATTTTCCTACTAGTGATAAGCTCGAGGCTGCAATTTTATAGACTTGTACAGACGAACGTCCGATATCTAAACCGATTGCTAATTGTTTAAAAATATCTCTTATACTATTAATTGAGCCTTGGGGTGGGTTCACACAGGCATTCTGAGTCATTCTGAAGATTGGAAAGCTAGCATGTACACAAATATGACGTATCGTGGAACTAAGATTTCTACATAATCTGATGACGACCATTGTCACGGTCCCACAACACGATGAATGAATATTAGTGAAATTGCATGATCAGTTGCTAAGAAATGACACAAACCCTGATGTGACCTTGGATGAGACATTCCATGGGGGGTCATTTTAGGTCTATTTGTCGCTCTCTCCACTTATTGAATTAGGATTAAAAGACAGTAATAAACGATTTCCCATTCATTCGAGGAATGTATTTATAGATTTGTATCTAGCGTAATCGGATGCGTATCTAATATTTAGAAAAAAAAGTTTCATTATTGGGGGTGCAAGCCTCTCATTCATCGTCAACGTGGGCGTGAAGGCTTCTGATCTGCCGACAAAGTGGGCGTGTAGGATCTTGCTAGCAGAAAGAGCTTTAGGGATACGGCACACCGTCAATGTATATGTGTAGTATATTCAACAATGCGGTTTAGTAAAGGTGAGATTTCTTGATGACACATTCGAAGGACATGTCAATGACATGAGCGCACTAGTCACGTAATGTAACCCTTTCAAGACTCCTGAGACATATATATATATATATATATATATATATATATATATATATGCTGAGATCGCTATGACTGCTAGGATATATATATATATATATATATATATATATATATATATATATATATATATATATATATATATATACCGTATGTCACCTTTGGAAGTCCAATATGGCATTCAGTCCAACCCCCTGAGCGAGAAGTAAAGAATGATTTCTCCGGTCATTGTGAATTTGAAAGCCACACAGTACACGAGCTCACTCTACACTGCCCAACGAGTAACGGGACAGGAAAGTGTGTTCACGCATATGCTGCGAGGTCAGGTCTGACTGGTCACCAAGTCATATCAAGATCGCGCAATCGTTTCTCGAGATATTAAAAATAAGCCGGATATTTTCCGGACAGACCCCGTATACATGGTCTGGTTAACGATTAGCTCCAAAAGTTAAATTAGCTCCAAGTTAGTTAATTGAGGCAACATTGTTTCTCTCTGTTTTGCGATTTGAAATACCTGAGACATACTTACAATGGGACAGGACAAGTTATTGTCGCATTGATTTTGTATACAAAACACTTCCCCAGCGATACAGCTACACACTTCACACGGAGTTCTCTGCCAGTTATCACCTTCCTGCAACATAAATCAAATCGTAAATGACAATGCATACAGCAAACATTACAATACAGAGCAGACCGGTTTTAAATTAGGGAATTATCCGTTACAGTTCGGAAATATTAAACAAAAGGTCGATTTAAATTTCTGGGATGAGATATGGTTAATTCTCCCCGATACTTTTGGGCAAGCATCCTTATTGTTTTCTGTTGTGTTTTTCTTTTTCTTTTTGCATGCTATTTTCTGAGATGAGACATCGTTTACTATTAAGTCATTCATATAAGCATTCTCATCTTTGCTTCTTTGCATAACGTTTTCAGCGATGTAGTATTGTTTACTACTGATTAAGTCTTTTGGGCGACCTATTAGGTATTGTGAAAATTGGATTTGATACGTATTTGTGCGTGTGTTAATTTTTTTGAGGTGAAGGTTCCACAAAGGACAAGGACATGACGCAGCTGTTAAGGGTCACACATTGTATTATGCAAAATCTAACAAAATTATCAAATTTCAAGCCAATGAACCTTGGTATATGGAACTGAATATAAGGTAAGTCACTTGATCTGATGCATACTTCCCCTATTTGGTCCAGCTGTTATGAGTCGCGTATTGTGAGAACCACGCAGAATGTGGCAAAATTATGAAAGTTTCAGTTAATGAATCATGGTATGAGGTGATCAATATAAAATAAAGGGGTATTTGATCTTTTTCGTGGTCCCTCCATTCATAAGAAGAGAAACAATTTTGACCTTGAAATAGAAATGGATGGGTGAAAAATACCACCATAAAACCAGAACAAAAACTTTAACTGCTCTTTGTCAGTCGGATCAGTCTCAGTCTTGTAAGGCAGTCCATATCAGAGAAGGGTCATCATCATCATCATCATCATCATCATCATCATTCTTTTAACGTCCGTCGTTGGACATAGACCTTTCCCAGGATTCGCCATAATTTTCTATCATGGGCGTCACGGAGTCAGTACTTCCTGAACTTGTCTAGTTCATCTCTCCATCTTGTGTTCTGTCGTCCTCGGTTTCTCATGTGATCTCTTGGGATCCATGTTGTGAGTCGTAATGTCCATCCGTTGTCTTTCATTCTTGCAACATGGCCTGCCCATTGCCATTTGAGTTTTAAAAAAATAGTTTTTATGATGTTTCGGACTCCCGTTTTCACTGGAGCTGAAACATGGAACCTAACTATATACAGACCTAGAGAAGCATGCAACGTGCGCATGGGAGAATCATGCTCAACCTTACATGGAGAGACCATAAGGCAGCACAGTACATAAGGAAGAAAACGGGTGCCGTAGAAGGATACTCTGACGTAAAAAATAAACATTTCAGCTTGGTCGTCTCAGCCTGTCGAACTGCTGAAGAATGACATCGCTGATGATTGCACATGGGCTGGCTTCCACAAAGAGAAAACAGAGCAGATGGGAGAGCGTTCCCTTTGATCTTTGCAAGCGAGAAATAAGCCAACAGTTACTATAAGGTAAACGTACTTCAAATATCGTCGCTTACCTGGAATATCTGTCCCTCATGTTTGCAAGTATACGCGGTACATCGTCGACAGCATTCGCCGTCAGGTAATTCAGTCTGGCCCTGGAGAGAAAATGTTTTCAATGAATTCATCAGATACAGGTTATTATTGGTGGAAGGAAAGGGTCTTTACTTTGCATTAAAAAGAATCACAAGCCATGGGAGGAACGTTTTGAGTTGGAGGTATTGTTCGGGACGCCTATAACAATAAGCAGCGAATATCCACTAAATGGGAGTTCGGAAATGGAAGAGAAAAATGGGAAAAAAGCAACAAAGAAAAATAGGAGCAATAAAGATCTGAAAATAGACATTTAGAAAAAATGGAAACGAGGCTGATAATTTAGATAAAAGAGAAAAGAAAATAGGAAAGCGGGTAGAAACTGGAGAGAAAGAAAAAGGGAAAAAAGGAAAAAAGGAAAAAGGAGGGAGAAGGAAAAGGAAGAAAGGAAAGGGGAGGAAAAAAGAAGAAGAAAAAAGCAAATTAAAAATTGAATAAAAAGGAAATAAAGGGAAAGAATGGAAATAAAAAGAACCCTAGAGAAGGTGAATAAAAGAGCATGCCAGAAAATAGAGGAGAAAGAAATTAATATAAAAGAGAAAAATGGAAGACTTGAAGATGAAATTAGGAAAAGTAAAAGAATTATACAAGGAAGACGCTAGGAACCTAGAGAAATCAGGGTAGAACAAAATAACAGAGAATAGAAAGACGAACGAACGAGAAATAAACAAACAAACAATAACATTCAAAAGAACAAATAAATGAACCCCCCCCCACCAAGAAAAAACGGACGAAGGAAAAATAAGTGAATGAGAGAAAAGACTAACAGGCGAACGAAAAAATGAATGAACGAAAAAACGGAAAAACAAACGAACAGAAGAACGAACACAAGAATACAAACAAACGGAAGAACAACTTCGAAAGAAAGAAACGAAAAAAAAAAAGGTTGGAAGGAAGAAACCAAATAGCTGGTGAAAATCCAGAACAATCCGACAAATTCAATTTCAGTTTCTTAATCTGACTTCTGCTTTCCGTTCGACTGCTGAGGCACACGTTGAGGCCGAGGCAATCATTTTCAATGGGCTATTTACAGAAATATCTTCTATTCGTGGTTATCTAATCAGCGGGAGGTGAATTTGGCAAAAATACAGGAGAAAGTAGCTTACAGTAGTACAATAGAAGTCGAATATTTGGTCAAATTATTATCATCGGTCCCTGTTTCTGTTTTATAAAGAGGATCTTCCAAAGCCTTGTCTATTTCAAAGAATATATAGATAAATTAATCAGGACATCCTTCTCATTTTGCTGTGACTAAGTTTGATAAACTTCGTTCATAAATAAATCTTTGGACAACCTGCAGTAGGATTTATTAAACAAACTCATCAAAACTTGCATTCACTCCGATGATATACATCCCGACACTGTAAATACTAAAAGGATACATAGAAATTGAGCAGACGCCAACATTTCCATAGTACAGTTGGCCTGTCAGCAGGTATAGCAAACATGATATTAATAATTCAATGAATTGATCATTTGATAATACGTAGAATCTTGAAACTTGATGCAAAATATTACCCTAAGGTGCGTATCTAAAGAGCGCAGATTACATTGCTTCCATTCAAGGAAACATTTGTAATAATCTACTTTTGACGATGATTTTGATGCAACAAAATGAAAGCCATCTACAAGACAATGAATGAATGAAAATCCCCATAGTAACATTATCACTTAAAAGTCGAATTTGATGACTTAACACACAATTCTGCAATTTTTCCCCCTAAAATCCATTTGATACACCGGTTGTATGTTGTGCATTGAAAACCAGGAATAAATAGGGTTTGAGTGATTATGAATTAAAACAAGCAAGCATTACTGAAAGAATAAGGCTATTACATGAGTAATGGATCGCTCGTGATTTTTCTATAAAAATGTATTGAAAATCAGGGAGAAGGGGATTTTGAGCGGCCAGGAATAAATTTAAGCATTAATGAAAGAATCAGCTTATTATATGTATAATATACATAGGTCGCTAATGATTTTACTATAAACATGTATTGAAAATCAAGAAGAAGGACACCTTGAGTGGCCAGGAATGAATGCAAGCATATATATCATAGACTACTATGTGCTAAGAAATGGATATACGTGATCCGACAGAATGATTATAAATTGTGCTATTTATATAGAAATTTATTTGAAATGATCTCCCGTCATTACACGGTAAATGTATCGCCCACCATGGACAACGTAAATAGAAATAACCAATAAAAGAAAAATAGGCTGCTGCAGGAATCGAACCTACCATCGATAGGGTAGCCGCTCCAAAGTAGTGTTGCTCTTACCAATGAGCTAAACAGCCATCCTATCGGTGACAGGTTTGATTCCAGCAGCAGCAGCTCCATTTCACAACGCAATTTATGATGTCTTTTATGCATGAAAATTATTTAACTATTATAGTCCCGTAGTCCTTTAATAATTAAGTAAGCCTTTCCTGTATCATGATATCAAACAACTTGTGAGACGAGAAAAGGATGCAAAGGCTACTCACCCTTGGACAAACTAAAGATGGGCACTGAACAGGAAAACACTTCACACGTCCGTTTTGACAAAAGCATTTTGTACAAGGAATAGGATTCCAGCTGGAACCTTCAGGGTGGTATCTGCCATCGTGAAGACAAGAATCTAAAAGGAAGCAAAACATATGTACAATGTTATACCGATAAATAATCACCATTACTCTCCTCAACACAATCTTCACACTCAGATGTAGATTTGTGCCTGACTAAGCTAAGCTTTTGGACGGCTTATTGGTAGAGATAGTAGTGTATCCCCACTTGCATCATTGTTTTGTTTTCAATCCCAAGTTAAAGCCAAAATTTCATATGCTAATTTTCAAGGTAGTCACTCCGAAGTGGAACACTGGCGCAGCACAATCTTTCTAGTCCCCAGTTCACTTATTTGGCCTTTTGTCGGACTGAATTAAGCTTAGTAAATACATGTATGTCCAAAAGTAAAATATTCTCATAAAAAGGCTTTCGTAAGCCGAGAAAGCAATTGCAATTTATCTATATGGGTGAATTTTTTTAGCTTTCCCAGACATAAAAAATCGCGATGATATGTTAAGTTGAATTGTCAGAGATTGAGATGGTGAAAAGAACAGGAGACTAGGAGAGAGATAAAGGTGCGTGCTGTTTCTATAATGGCTTGCAGCAAGATAAACGCCGAATGCTTATAATCGCTTTTTTTCGGTTAAAGCAAAAATGGCATAAAGTGAACGTTAGAAAAACGATGGATACCGCCACCATTAAACACTAATTTTCGTTTCCAGGCGCGGAAGAATACCAAAATCAATTTTAAACTGGTGATCGGGAATTCATCCTTCATATATCACCTCTCCATTGCACTAGAGGCGGATAGATGCAGAGGTTTACCCTAATGTCTCCGGCATAGACTGAGGAAACCAGGGATTTCTTGGTACCGAACCACATAACAAATTTCTTTGTGCCGTCATCTGTATTCGTGAGTTTGCAAAATGAATTCTTACGATGAAAAGTTTTTGTATTTTTGCATGTGTGCATGTGTGTGTATGTGTGCGTGCGCACGTATGTGTGTGTGTATGTGTGTGCGCGCGCGTGTGTGTGTGTGGAGGGTAAATATATACCGTCATATGCAACATATATATATACATATGCAACGGGCGTCCAAAATGATCTGGTAATGGGTTAAACTTACTTTTGGTTTGTACACATTTAGGACAGCAATCTCCCGGAAGCTGATCTAACGTCTCTCCCTGCGAGCAGTGCACTGTGGGACATTTCCTACTACTGCAGTCCACCCTACCCCATTTGCAATGACACGTCATACAAGATGAGACGTCCCACACGGCATCATTCTGTCAAGTAAATAAAAGATAATGAAATATTGATAAAGACAAATGACGTCTACCCCCCACATTTAGGAATCCTCTCAACAGAAAGGCGAGAAGCACAAAGGCCTAAAGAGAAATTGCACTCAAGGCCGACCGTAGGGACCTTGACGTCCCGGGCAAGCTGAAATTCGGCAACATTGTGTAGTATTATCTTATAATCCTGAACAAATCTCACTTAAAACAAGAGAATTTTCTCATTTTGACAGTTTTTAATCCGTTTTATTCTTTTTCCTATTTTTCTATTTGCATTCCCAAAAGCCCTACCGTCTCATGACAAGCATCCCTTAGCCCTGGCGTGTTGCTGGTACCTAGGGCCAGCCCTGATTCTAGTTGCTTGTGTCATTACTTGAAGAATTAGTATGTCTATTTGAAATTATGAGAATCTCAAGGTTATTGTAATTTTATCTTGAATTTTTATTAGATGAAGCATAGTCAATTATTATTAATTTTTGTCTAGTATTTCTTGCATCTTAATTTTAGTTGCTATTCATTGCAACTTACTCAGACTTTCAGTCTACGACAGAATGTAAACTGTGCAGATCGGAAATGAAGAATAAGCTCTCAGCGAGACTTGAACCCACATTCCTAATGACCGTAGACCAACAGTTTGTGCAGTTGCGATGAAAGGCAATTAGATTTAAGATTAAAGAAATACTAATGAAAATTTAATGATGGTTGACAATGCTTCATCTAATAAAACAAGAACCATAAGTTCAACGATGAATCCACCGTCCGTGGTAGTAGTGGAAGAAGAAGGAGGAGGAGGAGGAGAAAGAATATGACCGAGTAGTCTTTGATTGAGTCAATTGATTCTCATATTTGTAAAAATTGCGATTTGGAAATATTCCGTAAGTATCATTTTAACCCCCCCCCCCAAAAAAAAACTCGTAAATGGTCATTTGTGGTATTATTTGGTAATTTCTTGGCTTCTAAAAATACAATAAAGTGCACCGCGGACATTTTATCATGTCATATTTGCATTTGATAAGGAAATTGATAGGAGTAAATGTTCTTCTAATGACATCACACTTTTTAATGATATCGCACCTCTTCTTCCTTTCCTTCCTTCTTGTCTAATTCTGTTGTTTGACGTAACTGGAACCGACTGACCGACCGATAGAAGAGTGTCTTATTGAGATGTGTAAACATTTAAAAATTTAAAATGATATTACTACTACTAATACTACCAGTGTAGGTAAAACAATAACATCAATTATGGTGCCGAATGATCAGAGAAAAATGGAGAATAGGTTTAAGGGTTATATTTGATCTTCGACAAACCGCAAAGCTCTCAAACTGTTGAGAAGCTGATAAGCAAAAGGGTTGCGATTCAAAGTTTGACTAGAATTTTCTCGATTGATTTTTGTTCACATCTCGGTGTTAATTCACGCCTAATGCTTCACACAAAGCCATAAACACGTTCTTGTTTATTAAATAAGATTCTGATTTTCTAGAAGAATGATCTTTGGATGCAACTTGTCTTACGGACAAGATTTTATTTTACCTCAAAAAACTTTCCATCTCGATGGCAGAAATTTCGCATATCTTTGCACATGGGGCAGCAGCTTCCGGTCGCGAATACAAGCTGTTTTCCCTGGAATTATGAAAAAAAGAATATCTATTAGTCTAAATTGAACAAGACAGACTAATTTGATACCAAAAATGGTGGATAATATTTGTACTAGGAACAAAGCTGGAAGAATATCATAAGAAGTGAAAGAAGATTTGATACTATTTTATGCTTCTCCATATTCTCTATCATCATTAATAGTTTTATTGAGCCGTCACTTTTGACGGCAATATTCAACTAATTTTGCATTATCAATTTCGAATTATCCACTATTGAATGATTCTAGTATATGTACTTTGGAAACAAATACATCCCAATCGAATTATTACGGAGTTATATTTATTAGTTTTAACAGAATATGTAATCCTATTCCTATGTCACCAGAAGTATTCAATACATTGAGAGGGAAAAATTCACGGGTATATTAAATTTCTATGAGATGATTTGTTTGGAAGAGAAATCACCGAATTCATTTCATTGGGAAAGTTCATTTTTTCAAATAGTGAGTAAGATATATTTTTATCAGTAAAATTGGTATCTTTTATCGAAGAGTCAATTGTTACGGAGAGAGAGGAAATCATACTGTTAATTATATAAGTAGATGATATGAATTTTCTCATTATTTGTATGAAGAAGCTCTCACTGGAGATCTATTATTATAAACAAAAACAAAAAAAAAAGGTTTCTCACTGCGTGTTTGATAATTAAATGAAACCTACTCTCAATGTTACTATGATGTCACTTACAACTTCTGTTCGACTGAGGGCCAAGTGTATAAATGGTTGACAGTTGAGTGAAGTCACGAATACATTCCTACTTGATTAGGGGCCCCTCTGCAGGGAAAATGTTTGTTGAGCTAATCCAGGAAACCATTAGTATTGTGCAGTAATTTTTATCCTCACTGGGAGCCTCATATTTGTGGCATTGTGCCAAAACTAATATCAAGAACATCCCTTTCAGACAAAATGAAGGCCAGGGAGTACAGCGACCGAATCTTTGTGAGAGAGAGACTGCAAAGATGAGAGAAATGGCCTAAAAGAATCAATGCATAATGGTAACCACACATCTCCAGAGAAATTCTGATGAAAAAAAAGGGCCAGAGGGTACAGTGACTGAAAAGTTGATATAAAGACAACAAAGACGATGAAATTGATTTGAAATAATTAATGTATATCGGCTAAGCAAAGAGAAAGAATTGAGGGTTACGAGTTCTCAAAGACACCACAGGTGAGAAGCAGGTTGAAGAAACAAAAGAAAGACACCACAGGTGAGAGACAGGTGAAGGAACCAAACCTAAGACACCACAGATGGGCGACAGAGGAAGAATTAAAACAGAGACATCACAGCTGAGTGACAGGTGAATGAATTAAAACAGAGACATAGCAGGTGAGTGACAAGCGAAGGAATCAAAACAAAGACATAGCAGGTAAGTGACAAGCGATGAAATCAAAACAAAGACATAACAGATAAGTGACAGGTGAGTGACAAGCGAAGGAATCAAAACAGAGACGTAGCAGGTGAGTGACAAGCGAAGAAATCAAAACAGGGACGTGACAGGTGAGTGACACGTGGAGGAATCAAAACAGACACACCACAGGTGGGTGACAGCTTAAGGGATCAAAACAGAGACATAACGGGTGAGTGGCACGTGATGGAATTAAAACAAAGACATCCCAGCTGAGTGACAAGTGAAGGAATCAAAACAGACATCATAGGTGAGTGACAGGTGAAGGAATAGACACAAAGACATCACAGGTGAGTGACAGATGAAGGAATCAAAACAGAGACATAGTGGGTGAGTGACAGGTGAAGGAATCAAAACAAAGGCATCACAGGTGAGTGACAAACGAAGGAATCAAAACGGAGACATCGAATCTTAGTGACAGGTGAAGGAATCAAAACAAAGGCATCACAGGTGAGTGACAAACGAAGGAATCAAAACGGAGACATCGAATCTTAGTGACAGGTGAAGGAATCAAAACAAAGGCATCACAGGTGAGTGACAAGCGAAGGAATCAAAACAGAGACATCACAGGTGAGTAAAAGTTGAAAGAATCAGAATGAAGTAATCCCTAGGACAAGATAAAAAGGTCCTGTTCGAAGGTCTTGGAGGGTTACAGAAAGCAAATCAATCAAGCATGGTTAAAAGTCACGACGATTGAAAACGATGAGATCATCAAAAATGAGAAAACTGTTCCACTAGAATGATATAAGAATAATAGAATATAAACATAGTATCGAATCACCGTGGACCCACAAATGGCCCTGCCCGACCAACCATCAAGGTGGGTTACAGATTCTCCTTTCTCTACACACCTGTGTGTCTGTGTGCGTATGTCTTTGGGTGCCCCTAGGCAATTTTTTTGGACTACGATCATAGAAATTTGAATCACATCAATAGACACTGTCTTTTTTTCTCCAAAAAAGTGATCTTTTTGGTCTCCACTGTCATTTTGGACCAACAATTCACAAATCTTGTGCTGGTATTTTTAGATAATTTTTGATAAAAGATCTATTTGTCTAGATAATTTTACATAATTATTTTAATATATTTAGTTCTAGCACGCGTGCGGGCTTCAGTCATTCAAGCATGCGAGGTATGGATATCATATTAGACATTACCAGTTCGGCGTCACATGCTGACACTGTGCAGCGTTTCCTTTTGCAGACAGCTATTGGGTCTTGGCAGATGCAAGAAGAACACGTATCAGGATTCCAGGAACTTCCATTCTGTAAGATACAAGATAAAAGAGGTAAATGAAGACTTTTTTTTCCTTTGGATAAGTGATGGATTCAAATAAGTGGATTGAAAAGAAAAAAAAAACAGTGGGATTGGTCAACTGAACCTAATCTTTGTGTTGCTGATGCTGTTACCACAGCATTTCCGATTATCCATTCTATAGTCTTTAGGTGCGTTTTTTATTAAGTAGAAAGGAGACTCAATATATATATATATATATATATATATATATATATATATATATATATAGAGAGAGAGAGAGAGAGAGAGAGAGAGAGAGAGAGAGTTTACGTATATCTAATATAATTGGTATAAGTTAATGAATGCGTTATATTATTTGGAACTTTATTTGAGATGACTTGGTATTGTTACATATATATATATGAATGCGTTATATCATTTGAAACCCCATTTAAAATGACCCCGTTGTTTCACAGAGAATGTGTCAATCGGCCGAAACAGCATGAATTTGATAAACAATTGAAGAAATAAATCTTTTATCAGAACATCCTGCTGGCTGCATAACAGCTGGGGCGCACATCTTGTATGCATCCCTTGTGTCTCCTTGATTCCAGAGATCTTCCATGGCCGTAGATGTATCGATGAACGAGAGTGTGGTCATTAAGTGTTGTATCTATCTTAATTTGGTCATGATTTCTCTGACCGCGACTTTATAGGAGTTATCTATAAATGGATGCTGAGAACAATGGATGCTCAGAAAACAATTCAGCATCCATACATAGATAATTCCTACGCCTAGCTCACACCCTTTGACATGTAACTTCCAACCACCGACAAAAGCATACCCACCTCTAAAAACAATAAAACAAAATGATTAACTCCTCCCACGCATAGTGATATTGAAAAGACTCTCACCAAATTCCCCAAACAAGAATCTAAAAACACATACAATTATTCGCCAGAGACTCAGAGAGGACAGAAACATGAACTTGTTTGGGTGACGAATCCACTTCCTATTATATTTCCAGCTATACTCTTAAACAACTGGTCTCTCGGAGTATGAAGTTGAATGTATCGAGCACTCTATGAAATAAATCCATCACATATCAGACATGGCTTTATATTATATTGTATCATGCTATACCGCAAACCTGATTTCTACTATATATATATATATATATATATATATATATATATATATATATATATATATATATATATATTGACAGAGATAGGAGGGAGTTACCGGAAATTTTGGGGAATTGCTTAGTCAGTTCAAGTTTTCCCTCGCCTGAAATTTAAAAAAAATTATTGAATTTTCTATCAATATCTTTTATGGTTCAGGAAATCATTTTCTACCTTATGTCCCCCAAACTTTTGGGGAGCACCCCCACATATTGTACATAGGTAGAGATCAGAACTAACTGGAACACGGGGTTTATATCCGCAGGCTTTTATTAGAGCTTTTCAGTCAATTTGGTCACATGACAAAGACTTGCGTTCTTGCACCAGAAATCAAGTGCATGCGTGTTGCATACAGATTGTGAGTACAAAAACTGATTTTGATTATCAAGTGTAAACTTGGAGATTTGTTTGGATCAGGTTTCTGTTCTGCAGACATGCATAATTGTAGGCAAACCTAGTATCAAAAGTGTCGTTTTTGGAGTAACGCTTTTGCGCTATCTGTCAACAGTTCAACCCTTTGCCATGAGGCGAGTTGGTCCTATTTTTTCTAGGCCTGCAGTGACAAATATGCACCTATGTTTTATTTCTTTTGTTGATAAGTAAAAAAGGTGTTTAAAAACTGCACTCTTGTGAATTGTTTCCTACTTATTGAGAATGTGGAACTAATTTGCTCTAAATCATGGGCCAACGTACCTCAACGAGGGGAAATTGGTCCCAGTATCAATAGATCAAATATGAGCCAATCTGTGAGTTGCTACGATAGTTTTGCCAATTATTGATACCACGAATTTAGGCAATATATTAACGCTCAGTTTAAACCATGAACGATTCCTCTAACTCTATTAGAAAAGTTTCCAGACTGCTTAGGGTGCAATAGGGGAGCAACTAGCTTCGCCCCCCCTCTATATATGCTCACCAAGGACGCGTCTTATTCTCCGGGGAACATAAGGATTGGAACTTGGAACAGTTCATTTGAGGTCACGTGTCTTTGGTGCCGTCTGCAGACCGTTGTATCACCAAACGTCAGACATATTTTAAAATGGCCGCCCTCCTAGGCTGAAAGATATTTAATTTTGCTTGGTTGTTTTTGTTTTTTATAAGAATAGCTTCAAGCAGACGATATCGTTATCACGGACCGTTTTTAAACGCGTTGTGATTCAGGATGAACTCCCTGATGTGAATCAAATATCACCACTTTTTTCCCAATTCAGAATAATAAATTACATCTTGTACGTAAACAAGAAAAAACTCACTAAAAATTGATCAAACAATCCTCGTCTGTCGCTTTTAATAGAACCTGCTTAAAACTGCTGCCTAAATAGTCAATATATATATATATATATATATCACATACACATATATATATATATATATATATATACATACACACATATATATATACACACGCACACATATATATATATATACACACACACATATATATGTATATATATATGCACACACATGTATATACACACACATGTATATACACACACATGTATATACACACATACACATATATGTATATACACATACACACATTTATATATATACACACACATATATATATATACACACACACACATACACACACACGCATATATATACATACACACACACATACACATATATACATATATATACATATATATACACATACATATATATATATATACACACACACACACATATATATATACACACACACATATATATATATATCAGGTGGGAAGTAAATGTGTGTTTACTTGAAGTGCCAGCGTAGTTGTATCTCTTCCTGAGATCTATGAAATATGTTTGGCCAGTGCCCAACATTTGATGGTTACAGCGACCTTCCAAAGACACT
Source organism: Thysanoteuthis rhombus (assembly GCA_963457665.1). Lineage (NCBI taxonomy): Eukaryota > Metazoa > Mollusca > Cephalopoda > Oegopsida > Thysanoteuthidae > Thysanoteuthis > Thysanoteuthis major. The sequence goes on along the minus strand of OY735231.1, from coordinate 32,317,992 downwards.
ACAAAATAGGTAAGCAACTAATCTTAAAAAGAAACTCAACTTTCAATCGAAAAACTGTTGCCACCAAATGTGGTGTAGGATTCTGATCCTTTTTATAGATGTGTATGCTTGTCTGTTTCAGCGCTTTTGGCCATACCGTTTTGTGTACGGACTTGAAAATTGACATCAGAACTCCGCTAGATCCATTCTAAAATTATTTTTCGGGGATTTTGGAAAAAAAAAAAAAATTTTCCGAATCTTTTTTTGACCGGTTTTATTAATAACATCAAGATTTCCCATGATCCGGATATTTCAAGATGTTTTTGTTTTTTTTACTCAATATTAGATGTTTTCTGGTGGAAAATACCATTAATGTCATAAATAGAATTTATTCTGACCATAGTGATTCTTCGATGGAATCCTTAGGTACATGGCATTTGATGCTACGGTTGTTAAATTATTGACTGTGATGGCGAGTTTATAATCATTTTGTTAGCCCAGCAAAGAACGACAAAAGTTGTTTCCGTGAAACCGTTCATCCCCTAAATTTAACCCGAAAATATAGTTGGAAGATTATCCCCTTTTTCACAAGTATACTCCACACCTTTTAACTCACTGTGTCTGAGCTTGGAGAATTGGGATGTTAAATCTTATTCCATCTTTTACATTCACTCAATATTCCTCCTACACATCATCATATATTAAAGTATTTTGAGCTCCATGTCCGTAACAAAAGCTTCAATGATAGGGAAGCCATAATTTGTGCTTTTACTCAATCTGTGCGCATAAACCAAAATGATTCCATGGAGATGGCATATTATCATCAGAGAATCTTTAGAAAAGGATTATTGCGCTTCACCCTGGCCATATTATTAAATATTTACCGTTTTAGGTTGTTCATATAATTTTCATTTCACTATTTAAAAAATGCATTTCAAGTATAATAATCTGGATGGAGTAAAGATGAAAATCAAATATTATCCAATTGATACAAACATTGCTGTACACCATTAACAAATTTCTTTAGTCTTGTGGATTCATAGCATCTTTATTCAGTCATCAAGGTATTTTCCCTGCTTTTTTATCGACTTATATCTTTTTGTTTTGTGTTGTATCATAAAAGTACGATCTCAGTTTTAAGTCAATGAACTCCACAGGGATTTTTTTCGATATCTTGAGATGCTCACCAGATAAGATGTGTTTTATGGAGTGAAACAAATGATAGTCTTTATAGTCAGTGACTATCTTGTTCAAAAATGACTTTTTTTCAGCGTCGACGAACAGAAAGACAAGTGTTTAAAAGCTGATCGATGTTCGTTTCAGTAAATTCGTACGGAACGCAGTTTTCTGGTTTCGGAATTTTTGAGGCCTGTAAGCGACGTACTACAATTGAATGATTTGCCTATATTTTTTCTTCGAGTTTATGCTTTGTTTGTGCCACGTCTCTCGTCAAAGATTCACTCGATTAATCAATTTTCCACTCCTGGGATCTTCCAAAGCGTTCTTTGTTCTTGAGCTCAAAATCTTTTTTCACCTGTTCGCTGACAAATTTAATTTTTAATCTTGCAACTCCTGTGCCGGATTTTTTCTAGTGAAAAAAAGTTATGAAAATTGAAAGTCCTCAATGCATGTTTAAAACAGTTTTACTTTCATACAAATCAACGTATATGTACAACAAAATATCTAATAAATGTAATCTATGCATAAATGAAAGAAAAAATGATACCATCGTCGTGTGGCGCCCCCTATTCTTTTAGTGAGGAATTGAATACGAAACCCTTCTTTTAGCTAGATATCGAAAACGTCACTTCCCCCTTCGACCCCTATAAAACCCCTGGACGCACGTGGTCCAATGCTCATTAGCGCTGGCATACGTTGCTGGTTATGCTTCTAGCCTTGGCTTTTGAGGCCGGCCACTCAGTAAACGAGTCATCTCGTGGGCGGTATTGGACTGGAGACTTGCTATGACGAGTTATCTTGTCCGTAGCAATAAACAGGTTAAGCTTCATAAACCATCCCCGACTCATGCTTGCATTAAACAAGTGTTTTTTTTTTACGTGTCTGGGTGTTCCAACAACTCTGATCAGATAGACTAAAAAATTTGCATCAACAGATGGAGAATCTGGATTCTCCGAGATGTTTTTTTTTTCTTTTTACTCAACTTATGTTTCCCAGTGGAAAACGCCCGTGATATCATAAATAGAATTTATCATGATCATATATATTCTTCAATGGATTTTTTTTCACAGGACTTCAAATTTTGACGCATTGGTTGTTTGATTATTGACTGTGATGGCGAGTCTACTTCATTACACTAAGCTTTTATAATTCTTTACCCAGTTTCTGCAAATCAAACATGAAGAGTTAACAATGTCTAATGTGTATTTTACATTCAACGATAATTTTCACCTAAAAGTGAATTTGACACTCTCTCGCAAAGGTTTCTTGAATTTCATCCTGTGTTGCAATCCTATTATTTACTATCTATTTGACAAGTCTGAGTATCCTAAGGTGAAGCAGAGGAGTCTGCCCTAGTAAGAATACCAACACTTGGAAGATATTAGTGTCCTGAAATGGGTGCATGCAAAAGTTCTCAGCACTCTCTTAAAAAAATAAAAAAAAGAAACTGAATGCACAGATAGTTTTCGAATTTCATCTTGATGAAACGACTCTAACGCAATGCAATTCTCCATGAAATTTTGATCATCAAAGATATCTTTGAATTTTTGACCAGATACGAAATGCTGCATCGATCAAAACAAATGATAATCATATAGCGCCAACCCAATAGGGCATGCATTTCAGCTAGTGTGATATATGCTGGCAACAATTTACGCTGTTAGCCTATCGTAGAAAACGATTGACGGTGTTGGCGTATCGTAAGCTGACGGGGCTTCATTCGCCGAGGGCAAAGAAATGTTTTTCATTTGTAGTTGCCATGCATTTTGTCTTCATTGCTTACTGATAGTAAGTGGTGAAATATTTTCATGTTTGAAGCTGAGAGTTGCTCTTACCTCTTCCAACGGCGCACAGATTTCAACCAAACGAGATTGTAGGTTTGTAAATGTTGTTTAATCCAGTGGATTCCTTGTGGGGCTTACGGCCACCAACCACTTTTTAAAAAGTTGAGTTACTTGCCCCAGACCTAACCCTCCCCTTTTACCAGAGTTTGAGACCAACTGCTCAGCTGTAGTTCTGTTTTTTTCTTTTTTCTATCGAAGAAACCTTTTTGTGGACTGCTTTAAAAGGCTCCAACCACCCTGTTATTTACCCATACAATGGGGGGAAGTGGATTTATACTTTTCTTAAGGGTATCTGTGCGACGAGGACGTAAACAGTCTCGACATAAACTCGTTCTGGGTCCGCTGACGTTGGTTTTTCGTACCTGTATTCGTTACGCCACTTTTCACCTCCAAAGGTTGACGGTTTTCGTCAAAAAAATACGTGTGTATGAATATGGAGGTTTCCTCCCGCTATCCGAAATAAGAGCGTCCCTATAAAACCTTTCGAAAGCCGAAAGGGTGTGAAGCGAGCAAGCTGTTACCATTTATTTATACAGAATATTTCTTAGAGCGTTCCGATACCAATAAAAATGGTGATTATTATATATTAAGCTGAGTTGTCGGATGTTAAAATGGTGGTAGGTACAGAGGACTGGGGTGTGGCAGATAGGGAAAGAGGATCCGCGCTATCGTTAACGAATGATGAAAGCTATTTTCGCTTTCGCCTTTTTTGTAAAAGAGAAAAATAGTGAAAAGCGAACTTTCAAAAAGTGGAATAATCCTGGACCTTTATGACAGTAAATGATCTATACAACACGGCCAGAATACGTCTCAAATCTTCAAAAGCACATTTTTCCATATTGGCAGCTGTTTCGTTGTATTACAACTCTTCATTTTTTTTCAGCCTAAATTCCCCATCCACCTATGGATGGAAGAGCATTGCATAAGCTTATATATATATCCTTTACATCAGTGTTATAGAACTTACCCTTTTGGAAAGGATATGCTTTTTAATATATATATATATATATATATATATATATATATATATATATATATATATATATTATTGTGTCATCCACAGACAGCTGTTTCGTTGTATTATTCATCGGTGTGGCTATAGACTTTCCATTATCCTATCCAATACCACCTCTGAGCTGAATAGAGAAGCGTTAATCATTGTGTCATCCACAGACAGCTGTTTCGTTGTATTATAACTCTTCAGTGTGGAATATATGTATGTATGTATGTATAAATATATATATATATATATATATATATATATATATATATATATATATATATTCGAGGGCTGAATCAATAATTTGAAAAAATAGAAAATGAAAAGAGAAATCCTTTCAATATTTTTCCTAATTTTACATTAATTAATTAATTTTTAAAAATTGTATCGACAAAATGACAAGTTTGAATTTATCTTCAATAAGAAAATGACCCGTTGCTTTGCTGATGGTTATCATGAATGAACGACAACAGACTCGGCTGAATGCTATTTTGAGACAGGTATGGTAGGGAGGGAGAGTAGACAATAAAAGTTAGGTAATTTGATAAAAAAGATAAGAAGGGAGCAGGGAGAAAAGAAAGTTAGGTAGTTTATTAAGAGGTAGTAAGAGAGGGGGTAAAAATAAATCCTAATAAGATAACAGAAAAGGATGTCAAGTGAATATTTTATACACGTGGCCTCGATGTGATGAGCGTGGTACTCTCCTGTGAGGTTACTCAGTAGGCAGTGAAACGCCATTGAATGAGTTTGTACACTGTGGCTGCATTCAGTGGCCGAACAAGTCATTTTTAACGTAATGTACAAGTTTTTTTTTTGCTTTATGTTTTATTGTAAAACGTCACATCACCCAAGTCTGTAAGGCTCCAGCAGTTCAGATTTATCTCCTGACTTATCTCCTGACTTCTGGCCTTTCCCAAAGTTAAAGTTAAAGTGAGTATTCATTTATATCATAAAGTTAAATAAGGGATATTTCAGGCTGTGACGAGATTAAAAACAGGATGAGGCACCTGATGGCGATCCTGATTGAGGACTTTGGAAACTGAAGCTTAGTAAATATCAAGAATTAAAGCAGGTGAGAGAGTTGCGTATTTCAAACCAATGCCAAATCTGTAGACAGACCCCTCCCCAAGTTCCAACCTGGGATGTTGGCTTAGTACAATCTTCTTACCTCAATTTGACTTACTAAGATAAGCCTTAATACTGTTGTTGGGATACTCGAGATGATTTCATCGTGGGTGTCAAGATGGGTCAGCAAACCTTTCTTGGGAGCTATGCCTTCCCTTCTATCAACCCATAGCTGGGGTGAATTTATGCCTTACCTGAGGGTATTAGTGTGAAGTTAACTAAAATTATCTCAGTCGAAGTTCTTAAACTTGATTCCATCCTCTGTGTTGTTAAGCGTTCGGTCACTCTGCACATCCCAAGCTAAATTTAGTAAATATCAAATATGATCTACTTGATAAACACCAAATGGCGAATCTCCAAGAAAGAAAAAGAAAAGAGCCCCACCTCAAAAACCAAGAACCCACATCCTTATCTTTCTTGCAAAATAGAAGACACAAAACAGAAACCAACTCAGCAACGGAATGTTTTTCTTCGTAGGAGAAATTTAGCAGCCATGCAACTGTTTATAGAACTACCTATTCAAAACCCTTACATGAATTTAGGAGAAAAGTTTACTCAGTACTCGCTGGATAATCCCCATTTCGAAAGATATATGACCAGAACAACCTTGTTAAATTCCATATTCTGATTCTATATAAAACTCACCTTCACAGCCAATAATTGAATAACCGTAGCGTCAAAATATGGGGTCATGTGAAAAAAAATTCCCAGCGAAGAATAATTCTATTTATGACATCGCTGGCATTTCCCACGAGGAAACATCTTAAATAAAGTGAAAAAACAAAACATCTAGAAACATCTAGATTCTTAAGAATTTTCAAGTCTGTAGACAAAACAGTATATACGCATAAACAAATGCATGCAGGAAAGAACCCTTCAACATCTTTGATGGCTAGCTACATCTTTTAATGCATAATACGTTTGGTTAACAATTTGGTACCCGATCTTCAATTTTTGTCTCTTATCCCATGGACGAATTACCAAGGAATACAAGTGATTGGAAAGAACTCCTCAGTATTTACCGATATATATTTCCCCATTTCCGTTTTATCTAAAAGCGTTCCTAGACCCCTAAAATTAGGTTGATGGTATATTAGGCTGTGTCGTCAGAGGTAGGAATGATTGGAGGTACAAGAGACTTGGGTGTAATAGAAAAAGGAAGTAGTGCGTGCTATCTTTGTAACGGTTCGTCGTAAAACAAACGCTGAATGCCATTTTAGCTTTTAACTTTTTTGTAAAGGCAAAAAAGGCACTGTAAAGCATACTTCCCAAAAGAAGGGAATACCTGCATATCCTGAGCTATGTTTCATTATCATCATCAGTCTTTTAACGTCCGTCGTTGGACATAGACCTTCCCTAGGATTCGCCACACTTCTCTATCATGGGCGTCACAGAGCCAGTACTTTCTGAACTTGTCTAGCTCGTCTCTCCATCTAATATTCGGCCAGCCTCGGTTGCACATGGGATCCATGTCGTGAGTAATGATGTCCATCGATTGCTCGCCATTGTTGCAATATGACCAGCCCACCGTCATTTGAGATTTTAATGGATTCTATGATGTCCCTGACTCTTGTCTTTTCTCGGATGTACTGTGCTGTCTTGTGGTCTCTCCATGTGAGGCCCAGCACAATTCTTTCATGTGCACGTTGCATGGTTCTCAATTTGCGGATCTGTCTCTTGGTTGGGCTGCATGTTTCAGCTCCATAAGTGACTATTGGGAGGATGCATTGGTTATACACCCTTCTTTTTAGGATTGATGAGATCCTCTTATTTTTTAAGGCTTAGTAAGTATCAAAGGCAAATTCAATTGAAAGAAATAGTCGGATTCTGCGACATCATATCTATAGCAGTATAGTAAACGCCCAGAGAGTAGACAGCAAAAAGGCTTTTGTTTGAACTCCGAGTCAACTCTAATTAGTGAATGATTGCTTCTCAACACTAATGCCTAATGCCATTTTGCTAGTTTTCTTCCTGAATGGATAAAGACGTACTCTATCTTCTTGATCTTTGTGATCCAAATATCCGTTACCAAAGATCTAAAACCATTGACGAACTATTGGATCGAAAAATATGCCATCACTCCATTTCTGATTCAATGTTACACACAGCTTGAAAAGCCATCTAGTTAAATTTATTTTTGCAAAATAAAACGATACACAACTTTTTAAAAAGATTCTATGATTAAACAGGAAAGTGAACGGTAAACACGTTAATGAAGAGAGCAATAATATCGTCAAATATTTTTTAAATCTCATATTAGCTGAGACATTGTCAGTTATCAATTTTCTACAAGTACTTGTTTCATCTTAATTTCAATTGTTTCTTACGGCAACTTCTCAAAAAATACATTAAAATTTTGCAATTTAGAAATGAATGGCATAAATTCCGTTAGGCTTCCGTTGGACTCTGATTTTAAAGAAATTCATGTTCTCCATGTCTATGAGAAACCAAATTGATTGAATGAAGACAACTGAAGTAATTTAAACAAAATGACTTATGAACGAAGAAAAACAAAATAATTAACTCACCAAATACAGGTCACCTGAATGCATACATTCCGCTGTAAATAAAAAACACTTTAAGTTGATTAGATAATAAAAATCATGATGACAAAAAGTGATAATAGTAAAACTAGTTGCTTTTATCTTGACCTTTTCAAGACTAATATATCAAGGTGAATGATAAGGGGCGAATAGCCATGCTGAAGAGTTGTAATACAACGAAACAGTTGTCAGTGGATGACACAATTATTAATCATAATTATGATTAATGCTTCCTTCTTTAGGGTTGAGCACTGCTAAGTGGGGCACCCGTCTATTACTGCTATATGCAATGCTCTTCCAGCTCTGGAATAGAGCAATTTGGTAGACAGGGAATTATGCGTAGGTAAATATACATTGCTTAGTTCGGTCCTACTGACCGTTCAGTTCCGGGTAGGGTGGGGGTAAAATGTCTGCCTCTAGGTCTGAAGCGAAGGTTTCGATCCTCCTTCGTGGTACTGGATGTTGGATAGTCTATTGCCACACTGAAGAGTTGTAATACAACAAAACAGCTGTCCGCAGAAGACACGATTAACAATTATATACATATATAATTAAAAAAAGTAGTTTCTCTGATGGTAAATTAATTAGTAATTACTGCTTGGAATTCATTTTGGAATTAGTTTCTTTACACCTTCAATTGATTTGAATAAATCGATAAGATGTCTGCCTATAATTTGGGTCTACAGCAACAGGAGTATGGGTTACTAAAATGAATTTACCTGAAAATCTAATTGTTCTGCTGGCATGTATTTACTTGAAACATATAACCCATTTAACCTTACTGTGTATGTCAGTTCCAATTACCGTGCATGAGAGGATCAACGAACCTGAAGTGCCCCGGGCCCCCAAGGTACTAAATCTGGTTCTGTGTATGAGGCCTGATATTTTTTAAAGTGTATCTTGAACGGACAAAAAAAGCTTGTTCATGTTTATTCGATAAATATATGGAAAACTATTCTTTTATCTAATAAAGAAAAATTCTCACTTTTGAAAAACCCAAATCATGATGCAATACATTTGTCCCAGTAGACATTTGTTTTTCGTCTTTATTTTTCGTGACACCTTCGTCTCAGTAGACTCTCTAGAAAAGATCTACGGGACATATTCATGTGCCAACAGTCATAGAAACCATAGGATATACATGTCTCATGAGTCTCGAAAGAGTTTAACAGTTAGAAAATGAGGTATTTGAACGCCTCCGCCCAGTTTGTCGTCGGACCCACAACACTGTCAAAAAACACTCAAATATAAGAAAACAGGAAAGGAAATAATATTTTATTGAGATTTCATAAAATTGAATAATTGACCTGTGTGGACCTAGGTTAAATATTCGTATTAAAAATCCACTGAAGACAAATCTAAGAGAGATAACTCCTTAAGTTTGGTAGGAAAATTACTTGACTCCCTCAGATTTGGAAATACGCTGAAAAGGTAATTCAAACCTTAAAATAACTCCTAGATCAACATGAGCCTAAATTTATATTTAGGGTCCTCAGAAGTCAGTGACACCAATCCTATGTTAATTCTAGAGTCAAGTTAGCCACATGAACAAATTTGCTGACCCTAGAGGGATCTGGTTCGCCAGCAATAAAGAAAAAAAGATAGGCAAACAAACGTTCGTCATCTTTATAGAATAAGATACGCACACACAAGATGATTTATCAGTGTTTCTGGGACCTACAAACGTTCATGCGTCTCAAAAATTCATTTCTGTCGGATATTATTGATATAACAGGACCTGGACTAAATCCGAAGGTTCAAGTGTTTTGATTATTTGTATCTGGTCCTGAACGCGCGCAGATATTTCACCGAATCCGATACTAGATTTAGATCGCCATCACAGTCGATAATTGGACAACCGTAGCGTCAAAATTTGAGAGAAAATTCCATCAAAGAATAAATATGGTAAGAATCGATTCTATGACTGGTGTTTTCCACTAGAGAGCATCTCAAATAGAGGTTTAAAAATGTCTAGATATCAATTTCACTGGAAATCATCTAAAATAGAGTGAAAAAAAAAAGATCTAGAAACATCTAGAATCTCCAGAATATAGATGTTATTAACAAACCTGTGGAAATAAGGACCCAAAATGGCCAGAAAAGCATTAAAAAACAATTTAGTAGGGATCTAGTGAAGTACTGATGCCAATTTTCAAGTCTGTATACAAAAAAAAAAAAACAGTTTGGCCAGAAGTGCTGGAACACGCAAAGAGACACATAAACACACGCATATATAGAAAAGGATAGAACCATTTGCCATCTTTGATGGCTACGGTTGTTCAATAAAATAAATATTTACAAAATAGAGAAAAATGCGTGCTTATCTACTCATACGACAGAGATGGTTGATAGGAAGAGTGATTAGAGGGAGCAAAACTAGATTTTATAGACTATATAAAGCCAATAAGATACCGAAATATATAGACAAATTTTGTAGTTGTTTTGTTTGAGGAAGCACATCCATTGTTTCAATTATCGAGTGCGAAGGACTTAGTAAAAATTCTCAACTTACATCGCTTAGTTTTTTCTCTTCTGTTAGTGTTTACTAAAACTCAGTGTGTACGCAATTCCCCGGGCGTAATTTTTTTTTACCGATTCTCACCGAATTGAGTCATGATGCGTATTCCTATATAATGTATCTCGTATTTTATTATCTTTTTTTTTTATTTTACGAAAAAAAATTTTTCTCGGGTTTTACGGGGGAGGGAGTTATTCTATTCACAATTATTCACAACTGTAATGCAAAACTCGGCCCTGGTTTTCAGCCATTGTTCGGAGATCAAAATTAGCGTGTAAAAACAAAAAAAAAAAATGTCAATTCCCTTTTTTCTGGTTTATCTTCTCTTCTTTGTGGCGTGAAAAATGTTTTTCGCTTATGTTTTGATGGGAGATTTAAAAGCTGTTATTTCAGTTTATTGCTATCGAAAACATTTTCAATTACAAGAATATGATACCGCTGATAAACAAAATTCGAAAAGTGACCTTAATAAGACGAATAAAAAGAATAAGAAAATGTCAAAATAGATAGATAAAACAGATGATATCGTCTACATAAGTAAAATCAAAAAAGTGGTATAAATGTTTCTTGTAAATAAATGTTAGGTGGCAACAAATCTTGACTTTGAATCCCTTTCTGTTCTTCTCCACCTCTTTTTCTCGTGCCCCCTTAAAACATACCCTTATGATTTTCAATTTTTTTCTCTGTTCTTCTGTGACCTGAGCCAGATTCAGGCCTTGGGATGCTCGCAGCACTCCAGGTGCGGGGCACCCTCATACATATAAGTTAATAAAAAAGCACGGCAAATCACAAGATTTACGCACTAAAGCCGTTTATTTCGTGTAATTGGAACTGACAAATTATACATACATATAAAGGTTGAATGAGTTACATATCTGGGGTAAATACTTGTAAATACACGCAAGAAAAACTCCAAGTAGATTTTTAGAATTCTCATTCACTGGTTACTGTAAATCTGAATTACAAGCAGTAAAATGAAACGAATCCCAGATGAATTCCAAGCAGGAACCATCAATTTATTTATGATTAAATAAACTATTTTTAAAATTATGTTTCTGTATAGAGCGGTGGTCCTGGTCCAGAGAGGGGACCAGGGGCCAGTTGACCCTTGCCCCCCCCCTAAATCAGGCCCTGGTTATGAAGCAATTATAACACGATGTAGTAAAACTAGTAATAAAATAGTAGTAATAATGAGGCTGCTTTGTCTAAAAAAAAAAAACTAACCAAAATCGCTCAATATTACAAGGCAGTGAAAACGAGAATTACGTAATCGGGATGAAGGGGGTGGTTAAGATATTACAAATTGCGTCATCAGGTGGTGTCGAGGTGGTTAAGGCGACGTCCATGAAAGGAAGGCCTTCTGGGGAGTGGGAAGCGAGTTCAAATCTCATCGGAGAAGTGAGGGTAAGAGTGCACGACTCAGATTTGCTACTTTGACTTTAGCGGTCAATTGTATCGATGCAGATAGTCATGATAGAAGAATAACAACAAGTTGGGAGAAAACAAATAAATAAATAGAATTAAGCGAAATAAAAATCACAGTCATGGTGTCGATATTTTCAAAATCAAGTTGGGATTAGATTCGGTGTTACTTATTAGTTTTTGTCACAATTTTTTTCGAAACGTGTTTGTATAAAAAAATAAAAATAGAATTTCCTTCGATCAGATTTGATTTTCAGTATTTAAAACAACCATGTTATTTTTTATTTACTTTTTTAAAATTTAATCTGGTATGTACAAAAACATGTAACTTTTAATGAAAATTAAATCTATAATATAGAAAAAGAGCTGAAAGTTTATTTCAATGAGTTTTTGTTCTTTCGTCTAGTGTACTTATAATGCAGTGGCTCGGAAACCCGCATTGCAACCCAAATGAGGGTTGCAGAGAGGCCTCTGAGGCTAGGGTGGTTTGAACAAAATGAGGAAAATTTTTTAAAAAGGTTAAAAGTAAGAAATAGTGCCAGTATATTCACATCACAATTTCGAAAAGCGTCAATGGAATTCTGAAAGAAGAAAATATTTGTGGATGATAAGCGTCGATAAATGTATGAATACTCCAGACATATTCTAGTCTGTTCATGTCCAATACTTGTAACTGATTATTAGATTAAAGTGAACTTCAGTGAAATTGTTTGAATAAAACAAAATAAGGAAAAAATGAAATTATGTTTCCACCCTTCGGGTCATCAGGTCGAACGGGTTCCGTGTTCAGGGTCGCAGCCAGAAAGTTTGGAAAACACTGCTGTAATGACACGCGAATACGTAAAAATGAAGCCTCTTCATAACAGGACAAGTAGAGAAACGGTAAGACGCAAATTAAAATAATGGCTAACTTGCTAAGAAAAAAAAAAAAGAAGAAAAAAGAGCCTCTTTCCAAACTTTAGAAAAACTTTCTCGCAAAAAATATCATCTTACCTGAGATTTGGCCTGTGATAATAATCCATAAAAATAAAGGTAAAAATGATTTTGTCATATTGTTGTTCCTATCGTCTGCTTTATACAATGACGAAGATGGAACCAAAACACTTTTGGAAGAAAATGATTAAAAGTAACTCCTTGAGCTACAAGAGAGAGAGATAGCAGCGTTCTCAGGCATCGCTGAAAAATGGTTACCAAATTCTGCTACAGCAGAAAGAGGAGATTCGTTGTTGCAGACGTTTAGTAAGTGCTGGGGGTGTTAGGAGTGTGTTGGAGGGAGTTCTTATATATATACATAATTACTATTGAGCAATGAGTTCAAACCTCACTCGGCGCCACAAATTTGTGGTCTATCTATCTATCTATCTATCTATCTATCAATAGATTTGGGTATAAATTCATGTGTAGATTAATGTATATATACATATATATATATATATATATATATAAATATATATATATATATATATATATATATATATATATATATATATATATATATATATGAATACAAATATTATATCTACATCTATCTATCCATCTATCTATCTCTCTTTATGTATATATGTATATATATATATACATATATATACTTATGCATTACATGTATGCTTACATATATACATATGTATATAGTTATATGTATGTATGTATATATATATATTTATAAGAGTATATATATTTATAGATCTATGCATAGAAATAAACAGCTCTTATAGGTGCACGCATCTGCCTGGATATATATGATTTGATATGATTATTTATGCACATATATACATATATATAAGCAAAGCTCCTGATGGCGGACTCATGTTCCACATCAAACTTATAACCTCTAAAAAGTACACACACACATAGCACACACTACTGAAGATGGGAATACCATCCGAAACATGTCGAGACCATTAATGACAAAAATTACAGATGAATAAACTTAACTTCCATCTGTCTCACTCTCTATAGTTCGAATTATATATATACACACACACCCACCCACCCACATATATATATATATATATATATATATATATATATATATATATATATATATATATATGTATATGCGTGGATGTTTCAATGTTTGAGGAATTATGCCTTACACCTAGTTTCCCACGTTTCCTTCGATGTAGTCTCTTTGGCTCGTAAAGTTAGCGGCGAAATCCTCATAACTTTTGACTCATGTCTAATTTTCCAAAGTTTTGAGTATTTCCTCACAGTATACAGGTAGTCTCCAACTTACGACCGATGAAAGAGTCCAGAATATTGATCCTGCCTGGACTATACCTGGGGTTAAAGTAGTCTAGGCTCTTTTATAACCCGGGTATATTCTGGACTAGCCAAGTTTATGACCCAGGGGCATAAAACAGGCTAGCAACAGGCTTTATACCCTACTATTCCAGATTATACCCCTAGCGCTTTCCAAGAATGTTTCATTATACACCCACACTCAAATACACAACATAATCGATGATACAGTATAAAATTCCAATTTCATTTCACACACTGATGGCATAACTTCGTAAACTACAATGAACGATTTCAATCGCTTAATAGCCGTGTCAAATAACTTGAAAGCAAACAACATGCATCCCTTTATTAAAGCGTTTTTATGTCATCATCATCATCATCATCATCATCATCATCATCATCATCATCACCACCACCACCACCATCACCACCACTTTGTCTAGTTCATCTCTCCATCTTGTGTTCTGTCGGCTTCGGTTTCTAATGTGATCTCTGGGGATCCATGTCGTGAGACGTGATGTCCATCAGTTGTCTTTTATTCTTGCAACATGGCCTGTCCATTGCCATTTGAGTTTTTTTTAATAGTTTCTATGATGTCACGGGTACCCGTTTTCTTCCTTATATACTGTGCTGTCTTGTTATCTCTCCATGTAAGGTTGAGCATGATTCTCTCATGCGCACGTTGCATGCTTCTCAGGTTGTAGGTCTGTCTCTTGGTTAGGGTCCATGTTTCAGCTCCATAAGTGACTATCGGGAGAATGCATTGGTTGTATACCCTTCTTTTTAGGATTATTGGGATCATCTGGTTCTTGAAATTGAGTTTACGCAACATAAATTTGCTAGCGCAGTTTCGAAATAAAGAAACTGATCCAATCATTTTATTTCTTTTATCGTTAACTAAATATCTTATACTCCCGGGTCGATCTGTGTGTGTGTGTGTTAACAACGGAATATAAAGCGGACAATATAACATTCAAACCGATACAAGACGTCCTGACGTTTTGTCGAAAACATTTGCCGAAAGGGTGTTTTTTAAAATTTGTTCTATACGTATCAATCTATGTATTTATTGTCTCAAAATATTCAATTTCCAAATTGCAAGGAGATAAGAATAAAAATCAAAATCCTTTGACGCTTCAGAAGTGAAAAAAGACATAATACAGCGAAATTTCTTGAAATTATTTTCTATTTTGGACTCCTACAGAAGAGCAACAAGAGAAATGGAATTTGATCATGAGCTTACAAACGCTGGTTAAGACATTGAACTGCTCCGACGTATTCTCAAGATACAATGCATATCAAGCTCTTCAGACTAAAGCTAGCTGGATACGTTAGCCATTGCATTGATTGGCTGTACACGCATGCACATACATACCACATACACATGCATCACATACGAAAACACACTTACACGTATGCCACATTCGCACACTCATACACACCAAAACACATAAATACACACATACTATATACAAAAATACACACATACTATACACTTACATGCACTCGTCCGTGCACATACACATACATGATAAATACGAGCATATACATACGTACATACACTTACGTACACATGCCTCATACGCACCCTCAAACACATGAACCACATACACACATGTAACATACACACTTACTCGCCTACTATATGCACACGTACATATTCAAATGTGTCATATATGCACACACATATTACTAATACGCACACACAGACATGCTTCATGGAGCAAAGCCTACTTTATAGTCCGGGGTATAATCTGGCTCAGGGTGTATGAAATAGACTAACCAGGTTTATACTCCGGGGTATAAACTGGACAAGCCTAGAATATGCCCCAAGGTATAGCAGACGCTAGCCCACTTAATGCCTGTGTGTTCAAAGGGGTAATATAACCTGCTACGACGGGTTCTGTCGGAACGACTGTATGTTGAAACTATCGTATCTCGTAAGTCGGACAATATTGTTTCTGAAGTGTTTGTATGCTATGCTATGGAAATTGAATATTTTGAGACAATAAATACACAGATTGATACGTATGGAACAAATTAAAAAAAAAACATCCTTTCGGCAAATGTTTTCGACGAAACGTCAGGACGTCTTGTATCGATATGAATGTTATATGGTCCGCTTTATATTCCGTTGTTAACACACACAGATCGATCCGGGAGTATAAGATATTTAGTTAACGATAAAAGAAATAAAATGATTGGATCAGTTTCTTTATTTCGAAACTGCGCTAGCAAATTTATGTTGCGTAAGCTCAATTTCAAGAACCAGATGATCCCAATAATCCTAAAAAGAAGAGTATACAACCAATGCATTCTCCCGATAGTCACTTATGGAGCTGAAACTTGGAACCTAACCAAGAGACAGACCTACAAACTGAGAAGAATGCAACGTGCGCATTAGAGAATCATGCCAAACCTCATATTTTTCTGGCCTTTTCGGCAGGAATCAAAGTGTGGTATCTGTTCCACAGCATAGACCGAGGTACAGCTACTGACACTTGCCCACTTGTTTTACTGAGGCTGCGCTTTGTTACACGCATTGGAGGCCTTTGGACTCGTCCTTCGGCTCTCCTATTATTACTCAGTCCAGCTGCAGGGGGTCAGTTTCCCCGGAGTAGCACTCCTCCATTGCACTTAAAGGAGCAGGTTCCCTGGTGGATGCTTTCGTGGCGGAGGTTGCATTAGCTTCTACGGTCGCTTGGCAATCGATGTCGCGTCGGCTGGAGCCATTTTTGGAAGGGTTGACCTATTTTCCCCACGTTAAGTCCGACCTTGTGTCAAATATTGCTGTGGTGGGACAGTGATTAAATAGATGCCAAACCTCACATTTTTCTGGCCTCTTCGGCAGAATCAAAGTGTGGTATCTGTTCCACAGCATAGACCAAGGCGCACGTACTGACACTTGCACGTCGAATGGACCGGAGATTGTGTGCTGGTTGGCATCAAAGACCGAGTACGCCGGTGCAAGCGTTAGCCAATGATGTTTTGAGGAGGCTGCGCATTGCTACGCGCATCGGAAGCCTTTGGACTCGTCCTTTAGCTCTCCTATTATTACTCAGCCCAGCTGCAGGGGATCAGTTTCCCCAGAGCAGCACTCCTCCATTGCTCTTAAAGGAGCTGGTCCCCTGGTGGACGCTTTCGTGGCGGAGGTTGCTTTAGCTTCTACGGTCGCTTGGCAATCGATGTCGCGTCGGCTGGAGCCATTTTGGGAAGGTTCGCTCCTATTTTTCCCACGTTAAGCCCGGCCTTGTGTCAAATATTGCTGTGATGGGACAGTGATTAAATAGATGCTCAACCTTACATGGAGAGATCACAAGACAACACAGTGTATAAGGAAGAAAACGGGGGTCCGTGACATCATAGAAACCATTAAGAAAACCCAAATGGCAACTGGCAGACCATGTTGCAAAAATGAAAGACAACCGATGGACATCACGTCTCACAACATGGATCCCCAGAGATCACATAAGAAACCGAGGCCGACAGGACACAAGTTGGAGAGATGAACAAGACAGATTCAACAAATACTGGCTCCGCGACGCCCCATGATAGAGAATTGTGGCTAATCATCGGGAAGGTCTATGTCCAACGACGAACGTTAAAAAACTGATGATGATGATGATGATGATGATGATGATGATGATGATGATGATGATGATGATGATGATGATGATGATGATGATGATGATGATGTAAAATAACGTTATTTCTGAACTTTCACTATTAGAACTGATAAGAGAGATAGTAAGATGGTGCCCTTCTTCACTTTGCTATCAGAGTTAGTTTCTGCACTCCTGGTTGAAAAATGAACCCCACTAAAAAAAAAAAAAAAGAGTTCCTAAGTAAAATTTGAAGAAAACAGGATAGCTTTCCACGAGCCAGTATGCCTGCCCGGCACCTAAGATTGACTACCCTACAGGACAAAAGGGATCCAACAGTCCACCGTAAAAAATGTTTCATAGTAAAACTCAATTTTTCACGCTGGTCCAAAGTAACACTTATTTCAGTGTATTTATCTATAGCTGGGGGTGGGGGGTATGTTTTGTGCCTTTCTCAAGGGCATTAGTGCAGAGTGAACGCAAGTTGTCCCAGCCGCAATTTGAACCCGGTACGCCGATCCCATTATCCGTACTTTCAACCGCTACGTGATTCGTACAGAGGAAGCGAGTAATTCCTGGAAGCAAAAGCATTTAACCTTACCAGCCTCTTCAGATAATTTATCATGGCCTCGAAATAGAGGCAGCAAGTACAATCAGCAAGTCCTGTACATATAAGCCAGGTGGGCTTGGCAGAAAAAGAAGCACATCTCCTTTACGAGGGGAACGAATATACGATACGTACAGAATAGGAAAAAAAAAGATGAAAGAAGACATCAGAGTTAATAATTGTACAAGTGTTGAGTCAAAATTTGAAGTTATGTAAAGAAAAACCACAGAAGAACAAATCTGGCCAGAACAAATTCTATTTATAACATGACTGGTGTTTTCCACAGAAAATCATCTAGAGTGAAAAAAAAAACACCCCAAAACAACAAAAAACAAAAAAAACGAACATCTAGAAACATCTAGATTCTCCAGGATCTAGATGTTTCGAGATATTTCTATTAGAATAGATTAAAAGCATCTAGAAACGTCTACATTCAGGAGAATTAATAAACCCGTCTAAACAGGGCACCAGAAGGTCAAAAGTTACTTTTTTCTTCTCTCTAAATAAAAAAAAGAGTATTTTCAGAAGGGGTGTAGTGGAGTACTGGTATCAATTTTCAAGTCTGTAGATAAAACGGCATGGCCAGGAGCACTGGAACGTACAAACACACGTACAAACATACACACATATAAACAGAATCTTTCACCAACTCTGAACAGACAGAATCAAAACCAATGGTGTACCTAAGGCATGACAGGTATGGCACGCGCCCTGTGTGCCATTTGAGCAGTTCCTATGAAAGTCGGGCAACTATCGGATTTCGAAAATAGAACCATCTTCATACGTATAAACTGTCTATTATCATGGGCAAGAAGCAATAAGTATGGTCAGGTGGTTAAACCACTTACATGAATTATTAGGTTAAATACAGTGAAGGGGACTTCATGGCCACGCACCACTCAGTACCACTGTTCAATGCCGAATGGTGGTAAGACCATTTTTCCTGTGCAAACTAAGGAGGCAGTCTACAATTATGGCCTCGAAATAAAGGCAGCAAGTACAATCAGCAAGTCCTGTACATATAAGCCAGGTGGGCTTGGCAGAAAAAGAAGCACATCTCCTTTACGAGGGGAACGAATATACGATACGTACAGAATAGAAAAAAAAAGATGAAAGAAGACATCAGAGTTAATAATTGTACAAGCGTTGAGTCAAAATTTGAAGTTATGTAAAGAAAAACCACAGAAGAACAAATCTGGCCAGAACAAATTCTATTTATAACATGACTGGTGTTTTCCACAGAAAATCATCTAGAGTGAAAAAAAAAAACCCCAAAACAACAAAAAACAAAAAAAACGAACATCTAGAAACATCTAGATTCTCCAGGATCTAGATGTTTCGAGATATTTCTATTAGAATAGATTAAAAGCATCTAGAAACGTCTACATTCAGGAGAATTAATAAACCCGTCTAAACAGGGCACCAGAAGGTCAAAAGTTACTTTTTTCTTCTCTCTAAATAAAAAAAAAAGAGTATTTTCAGAAGGGGTGTAGTGGAGTACTGGTATCAATTTTCAAGTCTGTAGATAAAACGGCATGGCCAGGAGCACTGGAACGTACAAACACACGTACAAACATACACACATATAAACAGAATCTTTCACCAACTCTGAACAGACAGAATCAAAACCAATGGTGTACCTAAGGCATGACAGGTATGGCACGCGCCCTGTGTGCCATTTGAGCAGTTCCTATGAAAGTCGGGCAACTATCGGATTTCGAAAATAGAACCATCTTCATACGTATAAACTGTCTATTATCATGGGCAAGAAGCAATAAGTATGGTCAGGTGGTTAAACCACTTACATGAATTATTAGGTTAAATACAGTGAAGGGGACTTCATGGCCACGCACCACTCAGTACCACTGTTCAATGCCAAATGGTGGTAAGACCATTTTTCCTGTGCAAAGTAAGGAGGCAGTCTACAATTAAGTGAAGAATATATGAAATTCAATGTTCTTGTTGAAAGTGTGGCAAGCAATCCTGGATCCAAGTTTTGTTTTTCATCGAGTGTCCAGATCAAATTCATTAACATGATAGCATCAGGGGCGGATTGGGCTGCCGAGCAACTGGGAAAAATCCATGGCTTGCGCCGTGTGGAACTTAATCAGTAGACCAGTTGTCTCAAACTGTGTGCCGCAGCACTACAGAGTGCTGCAAAAATCTCCCAAGGGAACTACGAAAAGAAAATTCCCCAAAAGCAAACATGTATTTCGGGCCTCGAACATGTCCAATGCGAGTATTGTGTCTATCCTGCTTCCACCACAGAGTTACCAATCTAGCGGTTTTGCCCCTAGATCTCAACCTTTTTAGCGACGGGTGCAAGGAAAAAGGGATGATGAATGCATACATCAGTATGCTGATATGAAAGTTTCTTTCGTAGACTTTTGAAATGGTTTTGTGTAATTTATTTCACTGTTCATATGCTGCATAAGTCAAATATATTTATTAGTGCGTTGCCATACTATAAGTTTTGAGAACCACTGCAGTACGCTGATAATCTCATCGGTACATCTGGTTTCAATACTAATGTGCTACTGAGAGGGCCAGATTTACCATTGATGGGGTCCAGTGCATAGCTTTTCTTGGGGGCCCTTCAATCGTTGTATCCAGCAATCATTTTCAAACGAATCAAAACGAAAATGAAATATTCATAAAAGTCCGTTATGGATCAATCTATCTTGGTGTAAGGTAATAAATCCCCAAACAAGTTTAATTGAGACATTTTACTTTTTTACCCGCAAAAATAAAAATATTGAAATATTTCAAAGACATATTTTTGGATCTAGAAATCTTGGGGTCCTTAAGCAGTTGCCCTGTTTGCGTTGCTATAAGTACAGCCCTGACTTCTGAGCAACCCACAGCACTTAGTTGTAAGTGTCTGTATATACAATTCTATGTTGTTATTAACTGTATAATCAAATAATTGAACGTCCCCACCCTCAGCAAAGTTTTCTGGGTCAGATAAGTTTCAGTGTAGAAAGAAGTGCAGTCGTTCCTATAGAGCTCTTAGTATCGCTTCATTTTATCATCTCACCCTCCCATAACTGAGATCCTGAATTACCTATCCCTACCAATAATCTTACCTCTAAACCTAACGTGGTACAACAACAGAATTTCTTTTGTGTGTATCGAGTTTTGAAGACGTTTGCAATAAGACATGGCGGGTGACAGAAGACATATTTCCTGTGATTTATTTATCGTCGACTATTATTGTCTGAATCGAGTGGGCGAAGAAGAAGAAGAAGAAGAAGAAGAAGAAGAAGAAGAAGAAGAAGAAGAAGAAGAAGAAGAAGAAGAAGAAGACACGAGAGAAAAGACTATTTAAATCATAGAAAAACATGGGGTTAAACCATGTGCGCTTCGTGAATTAAGGAAAATTAGAAGACAGAAGATAATCGTAACTGTTCTGTAGTAAATGCATATTTCAATCACGTGGGACAGGGAGGTGAATACGCGTTTGAACTGAAAGACCTGAGATCTTTAGCTGAGTGCATGAGAGATATCTCAACATCAGGGAAAATGAAATAGACAAGGATTAAAACAGTGATTGGTCACAGTGGTAAAACGGTAAAGTTCGAATCAGCTGGGAGGCTGGCGAAATAATACCGGTCCTAGAGAGAGAGAGAGAGAGAGAGAGAGAGAGAGAGAGAGAGAGAGAGAGAGAGAGAGAGAGAAGGAATAACCGACTAAGAAAAGTGGAACTTCAAATGATCGAGTGAACGTGTGGATCCAGAACTTCTGTAGGCGGTAAATTAAGGAAGAGACGTATTGCACATGTGGCTAGATTTAAGGTTTCGTATTTAAAGCTAGTACTTATTTATTTTCGTATCTTATTTTAACTGAAAATAAAGGAGTTGCTACAAAAACATCCACGCACCGTATATCTTGCACTAAAGTAAAAAAAAAAAAGAAACTCTATGACACAACAAAACAAAGAAGTATTAGACCGATACCGCTTCGGCTAGGAACACTGTTTTTTTAATGATCTAAAACTAGGGACAGTTCAATCTATTTCCCTGCATTAGACATGCATTGAAATCCAGTATTGTTTTTTTTTTCCCAAAATTGTTGTCCTCTACTTCGTATATACTTATTAAATATGGAAATTTCGTCTATCGATTTAATCTAACCGAAAATAAAATCCATGTATTGTCTCTACTTGAAATATTGAGCTCTATTGGAATATAATTCTTACACAACACAACCATGGTGGCAGGGGTGACGCGAGCCAAAAAAGTGCGATCGAATCTTGGCCTTGGGGGTCGTACACCTACAGGGAGGTTTGTGCAGACTCCTGGGCAGATCTGCATAGGCCTCCATGCACTCTCAGATAGGTTAACATAGCCTGCGCGACTTTTCCTGAGGCCGTTATTAAAATGTTTGAAAGCAGATGTTTGGATTCAAGATAATTTTAATGACAAACGATAATATGAAATGTATCAACAAAAATGTCTTCCAATCTTAAATGATATTTGGTAATCTTGGTTTTTGTCTTTACTATATTTTGCTCGAACAAAATCCATCTTAAAACTCAGATTTCCCAATATTGAGTCACCGAGCACTCTTACTAATGACTTGGGGACAATTATCATTACAAAAATTCTGTATAGGTGTTCACCCATGGAAACAAACCATTCCTGGGTTTTAGAGTTAATTATTCCAATCACACACACACACACACACACACACACATATATATATATATATATACATATATACATATATATATATATATATATATATGTATATATGTATATATATATATTACAATCGTCGTTATTGCACTCGTCCTAACTTCAGCGTCAAAGGTATTTCAACAGCACATTTGTTTCGATGTTTTCTCAAGATTATCAGTAAGTATTAGATTTAGATGCGAAAATATGTAATACTTCACTTCCCTTATCTAATATGTATATACACTGATAATTTCAAAGTACCGTTTACACAGATTTAATGTTATGACGGGTGGATTTTATGCGAGCTACATTTGTTATGTGAAAGCAAAACTAAGCGACAAAAAAGACGTTTCTGGGCAACATCATTTCAACGTTGTATGAAAAACAACCAAGATAAGGATGATCCGAATAACAATAGCAAATCATTCCAAAGGTTATCTGATTTTTGTTTCCAGGATAATGTATTGAAAATCTTCATGAGCTGCTGTTGCAAACGAATCGGCGACAATAATCTTGGGAAAATATAGAAACAAACGCGCAGTTAAAACGTATGCGTCATTAATTAGTGCTGTTCGAACAAGAACAGCAACAATGAATTTAATATATATATATATATATATATATATATATATATATATATATATAGAGAGAGAGAGAGAGAGAGAGAGATACATGTTTATGTGTACATAAACATATATATGTGGGTATTTGGGTGTGTGCATGTACGGGAGAGTGTACGGAAATGGACCATGTGGAGAAATGAGCCACCCCACCTATCTCAGTAAATAAGGGAAAGATAATGATGGGACCAATCTAATAAGTTTTTCATTTGGAAGGTAAGCAATCATCTTTTCGGTAGTTACAAGTACAATGTCGTATGATTTAGGATTACGATAGTAACCCATGTTTTTCCTTCCAAGCAATACTTTCCAGCACTTTATGTTATGGGGAGAAATGGACCACTAGTGACCCAAATATTGCATTAAGAGAGCGAGAGGCAACATCTCTTGTCAGAGCCACTGTTTTTAAATGGCATAAATGTTGCAAGAATGGCGCACAACCGATGGACATTGCGACTCGCGACGTGGATCCCCCGTGGAAGAATGTACCCAACGGAGAGAGAGAGAGAGAGAGAGAGAGAGAGAGAGAGAGAGAGAGAGAGAGAGAGAGAGAGAGAGAGAGAGAGAGAGAGAGAGAGAGAGAGAGAGAGAGAGAGAGAGATCGCCCATTACTATTAATCCCAAAGCCTGAGGCTGTACAGCTTTGGCCTTGGACGTTCGGCCTCTCATCTATAATACCATCAAATAGGACTCAGCTGAATACTTTTAATAAAATTTAAAAAATTAGGTTTGCCATTCGAGTTCTTCGTTTCGGTTTCAAGTCCCAATTAGGACAATAGCGGTTGACGAACCAACTCTTTTAACACATATGAAAACAAAATCTGGATGAATGAACAAATGAGTGAAATAAATGATACGACAAATGTAGTTGTACTTATCTGGTTCGATTTTTTTTCTAGCTGCAGACTTGGGGGTTTCATTTAAGAGATGAAAAAATTTTGATTTTTCTTTTTACCTTGCTAAAGAGTTCGTCGTTGGACGCCAGCTAGGAACAGCAAGAATTTATGGCTTGGACGGTCTGCCTTAGAATCAAATCGTTTGTTTTTATGATCGGTCTAGCTCAACTTTCAAAAATAAGAAGATCCCATTAATCCTAAAGAGAAGGGTGTATAAACAATGCATCCTCCCAATAGTCACTTATGGAGCTGAAACATGGAACCTAACCAAGAGACAGACCCGCAAATTGAGAACCATGTAAAGTGCACATGAAAGAATAATGCTGGGCCTCACATGGAGAGACCGCAAGACAGCACAGTACATCCGAGAAAAGATAAGAGTTAGGGACATCATAGAATCCAATAAGAATCTCAAATGGCGGTGGGCTGGCCATGTTGCAAGAATGGCAGACAATCGGTGGACATCACGACTCACGACATGGACCCCCCTCCCCAAGATCACTTGCGCAACCGAGGCCGGCAGCTTATTAGATGGAGAGACGAGCTAGACAGGTTCAGGAAGTACTGGCTCTGCGACGCCCATGATAGGGAAGTGTGGCAAATCGTGGGGAAGGTCTATGTCCAATGACGGACGCTAAAAGACTGATGATGATGATGAACCCTGGACGTGGGGCTGGTTAAGGGTGGTTTTTCTTATTGTTTCTATTTTCTTTCTTTCTTTTTTTTTCTTTTATTTTAGATCTCCGTTTTGGGGGTTTAGTGGAATATAAGAATCGAATTTAATGTGCATTCAAAAAAATTTGAAGCTCAACCTTTGCTTACACTTTTGATAGAAGTTAAGAGAAGAGATTAAAGATTAAGGGGAAAGGTAGAATAAACATCGTAACAATCAAGCGTTCAATCGAATGTGGATAACTCAACAACAGTTGAAAAACGAGTCAAAGAACTCAACATTCAATGACTATAATACTGTCATGGCTGTGACTTGTTACATTATTCATCTGCTCCCATGTCCACCAACGCAAACTACAGACTAGCCGACATTGCCTCGACCCGGAGATGTGAAGATATATGATAACAAAAAATTGAAGAAAGCAAACAGACCCCAGATTCGCGACACCCATTACATCTTCATGTGCTAGTCTCCAGCCGCTTGAAATCGCTTTGCCACGTGGAACATCCCCAAATCATACATAATTTAGCAATAGAAACGAGCAGAAGCAAGAACCCCACCGAACAATGTCGTAAAACACTCCATACAAAGGCTAGCAGACGGACCATTATGTAGAGCAAGCGTGGGAGTTTGTAGGACACAAGACGATATGGTTGAATAGGCTTTAAAGACCAGTGAATATTGTGTACAACTAATACATCCTCCCAATAGTCACTTGTGGAGCTGAAACATGGAACCTAACCAAGAGACAGACCTGTAAGCTGAGAACCATGCAAAGTGCACATGAAAGAATAATGCTAGGCCTCACATGGAGAGACCACAAGACAGCACAGTACATCCGACAAAAGACAAGAGTCAGTGACATCATAGAATCCATTAGAAAGCTCAAATGACAGTGGGCTGGCCATGTTGCAAGAATGGCGGACAACCGATGGACATCGCGACTCATGACATGGACCCCCCAAGATCA
This sequence comes from Thysanoteuthis rhombus, assembly GCA_963457665.1. Lineage (NCBI taxonomy): Eukaryota > Metazoa > Mollusca > Cephalopoda > Oegopsida > Thysanoteuthidae > Thysanoteuthis > Thysanoteuthis major. Next base: position 32,292,091 of record OY735231.1, on the reverse strand, counting down.
CACGCGCAACCAAGGCCGGCAGAATATTAGATGGAGAGACGAGCTAGAAAAACTGAGAAAGTACTGGCTCTGCGACGCCCATGATAGAGAAGTGTGGCAAATCCTGGGGAATGTTATATGTCCAACAACGGACGTTAAAAGACTGATTATTATTATTATTATTATTATTATTATTATTATTATTATTATTATTATTATTATTATTATTATTATTATGATGATGATGATGATGATGATGATGATGAATATTGTGAGTCTTGTGAAAAGGTAAAAGACATTGATAACCAGTGTCGGATTAACATGTAGGCTGAGTGGGCTGCCACCTACGTCCCCATAATCTAAAAGGGTTTCGTTCTACTACATTCTTTTTTTAATTGCTACTAATTTTCACTTCATTTGTAACGATTAACTCAGACGCGTGTATTTAATTTTACGGTGTTTATTACGAGAAAAAAAAATAATTATCTTATAAAATAAATTACTCAATTGTAACAGAAACGAATTTTTTTTTAATTAGGGAATAGCCTTGAGTCATTTTCACAATCACTGTCAGAAGAAGTACTTTTTGTAGAAAGGTAATAGAATAACATCACTTTCATAATTTTTATTTAAAAAAAACGATTGTCAAATATTTGTGCGACTCTTAATAATCGGTAAGCTACCTCTGGAGGGTCCCGCCTCCTACTTTGAGAAGCTATGTCCAAGCCCAGGGTCTCTGGTTGCTTCAATACAGTTCTGTTGAGCACTATCTGCACAACTGCCCCCTGCCGTCTGTTCTAGTTACTACTGGCCTGCTAAACATAAACCAAACACCGGAAAGGCCGATTGTCTAGCATAACAAGCGTTGATGATGTCCACCTGTATCGTTGGTTTGCAAGATGCAGCTTCAAAACACTGGAGAGAAAGGAGGAGAAAGGAGGAGTAATGAAGTATTGGGAGACGAAACGAAGAAAAAGAGCCCCGCAGAAACCTGTAAAAAGACAGATAAAATTCCACAATTTTACTACACACTGCTTCACAACATTCGATGTTTATTTTGGCATAAAATTATCCATACATTTATATCTTTATGAGTCGCATGAATCATTTCGATACTGTACAAGGAATTAAAAATCATAAGCAAAGACAAATAATTCATGTTTTATCATGATATAATTTATAATATGTAAATTGTATCATGATCATATCGTTCTATTGTCCAAACTGCTACAAAAATCGTTAAAGACCGAAAAAAAATTATCCAAAATACTTAAAAGGTGATTGTGAGAAATTCCTGATCCACCCCCAAATTTAAACTTCTCTTCCTTAACCCATTGCCAACCCTTCCACGAAATTTCACTGAAATTCACTGAGAACTTTTGGAGATATTGTTCTGTGTACATAGCTCTACAATGCAGGGAAGGTAACTATGAAAAATTCCTGGATCTGCCCCAAAATGTAAACAGTTTTTCCTTGGTGCATTGCGCTCTCCTCCATCAGTTTTCACTAAAATTCATTGAGAACTTTTGGAGACATTGTGTTGTGTTCATATAGCTATGATGCAGGTGAAGTGAAATGGAAATTATTGGACTCCCCCCCCCAAATGTAAACCTCCTTATTCTATCGTCTACCCTTCGACAATCATCAACTGAAATTCATTGAAGACTTTTGGAGATATTGTGTGATATACATAGAGATACGATGCAGGGAAGGGGTAATCGTGGGGTATTCCTGAATTCGCGATGAAATGTAAACACTTCTTCCGTAATCCATTGCCCATCCTTCTACAAAATTTCATTGAAATTCATCCGGAAGTTTTTAGAGATATCATGTGAACCAACAGTAAGGATCCAGTCCCGCATTGCATTTGCATAGTAAACTGAACCCCATACTAAAAATATAATGTAACGTGTGAAAATTTATTTCATTCCCCAAGTTACAGCACCCCGAAGATGACGGGCTAAAAAAAATCATCCGTGCAATTCGAGGCTGGGGCTAATGCCATTGTCCCATCATTGCCCGATGGAAGCCAATACTTGATGTTAGCTAACTAGACAAAGTGAGTTATAGAAATGGATGAATGCATCTAAAAATGCTACACCTTTGTACTTGGAATAGAAATGTTTGCAAAATAAGGCAGTGCCACTTCTATTATACTTCGAAGTTTAAAAAGGCCAAGTAAAAATAAATGGTCGACCAGCCTAGCTTACTACCACGGCTAGAGTATCATATGTTTCACTTGGTTCCACTCACACATAAATTATTCATTTATTAAAGTTACTGTTACAGAAATGATATACCGTATGAAATATCAAATAAAAAGCACTAAGCTCAACACCACTTGTCGTAACAACAGACTACAGTTAACAATAACAAAACCTGACGACAATGTTGCCTGATCAGAGATTGATAATGAAAAATTGCCTGATTAAGTACAACACATAATTGAATGACAGCCAAAGGGAACTTTTTCCAGTGGGGGGAAAGGCTCGATTTACCCGAAATTTCACACAGTTTTGCCCAAATTACACAGATTTGATCGAAATTTAACACGTTTTATCCAAATTCGGGAAGGGGTACTTGCCACCGCTGCCCCTTGGCCCGCATTGGTTTTTGATTAATGGTCGTCTTTTCAATATAGAAATCAATTTTCAATTCCAAAAGTTCAAAAATATGCATATACGTGAGAACTTCGAACAGGGAGGTCTCTCAGCTCAGAAAACTAGCGATTGTGGATTTTTACAGGGCAATGGTGCTAGCTCGGTGCGTAAAGTGGATTGCCTTATAGGGCTAATTAACACATAACTGGATGGAGGGGGGAGAGATAGAGCTAACGGCATTAATGCAAAGTGAACGCCAGCTGTCTCAGCCAGAGTTTAAACTCTGTTCGCATTGTCCAATCTGAAGGTCACCTACACTACTTCCAGAGAAAAGACTAGAAATAAAGAGGTGCAGAATTGAATTACACGTAAAAAAATCAATTTTTTAAGCTTCCCCGTCCCCAAATGAAAGAAAGATTCTCTTTTTCTTTCTTACGCGCATATGCGCATGTGTGTAAGTAAATTGTTTTTTCACGGTCAAATTCCTCGAACGTTTTCATAGCATCTCATGAACATATGTATATATTAGGTTGATGCAAAAATATTTGCGTTTTTTTTTTCACCTTCAAAGCAGTGTATCTAAGCTAAGAATAAAAGTTATTAATCGAAATAAAAACCTTCAAAATTTGCACATTTTTGCCAACGAGAGGCAAGTTCATTTTTTTCCAGAAGCATAGAATTCTGAGGACCTTGAACCAATGAATTCTTGGTTGTTGAAGAACTTCTCCTGCTTGAAGAGGTCGAAATGCTTTAAAAAATGGTAGTCGGACGGAAAGAGATTTGGTGAATAAGCTAGGTGGAGTCGAGTTTCGTAGCTAACTTTTTCAATTTCTGCAGGGTCATTCACTTATCATGCAGTCGGGTGTTGTTATGGAGAAAAATTGGTCTCTTTCAATCGACCAATATTAGACGTAAAGTTTGAAGTTCTTGGTGCATTTTGTCGATATCCTGGCAAAACTGCTGTGATGGTTTCGCCAGGATTCAAGAAGTCGTATTGGATGATTCAACTTGCTGAGAACTGAACAGTGACCATAATCTTCCTTGGATGCAGGTTCAGTTTTGGAAAAGTGTTTTAGTGATTCACCTTCGTCCAGCCGCTGTACAGAACGCTGTCGATTGTTGAACAGAGTTCATTTTTCGTCACATATCACAATGCGATCAAGAAATGGACTGATTTTGTGGCGCAAAAAAGAGCTGAATAGACTTTGCAACGGTGATTCTTTTGACTTCCATTTAGCTTATGCGACACCCAATTATCGATCTTTTTTGCTTTTTCGATTAGGTGCAAATGTAGAACAACTGTTGAATGGTCAACGTTTAGATCCTCTGCATCCTCTCGAGTTGTTTTGCATGGGCCTGCTTCAATGTTTGCCCTCAATTGGATGTCGTCATAGGAAAGAGGTCCACGACCCTCTTCTTCAAAGCTGTCGTCTCCGTTTCGAAATTTTTGGAACCAATGTTGAGCTGAAAGTTCGTTGACTGTTTTCTAGTCAAATATTTGATTGATATTGTGTGTTGTCTCCGCTGTTCACGTCCCATTTTGAAATCAATAAAGTTGCTTGAATTTGCTTTTTTCCATCATTGATTTTACAGCCTCAATTAAACCAGAATAAATTGCGGAAAGAAAACACCCAGCTTGAATAGATAAAGCGGATTTTGCGCTTTAAAATGGTACATATCATAAACATAGTTAAATCGTAGTTTGTACGAAAATGAACCACGAACCAAAGGCCTCAGTCCGGTACCGAAGCAAATAACCAGCATACTCGAGGAAAATGGAGACCTAACCACAGACAGAGACAGCATTATCAAACGTACCAAAGAATTTTACCAAAAACTCTATTCGACCAAATGAGGACTACAAAATATTGAACAGGATATGCAAGACGCGAGCAATCAACTCGAGGACTTCCCAAAAGTAACCCCGTGGGAGGTGAAAGAAGCCATCAAACAGACGAAGAAAGGAAAGGCCACTGGACCAGATAAAATCACCATCGACCTACTCCGAAAAGCGGGTAAGATCATCACTGGGAAACTGGCCATCCTTTTCAATTCGTGTTTGAAACAGAGTGAAGTCCTAGATGATTGGAACACAGCAATCATAATGCTTTATATAAATCAGGAAACCCGAAAGACCTCAACAACTACTGGCCTATAAGCCTACTCAACTGTGTATACAAACTTTTCACAAAAATCATCACCAAACGAATTGCTAAAACACTTGATGAAAACCAACCACGAGAGTAAGCTGGCTTTAAAAGAAGCTACTCGACCATGGACCATGGACCTGCATTCGATAAATTAGTAGAAAGAAAAAGCATCAGAATATTAACTACCACTTGCCGTAGCATTTATCGACTTCAAAAAGGTCTTCGACTCAGTTGAAATCCCTAAGGTCATGGAGGCTATCACTCGACAAGGTGTGGATGGAGAGATGAACTAGACAAATTCAGAAAGTACTGGCTCCGCAACGCCCACAATAGAGAAGTGTGGCGAATCCTAGGGAAGTTCTCTGTCCAACGACGGACGTTGAAAGACTGATGATAATGATGATGACGAGGATGCCACAGGAAATAATTGCTCATTTTATAATCATCAACGGTCAGTCTGCCATGAACAGACCATTCCACGTGGTTGGGAGAAATCTATCTCTTCATAAAAGCTGAGAGTAATTTTCTAATTTTTAGTATCGATTCGTCTTGACATTTTCTTATATTTCTTTTATCTATCTAATTTCAACACAATTTGTTTTTGTAGTGTTTTTTTTCTCTTTTCGTTCATCTCAATCGTTTTTGTACTTTTTTCCGTAATATTTACAAGTTTTTTAGTCTGTTGAACGTTTTTTTTTCCAGAGTTGAAAATAGAAATTCTTTGTATTCTGCACCTGGCAGAAAAAAAAATTTGTACCCAAGCGAGCTCAGCAAAAGACATCGGGGACATTCACAGGACAGAAAACATTTTCATGTAAACAAATGAACTGGAAAAAAATTACGTCTTTTCTCACACCTTTAAGAATTTCAAAATAAAATTTCATTTAACATTTTATATTTGTCATTTCGAGACTATTTAGAAAGGTAAAATTGTTTTATTTTAATCTGAAGGCATTTCAACAGTACTTTCTGCAACTACATAGCTATAACAAGTGTACTAAGTGTACATCTTCCTAAAGTCGTTTATCTTAGTTATAGCTAACCCATATGATTGCACTTATTTGGGGAATATCAAAAACCAGGAAACATATATATATATATAACATATATATATATATATATATAACATATATATATATATATAACATATATATATAACATATATATATATATATATATATATATATATGTATATATTGTGTCATCCACCGACAACTATTTTGTTGTATCACAACTCTTCAGCGTGGCTATACCAATCCCTTATCCCATCCAATACTATGAGGCAGGATTGAAACCTTCGCTTCAGACCCGTATCCTACCGCTGAGTCATGGAACTGGACGGTCAGTAAGGCTGAATTTAAGCGATATATTTATTTAGTTTAAATTCCCCATCCACCAGTGCTCTAATCCTATGGAAGAACATTGATAAACTCACAATGAACAAGTTACCTCACTTGAAGAGCGCTCAACCCTGGATAGAGGAGTGTTATATATTGGTGTGAGTGTGTGTGTGTGTGTGTGTGTGTATTGTAAGAAATGGACATATTTTGATCTGACCGAATGAATTATGAATGGCATTATACTATATAAAAACTTTTTTGAGATGATCTGTCGTTACACTTGCCCGTAGACAATGTAAATCAAATAAACAATTGAAGAAAATTTGGCCGCTGCAGGAATTGATTATAATTTTGAATTATATAACGCAATTTATAATTCATTTTGTCGGAAAAATATGTCAATTTCTAAATACATAGCAACTACATTGAAAGAGACAAATAGACCGAGAATATAGAAGATGAGAATTTGGTGTGAAAGCAGTTATTCGGGCATTTGCATTACGGGCGGTTGTTTAACTCAGTGGTGAGAGCATCGGTTCATTGAAGTGGCCAACGTATTGGTGCAGTAATCCCATTCTTTAATTGTTTGTTCTATTTACGTTTTCTAGGGGGAGTGATTCATTAACGACGGCAGATCATCTCGAATGAGTTTCTATATGATATAACAAAATTTATAATTCATATAAACATAATGCATATATTGTCTTTAGATGTTTAATCACAGTACTTAATACTTAACACAGTAAATAGATATCAATGTATAAAAAAAATTACTAGTACATGTACCAAGTGAATGTAAACATTTCCCGCCTTTTGCACACTTCAGCAACCAGGTATCTGTTGTTTCTTATGGATTATGAGAATAACCAGTCCATTTACTTTTGAATAACGTATACTCTAATCATCCAATCAGGTTTGACAGTTTCCTGCGGTCTAACGGCTATAACCATTAATACTATGTATGTTTATGACTGGACTCTCATACTTTTACCTTTTTGCTATTGTAAATCATATAAATAGAATGCTTAATACCTTTTCAGATAGGACTTTTACGATGATGATGATAATAATGAGATTATTAGTTACGACCATTTATTTCACGACCTTAAGTTTCATGCATAAGCACTAACATATTTGTCCCTGCATTCATCGGGTGATTTTTTTCTTCCGAAGAATATCATGTTATTAACATAATATATATGTGCCATCGTGTGCGTACTTCATAATTTACTTTTCAATTTGTACGAATACAAAAAGCAAGAAACAGGAAACAGATTTTATCCGTTGTTGATATCTAATCACAATGCTCAATATTTAACAAAGAAAATACAGCTATTAATACATAAAAATGAAAATTACAAGGACGCAGAACTGGACAGTCAGTAGGACTGAATTTAAGCGATATATTTACTTACGCACGATTCCCCACCTACCAGAATGTTCCATTCCGGAATTGGAAAAGCGTTGCTATATTGCTTATAATGGGCGATTTGCCCTACTTAAAGAGTGCTCAACCCTGGAGGAGGGAGTGTTAATTACACACACGCACACACACACACACACATATATATGTATATATATATGTATGTGTGTGTGTGTGTGTTTGTGTGAGTTTGTTTTGTGGATGTGGGTTGATCCGACAGAATGTTGATGAAAGTAACTATTTGAAGGTGAAGAGAAAAAAACAACAAAAAAAATTAAGAGAGGGCATGAATTACATCTCGAATATATGTATATATATATATATATATATATATATATATATATATATCATAAAAACAATATTTTCTCTAAAAATGATATTGATAACAAGTTTTGACAAAGTAGAGCAGTTGAATTATTGATTTAATTCATCAAAAAGTGTTCAATGTATCAGTGATGTAATATAGAGCAAGGCACTGTATACACACACACATGCACACACAAACACACATACACATATATATATATATATGTGTGTGGGGGGTGGGGGGAGAATGACAATTGGAAGGTGAAAAGAAAAACTCAAGAGATAGATCTTAAGTATCATTTTTTAAAATTATTCCATGGGCGTATTTTGACGCGAGCCAGCCATCTTTTTCAGAGAGAAAATAATTGCAGCGGTTCACAGAGAAAAATTGCTGTTCATATGTTCGATGCTGAAGAAGAGAATGTGAATATTTCTGAGTTTGGTTGTTTAGTAGGAGCTGGAGTGGAGGTGAAACACTAAAAATCTTGGTCTCCTTCAGTCGAATAGTTCTATTTTTTTTCCGGATCCCAACACAAAAATGTTGTTGAGCGGTACTTATTTTCACGTTGATTCTCCTACCTCACCATATTATATTTATACTTCCTTTTCCCGTTTTTTGTTAATAATTCTTTCATTCATAGTATTATGCAATATTTTCTTCCTTTTTAATATTGGTTTGTAGGTTTTAGAATTGTTTTAGGTATTACACAGGTCAATCTATCCGCTGGTAATCTTCGCAGTATTTTACCATTAACTCGTCTTCATCTCTTTGTTTATTTATCTCCCGTACGAGAAGCAATGTTTTAATCTCTGTGCCAACAGCTGGTCATCATTATGTTGGTTTTATTGTATCTGTCGTGTTGGTGATGTATCGGTTTAGTCACAGGATATACATATATCGGTTTAATAACCGGATATACATCATATAGCTGTTAGCTGTCAACTACTTTTAGTGTCCGCCCATATGTGGTATGAGTTGTTTGTATTTTGTTTATCCCCCTCTCATTCTTAGTGGATTAACTTCCACATATACAAGAGATTTATATTGGAATTCGTCTTTGAGTATTATATGGTGCTTACCATGGTTGGGGGTATAATGATAAGGTAAATAGGGTGATCGATTTTAGTATACTTATATGTAGAATATTTTGGATAAAAGTTGCACTAGTTTGTTTTTTTTAGTAGAGATCTTGTGCAGATCTGACACTTGACAGCTACTTCATTTTTTTGCTATTTAGTGAGTCTGTCTTCTTTGTAAAGGAAATAATTCCGAATCTAGACACAGCAAGCACGAAGTTTCAATATTCTGGCAAATTTGTGTTTGTTGTAATGTCTTCCAATTTACTGTTTGTGTGAGATAGCTTACCTTGAGCTCCCAGAAATATGTGGACAGTGATGCATTGTTTTTTTACATACACACACACATACACGCACGTGTATGCGTAGTTCATAATTTACTTATCAATATGTACGAATTATATATATATATATATATATATATATATATATATATATATATATATATATATATATATATATATATATATATGTGTGTGTATATATATATATATATATATATATATATATATATATATATATATATATATATATATATGCATTGATAATACCTAGGGTACCCGACGTTGATTGGCGAAAAAAATAATCCATACTGAATATATTGAATCCTGACACAGACTATCACGTGGTTCGAAAATGCCGAAGTTGACCTTTTTTTGAAAATGGCCAAATTAATCTGACATTGGATTGCTCTTAGAGTGTCACCTATCCTATGTTCATTCTTGGGTCAGTTCCCCCATGTACACAATTTTGCAAACCATAGTTGCAGCCGTCTACCTAGGCTTGAAAATGCTTTAATGGACCTGACCCATATATTTATATATATATATATATATATATATATATATATATATATATATATATATATATATATATATGTTCTGTTTAATATACAGATATAAGTCTCCAGAGGTTATACCAAATAAACAGAAATCTTAGCTGAGCTATTTAGGCAAGCCACTACATAATTCTTTGAATGACTGAATGAAAAGAGGAAGAAAGAACATATATCTGTGAAATTTGATAGATTTCATATCCAAGTATGACCCATTGGTGGTTCATGTGGGACATTAAGAGTGAACATTTTCTCAATACCTAGATGCTCCACCCATGGTCTGTATTCTATAGCTGTGACTCATACCCAACATAATTAATATATTTACTCCCTTCTCCAAAGAACGAATAGAAATATAAGTAATGAGACCCTGGTAAATTGTGGAATTAGAAGTTTAGAAGATTGGGTCAAGAGAGTTACGTTATGCACTCATTTGCTTGTTAGTTTGTGGAGAGGATAGACGCAGTTTTTCTCACCTCCGAAAATGGAAGAGGTATATGAATTTAGTTTTGAACGCCTGTCTTCCTTTATATCTGTCCATGCGATATTTCAAAAATTGCACGATGAATTTTTAAAGACATTCTGTGGAAGGGTCTGCCATGGGTTATATATATATATATATATATATATATATATATATATATATATATATATATATATGTGTGTGTGTGTGTGTGTGTGTGTGTGTGTGTATACACACACACACACACATATATATATATATATATATATATATATATATAGTAAGCTTATGCAATGCTCTTCCATAGGAATAGAGCACTCTGGTGGATGAGAGATTTCTGTGTAATTAAATATATCACTTAAATTCAGCCTTACTGACTGTCCAGTTCCGTAGTTCAGAGGTAGGATATCGGCCTCCGCGTCTGAAGTGAAGTTTTCAATTCTGCCTCGTGGTACTGGACAGTATATCGGAATGTCTGTAGCTACACTGAAGAGATGTAATACATCAAAACAGCTGTCCGTGGATGACACAATACTATGTATATATATGTGTGTGTGTGTGTGTATGGTACAGATCAGGCTAGCACTATAGCGTAGTATAATATATTAATAATACAAAGCCAGTTCTTATATGTGATGGATTTATTTCATAGAGTACTCGATACATTCAACTTTATACTATGAAAGTCACGTTGTTTTAGAGCAGAGCTGGAAATAAGTAGTAGAATGTAGATTCGCTACACAAACTAGCTCATGTTTCTGCCCTCTCCTGCCCTCATCAGGAGAATGATTATCTATGTTGTGGGATTAACCCCTACCACCCACTACCACACTCACAAGATTCTCACTAAATTCTCCAAAACTAGAATCCAAAAACATAGATAATCATTCGCCTGATGAGGCCCCGACAGGGCAGAAACATGAGCTAGTTTGTGGAGCGAATCCACATTCTACTCTCTCTCTCTCTCTCTCTCTATATATATATATATATACATATATATATATATATATATATATATATGTATTGTTTGTCTGTCCGCGTAATCGTCTGCCTATCTCTCTGTCCACCCAATATCCCCCGACGTTCACAATGTATTTCGAAGATATTTTGGGGAAGGGTTGGCCATGGGTTAAATAAAGATGTATTTTATGCTTTGCCAACGAGATTTGAAGAATTGTATGTATTTATTCGTCTCTGCCTGTCTATCTGTCTGTCTGTCTGTCTGTCAAATAACATTTGCAAAAGTTCAAAATGGATTCCAATGATATTTTGTGGAAGGCTGGGTCATGGGGAAGAAGGAAAATCGATCAAGGCATATTTACAGTTACCTTCACTGCATCGTAGCTTCATGTCTAAACAATATTTCCAAATTTCCTAATGAATTTCAATGAAACATTTTGGATTGTTAAATTTTCGGATGGATCCAGGAATATTTTTTTTGGTTCAGATATCTTTTTTTTTACGTTTTCTTTCATACATCAACGTATTTTCTTGTGATTGTCCATAGATTATCTCCAAAAGTTATCAATAAATTTCAATGACATTTTGTAGGAAGCTGGATCATGCTTAAAATTTTAAACAAATCCAGGATTTTCTCACAGTTACTTTCCCTGCATCCTAGCTATGTATATGAACTGATTATCATTTAGTTTTTTGGAACAATGGCGTGGGCAACGGCATGCGTTCTCTGTCTACTTTCTAATTTACTTTTTGTGCGGGTTAAAGGAGAAGGTTCTATGTTTCTCTAACGACCAAAAGAAGTACTATTGGTTTACGGGTTGTTTTTGCATGCAATTGAGAGTGAGTTCAATCCTTACTTTCAATCCTGTTCTTTCTGATTTTACGAACGAAGAGGTGAAAAACAAAAATAACGTTCTTCCTTTGATTTACAGCATCCTTGACTTTTCCTTCCATACAGACATGTTTGCATTTTCACATTAGTTGTTTTGTAATCGTCACTAGAGACTGATTAACAGCAAGTCCCTTCAAGTCTCCATCCCTCCTCTTTGCACTCACAGTCTACAGCAGTACTGTGGTTTGCAATTTCACGGTAGTTGCCAAGCGGTTGTCGCTAAAAGGTGAGTGACTAATATAAAAATCTTAAAAAATTAATTTTTGAGCGAATATCTTCTACTATCAACACAAAGCTTGCTTCACACATGGTTAAGCAATACATTACCACCCAACCCGTCACAACCCACCGACCAACTACATAAAACATTCATTACTCTTTATTCTCTTGACAAAGCTCATCATCATCATCATCATCATCATCAGTCTTGGACAAGGGGAAGAGAACCTGAGGAGAGAACAGGAAATATGAGATCTATGACCTCAAACCGCCAGCAATTACCCAACAATCAGTATGAAAAAGACCTGTGTAAGTAAAAGCTGGGGAAAGTCATCATCATCATCAGTCTTTTAACGTCCGTCGTTGGACATAGACCTTCCCCAGGATTCGCTACAATTCCCTATCGTCCACGACTAACAGGTCCAGTCTTCTCGCTTGGATGGAGTGATCGATTAGGATGTCAAAATCCCAGAGTAATTTGTTGATTCTACTTTTTTATATATTTTTTGTCTCCATTTCATGCAGATACTATTTTGTCTGCATGGTCAAATCCCAGTATTTTGTTTAGTTCCAGGTTTAGAGCAGTTGCTACTCCGCTATGTCGGTCTTGTGCTCTTTTGGGGCTAATCAACTGCATTTACAGGTGATGTGGTTTACAGTCTCGTCTCGTCCTCCGTCGATATTCACCTTAACATCGTTTGTCCTGATAAATTTCTTTTTGGCTATCATGGTGTGCAATTCTGTTTCTCTCACCAGGTTTCCTTTGCATAGCCATGTCCATGACCTATCGTAAGCGATATTTTGTATGTCTTTTGAATTCCCTGCGTAGTTATTTTCCTCTGTTCTTATTTTTCTTTCTTGGTTGTCTGCTTTCCAAATTCTTTGTTTGTTGTCTTCTTGTTGTCTATTGCACTGCTTCGGGAGCTTTGTGTAAAATCCTCACTGCTTGCTTGTACATACTTTTTTGGTCTTTTGGTCACAGTCTTCTGTACTGATAAGTCCTCGTGTATAGTCTATCTGTGTCATCTCTATAGAGCCTTGTGCAGTGCCAAAGGCTTCCTTGTTCGCCCATCCATTGATTTGAGTTCCGCCTTTCGGGCTCTCCCCTGTTCGTTGCACATAGCTTCAAGTCTTCCATGTACCTGAAGTGATTGACTATTCCCTTCCTTCTTTGCTGTTTTCAATAATTTGTCTAGTGGTAACATGGTTAGTGCAAATTGTAGTGGTGCCATATGTCACAATATAAGGTTGATGGGACTGATCAATCAAATATTTCGTTTTTGTATTTAGATATTTCAAATGGTACTTTTGTTGAATATACATTTGTTTTGGCATAGGTTAACCATACTTATATACTTGTTCATAGGTACGTTACTTACTTATATATATTTGTGTGTGTGCGTGTGTGTTCGGATGTAACAGAGTAACCCTTATTTATACACGAAAGGAATGATACAAACATCTTGAGTAGATTTATTTGACCAATAGGATAGATAAAACGTGGTCACCGGGAACAACCAGTGTTGTAAGATCATCATCATCATCATCATCATCATCATCATCATCATCATCATCATCATCATCATCATCATCATTCTTCTAATGTCCGTCGTTGAACATAGACTTCCGCAGGATTCGCCACACTTCTCTATCATGGGCGTTGTAGAGCCAGTACTTTCTGAATTTGTCTAGCTCATCTCTCCATCAAATATTCTGCCGGCCTCGGTTGCACATGTGATCTCTGGGGATCCTTGTCGTGAATCGCGTTGTCCATCAGTTTTCCACATTTCTTGCAACATTACCAGCCCACTGCCATTTGAGATCTTTAATGGATTCTATGATGTCCCTGACTTCTGTCTTTTTCCGGATTTACTGTGCTGTCTTGTTGTCTTTCCATGTGAGTCAAAGCATAATTCTATCATGTGCACGTTGCATGGTTCTCAATTTGTGGATGTGTCGATTGGTTAGGTTCCATGTTTCAGCTCCATGAGTGACTATTGAGAAGATGCATTTTTTTCTTTAGGATAAATGGGATCTTCTTATTTTTGAAGGTTGAGCTTGCTCTGCCAAAGGCTTGCCATCCTAGCATGATTCTTCGCTGGATTTTATCTTCTTTCGAGAGTCTCATGGAGATTCGTTGCCCTAGGTAGATGTAGTGTAGGGGAAAGAAAGTGGAAAGGGGTTGGATAGAATAAGGGAGCATACATAAGGATTCTAACGGAGGAAGTTATAAAGATAGTAAGTTTAGTGGCCTGAGAAATTAAAGAAAGCACGAGGAAATAGGAAAAAAAGATAGATTATCATTTAGTTCCGGTATCAAGTAGAAGAAAAGGGTATAAATTCATCTAATGAGAAATGATAGTGATAGACTGAAGACTCTCGCCTAAGTTAGGGGACTAAAGGTTGGTCCGAAGGAGTAGCAGAGTAGTGAGATACAGATACCTAGACCCATTGACCACAGTCCTACTGCATTAGAAGGATTGATCAACCAGTCACTCTTCAAGCGAAGACTACGCGATGAATTTACGGGTGGCCAAAGTGAAGAAAGTTTCGAACCCTGAAACGAGTCTTGCGACTTTTGTTCCCCCTTTCTGCAGTGCAATGAAATGCGTTACGGTACACAACGAGTACCCCCGGAAAATTCCCCTTTTTATACTTATCTCTGCTAAGTTTTCTCTCTTAGCTATCAAGTCTACTTTCCAGTTTTTCATAGAGTAGGCTATGAAACTCATCACTGGTTTACTCATCGTGAATATCCTGAAGCATTTGAGTATCCAGCTATTTAGGATCAAGTTGTATGTTGTTTTTTTTTGTGGTCAATCCATCCCATTGCAACACCTTTTCTTTTTGCCTCTGATTTCTTTAAGAATCATCTGGTCAATGTCATTCGCCCATTTGATTCCTTCCCTGCATCTCTTCTGTTCTTTTGGTAAGAGTCCTCTTCTTTCCATTGAAATATATATTCTCTCTGCTGCCAGTCCGGTCAGGATTTTCCACATTGGTGGTAGGCGCGTGACGGGTCTATAGTTGCTTGCTTGATTCTTTTTTTTTTTTTTGTCAGTGTCCTTTTGGATGAGGGTTGTTATGCATTTGGTCATCCAGTCTGGAACCTCTCCTTCATCTAGGCAACTTTGGAGCATGTAATGTGATGGATTACCTAAACCGTTATCCGTGGATCTCATCAGGTCTGGGTGCTTTCCAGTTGGCTATTCATTGGAAGGTGCTTTTCAATGTGGTTTCATTCAATATGATTTAATCTCCCTCGTCTACGTCTTGTTTTAATATTATCTAACTAGTCTAGGGATCTGGGGTTTTTTTTCGGCATTACCATATGTTGTCCTAAAAGCTCTTCGCATCTGTGATGTCGGCTTTTTTGTTCAGTCTTCTTGCTCTATTGAAGTCTTGGTGAAACTTTCTCTCACTCTTGGAAATTGGGCAAATTGGGCAACCCTTCATCTATATCTCTTTATGCTATTTAGCATTGCTATTCACTTTGACACCGGTTGCCTAGTGGCTATCGCTGACGGCTGAGTCTCAGGTCTCCTGCTCTCCTCTCACTCTTCTCGTATGTCATAACAGTGCTTGGGTTTGTTCTGCCTCGATTATTATTATTATCATCATTATTATTATTGTTATTATTAATAATAATGATAATAATAATAATAATAATAATAATAATAATAATAATAAAAATAATAATAATTATTATTATTATTATTATTATTATTATTATTATTATTATTATAAATTTTCAAACCAGTTTCCTGGTCGTCATAGCTGAAGGCTGGGTGACAGCAAGTCTCCTCAGGTCTTCAGCCCTTCTCTCAACTTTCCTTCGCATATCAGAGCGGTGCTGTGGTTCGTACCTCCACTGCCATTTGTGTGTGTATGTGTTTGCGTGTGTGTGTATGTGTGTGTGTATGTATGTGTGTGTGTGTTTTCTCCTCCCATGTTAGGCCACTGCAAATCAGCTGAGGTCGTAGATCTCATATTTCTAACACTTTCCTTAGTATTCATGCAGTCCCTTGCAGTGCTGTGGTCTGCACAGTCTCAATCTTTCCTTTTACCCCTCCAATATCACCTTCAGTGTCTTTGGCACAGTTTCGAGTGTCCCTACAATTATTGGTACTACTCTGGCTTTCATGTTCCACACTTTCCTCAGTTTCCTTGCCAAATCCCGGTATTTCCCTCGCTTTTCACTCTCTTTGATCTGCGGGCACAGCCACGTCTATTATTTGTTAGGTTCTCATCCCCTTGTCAACAACTATCAGGTCAAGTCTTCTTGCTTGTATGATGTGGTCGGTTTGGAAATCAAAGTCCCGGAGTAATTTGTGGATTTTACTTTCAAGGACTATCTCCGGTTTGTGGTGATACTATTTGTCTGCATGGTTGAATCCTGGTCGTTTCCTTAATTCCTAATGAATAAATGTTGCTACCCTATCGTGTCTAAATTTTGTACTTCTCCTAGGTTAGTTTACTATATTCACTGGTTGTTAGATTTACAGCCCCGTCCCCCTTTCCACAGAGGCGACATTTGCTGTTTGTTTGGGTTTTGTCGATCCTTGCCTTGATATAGCATTTGTTTTTGGCTGCCACAATAAGCTATTCTGTTTGTCTCTTTAGATTTTTTTGCGAGCCCATATCCATAGTTTCTCGTCTACGATATTTTGTACTCGTCTTTTGAATTCCCCATGTAGTTTTTACTGTTTCCATTTTCCTTTCCTTGCTGTCTACTTTGTGGCTCTCTCGTTTGTTACTTTTTGTTGTTTAGTTCACTACTTCAGGCGCTTTGAATAATTTCTTCACTGTTTGCTTATTTTTCTAATCATGTTTCGGCCTTTGGACACATTCTTCTATGCTGATGAGTCCTGTGCGGCTTTGTTTCCTCTTCACGTACTGTCTATCCGTGTCATCTCCGGGTGTAGAGCCTTGTGCATCGTCATAAACTCCCTCATTCACCGGTCCGTTGATTGTCCATCCAATAAATCATTATTATTATTATTATTATTATTATTATTTGTAATCTCACGCCTGTTACTTGGTGGTTACTGCTGGAGGTTGAGTGACAACAAGTCTCCCCAAGTCTCCAGCCCTCCTCTCCTCATTCTCATAGACCACAGTAATTCTGTGGTTTACAGTTTCACACCAGTTGCCCAGTGATCGTTGCTGAAGGCTGAGTGACAATAAGTCTCCCCAGGTTTTCAGCCAGCATCTCTTCTCTCCCTCGCCTATCATGCCAGTGCTGTGGTACACATCTCCACTTTCACTTTTCTTCCTCTGTTAGGCCACTGCTAACATTTAGTGTTACAGTCCTTATAATTCTAGCACTTTCCTCAGTATGCATACGGTTCATAGCTGTGCTATGGTCTGTACAGTCTCAATCCTTCCTTTTATCCCGAGCTCCTCCAATCTTGCCCTCAGTGTCTTTGGGACAGTTCCCAGTGCGCCTACTATTACTGGCATCACCCTGACTTTCATGCTCCACGTCTTCTTGAGTTCTCTTGCTAGATCTTGGTATAATTCCAGTTTTTCACTCCCCTTCTTCTTTACTCTATGGCCTCCAGGCACAGCCACGTCTATCATTTAGCAGGTTTTCCTCTTCTTGTCTACGATTACCAAGTCCGGTCTTCTTGCTTGGATGAGGTGGTCGGTTTGGATGTCCACGTCCCAGAGTAATTTGTGGTTTCCATTCTCCAGCGCTGCCTCTGGTTTGTGCTTGTACCACTTATCCGTATGGTTGAATCCTATTCGTTTACTCAATTCCCAGTGTATCATCTATCGTGTCTGAGTTTATACTCCTCCTAGGCAAGTTGACTACATTCACTAGTTATATGGTTTACGGTCTCATCTCTTTCACTGCACAGGCGGCACTTGCAGTTTGTCTGTGTTTTGCCGCTTTTTATTTTGATATAGTTCTTCCTGGTGTATTTGTTTTGAGCTGCCATGATGAGCGATTCCGTTTTTCTCTCCAGGTTTCCTTTTCGTAGCCATGTCCATGATCTGTCGTCTGCCACATCTTGTATCTGTCTTTTTAATTCTCCGTGCAATTTTTTCTTTTCTCATTTTTTCCTTGTTGTCTAATGATGATAATAAGAAGAAAAAACAAGAAGGAGAAGAAACAATATTGTTAGAAATTTTTTAAAATATAACACGATATAATAATACTTACTAATCTTATGAACATAAAAATTCAAATGTAAAAAAAACAAAAAACTTTCAAAATGTAAATGCTACGTTCTGCAATGAAAACCCCAACAGAATTTGAACTTCACCAATCTAATAACGTGATGCCTTTTCAAAAATATAATTTTTAAGAAAAAAAAATGTGTGTTCGGTCGTGGAAAACGAAACATATCTTACAATAAACGTGGCGTATTTTTAAATCTTTGGTATTAAGAAGTAAAGTGTTATCAACCATTTCGAATAATAATGATACCCCATCCAAGCGAGAAGACAAGACCTGGTAATCGTAGACAAGAAAAAGAGAACCTGCCATATAATAGACGTGGCTGTGCCTATAGATCACAGAGAAAATAGGAAAGAGGGTGAAAAGCAAGTGAGATAACAGGACCTGGCAAGGGAACTAAAGAAGGTGTTGAGCATGAAAGTCAGGGTAATAGTAATAGTAGGTGCACTTGGAACCGTACCAAAGACGCTGAAACATGATTGGAGGAACAGGGGATAAGAGAAAGGATTGAGACTATACAGGTCACAGCACTTGTGGAGAGTACTAGAAATATGAGATTTACGATGTGAGTTGTTAGTTTTGGCCAAACAACTAAGAAAAAGGCATGATGGAGGTGGTACAAACCACAGCGCAATTGAGATAAGAGACCTGGGAAAACTTACTGCACTTCAGCGGAGACCACCAGGCAGCTGGTGTGAAAATGCAAAATAATAGTAATATTAGGTCATTGTCAATGCAAATCTGCTGTACCTATGTTTCAGATATGATGGTATTCTGGCAATTTTGAGACATCATTTTAGACAATATCAAGGTATTATAGACAGACGGTCAGCGGGCTAATTTAGTATGTTTGATTCTCACTGGGGGACTCATTATTGCAGCCTTGTGTCAGACTAGCTCAAGTTTAATGGATATATACCGAGCTGTTTGTCGTAGGCAGATGGTTAGCAAGCTAATTTCACAAGTCATCGCGAGTGAGTTCGATTTTCAATGGGTGTATCATTATTGCAGTCTTAAGCTAAAGATTTGTAAATATCCAGGATGCCAGCAGTGATAGGGATGAATTAATTGTGTCGGTTATCAGTTGCAGACCAAAAGCCAATAAAAAAAAAAAGGAAACATACAAATCACTGTTGACATGCTGTAGAGTTGGTCGACGGTGTTGCCAATCTAGTCTCATTCACCAAAATATTTTTTTGAGTTGGCAACAGTATTAAAATCATAACAAACAATGAAATGAAATAAAATTGACCTGATAAGCCTGATACTGGTTTGAATAAGTGGGCCTCTGACAGCGTTTCACACGGTATGATTCTATTATGATCCGGCCTACTAACTCAAATATACTTCATGGTCAAACCCCTCGATGGTTGACTTTATCATTAGTGGTATTTAAATTCTGAGGATGAAGCATTGTCAAATATTACTTAATATTGACTAATATTTCTTTCATCTCAGTTTCAGTTGCTTCTTTTTTTATTATTATTATGGTAGTACTTTTTATTACCAGATAAAACATTGTCAACCAATATTAACCAATTTTTGCCAATAAAGTTTGATATTCAAATTATGTGGAAGGCAGGGTAGCCTAGCCATATGTTTGTCTACAAAATACATCCAAAAGTTATAAATTAATTAACCAAGTGAGCCATGGGGTGAAGAAGAATTGGTTAAATTTTGTGGCGGATCCAAGAATTCCTTGCCTGCATTGTCATTTTTCCATACAGAGTCTTTAAAAAATTCATATTGAATTCCAATGACATTTAGTGGAAGGGCGGGCCAAGAGCCAAGTTACAATTGATAAAATTTTGGGACAGATGCAGGGATCTTTACAATTACCCCCCCCCCCCCAATGTCTTAACCATGCATATGAACTGATTTTCATTCAGTTTTCAGTGATAACATGGCAGAGGTATGCACTCTCTGACTGCTTTCAAGTTATTTTATTTTGTGATATAACAGACGAGATTATGAATGTCGTTAATGCGTTTTCAATAGATAGAACCATAAAAAGTATAAACACTTTGCTGAACTACCATAGCCATCAAAGATGGCGGAGGGTTCAATCCTTTTTTTATATTTGTGTGTGTTTGTGTTTGCTTATGTTTGTGAGTTTGTTCATGTTTTTGTGTTCGAGTGTCCCAGTGCTCCTGGCCATACCGATTTGTCTACAGACTTGAAAATTGGTATCAGTATTCCACCCTTTCTAATAAATATTTTTTTAAGGGGTGGAGGGGGGTATCTCTTTGAGCCTATTCTGGCAGCTTATTACTAACATCTAGATTCTCCATAATCTAGATGTTTCTAGATGTTTTTTTTTAAAAACAACCATGTTTTAGATTTTTCCCAGTGGAAAACGTCAATGATATCATAACTAGAACTTATTTTGACAATATTTTCTCTCCAATGGAATTTTTTTGTATGAATGCAAATTTTGGCGCTACGATTGTTCAATTATTGACTGCGTTGGCGAGTTAGTTTCATTTGTGCATTGTTATGTGCCGCAATTTCCTACGATTTAGTTTTTACTTTATTTTCGTACGTAACAACAATGACAGTGACCAGACCAATATTTTTCAGTGACGTCTTGCACGAATAACAATGATGCAGTGACGTATACAAAAACTGATGACGAATTCACTCCCACTTCTAAAGCCCAAATCAGGTCCACCTGTTTTTGCCAAAATTAACCAATTCCAAGAACTACTAATAAGGGAGTTGAAATAGGACATAGGAATAGTTTCAGAATAATAGTTTGTTTACCTTCAAGAACTAGCAGTATTAAGAAAATTCTATCGAAGTGAAGGAAAGCAGATATTACCGTTTTGCGAAACAAAAGCAGTTCGTCGAGCAGAATCTGGAAAGTTCAAGAAATGTCCCCAGTAAAAAGTATAGTCTGGTCAGGAAATGTCTCCAGTAGAACCCATAATATTGTACGGGAAATAAATTCTGTTTTGTTTATCTTATAGATTTCAATGAAGCAAGGGAGTTTGACCTGGGCACAGCGAAACTTTCAAAAAATCTCGTTGGGAAATCAGATTTGTGTATTATGTGTGCGTATGCATACACACACACACACACACACACACATACATACATAGCATACGGGGGATTTTAATGAGATAATACAATTGAAAGATTGGCTCAGAGTCCAGGTCAAGAGTGTCTAATTAACAGCTTGAAAGCCATTGCTAGTAAATTCTATTCGCACTTATTATTGCAGTCATGTGCGAGACTAGTTTAAGCTTAATAAAAACCCAGGCCCCGGCTGTTTAGCGATGATTAGCATAAATATTTACATGGTGGGTAGCTGTTATAGAAGAAAGGCCAATGAAAAAAATGAGAAATCACTTACTGAATGATACGAACAACCAATTATATATCAGTAATGCTTCATTTGCCTCAACATATATTTCATAGTGTGCACATAAAACTACGATGTAGGGGAGAACATTGTGCATTGATTTAATCACTTCTTCCGTAGCCTGTATCAATCACCTTTACACTATTTCATTAAAATTCACCGAGAACTTTTGGAAATATTGAATTGATATACATGAAATTATGGCGTGATTACGTTGTGTAGACATATAATTACGATGTAGGAGATGTAATTGTACATGGATCTGCACTAAAATTGAATGACACGTTTGTAGCCTATTATCACTCGCTCCCACAAAATGTCATAGAAATTCATTGAGAACCAGTGAAGATGTCGCTTACATAAACATGAGCGTTATACATGAATGTACAGAAAAAAAAAAAAAAAACAGAAAAAATATCTCTTAATCAAAAAATAATCCCTGGATCCACCCTTAAGTGTAAGTAGCTCTTTATTACCCCATTGCCTACCCAAAGCAAAATTTCCTTGAAATTCATTCCGTACTTTCGGAGATATCGTGTGGACAGACAGACGAGAAGATAAACAGGAAGGCGTAACTAAATACGTGTAGGTCTCAAATTATCCATCATAATTTAGGAATCTTTCATTTAGTTTTGATTCCTTTGAAAATGATTGCTAAATACAAAAATAGAAGGTCTCCCAAGAAATGTTATGCACTGGACACCATCACTGTTGAAATGGGCGCTAGCCAACGTTGTTTAAACATTCGATCCTGTGTCAGGTATGTTTACAATGTTAATTATTGGAATCGGCGTCTTTATCAAATGAGCAATATTGCACATTGTAAAACTAAGCTCATACCAAACCTTTTGTTTCTTCTTCGACCAGGCAAAAAAAAAAAAAATTGAATGGGGAAGAAGAAAGCTTTGAAATAGCTTGTCAAGGAGAATATATCTGGAATTACAACCAAGTTCAATCATTTTGTTGTTCATTTTTTATCTGATTATGTATTTCAAATCATTATCATGATTTTTTTTACAACTATTTACTCTCTCCTTAACTTCATAAGATGAGATATATAGAGAATGAAATAATGCACTTATTTGTCCGTTATCTCGCTTTTACAACTCGAGGAAATGTTTTGTTGTTTTTTTTTTTCATCAAAGGTTTTCAATTTGTTGCTGTTTTATTTGTTTTTATTGGGTATATAATTACTGTATTTATTCTTAGAGTTGATTAATGTTTTCGTTTCTTTCATTTCTGGATTTTGATCCGCTAATCTGATCCAATTTTTGACAACGCTTTGTGAGAAGAAGTTTTCTCTCGACTTTTTTAATGCAGTGTCCTTAATACATATTTTTTCTTTCATTCACTGATAATGATTTTTAACTGGGATGTTGTCACAGCCTTTTATAATTTTAAATGTTTGTATTATATCTCCTTTTCTGGGATGTTGTCGATGTTTTTTTTAATTATTTTAGATGTTTGTCCGCTGGACATCTAGAGTCACAATATGAATCCCCAGAGATCATATGTAAAATTGCGGCCGACAGATAGTGAGATAGCGTGACCAGCTAGACAAATTCAGAAAGTACTGGCTCCACGACGCTCATGATAGAGAGGTCTGGTGAATCTTGAAGAAGGTCTATGTCCAGTGACGGACGCTGACAGGCTGATGATGATGATTGTGTCTCCTTTTGTTCTCCTTTCTTGTATTTTTTTTTTTTTTTTTCAAATTACATTTATCTCAGGCTATCAATCCTGAGCAGTGAGTAAACAACGCGGATCAGAAATGAAAATAAGGTCCCTGTGAGATTCGAACTAACATCTCACCAGCCATAGTTTGCTCACAGCCGCTGAGTGACAACACGGGTAGAATTGTAATACAAACAACTAAAAATTAAAATGTAACTAGATGGTAGACCAAACTAATACAATTGATTACAACGCTTCATCTAGAGATATAAATGTATAATAGCAAAATAATTGCCTTTGTGTTTTTTTCTTCGACAAGACAAAAGAGCGTCGAATGGGGAAGGAAAAAAAACTGCTTTGAAATACTCTGTCAGTCAAAGAGAACAAAAAACTGGGATTCATACCGAGAACGTTTGAAAAATGAGCTTGGCAGAGAATTAAACGTGAAAAAAAAATAGAATTATAAATTCACATGATCATGCTCATTGTGACGAGGTGGAAGAGGAGCAGCTGCTCGCCCAAGTCAGAAATCAGTGTCAATCATCAATAGTACTAGTATTTATTTAGCTAATTATCCACTCAAGCACTTACGAGGTTAGGATGCTGAGATTTTGACTGCAGCTGAATGGAATTGCTATAGTATAGAAAAACGAATCGAAAAAAAAAAGATTACCGTAAAATCGTTAACGTTAAAATTCAGCTGCATGTTACGTTGCAAAACGAGTGTATCAGAAGGGAATGAAGCTGCTGCTGTCGGGACGTGAGACAAATGAGCTTTTTCTCCTTCCCTACCGACTACACATCAGCTAAG
Organism: Thysanoteuthis rhombus; assembly: GCA_963457665.1. Taxonomy (NCBI): domain Eukaryota; kingdom Metazoa; phylum Mollusca; class Cephalopoda; order Oegopsida; family Thysanoteuthidae; genus Thysanoteuthis; species Thysanoteuthis major. Next base: position 32,267,811 of record OY735231.1, on the reverse strand, counting down.
TAATTCCTTCTCTTTTTCTCTCTCTATCTCTCTTTCTCTCTCTCTCTCTCTTGTCAATTCCATACTTCATTCTGTCTTCGTTTTGAAGCTACACACATTTCTTGTTTGTTTCCTTTGCTTTCTCCTCCTCCTACCCCTCTTCCTCTCCCTTTTTCTTTTCTTTTCTCCTTCTTCTTCTTCTTCTTCTCTGCACACCTCCCATCCTATTGTGCGTGTTTCTGTCTTATAGTCTTCGCTTCACCGTTTCTTTCTTTCCTTTTTTTTTTGTTATTGTTGAGAATAAACACCTTTCTGGTTCGTCTTCTTCTTCTTCTTCTTCTCCTTCACACGCTCTCTCCTCGCCTTTGTCCGTTTCTCTCTCTCTCTCTCTCTCTCTCTCTCTTCTAGTCTTCACCCCGTCATTTCGATTCTCCCCCTCCTTACTACATCTGTCAATATCCTCTCAATTTTTTTTTCTTTTTTGAACCCTCATGCAGCTCTGTAGCGCAGATCTACATGTAACACACTACTTGCTTGCTTCAGAACATGACGTTCAACTGTCTCACCGTTCCAGAGTCCACAATCGTTGAAGAAAAATGCCTCGTCTCCCGTCGACCAAATTTCATTGCTTTAACCCGTCTTAATAAAAAAAAACACATTACTCTCCTTTTTCTTACTTCTATCGACACTTGCACCCAATCACAGATTCACAAATGCACCCGGACACAATATTAACATCTTCCTGGATGGTGGATTTAAACCGATGAAAATTAAAAAGACGGTGTAGTACCTTGATACTAGCCCTGGAATTATATCTGCACAAATTACGACAAAACGCACATCAAGTGGGAAGAGGTTAAAAAAAGGTATGTGATCATTTTTTTTGTATTTCTTTCAAGATTCAGTTACGTTTTTCATTTCTGTAATGACTTTATTGATATATTCTCGTCTTTCTGTCTTTTTTTATACGGTGGAAGACATTTATTGTGATCACTTTGAGACATGGTCTTTTAGATAACAATAATAGGTTGATAACATTAAGCAAAGGATATACAGGGGTGATCGTTTATTATGATCACTTTGAATGAAATGTTTGAGACCGACTGATTTTGACAACAGTAGACATTTGATGAGATTATCCTAGATAATAATAAACGATTGTGTTTCTTTTAGATGTCTAAATTAAGCTGTTGCCGTAGCTATCGGTATGTCTATCGATTTGATTTTTCGAATGTACATAGACTCGCTGAACGACAGACAAAGAATAGTTATTGATTAGATATTAATCTTAACAGGTGCGGAATCAGCCCCCCTCCCCCGCTGGGGAAAAGCACAATTTTTTTTTAATATCTAGATGTAGAAATTTTATCAGTAAAAAATCCAAGTGATGAAAAACAACTATAAATTAACCTTTAAAACAAAAATATATTATTTTGTTTTTGGTGTAGTGTAAGTAAAATGTATTCATCTTATTCCTTATAATTTATTTTATTCATTAGTTAAAATTTCTTTGATCATTTTTTTAAATTTTTTATTTCTCTCCTTTGGTGATTCTATTGCTACGGCTCAAATGTAAGTGAAAAATGCCGGAACACGTATCATTTTCTTGTGTTTGATGTTTTGCATTTGTTTTCTTTTTCACGCATAAATTTGTAAAAATGTTTTTTCCCATTCGAACTATAACCTCTTCAAAATCCTGGCCCCACCCCTGAATGCACGTAAAAATAGCAACTATGACTCTAAAATTTTAGATTTAAAAAATTTCAAAACAAACAAACAGAAACAATAAAAGACAAAAAAAACAGATCTACCTATATTCAACACAACAACATGTTACATTCTTTATCCTCTTTGAAATGCTATAATTAAAAAAGGAAAATATAGTACACATAAGAAATGATCTAACGCCAGGTCGGGTTTTTTCCCCACCTTTTTCAGAGTCTATGGTTGGCGTAAGAGCTGTTACTGATAACAAATATTTCGTATATGTCTACTATTCTCAAAATCTGGTGTCAAAAGTATTCAATAAGGTGTGTTATCAGTGTAAGATAATCAGAATATGTCTTTTGAGTTGCCAATGTTGAGCCAGTTATTTAAAGCATAGGAAATTGTCGTCTTTGATTGTGACGAGTGAGTTTATTAAATTTGATTTCTTTTTGTCATGTAGTTATAAACTTTCAAAGCAAGAGAAAATGACCATGTCCGCAAAAGTGAGTAACAGTAACGGTTGGACAGGTCTGTGCACGTAAATATGCAAGATTTAATTTAACCCTGATTAGGCCCAGTGGATGCTATTTCGTGGGAGACTTTCTATTTTCGTATCAAGCTTTTATTTTCAAACAAATCAAAACAAAAATGAAAAATACATAAAAGTCTGATGTTTAATTGATAGTAAGGTCCATTACAGATCAATAATCTATCTCTATGTAACATAATGAATTCTCAAACAAATTGAAACAGTGAAAACCATTGAAAATAAAGTCTTGAAAATCATTTGGGGGGATCTAGGGGCGCTGTATAGATGCACTGTTTGTATCACTTGAAGTACAGTCTTGATGGCATTTACACAGGTTCTCTGTGGTAGATATGCCTACTCTTCTCTACCCCCAGCGTCTGTGGCGAGGGTTAGATGTTCAGGTGATTCATTCACTGATTTGGTTGGTGAAAAATAATTTACCTCTGCCAACGAAATTGAAAGAGGTATATTTATTCACTCATGTCTGTCAGTCCACAAAATATCTCCGAAAGCTCTCCATGAATTTCAGTGACATTTTGTGGAATATATGTTTTTAACATCTACCTATGAAGTTGTAAGAGATATATCTATTTACTCCTGTTTGTTAGTCCGTCTGTCTGTCGACACATTATACCCAAAAGTTCACAGCAAATTCCAAGGATATTGCGTGGACCATGGGCAAAGGAACAATTGATTGAATTTTGGGGTAGATTCAGGAATTTTGTACAGTTACCTCCACTGCACCATAGATATATATAAACTCAGTTTATATATTCAGTTTTAAGTGAAAATTGGATTGACAGATGAGTGCATTTTGAATGTCTTGTTAAATTTTATTTTTATCGGGTAATTACGTACTTATAAAACAAGCGAAAAAATATTATCCTTGAAAGAGTGCAACGATGTCACCTCGAAAAAGGTTCAGATCTTGGCAGAGAACAATGTAAAAAGTCATGGTAACCTTTCAACAATATTGTTCTGAATTTGCCCTGGAGTGATATATCACCAACACCGAACTCCACAAGATGTTTTGCGGATAACACAATATGCTGAGCAGGTGACAGCTTTCACAATGTAGAAATGAGCGTAAAGTAAGAAGTTTCTTGAAATGTTATCATGTATTTATGAATATATGATATCCTTTCAAGAAGAGGGATCAGGTATTAAAATTCATTGATACAATGTCCGTTCCCTCTTGTTGACAGGTGACCATAATTCATTTATATTTACTGCACCCAAGCTGTCAAATGCTCACTTTAAACATCATAAGTCAGTACCTGAGATTTTAACAAATATCCATCAGAAAATTTAAAATAACTAAGACTGGACTTTTAAACAACACTAACAAGACAAGAAAGAAACCAGGAGGCGCATACCTCTATCAACACCATGTACTAACTAAACATTGGACGAAAATCACATATAGCTATGATGGAGGGGCTAGCCGTGTAAGTTTTGATTTCTAATATTTCAGGTCATTGTTTTGATATGTAAAAAAATATCTTTCAATCGAAAAATAATTCATGAATCTGCCAAGAAAATTTACCCAATTCTCCCTCGGTCAAGGGTCTACCCTTCCACAAAAGTCAGTGAAATTCATTGAAAACTTCTGGAAATATTGGGTGGACAAATGAACCGACAAACATGAGTGATTTCCATATTAAGGACTATTGTCAATATAGGAGAATCAAGGTTGGCTGCAGTAGGGTTAAACTCCACCCCAACTTCTATTCTGACTGAAGATGATTGCAGCAGCTTTTGCATTGTATATATAATAAGAAAATAAAAATTAAAATATGTATAGTTTTTTGTAAAAATTCATTTACAAATCACAATAGGAGGATGTGGGGTTTATATATTGCTTTAAATCCATCAGTCTGATGAGGATCGTTCTTATTGTTCTTGTTACGGTAGGGAGAGTTGGAAAATATTTCTTCATCGAAACAAATTTGTAGATCAGCCCCAAATTTTACTGATTCTTCCTAAAAACCATGACCCACTCTCAGAGGAAATTTTATTGAAATTCATCAAGATTTTTCTAATATACTATGTGGAAAGACTGAGAGAAAAACATGAGTGAATATATATACCCCTCCCAACTTCGTTGGCAGGGATAATGACAACGAAATTAACTTAGGTAAGCAACTGTTTGGAGAAAGGTAGATAAATCTAATGTATATTTGTCAAACAGTATTAAACAACATTTTCTTTCTTTTAGTTTATTCCTTTCAAAATGTTGTCGATGCATTTCTATAACACCAAATTTCTATTTATTTGGTGCAGCCTCTGAACTATTTTGCAAAAGAATTTCGATAAAAATCCCTTTGAAGTAATCAGTTTGACTCGTAAACCGTTTAATCTGACAATGGCATTTCCTCGATTATCCAACTGCAAGAGGAAAACATTGTATTTTGGTGTAAAATATCTATAAGCGTTTCTGTAGGGTTCGAGCGGATCCTTCACGCTCTCTTACTTACTTTAACACTTAGTGTATTTCAAAGCTGTTAGTAGTGTAAGTAAATGTTTAAGCCATATGAATTTCATTTAAAATTTTATTAAAAAGTGACTGAACTCGTTTTTGTGTCCATTGTTCAAAGGATGGGTAGAAGATATAAAATATAAATGCTATTTTACTTTTATTTCATATTACTGACAAATAAGCAAAGGAAACAGACAGAAAAGGTTTCAGTGTTCATTACAGAGACATTTCATGTTCATAAATGTACATTAAAAAATCAGAATTACTATCATTATTATTTCCATTTTGCACACCAGTTGCGTGGTGGTTACCGCTGGAGACTGAGTGACAACAAGTCTCCTCGAGCCCTTCTCTTCACTGCACGGTTTCACACTAGTTGCCTGGTGATTATCGCTGTAGGCTGAGTGAGAGTAAGTCTCCACAGGTCTCTAGCCCTCCTCTCATATCATCGTCGTGTGTCAGGGCAGCGTTGTGATTAGTGCTGCCTTCACCATGTCTTTTACTTGGCCGTTAGGCCATCGCTACCACCTGGGGGTCGTATCTTATTTCCAGTCCCTCTAATCTTGTTTTCTAAGTACCACCCTGACTTTCATGTTCCACACCTTTTCAGTTTTCTCATATTTTCTTATATTCCTAGTTTTCACTCTGATTCCTATTTACTCTGTGATAGGTAGGTAATAGGCAGGGTTCCCTTTCAAAAGGAGAGAAGGAAAAACATGATAGGTAATATACTAATGACCTACTCCCTAAAAGAGTGTATGGATGGACAGCACCAGACGTTTATTCTATCTTCAAAACTCAATTGTGAAAGTACGATCTCACGTTTAAACGATGAGCCATGATAGAAATTGTCATGGTCAATTTAGTATCAGCATGTATACATGCACTACTACAACTACTACTACTACCTGAGGAGACTTATTGTCACTCAGCCTTCAGCAATGACCACTGGGCAACCGGTGTGAAACTGTAAACTGCAGTATTACTGCGACCTATGAGTACTAGGAGAGAAGGGCTGGAGACTTGAGGAGAATTGCTGTCACTCAAACTCCAGCGGTTACCACCAGGCAACTGGTGTGAGATTCCAAATAATAATAATAATAATAATAATAATAATAATAATAATAAGAGATCATGCGAGGAGAGAAAACAACACTCCCCTCCCTAAGAGACAAAGACAGAAAGAAAGTCGGAGAAGTGACCGAACAGGTCAACAGCCTCTTACAGTACATAGAAACAGACACCCTCCTAGAACTCAACAACCTAATTTACGCAGGGGCGAAAATGGTAGCACAAAGCTTCACAACACAAGATAGGAACCCGAGCAATAATAGGGAAGAGAAACCCAACTGGGAGAGAAGGTTACAAAGGCAGATCTCCCAACTACAGAGAGACAAAGTACTGCTTAGAAATACACCACACACAGACAGACCACGAGTAAGACTTTATAACAAATACAAGGTAGCGCAAAAAGGCATCGCCACTGTAGTCGAAGAGTTACACCAGAAAAGACTAGCCAAAGAGGCAAGACTAAAAAGATACAGACTAAGAACGGCCCAATACACACAAAACCGCACATTCCAAAACAATGAGAAAAAGTTTTACCAAGATTTAAATGGGGAAAGAAGGCAGGACATAAAACCAGATGCCACAGAGGCCAAGAACTATTGGAATAGCATATGGGGGCACCCAAAAAGACACAATGTAACACCGCAATGGTTAGGAAACATGAGAAAAGAACTAGAAGATATAGACAAGGGAGAACCAATAGTACTGAATGAAACCACATTGAAACATACTCTTAGGAAAGTAGCCAACTGGAAAGCACCGGGTCCCGACGGGATCCATGGGTATTGGTTCAAAAAATTCACCACGTTACACGGCAGACTCACTCACCTACTCCAAAATTGTCTAAATGAAGGCAAAGCACCAGAATGGATGACTAAAGGCAGAACCACCCTCATCCAAAAAGACCCGAGAAAGGGGAACATAGCAAGCAACTATAGACCAATCACTTGCCTACCACTTATGTGGAAAATCCTGACCGGGCAAATAGCAGAGAGAATATACATGTCAATGGATAGAAGGGGGCTACTACCAGAAGAACAGAAAGGGTGTAGGATAGGAACCAAAGGGGCAAACGATTTACTCTACATAGACCAGATGATCTTAAAAGAAGTAAGGAAAAGGAGAAAGAATATCGCAATGGGATGGATAGATTACAAAAAGGCATATGATATGATTCCACATAGCTGGATACTCGAATGCCTTAGAATGTTCAAAATTAGCGAACCGGTGGTTAAATTCATTGGTAATTCAATGGAAGACTGGAAAGTAGATTTGACAGCCGCAGGGGACAAACTAGCCGAGGTAGGGATAAAAAGGGGAATCTTCCAAGGAGACTCGTTGTCCCCACTATTATTTGTTCTAACAATGATACCGCTTAACAGAATCCTGAAAAACAGCAAAGGATACCACTTCTCTAAAACAAAAGGAAAGGTCAACCACTTAATGTACATGGACGATATTGAATTGTTTGCAAAAAACAGGGGAGAGCTTGAGACTCTGTTCAACGAAGTAAGGGAATATAGTGAGGACATAGGAATGGAGTTTGGGATAGAAAAATGCGCAATCATGGTGATGCATAAAGGAAGGCTTTCAATGACTGAGGGAATTGAACTTCCGGACAACAACAAGATTAGGGCATTGACTGCACAAGACCGATACAAGTACCTAGGTGTCCTTGAATGTGACACGATAAAACCGGAAGAGATGAAGGAGAAAATTAAGAGAGAATACATCAGAAGGATAAGGAAAATATTAGAAACCAAATTAAATAGCAGAAATCTAATAAAAGGAATGAACACCAGGGCTGTGTCGGTAGTTAGGTATACAGGACCATTCCTAGGATGGACAAAGGAAGAACTCCAATCAATGGATAAGCGAACAAGGAAACTTATGACGATGCATAAAGCATTACACCCTAGGGATGATACAGATAGACTATACGTTAAGAGAAAAGAAGGTGGTAGGGGGCTCATCAGCATAGAAGATTGTGTCCAGAGAGCTAAAGTAGTCCTAGATAGATATGTGCAAACAAATAGTGAAGAAATCATAAAGAGCGCGAGGGATAGTGCAACAAACAATAAAGTAGAAAACAATGGAACAGTACAGCAAACTAGAAAAGAAAAGTGGGAAGGGAAAAAATTGTACGGCGAGTTTAAAAGACGGATAAAAGATATAGCAGACGAGAAATCATGGACGTGGTTACGAAAGGGGAACCTTAAGAGAGAAACAGAATCGCTCATCATGGCAGCCCAAAACAAAAGCATAAGGACAAACTACATAAAAGCAAAAATCGACAGAACACAGACAAACAGCAAATGCCGCATGTGCGGTGAAAGAGATGAGACAGTAAACCACATAACTAGTGAATGTAGCCAACTCGCCCAGAAGGAGTATAAGCATAGACACGATAGAGTAGCAATGATGATACACTGGGAACTAAGTAAACAAATGGGATTCAACCATGGGGAAAAGTGGTATCAGCACAAGCCAGAGGCAGTTTTGGAGAATGACAACCACAAACTACTGTGGGACTTTGACATCCAAACTGACCACCTCATCCAGGCAAGAAGGCCGGACTTAGTAATAGTAGACAAAAAAAGGAAGGCCTGCCAAATAGTGGACGTTGCTGTACCTGCAGACCATAGAGTAAAAAAGAAGGAGGGTGAAAAAAGGGAAAAATACCAGGACCTAGCAAGGGAGTTAAAGAAAATGTGGAACATGAAAACCAGGGTAGTACCGGTCATAGTGGGAGCACTAGGAACTGTCCCCAAAACGCTGAGGGAGAGACTGGAGGAGATCGGGATTAGGGGGAGGATAGAGACCGTACAGACCACAGCACTACTGGGAACTGCACGGATACTGAGGAAGGTGCTAGAGATATAAGTACTGCAACGAATAGTAGCTCTGTCATGATATGCGAAAGAGGGAGGAGACGTTAGCTGAAGACCTGAGGAGACTTATTGTCACTCAGCCTTCAGCGATAACCACTGGGCAACCGGTGTGAAACTGTAAATCGTAGAATTACTGCCACCTATGAGTACTAGGAGAGGAGGGCTGGAGACTTGAGGAGACTTGCTGTCACTCAAACTCCAGCGGTTACCACCAGGCAACTGGTGTGAGATTCCAAATAATAATAATAATAATAATAATAATGATAATAATAATAATAATGATAATAATAATGATGATGATAATAATAATAATCATAATCATCACCTGTCTTTACTCGTCCGTCTCTATCGTAGGCGTCACAGAGGCAGTACTTTATTTTGAATATGTCTAGTTCGTCTCTCCATCTTGCGTTCTGTCGGCCTCAATTGCGCATGTGATCTATGGGGATCCATGTTGTGAGTCGTGATGTTCATCTGTTGTCCGCCAGTTTTACAACATGACTAGCCTATTGCCATTTAAATTTTCTCGTAGATTCTATAATGCCTCGGGCTCTTGGTTTCTCCTTTATATACTGTGCTGTCTTGTGGTCTCTCCATGTGAGGTTGAGCATGATTCTCTCATGCGCACGTTGCATGCTTCTCAGTTTGCTGAAACATGGAACCCAACGGTTCCATGTTTCAGCTCCATAAGTGACTATTGGTTGTGTAGTCTTCTTTTTAGGATTAATGGGATCTTCTTGTATTTATAGGTTGAGCTTGCTCTGCTGAAAGCTTGCCATCCTAGAGTGATTCTTCACTTGATTACTTTTTCTTTTGAGGGTTCCATAAAGAATTAGACAGTTGTGTTCTTATTCTCGACCTGGTTGTTTTACTGTGTAGGCCGACTTTCTTGCTTTCTTCGTTTAGTTCGTCTAGCATTAGTTGGAGGTTTTGTAGATTCTCTGCAAAAAGGGCGATGTCGTCTGCAAATCTGAGGTTGCTCAGATATTCGCCGTCTACTTTGATCCCTCCATTCTCCCAGTCAAGGTTTTTGGAAGATCATCTCGAGGTAGGCAGCGAAGAGTTTGGGTGAGCTGGTATCACCTTGTCTTACTCCTTTCATGACCATTGGAATTTTCACTGAGTCGAAAGTCTTCTTGAAGTCTATAAATGCTACAGCGACTGATATCTTGTATTCTGCTGCCTTTTCTTTCTGCTGATTTATTGGATGGAGATGGCCCATGGTCGAGTAGCTTCTTCTAAAGCCAGCTTGTTACAGTGATCAGTGATCCAGTTGGTGATGTTTTTTTGTGAAACGACTGTAGATGCATTTGAGTTGGCTTATATGTCTATAGTCGATGAGGTCTTTCGGGTTTTCATTTTTATGTAAAAGCATTACGTTTGACGTGTTTCAGTCTCCTGAGATTTTACTCTGTTTTAAACTCGGTTTGAATAGAAAAGCTAGTTATTCTTTTAATTGTGACCAGTTTTCTTCAGTAGATAAATGGTAGTATTACTTGGTCCAGGGGCTTTTCCTTTTTTTTGTTCGTTTGATGGCCCGTTTTTGCTTCAATGATGTAACTTCTCGGAAATCTTCGAATTGATTATCTGCGTCTTGCGTATCCTGTTCTATGTTTTGTTGCTTATGTGTTGAAGAGCAGAGTTTTTGGTGGAATTCTAAGGCATGTCCGACAATTCTATCTCTATCTGTTCTTACGTCTCCATTTTCTTCGAGTATGCTGGTTATTTGTTTCTGTCATACATTAAGAGCCTTGTTTATTGTTTTAAAGCTCTGACGTTTTTGAGAGTGGTTCCAATGATTGCTGTCCTGTACTGTCTTTTGTCTTCCACTAGTTTTTTTTAATTTTGTTCAGTTCGGTCTCACCTATTTTTTCCCTTGTTGTTGTCAGTGGTTTGAGGTTTCTGCGTTTCTGAGATTTTACTAATGATTTGTGTGTTTTTTGGTTTAAACATAGTGGCAGCTTCTATTAGAGGGGTTGTTATTTTGCTGTGGAGTTTGTTGATGTTGGTGTCATTTTCTTCAGTGAGGATTTTATATCTGTTTTTTAATTCTAGCATGAAGGATCGGGTGAGTTCATTTAATGCGTTTTACGCGGTTGCAGTTCGGTGTGGAACATTTTTCTGTGTTCCCTATTGTTGTTTTCTTACATCCTACATCTCACCTTTCTGTGGCCGATTCCAATGTTTACTTGGTTTAAACTTGAGTGTCTTTGACGGTGTCGCTTTTGTCCGTTAGGATGTAGTCTATTTCGTTTTTGATTTTGTGGTTGGGGCTCTTCCAAGCCCATTTTCTATCGGGATTCTTTTTGAAGAATGTATTCATGATTTTTAAGTTGTTTGCAGTTGCAAAGTTAACAAGATCTTCACATCTCTCGTTCTGTATTTTGTATCCGAACTCGCCAACGCAACGTTTGTTTCCTTGTTCTACCTGTGCGTTGAAGTCTCCCATGATGACATTGAAGTATTTTTTAGTATCTTGCAGTAGGGAGCTCAAGTCATCATAGAAGTTGTCTATTTCTTCTTTGGCTGATTGCGAGATGGGAGCGTAGACCTGGATTACGTCCAGTTTGTATCTCTTTGAGAGTTGTATGGTGACGTTGGCCACGTGGTCTGAGACAGCTTTTAAACCTGCCCCGTTGTCTTTGAGGTATTTATTGATGAGAAAACCCACTCCACTTGGTTTTACTTTCTCTCTTTCGTAATTTTAGAGGAGATGTTTGATTTTCAGTTCTGTGAGTACTTCTGGTCTTCTCATTTCGCCAATTCTGCAATGGCCCGTGACGTGTTAGAAGGGGTCTGGTGGAATGGTCACAGCTGGTGTCGTTTTGGAGTTGGCTCTTAGCAACCATTGTATCTGCTCTTGGTGGGTAAGCAATAATGTAAATAGAATATGATAATAATAATCAATATTAACATCTTCCTGGATGGTGGATTTAAACCGATGAAAATTAGAAGACGGTGTAGTGTCTTGATACTAGCCCAGGAATTATATCTGCACAATTTACGACAAAACGCACATCAAGTGGGAAGAGGTTAAAAAAAGGTATGTGATCATTTTTTTTGTATTTCTTTCAAGATTCAGTAACGTTTTTCATTTCTGTAATTACTTTATTGATATTATTCTCGTCTTTCTGTCTATTTTTTTATACGGACGAAGACGTTTATTGTGATCACTTTGAGATGGGGACTTTTAGGTAACAATAACAGGTTGAAAACATTATGCAATGGATATACAGAGATAACCGTTTATTGTGGTCACTTTGAATAAAGTGTTTGAGACCGACTGATTTTGACAATAGACGTTTGACGAGATCATTTATAACTATGATAAACAACTTTGCTTTGAGTTTCAAAATTGCGCTGTTGCCATAGTTATGTTGCTCTCTCGTTGGTGACGAAGAAGTTTTCCAACCCTTCCTAAATAGTTAAAATATAGGTCGGTATATATTGAGTAGGCAGATTGGATTTGGTTTGTTGTTACAGTGCCTTCACATTATCGCATTGAAGATATGAAGATTATATAACATTTTTATAAGAACTCTTAACAATGAAACTTCAAGATTGACAACACTTAACTATCTAACTGGCTTACCGCACCACCACTCAAGCTCCGGTACCTTTCTTTCTCTTTTTTTAAAAATCTGATTATGATCCCCTTGGTTTCAACCGAACACAGTTCTTGAATAATTTCATAAATAACCATGTTTACCTGACTCGCAAACTCTGTTCCCAGTAAGCATTGGTAGCGCCAGCATTCTGTACCAGCCCGAGCAATGTTCAGTCAGAAAACCATGAAGATGGGCAAAGTTTTCATATAAGAAATAAATACATCGGGATTAAACTTTATGAGCACAGGTAAGCTTCCTGGGGGCCAGGACTTACACTGACCTGGCACCTCCACTGTGTATAAGCATTTATGTTCATAAATAGCAAATATACAGTGTACATGCACACACATACACACACGCACACATATTGTTCCACTCTCATAAGTAGATATGACTAAGTCCACAGGCTGACACGCTAATCAGCAAAATTTGGATCTGAAATTTCCATTGCATAAGGTTCAATCTATGTGATTATTACTTACCTTTCAATCAAGTGGAGCTACAGGGTGGTTTAACGGTTGCCAAACAACAATAAAAGACAAAAAAAAAACAGATCTACTTATATTCATCACAACAACATGTTTCATACTTAATCCTCTTTGAAATGCTATAATTTAAAAAGGAAAATATAGTACACATAAGAAATGATCTAACGCCAGGTCGGGTTTTTTCCCCACCTTTTTCAGAGTCTATGGTTTGCGTAAAAGCTGTTACTGATAACAAATATTTCGTATATGTCTACTATTCTCAAAATCTGGTGTCAAAAGTATTCAATAAGGTGTGTTATCAGTGTAAGATAATCAGAATATGTCTTTTGAGTTGCCAATGTTGAGCCAGTTATTTAAAGCATAGGAAATTGTCGTCTTTGATTGTGACGAGTGAGTTTATTAAATTTGATATCTTTTTGTCATGTAGTTATAAACTTTCAAAGCAAGAGAAAATGACCATGTCCGCAAAAGTGAGTAACAGTGACGGTTGGACAGGTTCTGTGTACGTAAATAAGCAAGATTTAATTTAACCCTGATTAGGCCCAGTGGATGTTATTTCGTGGGAGACTTTCTATTTTCGTATCAAGCTTTTATTTTCAAACAAATCGAAACAAAAATGAAAAATATATAAAAGGTCTGATGTTTAATTGACAGTAAGGTCCATTACTGATCAATAATCTATCTCAATCCGACATCAGCCCAATGTCTATTCTGACCTAAGATGATTACATCAGCTTTTGTATTGTATATATGATAAGAAAATAAAAATTGAAAAATGTAAAGTGTTTTGTAAAAAAATTATTCATATATCAGAATCAAATGAGCCCGTATGTATCTATATGATACATTTCTGTTAATACCTAATCAAGCTTACCCAGTAAGACAGTCTCCTGACAATCAGTTTGTCTTCAGATCAAATCACGATAGGAGATTGTGAAGTTTACATATTGCTTTGTATCCCTCAGTCTGGTGAGGATCGTTCTTATTGTTCTTTTTACGGTAGGGAGACAAAGTCAACTCTATAGAGTTTGAAAATATTTCTTCATCGAAACAAATTTGTGGATTAGCTCCAAATTTTACTGATTCTTCCTGAAACCATGGCCCACTCCCAGAGAAAATTTTATTGAAATTCATTAAGATTTTTTTTAATATACTTTGTGGAAAGAGAAACATACAAACATGAGTGGATATATATACCTCTTCCAACTTCGTTGGCAGGGATAATGGTAACGAAATTGTCTCAAGTAAGCAACTGTTCGGAGAAAGGTAGATAAATCTATACATGTATATTTGTCAAACAGTATTAAACACCTTTCTCTTTCTCACTTTAACACTTGATGTATTTCAAAGCTGTTAGAAGTGTAAGTAAATGTTTACGCCATATGAATTTCATTTAAAATTTTATTAAAAAGTGACTGAACTCGTTTTTGTGTCCATTGTTCAAAGGATGGGTAGAAGATATAAAATATAAATGCTATTTTACTTTTATTTCATATTACTGACAAATAAGCAAAGGAAACAGACAGAAAAGGTTTCAGTGTTCATTACAGAGACATTTCATGTTCATAAATGTACTTTAAAAAATCAGAATTACTATCATTATTATTTCCATTTTGCACACCAGTTGCGTGGTGGTTACCGCTGGAGACTGAGTGACAACAAGTCTCCTCGAGCCCTTCTCTTCACTGCACGGTTTCACACTAGTTGCCTGGTGATTATCGCTGTAGGCTGAGTGAGAGTAAGTCTCCACAGGTCTCTAGCCCTCCTCTCATATCATCGTCGTGTGTCAGGGCAGCGTTGTGATTAGTGCTGCCTTCACCATGTCTTTTACTTGGCCGTTAGGCCATCGCTACCACCTGGGGGTCGTATTTCCAATACTCACCTCAGTATTCATGCAGTCCCCTATAATGCTGTGGTCCGTATAGGCTCAACCCCTCCCTTCATTCCCAGTTCCTGAATCTTTTTTTCAGAGTACCACCCCGACTTTCATGTTCCACACCTTTTCATTTTTCTCATCACGGTATTGCGATCCTAGTTTTTCACTCTGATTCCTATTTACTCTGTGATTGGCAGGTAATAGGCAGGTTTTCCTTTTGAAAGGAGAGAAGGAAAAACATGATAGGTAATGTAGTAGTGATCCACTCCCTAATAGAGTGTATGAATGTTAGAGCACTATTGTGAACGTACCATCTTACGTTCCTTAATAATAATAATAATAATAATAATAATAATAATAATAATAATAATAATAATAAATCTAATAAAAGGTAGCAGAAATCTAATAAAAGATAGCAGAAATCTAATAAAAGGTAGCAGAAATCTAATAAAAGGAATGAACACCTGGGCTGTGTCAGTAGTTAGGTATACAGGACCATTCCTAGGATGGACAAAGGAAGAGCTCCAATCAATGGATAGGCGAACAAGGAAACTTATGACGATGCATAAAGCATTACACCCTAGGGATGATACAGATAGACTATACGTTAAGAGAAAAGAAGGTGGTAGGGGGCTCATCAGCATAGAAGATTGTGTCCAGAGAGCTAAAGTAGTCCTAGATAGATATGTGCAAACAAATAGTGAAGAAATCATAAAGAGCGCGAGGGATAGTGCAACAAACAAAGTAGAAAGCAATGGAACGGTACAGCAAACTAGAAAAGAAAAGTGGGAAGGGAAAAAATTGTACGGCGAGTTTAAAAGACAGATAAAAGATATAGCAGACGAGAAATCATGGACGTGGTTACGAAAGGGAAACCTTAAGAGAGAAACAGAATCGCTCATCATGGCAGCCCAAAACAAAAGCATAAGGACAAACTACATAAAAGCAAAAATCGACAGAACTCAGACAAACAGCAAATGCCGCATGTGCGGTGAAAGAGATGAGACAGTAAACCACATAACTAGTGAATGTAGTCAACTCGCCCAGAAGGAGTATAAGCATAGACACGATAGAGTAGCAACGATGATACACTGGGAACTAAGTAAACAAATGGGATTCAACCATGGGGAAAAGTGGTATCAGCACAAGCCAGAGGCAGTTTTGGAGAATGACAACCACAAACTACTGTGGGACTTTGACATCCAAACTGACCACCTCATCCAGGCAAGAAGGCCGGACTTAGTAATAGTAGACAAAAAAAGGAAGGCCTGCCAAATAATAGACGTTGCTGTGCCTGCAGACCATAGAGTAAAAAAGAAGGAGGGTGAAAAAAGGGAAAAATACCAGGACCTAGCAAGGGAGTTGAAGAAAATGTGGAACATGAAAACCAGGGTAGTGCCGGTCATAGTGGGGGCACTAGGAACTGTCCCCAAAACGCTGAGGGAGAGACTGGAGGAGATCGGGATTAGGGGGAGGATAGAGACCGTACAGACCACAGCACTACTTGGAACTGCACGGGTACTGAGGAAGGTGCTAGAGATATAAGTACTGCAATGAATCGTAGCTCTGTCATGATATGCGAAAGAGAGAGGAGACGTTAGCTGAAGACCTGAGGAGACTTATTGTCACTCAGCCTTCAGCGATAACCACTGGGCAACCGGTGTGAAACTGTAAATCGCAAAATTACTGCGACCTATGAGTACTAGGAGAGGAGGGCTGGAGACTTGAGGAGACTTGCTGTCACTCAAACTCCAGCGGTTACCACCAGGCAACTGGTGTGAGATTCCGAAATAATAATAATAATAATAATACTGTACCGTTAAATGTTAACAGTGACCCAACTGAGGAAGGGAAATGAAAGCGGAAATGTAAACTGCAGCACTTGCATGATAGGCGAAGGAGAGAAGAGATGTTGGCTGAAGACCCGAGGAGACTTATTGACACTCAGCCTTCAGCAATGACCACTGGGCAACCGGTGTGAAACTGTAAATCGCAGAATTACTGTGAGTACTAGGAGAGAAGGGCTGGAGACTTGAGGAGACTTGCTGTCACTCGAACTCCAGCGGTTACCCCCAGGCAACTGGTGTGAGATTGCAAATAATAATGATAATAATAATAATAACCTGAGGAGACTTATTGTCACTCAGCCTCCAGCGATAACCACTGGGCAACTGGTGTGAAACTGTAAATCGCAGAATTACTGCAACGTATGAGTACTAGGAGAGGAGACTTGAGGAGACTTGCTGTCACTCAAACTCCAGCGGTTACCACCAGGCAACTGGTGTGAGATTCCAAATAATAATAATAATAATAATAATAATAATAATGACGATGATGATGATGATGATAATGTTGATGATAATAATTGGTCACTAATATATTACCTTACATATTTTTCCTTCTATTCTTCTCAAGTCGATAGACTTATAACAGTGATAGTCAATCATGTAGTATCTATCGGTGTTATCGCTCATCCTTTCACCTTCAACCTGGGGCTTAAGAGAGACAAGTTTTTCTAAAAGAAAAAAAAAAGAAAAGAAGAAGGTGGCTGGCAACCATCGAAATGTATCAGAACATTTCCACGTGAGAATATGAATGCTCGAGATGCAGCACCTGTTTTTTTTATTTTTTTTTTTTAATTATACATACATATTTGTTGTGTGGATATGAGGTGATTCGACAAAATATTAGTAAAAAGACGATTGGAAAGTGAAGACAAATTAAGAGAAAACAGGTGTTACATTCCGAACATATATATATATATATATATATATATATATATGTACACACACACACATACACACACACACATTATATATATATATATATATATATATATATATATATATATATATATATATATATATATATATATATATATATATATATATATATATGTGAATAATGGATATTATCACATTGTTGACATGGAACAATATGAATGATAGATAAGAATACGTAAAAATACAAGTTTAACACGTTTAGACGAAAAGCCTACGATCGGAGATTTACCGTAAGTATGAGAGCTTGATATTGCATGAATATAAATATATTTTTACCTCTTTTAACGAAGTTGGGAGAGAGTTCACCTGTGTCTATCCGTCTATGTAATATATTCGAAAATTCTCAATAAATTTCAATGAGATTTTGTGGAAAGGTGGGCTATGAGATAAAGAAGAATTGATTTTATTTTTTCGGATCCAGGAATTTTTACAGTTTTCGAAAAAATTATCCAAGTTTTAAAATAGCGGATTGCAAATTACTAGGGTGCTCGTAAAAATGGGGACTCAATAACAGATAGGGTCTGAGTAGCCGAATACACCCGAGAATGGAAAAGTATCTTGATCAGATAACATACCCCCAAAACTGGGAAAATAGCCCAACTATTCAGCGAATATCTCAAACAGAGTGAAGTCCCAGGAGATTGGAACGCGACAATCCTTATGTTACTATACAAAAAATCCAATTGGCCAACTCTGCTGCATATACAATTTTTTTTACTGAAGTGATCACCAATATTCGAGATTAAAACCGACCATGGGAGCAGGCTTGCTTCCGAGAGAGTTACACGACCTTTGACCATCTCCATTCAGTGAATCAAATCAGAGAAAACAACGAAATACAACATACCAGTTGCTGTAGCGTTTGTTGACACCAAGAAGGCCGTCAACTCAGTAGAATTACCCAAAGTCTTCGATGCAACCATTCAACAAGGTGTAGACCCCGTGTCAGTTTTTTGCAACATATCTACCGACTCAGCACTTCCTTTGTCTGAAAAGTAAAGATCCAGAGCCATTTCATCAAGAGAAAAGCGACACCAGCTTAATCAAAGTATTCACATCTTGCCTCGAAATGGTCTTCCGTGATTTAAACTGAATAAAGAAAGGAGTCAGAATAGATGGTAATACCTCAAAGTTGCTGACAACATCCTCTTCGCTGAGGATCATCATGAAATAGTCTTAGACGAAGTGAAAGCAAGAAAGTTGGATTTCACATGAATTCAGTAAAACGAAAACCATATGCAACCGACGTGTTAAGAACAAGGACACGGCGATCAGAATTGAAAACGCAGACATAAGAAAATCAACCACTACATCTACGTGAGACAACAAATCATCATAAAATCGGGAGAAGAAGAAGAAATAAAACTATTAATCACCAGTGCAAATTCAGCCTTCAAGAACAAAAAAATCTCATTAGTCTTTTTTATAAAAAAAAAAGGGTCAACAACTGATGCGTCCTCCCGATAGTCACATATGGAAACATGGAACCTAACCAAAAGATTGGCCCTCAAACTAAGAACCATACAATTTGCACAAGAGAGGATCATACATAACTACACATCGGGAGATCAAAAGACAACACATTATATAAAGGGGAAAGAAACAGGGGTAAAAAATATGATAAAATCTATTAGAAAACTCAAATGGCAATTGGCGGCTCACGTATAAGAATTTCAGACAACTGCTAGCCATCGTGGATCCTCGGAGATCGCATACGAGATTGGGACCGGCAAAAAAATAAGATGAAATGACGATTTTGACAAGTTGAGCAAATAATAATAATAATAATAATAATAATAATAATAATAATAATAATAATAATGATAATAATAACAATAATAATAATAATAAAACTACGATATAGCCAGGGCTCTGTTCTTTGCTATTTTGTTCAAAATGGACAGGTATTCCCACTAACTAACCACTTGTCATATTCGTTGAGTTTCATTTACGTTTTTACTGACAGTTAAATTATAGTATCGACAGTACAAAACGTATACAGGGCGTCCCTCAAGCAACCATCTATTGTGGATCAACAGGGACGATTCTTTAATAATTGTTATATTAGTATGATTGAATGTATATTTCTATCCATATCAATATTTTATAACATTTCAATTGTTCCGCATATTCTTTTTGGTAATTTCTAGATTTATTTCTCCAGACTCATATCAATGAGGACGAATGTGCAAGAACGAGATTATATACTAACGTGTAAGATAGAAGGCATGAAATGTAATAAAATCAGAGAATCGTTCGAGGGAATGTACCATAAAAGCCTGAGATACCAGGCTATTCGTTAATTATTGAACAAATTTAAAAGGCCTGAAACTGTGCACCTCCATCATCAATGATATGGGTTAGAAAAAAAAATACCCCAAGGAAATTGATATCGTATAAATATATGAATATAGGATAGAAGTTCACATTCAATAATGCTGATATAACAATTACTAAACGAGCTCCCCAATTTCTCCAGAATATATGGCTACCTTAGGAGCACCCGGTAAAAAACCCGTAGAGTAATACTTATGTTGGCTATATGTATATTGGATTGAAGTTTACATTCAATGATGCTGATATAACAATTACTAAAAGAGCTCCCCCAATTTCTCCAGAATATATGGCTACCTTAGGAGCACCTGGGGAAAAACTGTAGAGTAATACTTATGTTATCGTTCTAGAAACGTTCCTAAAAAATGCAGCACAATACGAAACCGCGCTATGAAGGGTCTTATAACATATCATCAATAGAGATTGTGCCTGTAATCATTTTAGAATATATAATGTCATTGTTGAGCCTCGATGAGACCGAATGGATAAATGCTGTGTATCTCATCTGGTAGCTACTTTTTGGTGCTGGTGAAATATGACTAGGTTTATGTGTATATTGCAACACAATTTAAATTATTGTGTCCGTGTTTACTCTCATACACATGGCACATCGACCAAAATGTACAGTCATTTCGGAGACTGTCCATGATACTTGCTTCTATCATCTTTCATTTTTTATTTTGGAAACTTAGCACTGATAAATTTATTTCGAAAAATATTTGAAAAGGGGCGTTTAGGCCAATCAGCGCTAAACGGGGCTAAACGGATTAACGCTATACGGGGGTATTACTGTACTTGATTGAATTGACGGAGTTGGTAGTTCGTATAGTGAAGGAAAGGTAGAAGACTTATCAAAAAAGTAGTAGTAGTACAAAAGTCACCGGATTCTCCTGGAGAAGGTAGTAAACGGTGCCGAACAAAGCCATAACGATGCAACATTGTGTCTGTTGCAATGCCTTATACGCTGACTGGAAGAAAAAAAAACCTCTAGTTTGAACAATAGAAATCTGGTAAAAAAAAAAAAAATCTTATTTCTCATTCATTTTATATGATTTGTTTCTCCCTTTTATTTTCAATTCCCATGTAACCATTACAACTATAAAATTATCTATTTACTTACAAGCTGATACCCATGGAAAAATTCAAAGATATATTTGAATTTCTATGGAATTATTCTTTTGGGAAAAAAACGCCCACAACATTGGATATATATATATATATATATATATATATATATATATATATATATATATATATATATACATGTATATATATATATATATATATATATATATATATATATATATATATATATATATATATATATATATATATATATATATGTATATATATATATATATATATATATATATATATATGTATGTATGTATGTATGTATGTGTGTGTGTGTGTAATATCAGTAGATAAATAATTTCTATCAGAATGTGATAAGACATTTTAGTAGGGACTTATTTTGCTCAGCACTGATGTTACTAAATTACACACACACACACATACATGTATCTACGCCATATATGTGTGTATATATATATATATATATATATATATATATATATATATATATAGATAGATAGATAGATAGATAGATAGATAGATAGATAGATATAGATATAGATGTATGTGTGTGTGAAATGAATGACAATATTGAAAGTTCTATTCTGAATCATCAAAATTTTTTTCCTGACGTTTAGTCCATTTTTTCAGGACTTTTTCAAAAAGCAATGATTTCAAACTTCCAATATTTTCATTCATTTCTGATATACATGTGTGTGTGTGTGAGTGTGTTATTAAAAAATGGATGTATGATCCGACAGAATGCATATATATATATATATATATATATATATATATATATATATATATATATATATATGACAAAGCAATCAATTGTTTCATAGAACACACTTTAAAGCATTACAGACGAAGAGAAAAAAAGAAATTAAAAAAACAACAGAAATGCATTTTAAGCAATTGAAATTAAAACATGCATTCTTTCCGAAATAATGTAAACAATAAGAAATTTCAGTTCTATTCAGTTCTATTTTTGCCGATCTCATCAGGCGAGTAAGAGAGAGAGAGTTGGGGAAGACAGAGACAGAAAGACAGAGAGAAAGAAGGGTATACAACCAATGCATACTACTAATAGGAGCTGAAACATGGAACTTCAAATGGCAATGGGCTGACCATGCAGCAAGAATAGCAGACAACCGATGGACATCACGACTCATGACAAGGATCCCCAGAGATCACATGCGCAACCGAAGCTGGCAGAGTATTAGATAGTAAGACAAACTAGACAAAATACTGGCTCCGCGACGCCCACGATAGAGGAATGTAGTGAATCCTGGGGAAGGTCAATGTCCAACGACGGACGTTAAGAGACTGATGATGATGACCATCTCAATTAACGACGACTCAGCCAAGGAATTGATGTGGACGTTAGTAACAGGAAAAGGGTTATTCTTTGCAAAATGAAAAGTAATCTTTTTTGCGCGTTCAAATGTGGGGAGAAAAAAGTTGGGTACTGTAATAACAGAGTAAGACACGATAGAAATAAAGTTAGGTAGTTTAGTGAGGTAACAGAACCTTAACTATGGCATAGGAAGATTTGTGCATATGAAACCAATCCATGTTTACATAACATTTAAATAACAGCATGCACGGGCAATGACCATTGGAAAGGATAAGGAAGAAAATCAGAAATACAGGCGAAGGGTGTGAGAGGTGCAGAGACATGAGATAATGGATGATGTTAGTTGTCAACACCCTTACATTTCCAATTTCTCTCTCTGCCAATCTCTCCCTGCCAGATCATTTCAAAACATAACGTGATGAACATAAATCCTTAAATATCCAGTGTGGAAAGAAATTTCAATTGTTTGTAAATTCTTTGTAATAAAGATTTAATCAGAATGAGTTGAGATTTCTATTCACTCTGACGGAACTTTGCCTTCTTGCTGGAACATGTTGATGAAATAAATTGTTCACTTATACAAACAATATTACTTTCTTTCTATATTGTCATTACTAATATCATCTTGCCGGATACCGGATATGTACAAATGTAGCGAATCCACACACACACACACACACACACACACACACATACATACATATATATATATATATATATATATATATATATATATATATATATATATATATATATATATAAAAGTGGATTTGTTACACAGACAAGTTTATGTTTCTGCCTTCTCTGGGCCTCATTAGGCGAATGATTGTATGCGTTTTTAGATTATAGTTTGAAATAAATTGTTCATTTTACAAACTATTCAAGTTTCTTTGTACATTGTCATTACTAATATCATATTGCCATATATATATATATATATATATATATATATATATATATATATATATATATATATATATATGGGGAGAGAGACTGTGTGTATCTTTATCTACATTCATACATAATCATATATGCTGAGTGGTTGCTTGTCATGATGCAATCATTAACGAACACAGCTTACAAGATATTGATAGAAAGTTCCATCTTCACTGATTTTCCAACTTTAATATTCCTGTGCCAGAATTATCTCAGCATATATGTTTATATATTTTTATGTATACATAAAATAATTCCCGGCCTGTCAGTCTGCATGCCTGGTGGCTGAGATTGTTGGGTATTTTCTATTAACATCAGTTGTCAGACCCAAAATGCTAGGTCTTTTTCGTTAGAATCCATAAGAAGCCGGTGAGTCCTAACCCTAACTTTGGGGAACTGACATATCAACCCCCTGGTTATGAAACTAATGGTTTTAGCATTTTGGGTCTTTTACGTCGAGAAAAAGGAAATGTAACAATTTTTTTTACATTTTTAGGCTTCCGTACTAACGAGAAAGAACCGATTTGAATATACTTGGATTTTACTAAGAGCAACACAATCTTATTAGCAGTCACCCGTTTTTTGCCGATCGCAGCTTAGCTTAGTAAATACATATATAGACTTACTTTTTATATACATACATATAATTCTTCCTTCAAAGTCTCCATGCATTCAGGCGCAGCAAATAAATCTTCATTTATTAATGATCATAATTGTTATGTGGGGAGGGGAAATGACGATCCCTGTCTGTCTGTCTGTCTGTCTATCTGTCTGTCTGTCTGTCTCTCTGTCTCTGTCTCTGTCTCTGTCTCTGTCTCTGTCTCTGTCTCTCTCTCTCTCTCTCTCTCTCATATGTCAAAGAAATGTCTTGATCCTTTAATATCTCATCTCAACATTCCAATCCTCTTCAGCTGACCTGGGTCCTCATGAATGACTCTTTGCCAAGAAACTTCTCCAACCAATTTCCAGGATTGAACAAGTCCTACCTTTCTATTCGTCCCAAACCAGCTTCTCCTATAACAATATGGGTTAGACCTAGAAAGATCGCCATAAGCAATCACTAAAGACGAACTTCGAATTAAAAACCAATCGATAAATAACCGAGCAACCGTTACGTCAAAATTCGAAGTCGTGTGAAAAAAAAATTCACCGAAGAATGAATATAGTCAGAATGAATTCTACTTATGACACCTAGAAACATCCAGATTCTGGAGAAGCAGTAGAAAGCGCAAAAAGGAACAAGCGATTAAAAACCTACCGTTCTGACTTCAACTTTGTATTTCAGCCTCTCTTGAGCAAGTCGTCTGTCCAATCCCAAGGACGAGATAGCACGTCTTAGCGGGTCGTTTGTTCAGTTTTACGAACGAGATAATTCAACTAACGATAGTGTGTTATTCTCTCGCAAAACAAAACTAGAAAATGCAAAGCATTTTTACAAAATATAATACAGCGAGAGAATTGATACGAATGTATTGAATGCAAGGTGCCCCTATGTACAGATCCAAGAATTACATTCATGAGTTATTTTGTTGTACATTAATTGATTTGTATGACAAGGCCGTTTTAAACATACAATGAAGACTTTCGATTTGAATCGTTTTACTATTGTTTTGGCAACACAAAGGTATAGTCCCCCGGGAACCGTACGTGAGATGCTTGGGTCAGTTTTTCGCTACGGTTAGTTGTGCAACAATAATTTCAGAAAAGCATGAAAAAAAAGGCCTCAAATTGTCTTCCTTTTTTGTTTCGGTATATGAAGACGTGTCAAAGTGATAAGTCAGCGAAGTGATAAGTCACTAAATCAGCCTGGGGGAATATCAACGTCAGAAATCTGAGAGTCAGGAAAATGAATCAGATCCATTTACAGGATGTTTTGTACACCTCAATTGTATTACAGTTAAACGTTGGAAGCCAAGCTGTTAAGCGTGATATTGTATTTTAAATTTACATCCGCCAGACCACTTATTTCAGGATTTCCTGAAACGCTCAAAAATTGTTCCCATATAGATAAATGATAAATGCTTCGTCGCTTTACGCCATTTTGATTAACAAGGAAAACCTGTGCTTATTAACAAATTTGCACATGAGTCTAAGTTGATTATGAGCGATTTTAACTCTCATTCAATCATCACCAAGGTAAAATTATCAACTTTATTATTATTTTTTCATCTTTATTGTTTTGAGATTAATTATTAGATACTTGAATTAAGCTTCAGTTTATTGTTAAAGAAAATTTTCTATTTTTAAGCACAGGGAAATGATTATGGAATAGATTACTGGAATAGTGTAGTGCAATCTACTGATGTAAATTATTTCAAAAAGAAGTATGATATTTATTACACCACTGCAAGTCTTTAAGGTTCTAGATATTGTGTAAATGTGATTATTATGGTGTGTGCTTGTATATACAATATGTATTCTTTTTTTTACTCTAAAATGAATAATAAATGTTGATAAAGGAAGTTGGAAAAGTGATACGAAATGAATATTTACGAAAAAAAAATTCAATTGGTATCATTACAATACGAAAATAGATGATAAGAAACAAAAACAATTTTGATAATACGATGTTCATGTATCAGAAAAAGTATAAAATTTTTATACGATTATATTATTTCCTTTCACATCAAAACTAAATGTTAAATGTTTACAAATATTTTTTACAAAGATAAAATATTGTTTTTCATGTTTCTTCCCGTTGTAGCAAGGGGCAGTTTTCTGAGTGCGCGTGCGTGTGTACAAAACCCCAAGGGTTTAATTTTTAGCCGATTCTCACCAGAAGGGAAGCGTATTTTTAACACTTCTCGAAAGGTATTTTTTTTTTTTTTGTCTTTTAGTTTGTGTCCGACAACGCTAATGCTTTTTTTTTTTTTTTTTTCTCGAAATACTAGTTCGTTTTATGAAATTAAGTATTGTTGTTCTGGAGGGAAACCAGTCTGGGTTTAGTTGCGTTAGGAAAACCAACAACAAGTAAGAAAAAAATATAGATAGTAGCAAAAAAATTAATAATCATGACTTATAGATTAGTTTTTCTGCAAGAAAGTCCAATAAATATTTAATTTCTATTCTACATCGATGTCCAGCGGAAACTTAGAACAATGGTTCACGAACTTTCTCGTCCGAAACTCGAATTCTGTTTGCTGATCGGATATTGCTATTTGGACTGCCTTCCCCTCGACGTCATAGCCCTCCTCCGCTTCCTCACAAAAATCGAATTTTAACAATCAAGTATCATCGCCTTTTCAAAAGTTTGCTTTACGCCACTTATTCACCTTTACGAAGAAAAGGTGAAGAGTGAAAAAAAGTTTTCAGCGTTTGGTTTTGAGAAGCCAGCCATTATAGGCCTCCCTCTTTCTCTCTCTTGTGATACAGCCCACTTCATCTGATGATTTGCAACTGCAAGGGAACAGACGATCAATTTGCTGAATGACTTGACAAAATTTTGAGATGAAATTATTTGAAACATTCGGAAAGAAACCCTCTCCTTCGAAGTTTTTGAATGTTTCTACATAACATGGTCAATATACTGCCTTCAATCTCGAATATTGTCAAGAGCCCCAAGTCCTTCCTCTAAATAGCATGATAAACATAAAACCTGCAATTTTCATTTCGTCACCCTGCCAATCGTCCAGAACTCAGGTCCTTCCTCTAAGTAGCATGATGAACAAAAACCTTCAATTTTTAATTTCTCTCCAATTCTTGTCATATCATTTGAAAGCTCTGAATATTTTTGGCTACTTTCATATGGAAAAAAAAAATTATATACATTTATTATTATTGTGCATTCTCTAACATTATGGTAAACTGTAATGCTGTCAGTTAAACATAAGATGTATATCATGTTATAATGGGTTGTTGTACATGAAATGTTTTTTTACGTCTTAGAGAATTGTGCTGTAAAAGATTTACTGATGAAATTGCATTTTCTAAAAGGTTCAATGTAAATAGAGATATATTTCGTCATTATTGGACGTTTAAGAGCTTTTAACAACTATGGTGTCCACCAAAGAAGTGAAACTAATTTTCAAGTGCGATTTCAAATTAGACGTAATGCTGATCAAGCTTTTGATAAGGTCAACAAAGTATTTGAATTAAACATCACTACTGATTCAACTGCTCAACGTTGTTTCAATTGGTTCTAGTCGGGAAATATATATACCAATGATACATATAGAAATAGGCCCAATCCTGATTATGAAGGAATGTCGACAATGGTGGTCAGCAACCCACAAACAGCCGTTCGAGCATTCTCTAGAGACTTTAAGATTTCGGCAGCGACCGTATCACGTCACTTGACAACAATAGAAAACGTTGAAAAGTCGAAAAAAATTGTTCTTACTTGAACTGAATCAGATTCTTCATGACGGTGCCTGACTCAACCCTTTTCGGTTGACTGCATCTAAGCTTGAAGAATTAGGGTATGCACTATCCTGTATATTCACCTCGTACAGATTATCATCTATTCAAGTATTTTGAACATCATATCTATACTAATAGGTTCAATAACAGGAAAGCCACGATTCGTGTTCTTATTGAATTAATGACTACCAAACCTAAAGAATTTTATAAAGATGGCATATCATCATTGGATTTTCGTTGGAAAAGGGCTATTGTTTTAAATGAATCACATTTTGATTAAATAATAACCGTTTTTTTTTGTTGTTATTTATATCACCCTTCATCTTACTTTTCTAAAAGTGACATTTCTTATTCAAAAATCTAATACAATGCCCTTCATTTAGAGATTTGAAGTTGATAAACAACAGATAACAAACACGTCGGATGACTTATCAACGTTTCAGATGAAATACGAAACTATTCGGAAGGAAACGTATCCTTTAATAACTGCGTGGGGAAACATTTGGGGGAAAATGTATCCTATTATAACTTCATCGTCAGCCATTATCCGCTGCACAATATGGTTAGCATGAAACATTCAATCCCTTATCTGTATCCTTGTTGCACGTCTTCCCAATTTTTAACATTATCAACATAAAACCTGAAATTCCCAAATTGTCTCACAGAATCATATTATCAGCCGGTTCCAAATGGTTAAAAGAAATCTGAAAAAACAAAAACATAATAAAGGCTTTATAAATAATACAGATGGATTTCTCTCAAATATTTGAAAGAACAATAACAATGTTTTTACATAATGAATGAGTTATTCATGAAGGGTGGAATGATTCAGTTTATTTTTATTAAAAAAACTACGCCTATTTATTCTGACTAATATCCTCGTCAAAGTTATTATAGCCAAATCATTTCTGACCTTCTTCAGGTGTCTCTGGTAGTTGATAACTTTATGGGAATTTCGAACCGTGCCTTTCATTTAAATCAAGGCGGCAGATTGCATTCATTTTGCTGTCCATTTTAGATGATACTTTGTATCAGCAAAGCTTCAAAGTAATATTTCAGATTTTAAGACGAGACTGATGAAGGAACTTCTGAGTCGGTAAATATGCCGTAGAACTTTAATATATACGGGATCTGCTCTTTGTTTTATGATTGCTACGATGACTTAGGGAATTTCCTCCGAGTCGAAAGCCTTCTTTAGATTGAGAAAAAAACAACAAAAAGTAGAACAAGTGGAAGTTTGTATTCTGCTACTTTATGGGAAGTGGTATTTATGCGTGGCAATGCTATAACTTATGCTGGTATAGTAGCCGTCGAATACTTACCTAAATTGGGGTTAAAAATAATGACTGGTTTATGGAGTCACTTGTGTGTTCACCAGATCTGAACCATATTGAACTTCTTTGGAGCATCGTCCGAAGGCAGCAATTAATTTTCATCATATAATGAACTTCAGGGAAGCAATATGGACTTTTCAAAATCCACAACCCGTGAATAAATTCTGAATTTAAATTCTCCTGTTGACAGTTGGCAGTCATCAGCAAATAATAATGTTTCTTTACTGTGTTGATTGTAATGGGCTTGTCATGTGGCAAGAATGTCAGAGAGCGGCTTGACATCACAACTCACAACGTTGATCCCCGGAGATCATATGTGAAAGTGTGGCCAACAGAAAGTAAGATAGCGTGACGAGTTAGATAAATTCAGAAAGTACTGGCACTGCGATGCTCATGATAGAGAAGTCTGGCGAATCTTGGGGAAGGTCTACGTCTAATGACGGATAGTAAAATTAAAAAAAGTCCTTCTTTCAATCTTGTAGCATCCACTCAACGAGCTGGGCCCAGAGTCTTTCTTTCAATCTCGTAGTGTCCACTGTAGGATTTACTCAAAAAGTTTTTCTTTCAATCTCGTAGTATCCATCCTAGGATCTGAGGCAAACGTCTTTCTTTCAATCTTGTAGCGTCCACACTAAAAATCTGAGCCAAGAGTCTTTCTTTTAAAGTTGTTGAGCACTCTAGGATCCGAGTCAAAAATCTCTCCTTCAATCTTGTAGGGTCAAATATTTATTTCATAAAAAAGGATATTGTGAGGAAATACTATGAAAAATTTGATGAGTATGGGCGTGTGTCAAACACTATTTCCACTCAAAAATATATTCTACGTTTTTGAAATGTTGTGATACATTTTCCTCCCAATATCCTTTTGATTAAATGAAATTATCTGCATTCCTCTTCGTCATGATCTTCATAGATAACTACTGATCAAATTAAAACAGGGTATCTATTTATTTATTCTATTTATTATTTTTTGGGGGGCGAAAAGGTTCAGTAGAAAATATTTTTATGTGGTTATCCGCCGTATTTGTATTCAATAAATCGTTTATCAAATTAAAACTACGTATCTTTTGGGAAAAAAAAAGTTAAATTGAATTATAACTACCTTTTTATTTATTCAAAAAAAAAAAAAGATTGAGCTGAAAATGTTGTATCGATGTGAAATAACACTATGAATACTATTACGTCTCAGTATCATTTTTTTATTGAATAAACATATAATAAATATGCTTCTGATCAAATTAAAACTACTGTGACGACCCCTATATTTTTAATCAAGAATTAGACACGAAACCCTTCTTTTAGCAAGGTATCTAAAATGTCACTTTCTACTATGACTCCAAATAAAATCTCTGAACACACATGATCAATCGTTTCTATATCGTGACTATATATATATATATATATATATATATATATATATATATATATATATAATTAATTAATATATATATATACATATATATATATATATATATATATATATATATATATATATATTGCTTTGTCACTTATCTTCCTCCATGTAAGTATTTGCGAGAACTTTATAGCTACTAAATGCAAATATACTGCAACTACTATTTTTGGCGACCATGCAAACGCTGCGTTCATTATTTCGCCACTTTTACCTCCTTCTTGCACCTATCCTGACTAACCGCCTTTTTATAATCTAGCTTGGTCAACTATATCACTCATTATAACAGGCACGACTCATCAGGCTCCATTCGATAGATAGACGAAACGACATTAGACCCTTTATGCCACGTATCCTTAAATTCTTATTCTTTCCTATATTTCATTTCTACGCATAGGAATAACTAAACCTAATAAGCCTATCCTCTACTCTTCTTTACTTGTACGTGTCTTTTTTACCCTGTTTAATGTCTGCGTCTACATTTGTACTTGGTGCACATATTCTTTATACATTTCCCTCTTTTCCTCAACATCTTCAGTGACGTTGGGTCGTGGTGCCAATTACCACACCGCATGGAGGCAAAATCCCTTATTTTCGACTACATCTTCTCGCCACATCAAACCAACAGCTATAATTACTCTCTCCCAGACAATATAAGGACCATAAACCTTATACAATTTTTAAGGCTATGGGAGCGTTACTGTATGTTTCATAAAATATGCAGAAGTGAAATATGAATTAAAAAAACAAAATTCAATTAGTGATCATTACCTTGAGAATTTTTTTCTGTTTGTGTGAAGATGATAATCAGGAACATGCACTTTTTGCTGTCATGCTTTTGAGGAAAGGAAAATGCAATCTAATGTCAAAGGGAATACTTCTAAGTAGGCTTAATATATCTTGTGATGTGTACCGTAATGGGAGCAAACAGGTTTTTACGTCTTTTCATATTAGAGAATTCACCATAAGATTTCTCAAGATCATTATGTTTGATATTATACGGTACCTGACCCCACAACTATGGAAGTACTGCAATACATCTAAAAATCTAAAAATCTAAAAAAGATCTTTAAAAAAAAAATCTTTATCAAAATTACTAAAATCAGCAGGTTGGCGCTGTCAGACCAAACACCGCCGCTGACGACATGTAGGCCTTTCATGAGAAAACTACGACATGAATGTCATCACTCATATGTTATTTGCTTTTAATTATAATCATTGTGATGAAAACTGCAGTATCCCGAAAAAAATCTTGTTTGCTAACATTGTTCTTTCTTTCAATCTTGTAGCGTCTACACTAAAATCTGAGCCAAGAGTCTTTCTTTCAAAGTTGTTGAGTACTCTAGGATCTGAGTCAAAAATCTCTCCTTCAATCTTGTAGTGTCAATTTTAGGTCCATTCCAGTATCTGAACCAAAAGTATGTCTCTAAATCTTGTAATTTCAACTCTAGGATCTGAGCCAAAAGTCTTTCCTTTAATCTTGTAGTGTTCATTTTAGGATCTGAGCCAAAAGTCTCTCCTTCAATCTTGTATGTTCCTCTGTAAGATCTGAGCCGAAAGTCCTTCTTTCAATCTTGTAGCGTCCACTCTACGATCTGAGCCCAGAGTCTTTCTTTCAATCTCGTAGTGTCCACTGTAGGATTTACTCCAAAATTTTTACTTCCAATCTTGTAGTGTCCACTCGAGGATCTGAGGCAAAGGTCTTTCCTTGATCTGAGCTAAAATATTTTAATTCAATCTTGTAGTATTCATCCTAGGATCTGAGGCAAACGTCTCTCCTCCAACGTTGCAGTATTCATTGAAGGATCTGCTCCAAAAGTTTTTCTTTCAATTTTGTAGTGTCCACTCTCGGATCTGGGCCAAGTGTTTTTCTTTCAATCTTGTTGTGTCCATATTAGGATCTGAGTCAAGTGTTTTTCTTCCAATCTTGTAGTGTCCATCCTAGTATAAGAGCCAAGAGTCTTTCAATCAATTAGTTTTTAAACTCTATTTGAAATGACCTCTCGTTATGACACGGATAATGCTTCACTTGGCCAAGGCAGCACAAATGGAAAAAACAATTTCGAAAATGAGAGTATTCGAACCTATGACCAATAAGGTAGCTGCTGTAAGGTGGCGTCGCTCTTTCCATTGGGCTAAAGAACCTGGTGGAAAGGCGAAGGCCCAAACGGGAACGTGAGGATGAAGTAGTTGTTTGTGACACATTCTCCGTGTAATAACGAGAGGTCATTTCAAATAAAGTTTCAAATAATGTAACGCCTTCATAACTATTCTGTCGGATTATATATCCATTTCCTAGATGTATGATTGAACAAGCTTAGCTGCACTTTGGTCAAACTCCCTTGCTTCTTTGGAATCACGGATGATAATACAACTTTTTAAAAAATTCCTATGTTTTTATATTGTTTAATAGTTCTGTTATAATATAAACAAATGATCCTTTTTTCCCCCTAAAGAAAAAACAAATGAAATATATATACCTATTTTTTTATTGAAAAAAAAATTTTTCATATCAGGAATTCTAAGTTTACTAAAACTACCAAGAATTCTCGAATGCAAGTTGACACAAGTTCTGACGAATGATTAATTCAACTCTTGGAGTTTGACAACTATCAATTAATTATGGTTCAAATGGGATAGGAAAGTTTGACTATTCGCTGGTGACCATTAAAAAAAAAATGGCTGCTACAGCCACCTGGGGGCAAGTTTGTGATTCCCTACTATCAAGTTTCTTCCCGACGTATCTATCAATACATTTCTAAAATTTAGTGATTTTATGACAAAATGAACGATTCTTATGACATACACTGCCCCATTATTTAGTAATATTTTGTCATAAGCATTGCCATCACTTACTTTGAGGACAGCGCACGAAATCACAAAAAAAAAATGAAAGAAAAAATAGATAAAAATTTATGATATACATCTTCCCACTTGGAAGATTGGTGCAACACAATCTTCCTGTGCTTGATTAACTTTGTGCATATCCCAAGTAAACATACGTCTATATAAAACAATGGTTTCGTTATATGCATCTTTCTTACCAAAGAAAATGATCGATGTTCATACCCAAGTGAAAGCCAGAATTTCAAATGTTAATTTTCAAGGCAGGTAGGAAGGCTCTACTCATTATGAATATTTGTGTACTCAATCTTCCTGTCCCCAATTATCCTTGTGTCTAAACTTGGTAAACGTCTGTCTACACAGGAGAGTGGTTTCGTTGTTGGGTGAGGTGTTTGCATATTTCTTACAGTAAAAGTGCTCGATATCCCGATTTGGTGATTTTCAAGACTGGCCGACGCACTTACTTGAAAGATTGGGGCGACACAATCTTTCTTGCCCCTATTTTCACTACTTAAGATTGTTATATACTAAGCAAAATTCAGTATTTTGTATACATTTATTGGCAGAACAAAAATGCACACTGATTAACTTACCATTGATTCAGTCTGATGGTGATGGAACATTAAATTTCAATGCTTTTCCTTCTCCTTCTCTCTCTCTCTCAACATGTATAAAACATATATATATATATATATATATATATATATATATATATATATATATATATATATATATTATATATATATATATATATATATATTATATATATATATATATATATATATATATATATATATATATATATATATATATACTACCGTCCTACTTTGTTTATCAACATTTCTACCAAAATCATTTTGATCTTTTTATTTTAATTTGAAGAAAATAATTGAATTCAAAAATTCAACTGCTCTATTTTGTTTATCAAATTCTTTATCAAAATTATTTTTATGAGAAAGCAGTATCTTTATATCAATAACAATAACAATAATAATATATATATATATATATATATATATATATATATATATATATATATATATATATATATATATATATATATATCCACTTTCTCTTCTTCAGCATTGAACATGTAATCAGCAAATTTTCCTCAGTGGACCAGCGATCATATTTTTTTCTCTGAAAAATGATGGCTGGCCCCTGTCGAAATACATCGAACTACGCCAACAGAAAGATTTTAAAAAATCAGCTTTGAGATGTGACACCCATCTTTTGAGTTCTTCTCTTCACCTTCCAATCGTCATTTTCATACTGATATATTGATCTCATCTTTTTACTCGCTACGATTGTTTCAATTTGATAATTTGTTGCATTCTCCCTTTCCAGACAAGATGCAATGGTCCCAGAAATTCTTACACATCACCCTATTTTTAACGGCAGCATTCATCATATTATTAACATTAACGCTTCAAGGTTGGTATATCTTTTTATGTGACAAACAATTACGCTGTGCTTTTGCAATGTTCATGGTCATGCAGAATCAATATCATAGCTGAACTTTGAGATGAAATATCCAGTGATTGAATCTTCCTACCTAATCATCTCCTTCTCTCTCCCTCTCTCTCCGTCTGGCTACCTATCTCCCCCCTCTCTCTCTGTCCATCCCTACCTCTCAATTACTATTTCTCTCTCTCTCTCTGATTGCCTTTCCCTCTCCCACTCTTTCTCCTGTACTTGCTTCTATCTGTCTGTCTCTCATTTTCCTCTTTCTCTCTCACCCTCTCTACCCTCCTGCCTTTCACTGGCTTTCTTTTTTCCACCTCTTCCCCCTCCCTCTTTACATGCCTTGTCTCCCTCTCTCTGCCTGATTGCCTTTCCCTCACCCATTTTTTCTCCCGTGCTGCTTTTGTCTATCTCTCTCTCTCCCATCATCTTTTCTCTCTCCAGTTTCCCTTGCTCCTCCCTCTCTCTCTGTCTCTGCCTGTCTGCCTTTCTCTGACATTCTTTGTCTTCCTCCTCATCCCGCCACCCTTTATATGCCCTTTCTCCTGTGCCTGCTTCTGTTTTTCTCTCTCTCTCTCTCCCACCTTTCTGTTTCTCTCTCTCCTTCCCTCCTACCCCTCTCTCTCTCCTTCCCCCTCCCTCTGTCTATACTTTAGTCTTTCCCTCTACCCCCTATATTTCTCTCTATATGCGCCTCCACACATCAATGCTAATTGTTTTGTTCGTCATATTTTCGTGGTTGGCAAAAAAAAAAAAAAAAAAGAATCAGAAGAAATTCTTAAAGCAGATGTAATGGTGGACTGTGTTCATTATTTTTTATGCCCCCAGCCCCGAAAAAAAAATAGTTCAGTTTATACCCAGACCACAAAAACAATTTAAAATAGATATAAAAAATAGATATACTTGAAACTATATACCTGTAAGGCGTTGATGTTTCTGACATGGCCAAATCTGAAATTTTGATAATATTTTAGATGTATACTTTTTTTTTAAACATCTTAATCAAGTTATAATATTTGTTTGTTTTGCTTTTTGTTGCAGAAGTATCATTCTTCGATTTAGAATTCATGAAACATTTAAATTTAAAAGCTAATACAGAAAATGTGAGTACAAAAACCTTTTTACCTGACCCTATTTTTTGAATTTACCATTTGTGAAATATTCTTAAACCTAGGGAAAATTCACGAATGTATTTGGATTTCTACGAAATGATTTTTGTTGGTTTTCCGCCACAGTGTGAGTGCTACATTCATGCAGATGCAGTCTCTGTCCGGTTTTAGATCCTCTTGATATATTTCTTCTTTTTTTTCTGTTGATGATAATCCAAGTCTAGTCAGATATGTCGAAGCTGAGTTGGCAACAAAACCTCGGCATCAAACTTGAATAGGAAATATATTGGTCGTCTGCCCATGTCTCATCCATTGTTCATTCAGATCTCCGTATTCCTGTCTACGTTAATGTGTTCAGTCTATTTTGTAATAAAACTCTCCTGATAATCACATATGAAATATTTTTTGAAGATATATACTCAAATTTACAGTCCCAGTTCTATACTATATCTGAGGCAGAGACCCACGATTTCAACCCACGGTGATTCTGACCCACTATCCACCACCAGTCAGGGATTTAAAAACACTTTTTTTTTTCAATCAGTTAATTTGCGCCCTTCATTTTTCACGGTGTTGGTAAAATAAGAGAAGCAAAGAGACGCAATTCAAAAAACAACAACAAATTCTATACAGAGGTTTGTGGTTAGGGTAGGGTATGATCATTCAGTAATTAGAGGAATTATTACTAGTAATAGATAATCTTTGCTTTGCTTCTTGTTGCTTCTCGTTACTTCTCATATTTTACCATGTCTCTGTTTTTTCTTTCTTTCTCCCAATGTCTCTTTTCCTATCAACTCTTTTCTCTCTCACTCTCTCTCTCTCTCTCTCTTTTGTATCTCCTCGTCTTCCATGCTCTCAAGCATCTCCTTTGCCCTCTCTTTCTCTCTCACTCTCTTACGCACACACACACAATCTCTCAATCCTTCTTACCCTTTCCTTCACTCTATTTATCCCCTTCTCTCTCTCTCTCTCTCTCTCTCCTTCTCTTTCCTTGCTATCCTTTGTGCCCTGTTTCTATCGGGTTTCAACCTAGATAGCATGAAAGTGCACTATCTACAGAAATTAGATATGCATTTCTGTCAAGACCTGGTTGGTTAGTAGAGGGAGTCATATTATTCTTAAGAAAATAAAAAAATAATTGTTCTCAATTTTCCGGAGCTCTCCATAGATCGCAGGATGAATGGGAAAGCTGAATACTATAATTTTCTTGGGAATAAGAAATCAAGATTTTAGGAAGACAATAAAGGCACCCAGCTCGTAGGAAAGTGGATAATAGTTTCGAAATATTACAAATGCCCGAGTGGATAAGAATATAGTAATATCAAAATGTCGAGCATTGAGAAAAATTAGAATGATTTTTGAATATCGGAGATTTCCAGAAAAGATAATGGTTGATGAATGACCCAGGAAAGGCAAGGTGTGAAAAGGTATGGAATCGATGGGATTCACCTGGGCTTCGATGATATATTGCACTTGTCTTCTTTCTCGATATAAGAAGCACAATTTCGTGAGAAGAAGCAGACTGGTAGTTGAAAGTTGATTTGGGTGTTTTGGGCTGTTACAGTAGTATAACGTTTCTTGAGTTGATTTAAGAATTTGAGTGCTTTTATACCTCTGCCAACGAGGTTGGAAAGGGTAGATCTTTTCATTGGTGGCTCTTTGGTGTCTCTTCATCCACACAATATCTCCGAAAGTCTCCAATCCGGGAGACTGATCCAGCAATATTTTGCATTAAAAAAAAACCTTTGCTTAACGAAAATATGTAAAGATTAAGAGCTTTTTTTACCCTTTTCAGGCTTCCATTTCTTAGAATTATAGACGTAAGTTTTTAGCGGGAACTAACGAAAAAGACCACAATTATTTGTATGCAATGTTTTGCCCCGAAAAAAATATTTGCATTACCAAAAAAAAAAAAAAATGTAATTCTTTTTAATTAACATTTTATTTTTCTTACAGATTAGACCGATTCGACTCAAATCGAAGTGGAAAAGTACTTGGCAACATGATTCAAATGAAAGTTCCATCGAAAGTCTTTCTAATGAGATCACAGTCCTTACTGCTTACTTCAATATCGGCTCCTTCATGAAAGGAAGCAAATATAATGTTTACACACCTCAAAAATACATGAGATGGATGAAGGTTTTCGGACGAATTAATAACAAGCTAATCATGTACACAGACGATAATGCCACTTACGATTTATTCACAAGTCTACGGGAAAGGTTCCCAGAAAATCACACAAAATTATTTCTGATTAATCGAACAGATTTGTGGTCATTTCAAATAAGAGACAAAATATCCAGAATTTACAAACAGCCCGCTTACCCGAAACACTATCCCAATACAGTATTGCCAGAATACTCCTGTGCTATGCACGCCAAATTTGAACTTCTTGCTGACGTTATCAAAAGAAACTATTTTAAAACAAAATATTTTATGTGGTTAGACATTGGCCTCTTCAGAGATCTGCAAGGAAGTTTCGAATTCGGGTTGTCGGTGCCAAAAGACTTCAACGATTCAAAGGTCGCGTACAGCCATGTTTATAAATTTGTACATCAAGACTATAAAAAAATCGTGTACAACAACAAAGTTTGGGTTGGAGGAGCATCGAATCTCGGAAGATTGGATGTCTTGTACACGTTTACGCAGGAGTATATCGACTTCGTTAAGAAATCCTTACGTATGAAACTCATGGACACAGACCAGCAAATAATTTATGGGATGTATGTTCAAAAAAATAAGCCCATCACACAGTTGCAGCTTTATAGGACTGGTTGGTTTGTGCTTGGGTACCGATGCTATAAAGAATGGCTGCAAGGACAAAATTAAAAAGAGAATCCTAACCCAAAGGAAATTATTTCATTTAAATAAAGAAAATTATAATTTTTTTAAATTGATTGATTGGCGTGTTTTTTAGGTGGTCAGAAAATTCGGTCCACTCTAAAAAGGCATGTAAGAACCAAACGTTCTTGGCCCAAATGTTTCGAATTTTAAATAATTATTTTTAGTAAAACTTAATATTATGATTGTCTTTTACCATTTCCTACCTTCAAAATTTCAATTTTTTTACCATCAATATTTCCGTAATGGTCACCCATTGATTCTTATTCTTTCAATTTCCTTTCTTTCTTTTTCTTTTTTAATATTTCTGTAATTTTTGGAGTAAATTTTCCAAGACCGAATTCTCTGAGACCGGATCTTCCTAATACAATTTTTTAAAATTTCTTTTTAGCTCATGGAATTATGTGCCTGTTACGGGCTCAATTTGATTTTTTTTTTATGTCAAGTTTTTAGTGGACTTCTGTCGCCATCTTGGTTTATTTTTTGAATACAACGGGTTGCATCCTACGGTCGTCTCCAAGTAATGAATGGGTGTATTTCTTATCATCCGACGCATGGAAACGTTCGCATTCCATTGTTCAACATCGGATGTGGTTGATTTTTTTTGTTCATTTCCACTGTTGCTAGGTGTAATTGGTGTCAACAATTCGTGGTTGATGTGGAGTTGATGCCTTGAGGGGGGCTTTTGGGGGGTAAAAAGCATCTTCGTCGGACACAGTCAGTTTTACTAAAGAAATAACTTTTCTTATTAACTGAAGTTTGAGTTTTACCCCAAAATAAACCCTATATCATTTTGCCAATCTTTGACTGCTGCTTAACGTAATACTAATTATTTCCTGAGAAATACCATTCCATTTGTTATTCTTTCTGTTTCTTTTTTTTTTGTGTGTGTGTGTGTGTGTGTATGAAACGTAGATATGAAAAACAAATTCATTGTTCGTCTTGATGTGACATCAATCTACACGAACATTCCAGTTGAAAAATGCTTTCACCTATTTATTGACCCCCCCCCCCAGGGAGTCCTAAATCAAACTAGCCATCTCCGCTTAAAAAAATCATTAAGATTAAAGTATGCACCCTCATCTGAAACTAAAACGTGTGTTTTCCCCAGCTTTTCCAAGAAATTCTACTCAGATGCGCATGCACATGCACATGCATACACACACACACACACACACATATATATATATATAAATATATATATATATATATATATATATAAATATATATATATACATAAATATATATATATATATATAAATATATATATATATAAATATATATATATAAATATATATATATAAATATATATAAATATATAAATATATATAAATATATAAATATATATAAATATATATATATATATATATATATGTATATATATATGTATATATATATATATGTATATATATATATATATATATATATATATATATATATATATATATATATATATATATATATATATATATATATATATATATATGTATATATACATGCAACGCAAAATTTTTCTCGTGCTAAATCGACCTCGCCAAAATGTGCTTAAAAAAACAACACTGTAAGCCTTTTTACTGTCATTTCTAATAGCAGAAAATTGTTAGAATCGTCTGAAGTGGTCAGAAAATGATTGACTAAATAGCGCTAGAAGTAGTGTCACCCGGATGCTCCAATCTCTTTGATATGCCAGTGTGTGTTTAGATATATATATATATATATATATATATATATATATATATATATATATATATATATATATATATATATATATATATATATATATATTCTGGAAACCTTAATGCATTTGGGAAAATATCTACCCGTGTTTCTGTGGAGTCTGACCTGTTTCTTCATATTCTCTTATTTACTTTAAGACTTAATTGATCACCGCTCTAAAGCTGTTAATAGTGTGAATAAATATCTTATCAATTACATCTGAGGTCATATTAAATGATGACTGGGAGGGTCCCTTGATTCAAAAGGTGGGTTGGAGTAAAATAAATTTATCTTTCTTTTATTATGAATTACGGACAGAGAAACGGAGAAATTAACCTTTTCGAGACCACATTGGCCACAATATATAGAGAAAAGCAAGAATGTTCTTTTTTGTCCAATTTGAGAAATTTTGTATCAGAATCAAAAGTCAAAATGGAGTTCACGTAATGCACTAAAATATATTCATGCTTCTTCTATGAAGAAAAAAGATGGCATTATACACGAAAATAAAATGTTATTACGCTTCTTACATTTTGGAGTCATATTATACACGAAAATGTATTCATGCTTTTTACGTAAGGAAAAGAGAAGATTACGTAATACACGAAAATATATTCCTGATTTTTACACAGAGAAATGGTAGGTTTACCTTGTACACGAAAATACAATTATGCTTTATATATACAAAAATAAGGGTCGTATTACACACGAACATATATTCATACTTTTTATATATAGGATTAAAGTTGTCGTGCTACTCGCAAAAAAAATATAATCATTCATTTTATTATTAAAAATAGTGGTCGGCTATTAAAACAAAAGACAGAAATAAAGAGGTCACGTTATACTGGAGATCGCATTGTGCACTACGATGCTGAAAGTATATATCCCCGATAATTATGTATTTGTACTATATTTCTGACATAATCTCAATTCAATCACGAGATTTGTGTATCGCCTAAGGTTGCTAAATAATTGGTTTATAAGTGGATTATTTTTTAAACAATTTGCAGACAACGCCTCAAGTTGGATAAGCTATCTTAGAGCACTACTGCTGACAATACAGGCGCGGATCCAGGGGTGGAGAGTGAGCAGAAGATCCTAACGATCCCCTCGCCATCTTTGGAGCACAAAAAAAAATTTTTTTAAATATCTAGGTCATGGGCTCTTATGCCTTTTTATAGCGAACCCGTTCATCCTCTTGATGTATCCGCTATGAAGGACATGAAGTAAACAATAGATCAGTCATTGCACACGAAGAAGTCTTACTGGAGTCCCGTGGGAACTTTTTATCAGAAGTATGAAGGTTTTATGAATCCTTGATATAAGTTGTTGTTTTTTTTTAAATAGGTTGCCAATTTTTTCTATGGCCTGGTTTGTATAATTTTCAAGATATCATCCACAATGGCCGTCAAATAATTATAATGCCCGTTACTCGTTCATTATTCACTCGAGATAATTTTTTCATCAGATTTCTTTGTTGTTTTTTTGTTTTTTTTTGTAGTATCAAGAGTGCTTGCTAGTATATTGAAATACTCTATAGTCTGACCACAGGAAAGGTAAAATTTTCAAGACGGAGTTCAAAGGCGTTATTACAGACATGTTTTATAGGTTATAGATGTTTTCATAAAGCAGTACACACTCATCACTCCTTTTTTTTACATCACAGCTAACCTTTCCACAAACTTAATTGAAATTCATGGCGGGCTTTCGGAGGTGTTGTGTGACAGACATAATTGAGTACGAAGTATGAAGTGTTCGAAGTAAACTCTTCATTATCACATAACGTTAAACCAAACCTATAAATGGGTTGGTGTAAAAATGATCGCGGTTTTTCACCTTTAAACTTTAAAGCGGTATATCTCAGCTTAGAAAAAGATTAATCAAAATCAATCGAAATAAGAGCCTTTAGAATCTACCAGAACCTGCAAACTAGGAACAAGTCCATTTTTTCCGGAAGCATTGAATTCTGGGAATTCCTGGAACCGATGAATAATTCGAATGAGTTAGGAGCTGCTGCTTAGTTGTTGAATCCCTTCCCTTGCTAGATGGTCGAAATGCTTGAAAAAATAGTAGTTGGTCGGAAAGAGGTCTGGTGAGTAAGTTTGTGAAGTAAAGTTTCGAAGCTTAGTTCGTACAATTTCTATAAGGTCATTCGCGCGATATACCAGCTTTTTTGCTTTTCATTCAGGGTCATTAGCGCAATATGTCGAGTATTTTTGCTTGTTTGTTTTGTTTGTTTGTTTGTTTGTTTTTTTCAATTTCGTACAAACGTCGATCAACTGTCAGATGGTCAACGTTTAGTTCTTCTGCAATCTCTCGAATTGTTTTGCGTTGGCCAGCCTCGATAATGGCACTCAATCGGATGTTTTCAATCACAGAAGGACGTCTCCATTTGGAAATGTTTGGAACCCATGTGGAGCTGTACGTTCGTTGACGGTCTCCTGGCCAATGGGTTGGATTTGCAAGTAGGTTCTGCTGCTTTACATCCCATTTTGAACCCATACAACAAAACCTCCTGAATTGGCTTTTTTCCCATCTTTGATTTGGCAGCTTCAATAAACATGAATAAGTAGTGAGAAGAAAACTTTCAGCCTAAATAGATAGAGCGAAATTCTTAATTCTAAATGGAATATTTCATGAACATAACTAAATAAGACTTTTTTTCCAAAATGAGTACAAAATCAAATAACAAAACCCGCAATTATTTTTGCACCAACCTAATAAAATTGTCATATCCCTACCGGGATTTGAAAGCACGATCATGTGATTGGTAGGCGGTTGTCTTACTAACTGGGCTAAAATGACGCGTTTTATATACATATGAATTTATCTATCATATATTCAATAAAAATCTTACAGTAATCATCTTCATTAAGAGTGTTTGGAGGAATTGAGTTTGAGCCTACAGCAGATGAATTAGTTTAATTTATTTGTTCTCTTTGATGCATTTCTTTTAATCATTTTCCTTTATTTTATTCAAGTGAAATTCTAGTGCTAATCACGAATTACATTTTTTTACTTTTGAAATTTGAAATTTGTTTTCTTAGTGAGATTATCGTTTGACACACACGTTGAAGTTAACTGGGCGAATTTCGCCAGCCAACAGCAAAGATTAGGAAATCATTCCGAATGATCATAATGTTCATTCTTCATAGTTTCAATTCCGGGCGGTGCACCAAGGGGTCTGAAATCATGTCTTGCGCTTGGCTTGGATCAAATGTGAGGGAAAGTCTCGAACGTCGTCAGCCTCACTCTTCCGTCCCTGTTAGCCTCGGTCCATCAACGGCAAAAAATAATCGGAACAACTGGACGGGCTGTCTCCTAGACTGGTTGCCAACCATTTCTAGGGAGTCCAGTCTATCAAAAGTAAAAAAAGTAATTCGTGATCTGGCATTTGAAAGTAGTTTTTTTTAGCACTAGAATTCACTTGAATAAAATGAAGGAAAAAAAATCAAAAGAAATCCATCATAGATGACAAATGAATCAAACTAACTCATCTGCTGTAGGCTCAAACCCCATAATGCTGGAACATTATAAATGGCTGTGGAGGAGATTGAGAGAAGATATGGATTCATGCCTTTCCCAAGGACATTAGAGCGAAGTGAATGCTAACTGTCCCAGCTGGAGTATGAGGTCGGCTTGCTGATTCCATCTACACCGTAAACTGCTAAGCCGTTGCACCTCTTACGTACAACTAATAACCAAAATTTAATTTTTCAAAAGCCTATCAGTTGAGTTATCTTTTTTCGAAAAAAATAAAACGGTATAAGTGTTGAGCTTTCGATTATCAGTC
This sequence comes from Thysanoteuthis rhombus, assembly GCA_963457665.1. Classification (NCBI taxonomy): domain Eukaryota; kingdom Metazoa; phylum Mollusca; class Cephalopoda; order Oegopsida; family Thysanoteuthidae; genus Thysanoteuthis; species Thysanoteuthis major. Next base: position 32,223,825 of record OY735231.1, on the reverse strand, counting down.
TCCCATCCATAATACTAGAACATTATAAATAACGGTCAAGATTCGATTTAGCTGTGTTGTGAATTTTTGTAGAAGATTGTTTTGTTTTTTTAAAAATGTATTTTGGTGTACTTTGAACGAATTTGACCTTCATTTCTTCCGGGAAGTTTTCATTTTAGAGAAAAAATAGATTTTAAAAGGAAAGCTTGAAGGGCCAACGAATCTTATTTTGCTGTTTTGAAATAAGTCCTATTTATTCAAACCAGATTTAGATACACAAGATACAATCACTGTCATGCTTGCGTGAAGACGGGCGTAAAATAAGAATCTGATTTAGCATGAAATTTACTTTGTAAATGAGAGCCATACTTGCGTAAAGACGAACACAAAATAAGGCTCCAGTTTAGCATAATATCTGCATTGTAAATCGAACCGTCACTTTAGAACCAACTTACAGGCTTTCACTTTAAAGAATTTATTCATCTCGGGAATGAAAAAATTCCGAAAAAAATGAAGCTATTCCTCTAAAGAACTTTAAATTACACAAAGAAAATGTACTTATAAAATACAATATAAGGAAACGGATTCCTAACCTAATAGTTTCTACTGTACATGTTGTAAGTCACAGACCGAGGTAAGTACGATAGACAAAGTAGAGGGTTTGAATTTTATTAGGTTTTTGTTGCATCATCTTGCAAGTTAGTATATCTCTGAATTTTTGAGATGAGGTATTATTATTTCTATTGATATTCGGACCATCCTCATCTTGGTTGTTTTTCATACAACGTTTCGGCCGTTGCACTCTACGGCCTTCGTCAGGTATCTTGCAAGTTATTTTTTAAAATTTTGATAGTGATTTTTTTTTTACATTGAACTGTTCGGAGGAAATCTTCAATTAGATGCCTCGACTTTTTAGATATTTGATGGTAACTTCAACTGTGAAACTACCTTCAACGTTACGGAATTTACAGAGAGGGGGCTGGCAATCTAATTCTGTAGATCATCATCATCATCATCAGCAGCAGCAGCAGCAGCAGTAGTCTTTTAACGTCCGTCGTTGGACATAGACTTTCCCCAGGATCCGCCACATTTCTCTATCATAGGCGTCGCGGAGCCAGTATTTTCTGAATTTGTTAAGTAGAGTACCATTATTGTGCCTCAAGCCTAGATTAAACTAATTCGAGTGGAAACCTTCTTGAATGACAACCATAAAGTGATGGTTAAAAAAAACTCGCAACCCAGGCTTTTGGTCAAATAGTTAGATTGCTTAAAAACATACTACAATAATTGAATATTTTGTTTAATGGGTTTAATTTCAGTCATAATTATAAGAAAATAGCATGAAGTTAGTCGTAAAGGGAGAAAAAATACTTTTGTGCACACACAAAGGATTTCTGACTGTGTTTGCATTGATGACTAAAAATACCGATTCTGCCATAATTAATGGTTCTGTCATGGAGAAAAACGATGATTTTGAAAGGATTTTACGGAATACCTAATTATTAGAGTATCTCGAGAACGGATAAAGATTTTCTGAATGTGTTCGCGATTAATAACTCAGGAACGGATTGAGATTTTTTCTTATGCTTCCGCGAAATAATATAGCATCGAAAAATAAATAAAAAATTATTTTAGTGAGCATAAACTCAGTTGTGAAACTTGACTATGCAATAATGAAAAAAATATTATTTACATTCATCGTGTAAGGAAGGGAGCATTTATGCCCTTATATTTAATGAGGATTTGTTACTAATTTAACTGAATTTCTATTTTTCCAATTCAGGATCATTTTTTAAGAAATTAGTCTGCAGTATGGACTAGAATCCAAACTGATTTAATTTCCTCTGGGATTCATCTTTATGGAGATGTGAATATTTGTCGCATCTGTAAGATATTTAATCGAGATTTCATAAAATTAAAAGAGTGGGGATGATTGATTAAAAAATGTTCGTTAGTTTTGAACAAAATATCCATTCATATAAAAAGAAATCCATTCCAACATGAATCAGCACCGGAAATTCTATCAAATTTGTCCATTTTTGATGAAAAATTAAAAGCTGTTCACATTTTTGGCTAAATTTTCCTTATGCAAATTCTTACAGTTCACTGGTTCAGTAAGAGTTGACAAGGTTTCAAAAAATTATCACCGGTTTCATATTATTTACCCTGATAATTTCTATTTGAAAAATCTCAGTAGTCGTTATTCTTACTAATAACTTAAAGATTATTACAGTGAAATTGATAGGTTACAAGTTTCGAGTATTTTTATTGAAACATGTCGCTTTGTTGTTAAAAGTGCGTGATAGAATCTACCCAATACCCAAATTAGCTGTACTCAAAAAGAATACAAAACACCTGCTATTGACAAATGGTCAACAAGATCGTTTCCCAGACTATTAGTTAAATAATTCAATTGTGGCCTAGTGTCAATGTTACCTATTTGGGGGAAATATCTACATTAGGCTTCTACCGTAGATAGATGGTGAGGAAGCTTGTTTCCCAGACTACAGGTCAACAATGTTCAACCCCTTACTATGGCTCAATGCCAGTGAAAAGTAAGTTCAAGAAAAATGAACGAAATCCACCGAAGAAAATTCACTTATATCGATGTTTGATCAATAGAAAAAATCGAACACATCAAATTATTAAATGCATATCAAATTGGTTTTGTCACAATTTATCATCATACGACCAGGGCATTCCAAAGAGTGGCTCCATCTCTTTTCTATTGATCATGTGATGCCCACTTTTCTTACAGAATAATTAATTGAAAAAATTAGTCATATGAGTTGTCTGCCCTTTATAGACATTTACCAACAATTCCTGCCACAAGGTGAATATGTCTAAAGGACTGGTAAATTTTTGTCTCTTTCTCCTTGACATCACACAGAACTACCAATATGATATTTAAACCTTTTGGCGGTAAATTCTCTCTCTCTCTCTCTCTCTCTGTTCTGACAGCCTTGAGGTAAGCCTGCATTTTTGCTCTAGATGGGGTAGTTTCTACGCACACATAGTTTTTGCATACATACATTTACATACGCAATTCTCCTTTTTCTCTAAATAACTTTTTCTCTTCATCTCAAACAACACATTTAAAGTTGAGTACTCTCTCGGTAGTTAGGTAGGACTTCTAAGGAGAGTATTCCATAGTATAAGTGACTAAAACTGACGGACATTCCAAAACTCGATCTTGTTTTCTACAAGAGATATCCCTTTTTGCGCATTCTACACTTCATCTCATTATTTACCATAGTAGATCTCGCCAAACAAAGTTGTTCCCAAAGTCAACTCCAGCCTTTCTTTTAATTCCTACATGAACTGAAATCTATATATTGTTTATTTTCATTGGCTAAAAATTGCAGTGCTGAATCTGATCGGCTTGGAAAGTCATTGACTGTGTTCCTTGGTGTCTCGGGACATCTAAGACTGGAGATCGGGAAAGAAGGCTGGGAGTGATCAACGATTGGATTTATTTACTAATCTGTTTCATTCATTGTAGGAAATGCATAACATAACTTGAGAATGGAAGGTTTCACGATGTAAAACCTGATTGAAATGCAATCAATGTGAATGTAAAGACCGGCAAGAATCAAGACGCTTGGAATTATCATCCTTAAGCCTGGGGTGCATTTCAATGGAAGAATCCATTATTTCAAAAGGTGATAAGGAGATATTTTTATTGGCAAAATCATTACCTCAAGTGGAAGAGTCTATTGGTACAGACAAGAAATTATTTGATAACACACTATTCATTATATAAGTAATTGATAGTAGCTGTTTATGTAAGTAGTGCAGTCCCTTTTGCAAAGCTAGTAGTACAGTTTATTTTTGGTATCTGATCCTGTAATAATCGTGGTTCCAAATTACCTGAGCCTAAAACTACCCATACCCTACTCTTAACCTGTAATGTGGTACAAAAGGAATATCAGCAATGCTTGAGTATGAAATCCAGAAATAAAGCTACTATATTTGCGATCACCTTTCTTTTCAGGAATAACACAACTTAACTTGTAACATAACTCCTGATAGCACATTGAGAATGTATCAAACAAATACTCATCTGGCCTTGCACAAAAACGCACCAGATGCTTAAGGAGGATGTATCAAACAGATACTCATAGAGCCTTGCACAGAAACCCACCGGATGCTTGAGTAGGATGTATCAAACAAATACTCATCCAGCCTTGTACAGAAACCTACCAGATGCTTAAGGAGGGTGTATCAAACAAATACTCATACAGCCTTGCACAGAAATCCACCAGATGCTTAAGGAGGATGTATCAAACAGATACTCATACAGCCTTGCACAGAAACCCACCAGATGCTTAAGGAGGATGTATCAAACAGATACTCATACAGCCTTGCACAGAAACCCACCAAATGCTTAAGGAGGATGTATAAAACAAATACTCATCCAGCCTTGCACAGAAGCCCATCAGATGCTTAAGGTAGATGTATCAATCAAATACTCATCCGGCCTTGTACAGAAACCCACCAGATGCTTAAGGAGGATGTAACAAACAAATACTCATACAGCCTTGCACAAAAACCTACCAGATGCTTAAGGAGGATGTATCAAACAAATACTCATCCAGCCTTGCACAGAAACCCACCGGATGCTTAAGGAGGATGTATCAAACAGATACTCATACAGCCTTGCACAGAAACCCACCGGATGCTTAAGGAGGATGTAACAAACAAATACTCATCCAGCCTTGTACAGAAACCTACCAGATGCTTAAGGAGGATGTATCAAACAAATACTCATACAGCCTTGCACAGAAACCCACCAGATGCTTAAGGAGGATGTATCAAACAGATACTCATACAGCCTTGCACAGAAACCCACCAGATGCTTAAGGAGGATGTATCAAACAGATACTCATACAGCCTTGCACAGAAACCCACCAAATGCTTAAGGAGGATGTATAAAACAAATACTCATCCAGCCTTGCACAGAAGCCCATCAGATGCTTAAGGTAGATGTATCAATCAAATACTCATCCGGCCTTGTACAGAAACCCACCAGATGCTTAAGGAGGATGTAACAAACAAATACTCATACAGCCTTGCACAAAAACCTACCAGATGCTTAAGGAGGATGTATCAAACAAATACTCATCCAGCCTTGCACAGAAACCCACCGGATGCTTAAGGAGGATGTATCAAACAGATACTCATACAGCCTTGCACAGAAACCCACCGGATGCTTAAGGAGGATGTATCAAACTAATACTCATACACCCTTGCACAGAAACCCACCAGATGCTTAAGGAGGATGTATCAAACGAATACTCATAGAGCCTTGCACAGGAACCCACAGGATGCTTAAGGAGGATGTATAAAACAAATACTCATCCAGCCTTGCACAGAAGCCCATCAGATGCTTAAGGTAGATGTATCAATCAAATACTCATCCGGCCTTGTACAGAAACCCACCAGATGCTTAAGGAGGATGTAACAAACAAATACTCATACAGCCTTGCACAAAAACCTACCAGATGCTTAAGGAGGATGTATCAAACAAATACTCATCCAGCCTTGCACAGAAACCCACCGGATGCTTAAGGAGGATGTATCAAACAGATACTCATACAGCCTTGCACAGAAACCCACCGGATGCTTAAGGAGGATGTAACAAACAAATACTCATCCAGCCTTGTACAGAAACCTACCAGATGCTTAAGGAGGATGTATCAAACAAATACTCATACAGCCTTGCACAGAAACCCACCAGATGCTTAAGGAGGATGTATCAAACAGATACTCATACAGCCTTGCACAGAAACCCACCAGATGCTTAAGGAGGATGTATCAAACAGATACTCATACAGCCTTGCACAGAAACCCACCAAATGCTTAAGGAGGATGTATAAAACAAATACTCATCCAGCCTTGCACAGAAGCCCATCAGATGCTTAAGGTAGATGTATCAATCAAATACTCATCCGGCCTTGTACAGAAACCCACCAGATGCTTAAGGAGGATGTAACAAACAAATACTCATACAGCCTTGCACAAAAACCTACCAGATGCTTAAGGAGGATGTATCAAACAAATACTCATCCAGCCTTGCACAGAAACCCACCGGATGCTTAAGGAGGATGTATCAAACAGATACTCATACAGCCTTGCACAGAAACCCACCGGATGCTTAAGGAGGATGTATCAAACTAATACTCATACACCCTTGCACAGAAACCCACCAGATGCTTAAGGAGGATGTATCAAACGAATACTCATACAGCCTTGCACAGGAACCCACAGGATGCTTAAGGAGGATGTATCAAACAGATACTCATACAGCCTTGCACAGAAATCCACCAGATGCTTAAGGAGGATGTATCAAACAAATACTCATACAGCCTTGCACAGAAATCCACCATATGCTTAAGGAGGATGTGTCAAAAAGATACTCATACAGCCTTGCACAGAAACCCACCAAATGCTTAAGGAAGATGTATCAAACGAATACTCATACAGCCTTGCACAGGAACCCACCGGATGCTTAAGGAGGATGTATCAAACGAATACTCATACAGCCTTGCACAGAAACCCACCAAATGCTTAAGGAGGATGTATCAAACAAATACTCATACAGCCTTGCACAGAAATCCACCATATGCTTAAGGAGGATGTGTCAAAAAGATACTCATACAGCCTTGCACAGAAACCCACCAAATGCTTAAGGAGGATGTATCAAACGAATACTCATACAGCCTTGCACAGAAATCCACCATATGCTTAAGGAGGATGTGTCAAAAAGATACTCATACAGCCTTGCACAGAAACCCACCAAATGCTTAAGGAGGATGTATCAAACAAATACTCATACAGCCTTGCACAGAAATCCACCATATGCTTAAGGAGGATGTGTCAAAAAGATACTCATACAGCCTTGCACAGAAACCCACCAAATGCTTAAGGAGGATGTATCAAACGAATACTCATACAGCCTTGCACAGGAACCCACCGGATGCTTAAGGAGGATGTATCAAACGAATACTCATACAGCCTTGCACAGAAACCCACCAAATGCTTAAGGAGGATGTATCAAACAAATACTCATACAGCCTTGCACAGAAATCCACCATATGCTTAAGGAGGATGTGTCAAAAAGATACTCATACAGCCTTGCACAGAAACCCACCAAATGCTTAAGGAGGATGTATCAAACAAATACTCATACAGCCTTGCACAGAAATCCACCATATGCTTAAGGAGGATGTGTCAAAAAGATACTCATACAGCCTTGCACAGAAACCCACCAAATGCTTAAGGAGGATGTATCAAACAAATACTCATACAGCCTTGCACAGAAATCCACCATATGCTTAAGGAGGATGTGTCAAAAAGATACTCATACAGCCTTGCACAGAAACCCACCAAATGCTTAAGGAGGATGTATCAAACGAATACTCATACAGCCTTGCACAGGAACCCACCGGATGCTTAAGGAGGATGTATCAAACGAATACTCATACAGCCTTGCACAGAAACCCACCAAATGCTTAAGGAGGATGTATCAAACAAATACTCATACAGCCTTGCACAGAAACCCACCAAATGCTTAAGGAGGATGTATCAAACGAATACTCATACAGCCTTGCACAGAAACCCACCAAATGCTTAAGGAGGATGTATCAAACTAATACTCATACAGCCTTGCACAGAAACCCACCAAATGCTTAAGGAGGATGTATCAAACAAATACTCATACAGCCTTGCACAGAAATCCACCAGATGCTTAAGGAGGATGTAACAAACAAATACTCATACAGCCTTGCACAGAAATCCACCATATGCTTAAGGAAGATGTATCAAACAGATACTCATACAGCCTTGCACAGAAATCCACCAAATGCTTAAGGAAGATGTATCAAACAGATACTCATCCAGCCTTGCACAGAAATCCACCAGATGCTTAAGGAGGATGTGTCAAACAAATACTCATACAGCCTTGCACAGAAATCCACCAGATGCTTCAGGAGGATGTATCAAACAAATACTCATCCGGTCTTGTACAGAAACCCACCGGATGCTTAAGGAGGATATATCAAACAGATACTCATACAGCCTTGCACATGTACCCACCAGATGCTTGAGGAGGATGTATCAAACAAATACTCATACAGCCTTGCACAGAAATCCACCAGATGCTTCAGGAGGATGTATCAAACAAATACTCATCCGGTCTTGTACAGAAAACCACCAGATGCTTAAGGAGGATGTATCAAACTAATACTTATACACCCTTGCACAGAAATCCACCAGATGCTTAAGGAGGATGTATCAAACAAATACTCATCCAGCCTTGCACAGAAATCCACCAAATGCTTGAGGAGGATGTATCAAACAGATACTCATACAGCCTCGCACAGAAATCCACCAGATGCTTAAGGAGGATGTATCAAACAAATACTCATCCGGTCTTGTACAGAAACCCACCGGATGCTTAAGGAGGATATATCAAACAGATACTCATACAGCCTTGCACATGTACCCACCAGATGCTTGAGGAGGATGTATCAAACAGATACTCACACAGTCTTGCACAGAAACCCACCAGATGCTTAAGGAGGATGTATCAAACAGATACTCATCCAGCCTTGCACAAAAATCCACCAGATGTTTAAGGAGGATGTAACAAACAAATACTCATCAAGCCTTGTACAGAAACCCACCAGATGCTTAAGGAGGATGTATCAAACTAATACTCATACACCCTTGCACAGAAATCCACCAGATGCTTAAGGAGGATGTATCAAACAAATACTCATCCAGCCTTGCACAGAAACCCACCAGATGCTTAAGGATGATATATCAAACAGATACTCAAATAGCCTTGTACAGAAACCCACCAGATGCTTAAGGAGGATGTATCAAACGAATACTCATACAGCCTTGCACAGAAACCCACCAGATGCTTAAGGAAGATGTATCAAACAAATACTCATACAGCCTTGCACAGAAATCCATCAAATCTTTAAGGAGGATGTATTAAACAGATAGTCATACAGCCTTGCACAGAAACCCACCAGATGCTTAAGGAGGATGTATCAAACAAATACTCATACAGCCTTGCACAGAAATCCACCAAATGCTTGAGGAGGATGTATCAAACAGATACTCATACACCCTTGCACAGAAATCCACCAGATGCTTCAGGAGGATGTATCAAACAAATACTCATCCGGTCTTGTACAGAAAACCACTAGATGCTTAAGGGGGATGTATCAAACGAATACTCATCCAGCCTTGCACAGAAACCCACCAGATGCTTAAGGAGGGTGTATCAAACAAATACTCATCCAGCCTTGCACAGAAACCCTCCAGATGCTTAAGGAGGATGTATCAAACTAATACTCATCCAGCCTTGCACAGAAATCCACCAAATGCTTGAGGAGGATGTATCGAACAGATACTCATACAGCCTCGCACAGAAATCCACCAGATGCTTAAGGAGGATGTATCAAACAAATACTCATCCAGCCTTGCACAGAAATCAACCAGATGCTTAAGGAGGATGTATCAAACAAATACTCATCCAGCCTTGCACAGAAATCCACCAAATGCTTGAGGAGGATGTATCAAACAGATACTCATACAGCCTCGCACAGAAATCCACTAGATGCTTAAGGAGGATGTATCAAACAAATACTCATCCGGTCTTGTACAGAAACCCACCGGATGCTTAAGGAGGATATATCAAACAGATACTCATACAGCTATGCACAGGTACCCACCAGATGCTTGAGGAGGATGTATCAAACAGATACTCACACAGTCTTGCACAGAAACCCACCAGATGCTTAAGGAGGATGTATCAAACAAATACTCATACAGCCTTGCACAAAAATCCACCAGATGCTTGAGGAGGATGTAACAAACAAATACTCATCAAGCCTTGTACAGAAACCCACCAGATGCTTAAGGAGGATGTATCAAACTAATACTCATACACCCTTGCACAGAAATCCACCAGATGCTTAAGGAGGATGTATCAAACAAATACTCATCCAGCCTTGCACAGAAACCCACCAGATGCTTAAGGATGATATATCAAACAGATACTCAAACAGCCTTGTACAGAAACCCACCAGATGCTTATGGAGGATGTATCAAACAAATACTCATACAGCCTTGCACAGAAACCCACCAGATGCTTAAGGAGGATGTATCAAACAGATACTCATACAGCCTTGCACAGAAATCCACCAAATGCTTAAGGAGGATGTATCAAACAGATACTCATACAGCCTCGCACATAAATCCACCAGATGCTTAAGGAGGATGTATCAAACAAATACTCATCCGGTCTTGTACAGAAAACCACCAGATGCTTAAGGGGGATGTATCAAACGAATACTCATACAGCCTTGCACAGAAACCCACCAGATGCTTATGGAGGTTGTATCAAACAAATACTCATCCAGCCTTGCACAGAAACCCACCAGATGCTTATGGAGGGTATATAAACAAATACTCATATAGCCTTGCACAGAAACCCACGAAATGCTTAAGGAGGATGTATCAAACAGATACTCATACACCCTTGCACAGAAATCCACCAGATGCTTAAGGAGGATGTATCAAACAAATACTCATACAGCCTTGCACAGAAATCCACCAGATGCTTAAGGAGGATGTATCAAACAGATACTCATACAGCCTTGCACAAAAACCCACCAGATGCTTAAGGAGGATGTATCAAACAAATACTCATACAGCCTTGCACAGAAATCCACCAGATGCTTAAGGAGGATGTAACAAACAAATACTCATACAGCCTTGCACAGAAATCCACCAGATGCTTAAGGAGGATGTAACAAACAAATACTCATACAGCCTTGCACAGAAATCCACCAGATGCTTAAGGAGGATGTATCAAACAAATACTCATACAGCCTTGCACAGAAATCCACCAGATGCTTAAGGAGGATGTATCAAACAGATACTCATACAGCCTTGCACAGAAACCCACCAGATGCTTAGGGAAGATGTATCCAACAGATACTCATACAGCCTTGCACAGAAATCCATCAGATGCTTAAGGAGGATGTATCAAACAAATACTCATCCGGTCTTGTACAGAAAACCACCAGATGCTTAAGGAGGATGTATCAAACAGATACTCATCCAGCCTTGCACAGAAACCCACCAGATGCTTAAGGAAGATGTATCAAACAGATACTCATACAGCCTTGCACAGAAACCCACCAGATGCTTGAGGAGGATGTATCAAACAAATACTCATACAGCCTTGCACAGAAACCCACCAGATGCTTAAGGAGGGTGTATCAAACAAATACTCATCCAGCCTTGCACAGAAACCCACCAGATGCTTAAGGAGGATGTAACAAACAAATACTCATCCAGCCTTGCACAGAAATCCATCAAATCTTTAAGGAGGATGTATTAAACAGATACTCATACAGCCTCGCACAGAAATCCACCAGATGCTTAAGGAGGATGTATCAAACAAATACTCATCCGGTCTTGTACAGAAAACCACCAGATGCTTAAGGGGGATGTATCAAACGAATACTCATACAGCCTTGCACAGAAACCCACCAGATGCTTATGGAGGGTATATCAAACAAATACTCATCCAGCCTTGCACAGAAACCCACCAGATGCTTATGGAGGGTATATCAAACAAATACTCATATAGCCTTGCACAGAAACCCACGAAATGCTTAAGGAGGATGTATCAAACAGATACTCATACACCCTTGCACAGAAATCCACCAGATGCTTAAGGAGGATGTATCAAACAAATACTCATACAGCCTTGCACAGAAATCCACCAGATGCTTGAGGAGGATGTATCTAACAAATACTCATCCAGCCTTGCACAGAAATCCACCAGATGCTCAAGGAGGATGTATCAAACAGATACTCATACAGCCTTGCACAGAAATCCACCAGATGCTTAAGGAGGATGTATCAAACAAATACTCAGCCGGTCTTGTACAGAAATCCACCAGATGCTTAAGGAGGTTGTATCAAACAAATACTCATCCGGTCTTGTAAAGAAACCCACCAGATGCTTAAGGAGGATGTATCAAACAAATACTCATACAGCCTTGCACAGAAATCCACCAGATGCTTAAGGAGGATGTATCAAACAAATACTCATACAGCCTTGCACAGAAATCCACCAGATGCTTAAGGAGGATGTATCAAACAAATACCCATACAGCCTTGCACAGAAATTCACCAAATGCTTAAGGAGGATGTATCAAACAAATACTCATACAGCTTTGCACAGAAATCCACCAGATGCTCAAGGAGGATGTATCAAACAAATACTCATCCGGTCTTGTACAGAAACCCACCAGATGCTCAAGGAGGATGTATCAAACAGATACTCATACAGCCTTGCACAGAAACCCACCAGATGCTTAAGGAGGATGTATCAAACAGATACTCATACAGCCTTGCACAGAAATCCACCAGATGCTTAAGGAGGATGTATCAAACAAATACTCATCCGGCCTTGTACAGAAACCCACCAGATGCTTATGGAGGATGTATCAAACAAATACTCATCCAGCCTTGTACAGAAAACCACCAGATGCTTAAGGAGGATGTATCAAACAAATACTCATACAGCTTTGCACAGAAATCCACCAGATGCTTAAGGAGGATGTATCAAACAAATACTCATCCGGTCTTGTACAGAAACCCACCAGATGCTCAAGGAGGATGTATCAAACAAATACTCATCCGGCCTTGTACAGAATCCCACCAGATGCTTATGGAGGATGTATCAAACAAATACTCATCCAGCCTTGTACAGAAACCCACCAGATGCTTAAGGAGGATGTATCATACAAATACTCATACAGCCTTGCACAGAAACCCACCAGATGCTTAAGGAGGATGTATCAAACAAATACTCATCCGGCCTTGTACAGAAATCCACCAAATGTTTAAGTATTTTATCGTAATGCTATTGAGAAAGAACATAACCTTTTGGTACCGTTGCTTCAAGGAAGAACAAATGTCTGTGGACAATGGAGAACATTCTGGACAGTGTAAAAGCGCATGAGACTATCCATGCAAGGCATACGTAAACAATCAATTCATTTGGGGATTCAATACATTTTGGATTTGAACACAAATTGTAATATCTCTACCTCCTTGCTACAATACTTCTTGTCATTGAAATTACATGAATTATAATCTAAATCAGAATACATGTTTTTTCTGAATTTCTGATTGAGGAATTATCATTATTATGCTTTGATTTACTTGGATTTGTGTCCTGATTTTGTTTTTTATAATCACAATGCTAAGATTATTGTACCTTTGAACCTTCCTCAGGTGCCTGTCATAGTTACAGATATGACTTTTTGCATTGCTCCTATTCAATACCTAGATCGGATTATCTAAAATAGGTCATGCACTCTGGTGCTTCAGAAGAGTCACAAGGACAGATTGACTGATAAAAGGTATCCTCTGAAACAGACTGCAAGAAGCCTTGGAGCTGAGTATCAGCACAAGAGAGATTTGGATTGTAACAGTGAGTCAGCCGTAGAGTCTAGTGAGAGATAAACATCCGTTTCACCTATCAGTTGGTAAGGGCATGAGAAAGTAGAAGAGGAACTAGCTATTGAGTTAGAGTCTTCCAATGACTGATATCAGAGATTTTGTTGAAGAAGAAAATCTGTTCAACATTTCCATTTATGTCAAATTTCAACCTTTCGTTTCACTCTTCAGATCTTTGCCCCGCCTCTTCATATGCTGTTTTTCATCCAGGTTTTTCGGGAGCGGCTCCTATTTTTTTATCAGAGTAACCTTTTGATTGACTTTCTCACAGGAAAAAAACGGCTCCAAATGGATTTATGCTCACTTTCCCTAGGACATTAAATTGAAGTGAAAGTAAATAGCTTGAGCCAAAACGGAAACTCGGTTTGACAATTCAGTTTTCCGTGCAGGTAACCATTATGCCACCTCGCATCTCCTTTACATGAGTATACCTGTCATAAATTACTGACACATGAAAAGCACAAATACTTCAAATTGGTACATATTTTCCAATGACAATTAGTCAGTAGAGTTGTCAGGAACTCAAATTTGAGAAAGGCATGAACCTTTCATACCAAGACATAAAAAAAGACAAATAGTCAGTAGAGTTATTGAGCACTCACTCTTGATAAAGGCATGAACCTCAAAAATGCCTCTCATTTCATAAGATGAAAACAAAGGCAATCTGCAGAGTGAACAATAGTTTCATAGTGCACTTCAGCTTTTGATAAATGCATGAACTTTGAAATGCCTTTCATGCCACCACAAATGAATACAAAGATGTAAAGCTGAGATAACTTATCTACTTCAAAAATAGAAAGTAGATATGAGTCACCAGGTGGGAAGTATAATTCCATTGGAATACATGATACTATTTAAACAATTATAGCTGGAAATTCTTCAAAGACATTATTTATTAAGCTTAGCTTAGTTTTGACCTAAGGCCACAATATGGGGCACCCAGCTGAACAGAGAAAATTGTGATATGTGGAGCCTGAGTAGAGATGGCTGAGGCCATAGCCAGCATAGAGGCACTAACTAACGAACTACTTCAATAAACAGAGAAACAAAAGAGTCTTTACTGAATGGCTCCTTAGTTACACCATTTGAGTCAATAGCATCCTGAAACAAGAGTACTTGAGCATTTTTATTCAAAGCTTGCCCAAGGCGTAAGAAATCTCAGCAGCTGCTTAGTGCCTTTTGGCCACCAGAGGGCCTCGGAGAACGAGAGGGAGAAGGGTCAATCATACTTTGCTGGGTCACTGATGATAAAGATTATACAAAGAAAAGAGATTAGGGGCCTATCATTACACAATGGTGAGTTCAATCCTCACTAGGTGCCTCAAAACTGTGGCCTTGTGCCAGATCAAGCTGAGCTTAACAAATACTTATAAAGAGATTAATTTACATTCTGTTCAGGGAACTTCTTAAGGTTAATCAATAAGGATTATTGAAGGAAGATTATCACTCAGTGATTCATACCTGTCAACATTGGATTAACTAACTAGGGAAAAAATTACACTTTCCACACTTGGTTGATATTTAAACAAAGCTGGGTTCGTAGAAAAATGCTGTTTTGAATTAAAAGAAAAAAAATCCATTTAATCAATGGAAGTGTTCAATAAACCAGTCACCATCATTTACACAAACTTATTTGTATTATCTATAACTTTATATGTAATATATAAACTTATTTATCAACATAACACACAGCATAAATGAGAAAGCACAGTTCTCAATCAATTTCAATGTTGTTTTGTTGAAGAGTGGTACATGGGCTATGTAAAACTTAATTTAATCTTGGGATGGATCCAGGAATTTTTTTACAGTTATCTCCCTGCACCATAGCTATACATCCACAAAATATCTGCAAAAGTCTTCAATGGATATTGATAGCATTTTTCTGAAGGGTAGGTCATGAAGTGGGGAAGCATTGGTTATACTTTGGAGCAGATCCAGAATTTTCTATTTGATAGAGAGATATTTTTCAGATTTTGTTTTATTCATTAATAATTTCACTCATGTTTGTTCACACAATACCTGGAAAAGATTTTTCAATAATGTCACGTTTTAGTGTTACCAACTTTTACAATTTCAACATCAATAAGCTATTTTGACATATTTTTACTGGTCTTAATTTTGTGGCATAAATAACTCCATTTTTATTAAGTTTTTTAAAAAAAATTCCTGTTATTTCTCAAAATAGATGATTACTTTTAGGACATCCTGTACATGTAATTTTTGCCCAACAAAGTGGCTAAAATTTGAAATGACTATCAGTTGGTATGCATACCATCATAATGGTTGGCTGTTTAATCCTGAGGTCTTGGAATTGCACTGACCCTCCAAGCCTTTTGTGATTTCACCATAAATTTGTCTTCTGTTTGAAACTTTCTTTCATTGCTTCCTTTTTATCTAGTTCAATCTCCAGACTGAAATAAAACAGCAAAAAAAAAAAAATTACAACTTTGATGGATTTAGTTCAATAGTTAAAGCAGAGGCTAAGATATCTGAGACCAGACTCTAAATGAATAAGATTTTCATTTATGATAGTTGATCAATAAGTCTAGCCAGACAAGTAGTTATAAGGTCAATTTTTATCTGAAACTTTCTCTGTATAAATCATTATATACGGTAATGGTATGGTCAGACTATTTTCTTCAACCATGTGTTCATTTTTTCACAACATTTTGGCCATATAACCTCCAGCCTTTGTTGGGTGTTGTTGATTCTAGAAAGTGAAATCACTACTCAGAGAGCATGCTCAATTGGAATGGGCATGAAGGCCAGAGAGTACACAGCTGAAACGTTGTGAAAAAGGAAATAAGATAATGCTGAAAAATGAATATTTATTGTGTAAGATTAATGCTTTTCTCACCTACAGGCTATAGACTTATTGATGTACCTACGTAAAGCATTAAGAAGGGGTGAAGAATGGTGTTAAACAACTACAGAGAGTAGATTAACAATAAGAAGAAATGGGAATATAAGGTATAGAAATGGCAATATACCTATCAAAATGATAGTTCCAGTACAAACAGTATCAGCTTTATAAGATTATACCAGGAGTCAAAGGACACAAAAAGCAATTTAAACATGTTTATACTGGTCTTTTGTAGCATAAATAACTCCCTTTTCATTAACCCTTTGGTGTGAGAAGAGGCTAAAAAGACATAGAGTGACCAAAAGTAAAGAAGAAAAAGTTCTCAGTGAATTTCGATGTCACTTTGTTGGGGAATGAGCGATTGGCTGCAAAAGAATTGATTCAAATTTTGGATTTACCCAAGATACATAGATTAATTCATTTAAGACCAGCAAGTAAATGAGGGGAGATGAATATTTATTGACATTAAGGCTCTACAAAATAAAAATCGAGAGCAAAATAAGGTAAAGGAAGATTGTGTTGTGTCAGTCTTCTAAGCAAAAAAGGCCTTACTTCTTCGAAAATCACTATCTTAAATGCTGCCTTTTATCTTGGCTTGAATCGCAACAACCGGTGCTAATGAGAAACATGTAACCGTCTCAGCCACCAGGAGATAACAAAGTATACTATAGATAATTCTTTCTGTATGTTGACCTGAATATCAATTAACGCTATGAATTTTTAAAAAAAGCTATAACAAGGTGCTTTAATGTTGTTGAAACTGCTGTTCAGAAGGTGGGAAGAAAACATGACTGTCTAAAAGGAAAGCACTGAGAAAACAAGCCAATTCCTATCTGTTCTTTGCAGGAATCTATAATATAAATAAAATCAACATGGCTGACAGACGGAACTTCAAAAATGTGGCAGAAAATACACTCATATACATATACACACACACTCACAAAAAAAACCCTCATAAAATGGTTACCATCTCCAACACCCTTCACCAAATTAGCAAAATTACATTTAAGATCCCATGATGGCCTACCCATTGCCATTACAGTTTGCTTTAGGATATCTCTGACACATGTTTTTTGATTGGATACATTGTGCAATTTTGATATCTTTCCATGTGATGTTTCGCATTATTTTTTCCTGAGCACCTTGCATGGTTTTTAGTTTGAGAAGCTGTTTTAAGGATGTCAGATAACCACTGGACATCAAGACCCATAACATGGATCCCTAATAATTATAAGAAAAATAAATAGAAGTATACGACCTGAAACAAGAAATGAAGAGATATGCGAGTTCTGCTTGGAGAAAATGTTGACTAGAAATCTTTTTAGTTTGAAAGTATGAAATCCTGAATAGAAGTTGCATTCTGCTTTTCTTGATGACTAGAAACTCACTCTGTGGTGTTGGTTTCAAATCATATTTTAACAGCAATTTGATCTTGACGAATAAAATGATTCAACCTTTCTCCCAAACAGTCAGTCTCGTACATCTTCTTGTTAAGTTCCAGATCAGTTGTCAGATTTTTATAACTAAGCCCAAAGATGAAGCTAAAAATCTTTTCAATCGGAAAAACTCAGTAATATCAGGCAAAGCATTCTGAGGCTTTTTCATTTGTCTATACCAGATCAGAATTTTCATAACCAGTTAGAATTCACACACTAGGTTTATTTTATTAGTTTTCCCTAAGGGTTATAGTTTTCATTTTCATGGAGAGGACTTACAAAAAAAGACCCAACAAGGTTTTTGGTTAGGAAAGGAAAATGCTGCTTTACCCATTTTAAGTTTACGTACTTTAAAATTATGGATGTTCGTTTTTGGTAGGGAACTAACAAAAAAAACTTTCAACTATTGATCAATCTCTATAAAAGAAATATAATATTGTTAGCATAATTTTCTTGTATTATCGTCAGTTATATATTGTGTATACAAGTGACTGTCACCATCCAATAGGTTGGGTGATGTACTGACCAGTTGAAACAAAACATTCTCCTAGTTTGACATTTTTCCTGCTTTATCTTTGGTTAACTTCTTCATAAAATCAACTGACATTTTAGGAGTAAATTCCTGACCACCAGCTGTGAGAAGCAAGAGGAATGGTAAATCGCAAAAATGCTCTAGATGAGAAATCTGAAGAGAGGAATTCCATAAAATACACAAAAAAAATCATAAAAATAGTGTCACAATTTTAAAGTTTGCTAGAATGATATTTTGAAAATTGAACTTTCTTCTCTCAAAATAAGCACCAGAGTTTCTTTTTGTTTTTTTGTATATTTGTACACAGTTAAAAAAAGACACATAAACACATCTGTTTTTGCGATTTTAAAATTTGCCCAAAATAATATTTTGAACATTTAACTTACTTCTTCTACAATAAATATCAGAAATTTTTTCTTTTCGTTTTTATATTGTTACTGTTATTTTGGGAATTTATTTTTCACTCAGTCACCATATACAAAGTGCAGGGGCCACTCTAAGTATAAGGTTTAGGCAGTCAGTCTTGTATATACATACATACACTGACACACAAGCAGTATCATGACTAGTATTTCCTCCATCTCAATTTCAGCTGACCCTCACCGAGAGCACTTAGACCCGTCAGTCCACATTAACCAGCAAACAGCATAGTTCAAAAACAAAGGATAATCGTCCAGTGAAACTCAAACTCACGTCCCTCCCGCCCTGGGAAGTTTGGCTATCCACTCCACGGGAATCTTACAGCCAGCAAAAGATACTGTTTGTGTGTTTTTTCTTTACAATCAAAGTACACACGTCAATAACACACACCTGTTATGGTTGATAATGAGGATAAGAGTTCTTTGCTGCTACTTCCAGGGCAAGTAAGGTACCTACAGGAAAATGGTTTGCCCAAGTGATCACTAACCTACTCTTCTTTGTCAGCGAGTGGTATGCCAGTGATGAGATATTTTGTCAAGATATCGGGAGATGGAACAAAATGTAGGGAGAAGTTGATTCGTGCTTTTTGCATAGGCTTTAGTTCAAAGTGGTTGATGTGGACTGACGGGTCCAAGAGCTCTCGGTGAGGGTCAGCTGAAATTGAGATGGAGGAAATACTAGTCATGATACTGCTTGTGTGTCTGTGTATGTATGTCTATCTCTGTGAGTGTATGCATGTGTCTGTCTATGCATGTGTGTGTGTGTGTGTATATGTGTGTGTGTGTGTATGTGTGTATAGAGTTACAGAGTGGTATTTGGTTTGCCCAAGTGATCACTAACCTACTTTTCTTTGTAATGAACCATGCAAGGTGCACATGAAAGAATTATGCTGGACCTCACATAGAGAGACCACAAGACAGCACAGTACATCCGAGAAAAGACAAGAGTCAGGGACATCATTGAATCCATTAAAGATCTCAAATGGTAGTGGGCTGGCCATGTTGCAAGATGATGATGATGATGATATTGGTGGTGGTGATGATGATGATGATGATGATGATGATGATGACGATTGTCAAGCATCAACAATTTTTTACTGGCATTTCTTTCATCTGGTTGCCGTAGACCAATGTCCGAGAAGTTGTAATTAGAGGCATCCGAAGTTGAGGTCAAGGAAATAGTGTTCAAAAATTGATAATTGCTTTGATCTCTCATCAGAAAAATAATCAACAGATTGAAAATAAAAATATCAGGTTTAAAACTACCTTTTCCTTCTTTCTCTGACATTTCACTCCTACTACATCAGTAAAGAAAAATCAACAAATTAATACTTCTTCTTTTACTTACACTGTCTGCAGTTCATCTCTATCAATTAAACTGGTATCGATTGATAAAATACTCTTTCTGCCACCAAAATTAACCTGATATTGTTCTTGATTGTTGATTTCTGTAAGACAATGATCAGACATTTTTTATGTGGGCAATTTAGGATTAATGAAAGGTGATTGTTTTTATTATATCAATTAATGATGGCAATAAAAATTGATTTGGGTATTAAAATAATAAGTATGCAAACAGTGTTTTTTTATAAATTTATCATGTGAAACATAAGAAGAAAAACATTCCATACCAATTTCAACATTTTCATAATGATTTGAAATAAGTAAATCTTAAAATGGATGAAATGAATATGGAGTGTATGTTAATATGTTAATAGAGCTAACATCACGACTCACATGGAACCCCAGAGATCATATGTGAAATTGTGGCTGACAGAAAGTAAGATGGTGTGACAAGTTAGATAAATTCAGAAAATACCGGCTAGTGATGCCTATGATAGAGAGGTGTGGTGAATCTTGGGGAAGGTCTATGTCCAATGACGGACGCTAAAAGGTTGATGATGATGATGAGGATGACTGCTTGGAAAATCAGGATTTGAAATCCTGATTTTCACCTGGACTTGAACACCAACATTTGCAAAATACGAAATCGCACATATCTTATACATTTATTCCTCTTTATAAGAAAAAATATTTGAGAGTACTTGGATCATTTCAGTATCCTCCTCATTAAAGTGGCCATTAGAACATCCTCACCCCTATGTTTTGTCAATTGGACATCCTTCCCCCTAAAGAAGTCCATGGGGTGGGATGTTTAATTCTAAACTATCATAATTTAGGGAAACTTAAATAAACTAGGGAAGTTTATTCCTAAAGTCTCTTTGTAAAGCTACTCTGTTGCTGTTTCAACAGCAAGTTGGTTTCACAGGGTGGAGTTGCTAGCTCCACTCCCAACCCTCCTCTTTCACCCAAGGTTGGGACCAGCTATGACAACTGAAAAGCTGCAGGTTATTTTTCTGTCAGAGTAACTTTTTCTTAGATGGACTGCCTTTCAGAGATCAAGGTTTCCAACTGCCCTGCTACTTACTCAGGGGTGGGGGTTTCATGTTTTTCCCAAGGGTATTAGTATGAAGTTATGATATTCATAACAATATTTGAATGCTTTTAGATCACTCATTCACTAATAAGTGATTTTTTTAAAAAATTTTTGCGGGGAAATTCCCTATTGTAAAAAGAAAAGAAAAAAATGGACAATACTCTTTATTTACCATTATTTTTTAGGGCATCTTCTTCAGCAATTTCACTTTCTGAAACTCTGTTTCTTCTCAAATGCTCATGGTCGTCTTCGGTTACATTGATTTTCTCTTCGGCAACTGATAATCTGAACGAATAGAATGAGGATCAAGCATCCGATAAGAATAATGACAGCCTGTGGTGTTGAGGGGGGGGGGTTTACAGAATTGAAGAAATTGCAATAATTTTCCAGACCAATTTCATTTATTGGCTCACCTCATAATGAAAAAGAAAAAGAAACAAAACATGAGAAAGACAATTAAATATCTGGCCACAAAACTCCCATCTCAATCCCATTAAGCACCCATGGGATGTGGTGAATCATTAAATTCACACTAGAAAATCTCAACCACATTAGTTACTGCACTTGAAAGACCTGTAGTTAACATCCTTATACCAGATGGGGTAAGAACTGTTTTGAAGGTACATGAAGGACCAACACCTTATTATGCTGATGGTCATCATGTTTTGTGTATATTCCACACATATGGCATCATACAAGTTGTAATTTTCAGTTCTCCAAAATTCAGAGAGAAGTCGTTGTCATTATTCCCTTTGTTATTTAGACTAGTATTCAAATCCTTACTGTTTTTATCAGTGGTTTGGCCAATGTGATCAGAACTGTTTCCAGTTTGCAAATAATATACCATATATACTTGTGTAAAAGTTGATCTTATGTAAAGGTTGACCCCCCATTTTTTGTGAAAACTTTTTGGATTTTGCCGTGTATCTCATGCAAAAGTTGACTCTAGTTCATCACAGACAACAGATCTACATTTGTGAATCAAAGAATTATCCTGAACGTAAATATTACGATGAAGGAATTAATTTTTCTTCACTTTCATGTTCTGATGTTCGTGGGATGTCAATTTTCACCAAGAAGGTCAACAGAGTCCACCAAGATTCCTACATCTTAAATGTCTACTTCACTTTTTGTATCCATGAACAAAAAGTTCCTAATTCATTTTTGTTTCTGTTGACATTATTCATTTTTATATTTGCTGTGTATTTTGTGGCCTCAACCTGCATTGAATTAGTCAATATCCCATTACATAAAAGCCAATGTAATTTTTATTTGTTTGTTGGTTTCTGTTAGGTTAGAGCAAACAGTGGAAGTGGTTAAAATAAAGCTTGCGTCTATATGTTCACATGCTAAGCAAGCAGCAGTGTCTTTGCATTAACATCACTACAACTACTATTACTACTAATGCCTTTATAGTAGAGTAGAAAACAACTATATGCATCTCTGATTTTTCATGAAAAAACTGATGTTTTTCTCATGTCAAAAAAAAGAAGTTCATTTTTCATTCAGTTTTGTTTCGAAATCATTAAAAGCCAGATTGAAAAGACGGGGAAAATTGATAGAAAAATACATCCCATTCAATGTCGTTTCTCAGTTCACCAAGAAGAAGAAAAAGAAAACATCTTTATTTAAGAAAATAACATACATTAGGAAACACATGCTCAGTAAGGGGAGCATGACCTTACCTTAAAAGTGTTCTTCTGCCCAACTCCCTCCAAAATAAGTAGAAACAAATTCTTTCACTTTACTACTTACTACATTTATAAAATATCTAAAAAAAACCCAAAAAGAACAAAAAATAAAATAAAATAACTAACTTCAAGTAAAAAGCAATTAGCTCCAGTTTGTTGTATAAAGTCACCCAATAAAAACACTTATTCCCAAATAGCTTAATGAATAACACACTAAATCAGAGAGAAAGAAACCGTGTTAGGAAGATTTAGGTTATATTAACACTCCAACCAGAATTGAAAAGAAATACTTCGTCTACAGTTAAAATAACAAGCAATTTCGACATTTTCTTCTAAATGTTTATATTTGAATATTATTTACATCAATATTTTGGGAAAATTCATTAAATATTTTTGTATATGTATAATCTTTCCATCAAGCACCTATTGGACAATGACATTGGTTCTATTGAATTGATTTAATTTAAAAAATCAACATTCTATTCCTTGGATTTGCATTGGTCACCAGTGTTTCATCCAGTGGTCGGGAAGATGGCCACACAAAAATTCCCCACAGCAAAAAGCCCAAATGAAAGAAGCCTACATAGAAAAATGTCCACATTGAAAATAATTTTTGTTACAGTTAAATAAGGCCCCATCTGTCTTATCCACCAGAAAATATGGTAAATGTAAGCAGAATAATCAAATAATTACGCTCAATGCTTCAATCGTAGCAAATGTTAACTTTTTAAATTAAATTAATTCAAACTTGTCTCTTAATATAATTCAACCTTTTTTTTCATTTGGTCCCAACCAAAAGCTAATGCCATAATTTTTTTAGCTTGGGAAAAGTTATAGACTGGGAAAGAGTTTCTCTAACAAATAGAAATCTATTTTCAGTTTGAAAAATACAAATAAAACTGTGTGATCATCCTCATCAAAAATATGAAATTACTTTTATGTTGAAACTGATTCCCAAGCAAATCTTTTTAATAGATTCTTTCAATTGAAATAAATGAATGAGAGCACACTTTAATTTATGTACATTAATGGAAAATTGCTGATAGACATTTTCCTTTTCGCTCTTTTTTCAACATCTATAAAAAAAAAATAAAACCAAGAAAAATACTGTTACTGAAGAGAAAGAAATCTATAATTATTTCAAAGCAACGAAAATTAAACTAAAGAATTAAAAAAAAATCTTTAATCGATTTGTTTCGGCAAAAGAAATTTCAAGATTCAATTCATATTCTGAGTGCAGTTATTGGGATCTTGCTCATTAGATAGAGATGTTGTTCATCCTGCATTTTGAAGGGAATATGATTAGAGAGACCGTTCTAGATCTGATCCCCCTGAAAAGTTCAAGTCTTCAGCTTATACTGGATGACGTTACATAGTACGTCAGAAGTCTGAAGGGAAAGTAAACAAATTCATTGAAAAAAAGCACAAACATTGTGAAATATTGATATTAATACTATAAAAAAAACATGGCAACTTGTGTTATTATTTGCTCTGGTTTTTCTTTCATTGCAGGCTTTGAAGGTTAACTAAGAGAACATATGTACAATGTACATCCTGATGTCAGGCTGATAAAAAGGTAGTTATGATTTAACCAAAATTCTATTCAATTAACTTTACAAAATAAAATATATACAGTTTTAATTTGATCTAAGTTCGTCTAATCAAAAAAAGATTGTGCTAAAAAAAAAAGTTGGATTGAGATAAAATTACACAAATTTGTTTATTTTTCTTTGAGACTTCTGATGTATTATGGGACGTCATCTGAAATTTGAACTTTTCAGATGGATCAAATCTGGGGTGATTATTCTACACATGATCCTATTAGAGTTCAACAAATATAATAATCATAGATAATCAAATAGGTATTGTTATCGAAATCACTCGGTCCCAAACACTTTCCTTGAAATTGATTAAAAATAATTCAAGATGAATAAAAATCATTTAAAACGGATTTGAATTTTTTATCTTATGAAGTTGGTTATAACAATGAATCTATAATAATGAAAGTATATCTATAACAGCGAATTTGAATTGTTCCAATTTTTTCTATCCCTTGCTTAATGTTATCAGTTGGTTATTAAAAATGTACAAACATATATGCCCAAATACCAATGTGAGAAAAACTATTTTCTAAACAGAAGTTTTGCTTTCTGAAGTATCAATATGAATTTATGTGGGGCAACAAAAATCTTTTGCATGTTGGCTTCTTTCTGTGGGTAACGTGCACAAAAGAGAATCATGCTCAACATAACATAATGAGATCACAAGACAACACAATATATTAGAGGAAAAACAGGACTCCAAAATGCCATAGAATCCATAACAAAAGTTAAATGACAACTGGCTAGTCATTTTGCGAGAATAGCACACAATCACGGCTCACAACGTGGATCCTTAGAAATCATATACAAAACCAGAGCTGACAAAATATAAGATGGTGTAGCAAACTAAATAAGTTTAGAAAGTACTGAGTCCGTGATGCCCACAATAGAGAAATCTGGCAAATCTTGGGGAAGGTCTATGTCCAACAACGAACACCAAAAGGCTGATGATGAATTTTTGTGAGAGCTTTTATCATGTGAACATTTTTCATGTAACTATTTTATCAGTGATGGAAATGGCTTTGGGGAACTAGGTAAGGCTCTGGGTAAGGCTTGGTTTTTGGAATTAACTATATGGTAATGTCTCCATTGGTAGAAATTGAACATACATTAAAGTTGTAATTTGAGAAGTAGGTATACACTGTATACCTGCGTAGCCCCCACCCCTATTTCCTTCCCTGATCCCTATCACTAATAAATTCAAAATGGCGGACAATGTCCTTTTTTTCTCACCGATCTTTAACTGTTTTTAACTGATCTCCTTGTCCAGAATTCAGATTTGTTTCATTCGTAAACTCTTCAGTGGTCTTTTCCTGCATGGAAGTCATGGTCTGTGGATGTTCCTCGCGTATATCAGCTCTGTTTACGCTGGAACTGTTGGGAAAGAAAAATTGGAAACACTGACTACAGCCACTCTTACATCTATGGCTGTTACAGCCAGCATCAGTTAAACAGTCTTATAAAAGTCAATGTCACTTTCTTTGCATGTTTGTAAGTTTTCTGTCACACTGAAGCAACCAGAAAGAGAGGTATCGAGAGAAAAAAAGACACAAAATGTGTCTGCATGTGTTTGTTCATTGATTTAGGCAGGCAACAGCTGCTGGTACTACTTCTGCTACTACTACTACTACTATTTTGTTTTTTTAACTAAATTTGTTGCCTTCTATCTTTTGATATAATTAAAAAACAGAAAATATGAAGGATTACAGAAAATCAACAGAAAAATAAATTTCATTCAACGTATGCCTCTATTTGATAGCAATTAATATATTTATACTATGATAAAAATATATATATATATATATTTCTATGACTTATCAAATGATAAACATAATTTTTTATGGGTACTAGGCTAGTAGGGTATAAAGTGAAAGTTTGGAGGAATTCACGATCATCTAGATTTTGGTATGTGAAGAAATGAGCGCAGAAAGAACGATAAAAACTCGGAATTAAAAAATTGTCTGGCACTTGAAATTGTAACAATGAATTTGGGGTTCCAAAACCATGACCCCCAAAATAGGGATGTGAAATTCATAGGTAATAACGAGACACTTTCAAGAGTTCATAAGCAGAGACACTACACATGAAGTTTTGACATGCACGGGAGGAGAAGTGTGCATAGGCGTCCATACGGGACGGGTGCAACAGGGTGCATCTGCATCCCCCTAGAAAAATACTAAAACTCATTTGCGCTTCTCTGTTGTTTCAAAATCATGTTTATTCCATGGATTTGATTAGTTTTGTCTTCAAATAGTCTTAAATAAAAAGGAATTTATTTGCACTCTATGCCAAACACTCAGTTATTTACTACACTTAGTAAGGCCCAAAGCCATGATTGTTAGGTATCCGACTGAGATCAAATTCAGGAGAGTAGTAATAGTCTACAATATGAGTATGGGTGTGAAACTTCACAATTTACAATCAGGACCACCTTCCCTACATTTTACCAAAAAGGTTTTTACTATCTGTTGCTTTTTACAAGCACAAAGATATTTTTTGTGCTTTTGTACATCTGTAGAAGAGAGCACACCCGACATACAGAGCACCTTATGCCACTGTTACTTACTGTACTTACTTATTAGAATTGAAGATATATTCTTGTATCATGGCACTTTCACTATTGTTTTTCTCTGTGCTGGAATCTGCAACTGGTGCAAGATGGAACATTTCTCCCTTTCGAGTCTGAAAAAGGTTAGCAAGTACAAACAATGAGTGAATCTCTATAATTCACCAAGCTTTGCTGATAACGAATTTATGAGAATTACAGATATTTGCCAAGCTTTGATTACCTATACGAGAACAATAACAGATTCTTACATAAAGTTTTTAGTGGACTTCTGTTCTCATCTTGGTTCATTTTTTTAACACATTTCGACCATTGTACCCAACAGCCATCTTCAGATGATGAATTGATTTATTTCTTCATCATCTGAGGATGGGCGTAGGGTACAACGGCCGAAACATTGTGTTCAAAAAATGAGGACAAAAGCCGGCAAAAGCTTTACATAATGATATTCCCTCATCTAAAAGATTCAGACAGAAAATAATAGATTTATTGTTAGTGTATTGACCAGCAAAGAAAATTACACATATATGGAGTTATCTGCCCTTGGCAGGGATCTACATGCAATTCCTTACACAGTCGTAAATCTCTGTACAAATGATAAATTCTTTGTTGCTTCCTCTTTGACATCACACAGAGCTACCAATAAGATAACTGATCGTTATCTTTACAGTATTTAAACTGTGGCAGTAAAACTATCACTCTCTCTTACTGTTCTGATGGTCTCGAGGTAAGCTCACTCTTTTCGCTCTCTCTTTAGTTGGGGTAGTTTATATAGTTTTTACACACATCTACTTTTTACACACACCCTCTGATATAAAAGTAATCTATTCTTCTTTCATATCCAAGAACACATCCTATCTAAGTTGAGCCCTCTCAAGGTAGTTAGGTTGGACTTCCAAAGATAACGTTTTAGTGACTATAATTTAAATGACCAAAACTGACGGACAATCTAAAGGCTCAATCTTGCATTCGGTAAGTGACATTCCTTTCCCTTCATTCTCTCTTTTTCCTTATCCTTATCATGGTAGATCTCTCCAAACATATTTGTGTCAGCAGAAAACCCCAGTCCTTCTTTATTCTAATTCATTCATGAATTAAAATTCATTATTGTTGTTAACCTATTTGTTTGTTCTTCTTTTCGCATTTGTTAACAATCAAACTAACCATATACTAAACTTGTGTAGTACCTACCTTTCCAGCTAAAGAAAATTATTCATAAACAGAGTTATCTGTTCTTTGGAAAGGATCTACTTCTAACCCCTATATCTCTGTAGAAATGGTAAATTCTTAGTTCCCCGTTTTGACGTCACACAGAATTGCCAATCAGATAGCTGATTCTTATCTTTACGATATTTAAACTGTGGCGGTAAAACTCTCTCTCTCTCTCTCTCTGTTCTGACAGCCCCGAGGTAAGTTCATCTCTTCTCTCTCTTCTTTAGTTAGGATATTTAGTATAGTTTTTATACACACTCTGTTCTTACACACGCATCATCACATATTCATCTCAAAAACGCATCCTATCTTAGTTAAGCACTCTCAATGTAGTTAGATCGGACTTCCTGAGATAAATTCTCAGTGGCTACAACTAGGATGACCATACTGACGGACATTCTATAGACTCTATCTCACATTTACTTAGTGACATTCCTTTCCCTTCATCCTTCCTATCTCTACATCTCTTATCCTGGTAGATCCCTCCACATATTCGTGTCGGCAGAAACTCCGGTCCTCATTTATTTTAATTCACTCATGACTCAAACCTGGCACTGTTGTTTACTTCTTTGTCTGTTCTTATTTCTTCGTTTTTTTAATGATCCAACTAACTGTGTACTAACATTGTTTTTGTGCTTAAGCAACAAACACGCTACTTACCAGGATTTATCTCCTTAGATCGATTCTGGTTATTTATATTTTAGGGGGCTAATATAATTAACAATGCTAAATCTGGCCCCCTCACACTAAACTTGTTTTTGCGTTTAAGCAGTGAACACACTATATACCAGAATTTATCTTCTTAGATCAATTCTGATAATTTATTATTGGGGGGGGGCTAATATAACTAGCAGCCCAAAATTAGAAAAAAGTCAGAGATGAGACTCCTAGCAAATGATTTCACTAGAATGGTCACTCCTAATGGCAATAAAAATCTAGTGATTCCTTTACCACTTAATAAGGATACCAATGCCTAATGCACTAATCAGCCAGCAATATGGTGAGATATGAATGGATTTTCAATCCTGTATGTTCTGATGTGACATGTGAGAAGAAAGTACACAATCGCCATAGGTAGTCCACTGACTGGTTTACTCTAACGACTCCAGGTAACAGGCAATATAGGAACACCAGATGGGGTGTGACATTGCTGAAGCAATCAGCAAGTTGCTGAGATCTAGCTACCCACAAAACCTTAGTCACTTCTCTGTCCAGTATATCACATAAAACAGCCACATCTACACTCAATCTCCACTCTTAAAGACTTCTTGAAGAGTGAATTGCATCAAATAGGCTCTTGTTATCAATTATACAATTTATTTTAATGTATGAACACATAATTTCTTGTAATATATTTGCTATATAAACAGCAGCTTCCGCACAATCAAGAAGGGTCAAAGTTCCTGCAGAGAGAGTTGATTCGACGACTTGTCACACTTTTTTAGTCTGTCAATGAATGGGACAAGCAGCTCCAAATGAATCCTTGAGAAAAATGATGAAACGTTCGTGTGAACCTCAATTGGGAAGATTGGCAAATGATGCATCTGAATAACATTCCTTACCATGAAATTCAATAGAATTCAACTTGGGAAATGCAATTCTCGTGTGATCTGCAGTCATACACAAAATTAATCCGTTTAGGCATAATAAGTCACCAACAGTAGCCTTATTATATGACATGCTTATATCACAGGTTTTGAAGTCTATATCTGGTCTATTGGTGTAACAATGCACTTGAGTTGGCCAAATAAAACCAATTATACAGCTTTCTCACAATTATAGTTTGCTCATTCTCAAAGCAGCACGTTGATAACTTAAAAGCAGTGTGTAGACACCTATTAAAATTGATCAATTGTAACGCCATTGTCAGTGGTAGAAACATTGAGTCCAGTATATTTGAACGAGTTTGGTGCCTGGAGAACAGATCATGTATTTCTGTCATAACACACTTCTCAAAAGCTCTGGTTCCTGTCCACAGAAAATCATCTATGTACACACATATAATGCCTACTAATCAGCCTTCACTATACCAAGTGAACAATTATGTGTCATGGGAACATATCTGAACCAATAATTAACTCACTATTCTCTTGTATATACCACATCCTAACTGTATCACATGAAACATATACAGTCTTTTTCAACTTCCACAACTTCTCATTGAAGCATTCAGAGGAAGGTTATAGAAACGTTACACTCAATTTCATTTCCTTGTAGGTAAACTTCTTTCACATCCACTGTGTGGATCTGCTATGGTTTAAAAATGGCTAAACATATAGCCAAACGTACTGATTACATCAAAGATGTCGGAGAATCTTTTTGCAAATACGGTGTGTTCTCTTTGAGCTCACGTGTCAGTAATCGAGCTTTTGTGACAGTCTTGTTATCTGACAATGCATTATTAGCAAACACAGCCCCTAAAAATGCAACATCAATATCACATGAAGTCTCAGTAAGCATCTTACTAACCATATCAACAATTACAGCACTTAGTTGTTTGCAAATTTCATTACTCCAGAGACTTTCAGTTGCAATGGTCATAATTTTTCCATTAAGTGCTTCATCAAACTGATGTATTTCACTGTTGTTGCTTTCACAACCATTGTCCGACAACAACTTTTTAGGAGCCTCAAAGGTGGATGCCCAGTACAAAAAGAAGGCTTTAATCATAGTTTCCAATTGTTTATCATGAATCACAGTTGTCATATACAATCTGGTAGCAAGATCAACAATAACTAGAAAATATAATTTCCCCCATACTTTTAGATCCATAACAATTGTTTCATTAAATTGTGTTGCCAAAGGGATACTTACACTAGGACGAGGATTGGATTTTTATACTCCATACAAATATCACATGACTGACTTGCCAAATTTATTTCTTTTTCTAGTACATAATTATTCATTTTAGCATTTTTTTAATAAACTTGTCAGTTTTTCAGCGGTGGGGTGACCAAATTGTTTGAGTAATTTCAAAGCTACTTTCTGTACAACAGCATCAATGGATTGCATAACAATAGCTTGCAATTCTTGACATAGTCATAAGGATAACGGGAGGCTGTAGTGCCCTAGTATAGTTTTCAAAAGTTTGATTCTCTTTCAGCCAATCTGGTTGGAATCATTATTAAAATTCTACACTATTTTTGCTTTCTTCTACAGCTCACTAAGAAAGGGATATTACATTCAACAAAATCTGTAGTGATATGAACACTTGCACTTCAAATCCAACATGGGAGAGTCAAACGTCTTAATGACCGCAGACAACTATAAACCATTTTTGAGCAACCAGTATCCAATTCTGAATAATCTTTCGATTCAGTTATCAAAGTCTGTAATTTTGTTTCTTTTGACACACTTTTCATATATGCCATGAAATGAGATAATTGAACCTTTTCAGAACTACCTTCTTTCTTACCGCTATTTCTGTTTGCATGTGAACATTGGCAAACTCAATGTAAATATAAGTCAAAAATAAGACACCATGATACTTCATTACCTCGTCTAAATAAATTAAGCTTCCAATTACATCCTAGGTTAACTGGTTGTTCTTGGTTAACACTGGTCAACATACCACAGATATTGCAACCATGCTAAATGCTACTTGCTCTAGAATGTGATCAACCATGACCTTGGAGATTCATTCACTTAATGAAAAACTAGTTCTACTTTTACCTCAACATTCAAGGTAATCAATAGATTGTCAGAAAATGAAGCTGGTAAACTAATTTCTGAACCAAAATCATGCTTTAGAATTGATTTCATTTTGTTATAGGTTATCTTATAAATAGCAGACAATACTAAATGAATTTCACTTTCTGATAATTTGGACAAGGCTAACAGTAAGAATGCCATGACTGGATCCAGCAGTTTCATTTCTTCATTTCTAAATTTGAAATATATAAGTTGAAAGTCACCTATGTTGGCATTTTCTGATGGTTGTAAAATGGAAAAAATATAAAATGTGGTGAATAGCGGCCTATGGAAAGAAAAACTCCTGCAGTGAATAGTCTCCGTGGAAAAAACAAACCATCAAGTTTCTTCAGTGATATATTGACATCATTTTCTTTTATCAAATCATCTACAATAATTTCTGATGACACCGTTCTGGCATTTGGGTAATGTGGTTAATTCACTCCATATGCTAATGTTCTGCTTCCAACTCTCATAGTTAAATTTATTTTCCAGTTTGGGTGGCCACTTTAATGAACATGCACTAGGAGACTGCTACCAATGTAGGAACACTGCACACATCAACATAGGTAGTCCACTAACTAATCCACTCTGCTGACTTCAGCATTGGTTACCGGTCAGGCAGAGACATCACTCAAATGTGCTTGCTTATGATTGGCTGACAGACAATCCACATTTACTGTTCCCACAGATAAAATATGACATGCGTAACATCAACCAGTACTACAATGTTACAGTAAAGCTAATTATAGGTTGTACCCTTTTAATCCGGTACTCTTCCAGAAACTTCCATACCATTAGTTTGTAGATCTGCCACTAAAATTCTTTGATTTGGTTTCAAACCGTAGTTTAAACCATAATTTAGTATTATATAAATGGGCATGTTAAACTGAATACATAAAATCCTAAACGCAGTTGAAACCTTATTGAAGGAATATAAAGTTGATACCTTTCGATGTTCATTCCAGCATAAGATTAACCATGTATTTATTAAGTTTTTCTGAACTTTAAAAATCGTTTTCAACACTACCAATAAAAAAAATCATAGGCAGACATAAATGATTTTCAATTATTATAATACAATTTATATTGTATAAATTATATTAAGAATGTACCATTCTATTTTCCACACTATTAGAAAAATCATTAGAAATAGATAAACTGCTAAAATTTCTACGTAATAGTATGAAAAAAAGTTTTTTCTCCAGCATTTTCTGTAGTCCAGCAATGGCTGCGTTCCAAGGTTGTCAGAGAGGTACAAATGCATCAGCATTGAACACACATCCACTTTCTTTTATGGCTCTCATTTTACTTACCTTTTCACCAGATAAGTGCT
Source organism: Thysanoteuthis rhombus (assembly GCA_963457665.1). Taxonomy (NCBI): domain Eukaryota; kingdom Metazoa; phylum Mollusca; class Cephalopoda; order Oegopsida; family Thysanoteuthidae; genus Thysanoteuthis; species Thysanoteuthis major. The sequence continues at coordinate 32,190,503 of OY735231.1, read as the reverse complement.
GAAGACTTTCTGAAAGACTTCTGATCTTTTCATCCCTCTCTGCTATGATTCGGTTCAACTGTTCCACAATGTATTCATCATGCTGTTTTGTTACTGACAATTCTTTGAGCTTTATCTGCTGATCGTTCTGTTGCTTTTGTAGGTTATTTTCCTGCATAAAGTCCTTCATGTGAGAAAGTTGTGTCTGAAATAGATCAATACTAATTTTATTTCAGTGCAATCAAAACTAGTTAGTTTCTCATGAAAAGATGTTTGAATAGGATTTTCTCTGTTTCTCTTTGAGTATCATAAAATCAAAAGCAATGGGCGTTTGTATAAAAAAAAAATCATTTTTTTATCAATACTATAAAATACTTATAACTAGCGATGGAAGGATTTATTCAAACGAATGCATCAAAACTTTCTTTAAATATAATGGTTACATAAACAAGGTCTCTCCAGAGAATATCCAGCCATTTTGAATATCTTGAGAACCAGTTGCGCTGTCTTGATCCAACTTGGCCACCAATTAGAGTAAAACTCACTGAGGATATGACCGACTGTTGCCAAGTATGGGTTGTATTTTTCTTTTAGCATTTTAGGACACCAAAAATTGAAGATTCCAGAGTAAGATGGTCAAACTAATAGCAGTATTTTCTGGAATGCAGAAAAACCAACCATTGAAGATTGACACGCATTTCCTCTGAGTGAGTTAATATACATCCTGGGTTGTCTTATCTGAAGGTATACAACTCAGAGAAGATGATGTATTTTGTTAGTTGGATTTTGTTATGACCCTAAGACAATCCACTCTCTGGTAATAATGATGCTAACTTGAAATCATACTTTCTGGACTGGCCCCTGAAGAGAGTCATTTTGACTGTTCCGAATGGTTAATGATATTCTTTTTTTTTTTTTCTTTTGATTTGTTTGAAAAGATTATCACACAGAAAGCCACTTATCATAGATAATGTTATCAAACAGTTATTGTTATCAAAATCAATTGATTCATAACACTTTATTTATAGTGATCACAATAAGCGACTTCCTCAATATATTCTTTGCAATGTTATCAGCAGGTTATTGTTACCTAAAAAACCTTGCCCTTAAGTGATCATAGTTTCCTCTGTCTTGTTCAACGATCTTTCATTAGTACAGATTCTGTGTTTGACTGGAAATAGTAAAAATCTATACTGTAATGAGCAACCTGTCTTTTCTTCATGTTTCAGTGTCAAATTTCCATGTGACACTTTGAAAATAAAATTCCTTTGTTAAAAGGAGTCGGGGTAGAGGGGAGGTTCTGAAAATGGAATCACAACAAAATAACCACTAAGTAGGTGGGGAAGGGGAGAAAAAACCAGGGTAGGGTTATGCAGTCGGGTAGGGGTGAAAAAAGCTGAACTCTCATCAAATAACAAGAAAATTGAGGAAGTAAAATGGGATGAAATTGAACTCTCTTCAGGAAACTACCTAGAGTTTTTTTCAGATACAATAGTGCTTTAGATCTCCACACCTGGATCTTCTGTTAACAAATCAACAGGTATTTATTATTTCTATTGATATTCGGACCATCCTCATCTTTGTTGTTTTTCATACAACGTTTCGGCCGTTGCACTCATAGTGCAGTGGTTACAGCATCAGACAAATTATTGTTAAGTAATCTGATGGTTCTAGGTTCGATCCTAGTGTGAGACAGTATAACAATACTACTAATGCTAAAGAGGGGAGTACAGTCAGTATACCACCGGTTCGGTTCGTTACTTCCCCAAATCTACCAGATGATACCTGACGAAGGCCGTAGAGTGCAACGGCCGGAACGTTGTATGAAAAACAACAAAGATGAGGATGGTCCGAATATCAATAGAAATAATAATAATACCTCATCTCAAAAATTCCGAGATATACTAGGTATTTATTAGTAGTTTCAAATGAAAGAGAGGCTAAAATGGAGAGAAAATAAAGGAGGAAGATAGAAGAATGGAGTATTAGAAAGAGGAATAAAAAAAGAGAGAGCATCATGGGTAAAAAAAATATCTAGGAACAAGTGAAAAATAGAAATTATGATATATCAAACCATTAAAGTTGATATCATTTCATCGTCATGTTGCCCTTTATCTAATAAAGTTTTAATTTGTTGCTTCAGCATTTTTACTTCATTTGACAGCACTTGGTTTCTAAAATTGAAAGGAAAAATCAAGATTAAATCAGGTTTCACTTTTAGATTCAGACCTTCATACAAAAAATTATCATTGATTTTATCACATCAATCTGTGGCAGTGAGTAAACAGTGAAGATTGGAAATTAAGAATAAGCTCTCAGTGAGGCTCAAACTGACGTCCCTCTTGTCACAAGGAAGACTGGTTAAGCAAACTAGCTACTTTACCATCTAAGCTACAGAAGCTTTGAGGGCTTACAGAAATTCAAATCCAGCCTCTAGACACATTGATAATGATGGGTTACAATACTTCATTTAATGAAAAAAAATATGACAAAAAATCCACATCCAAAATTATATAATCAATCACAAATAGTAATCTTATATACAGATTTATTTGAACTTGTGTCCTCATCTTGGCTATTATAGTCACAATAGTTCTGTCTTTGTACCCTCTGACCATCTTCAGTTGCCTGTCATATTTGGTAAAATTCTTAAAATTTTGAACTGAACCCTTCATTAAATACATGAGATTCTAAAAGAGGACCTCTTTCTGTCTTGATAGACAATGGAACAACACTGGTGAACCCTCCAGGACATAAGTGTATGGAGATCCTGAAATGTCCAGTTGAAAGGCTCCACCTAACGGGCTTGCTGGTGTAGTCCAAAGAAAAGCTGAGCTCATTACATTTGGCATAAGCTTCTGATCGATTGATCACTCAACAGAAACTATCACATGACCAACTTCTGGCACAATGCTGTGATGGGGGTGATCAATTCAAAAATTGGAAAAGGTGGTGATCAATGGATGTTACTTCTTCACCTTTTGGCTGCTGGAGCTGTCGGAAGGAAAGCAAATTTGGCATCGAATGGCTTTAAAAGAGCTCCACTCTCTGGCTTGGAATCATTTGTCCTTCTCCTAAACTAGTTGCCTTTGCAAGGCAAGAGAGCCCAGTTTGCTCAGTAATTTTACCCATTGCTGGTAGGAGAATAGATAGATTCATGTCTTCCCTAAGGGTATTATTGCAAAGTGAGCATAAATAGCCCCGACCAAAGTTTGAACTCAGATCACTGTTTCCATTGTCCACTCTATAAACTGCTCCGCTATTTAGACCTCTTTCATGAGATTAATTTCCATTCAAATATATACAAAGATATCAGGACTTAGAGAAATTAAATATTAAATCGTTAACAAGTATGAAACATTAACCACTCATTGTCAATGGTTCCTGCCTAAGACATAACTCTTCTACCTCCTTGTCATCGTCTGATGTGGAGAGGCCTCATAAGGTATCATCTTTTTTGTCAACCTTCAGGAGTATCCAGTGCAAGATAATGGTCATTCTTTTTCTTTTTTTCCTCTAATCACTTCAAATTGATTCTTTTGAGATCGTTGCATACACATTGAAATATTTTAAATAATCGCGTATTTTGAAACGTTTTAAATAATCGTGTATTTTATATGAATTGATTCTTTCGAGATGGTTGCATACACATTGAAATATTTTCAATAATCGTGTATTTTATATGAATTGATTCTTTCGAGATGGTTGCATACACATTGAAATATTTTAAATAATCGCGTATTTTGAAACGTTTTAAATAATCGTGTATTTTATATGAATTGATTCTTTCGAGATGGTTGCATACACATTAAAACATTTTAAATAATCGCGTATTTTGAAACGTTTTAAATAATCGTGTATTTCATATGAATTGATTCCTTCGAAATGGTTGCATACATATTAAAACATTTTAAATAATCGTGTATTCTACATGAATGGAATTCTTTATTACAATTAAATCTCAGATTCTATGATATTCTGCATAAACATGAGATGTATGTCAGACCAAAATTTGATGGCTCGAAGTTTTGTAATCATTATCATCTTATTTATTTGCATATTAAGTTGGAACACACTGTAGATAGGTAGATAGGTAGATAGAGAGAGAGAGAGAGAGAGAGAGAAAGAGAGAGGGAGAGATATACCTGGCTTTTGCACTCTCACATTTATTTTTGAGAGAACCATGCACTTCTTGAAGTTCTTTGAGTTCAAGAACTACTTTCTGTCAAGAAAAAGGTAAATAGAATTATAATATAAATATCTATGAAGGTTAGCTTAGTTTGGCACAAGGACACAATAAAAGTGTACTCTGTGAGGATCTAATTCACTAGCTTTTATAGAAGCTTGTACAGAATTTCCAATAAAAATTTATGCAAACAAAACTAAAAAAATCTACCAGTATATTCAGTCTCTGGTTTTCAAAAAAGAGGGTTCTGGGAACTTCTGCACACACTTAATATATCTAATAGATGGACAATCCATGTCTATAAATATAGGTCTGGTTGATCATGCAATAGAAATGGCCACACGATCAAAGTATTTTAGCAGAATGCTGTGTTGGCGGTGATCAATTAAAGAATTGGAAAAAGGGGTGATCAATGAATAAGTTACTTCTCTTGCCATTTTTGGGCGGGGATCACTAAAAAAAGTCTGAATATTCAAAAAATGTGAATGCTGCCAGACACAAACTAAAGGATCACTTTAGCATTAACTTATATTGCAAATTGAACCGCCCTCACTAAAAACCTATTCAGGGAAGGGATTTTTGAAAAACTGTAAAGTTTTTTTTTGATGAAATAAGTGCTTGTTAAAATTATCAGCCCCTAGGTTCAATTGGTGCAGCTTGTATGTGTGATACATAGATATCCAGCCAGTCAGCAAGGCCAACTTAAAAACTGAAGAAATCTATCTTGATAGTTTCGGTTGATGGTTTCTAATATATCTATATTGTGTGCATGTCTAGACAGTTGTTAAAGTGCCTAGGCCAATCTCAATCAATAGTTTCTGAGGTCCATATAATTAGAATATCATAAAAATATATATGATATCTGCAAAAATATACAGAATAAGTCAATAAAGATGAACGATAGATAATGTCTTCTTCCGCAGCAAATTAGATGAAATAACACATCAGAAACTGTTAAAACATCGAACAAAGATCAAGATACAAGCAGAAAAAAATGCTTTATGTAAACTCTGATTTCTAGGGAAAACATGTCTCGTGGGTATTCCGTATGACGGAATCAAGATAAATATCATCTTTGATCAGATATGTTTCTTTGCCACAAACAAATTTTAATTTATATTATATGGATACATTTATGTATTTCATTATAACAACACAAGGGAAACATCTTTTTCTTTCCTCTGCAAATTGTATTGCTTTCTACACTTGGCTTACTGATAGAATTTTAATAACATACTTCATGTGACAATGATTATTCCAAAAATTCACTGAATGTTAATGAAATGAATATGTCTTTGAATACGGATATAAATAGATTCTTATATGAGTATTTACCACTGTAAAACACTCTGAAAAATTAAGCTTTTGTAAACAAAGAACAGCATTGTATGCCTCTTTTCTTTCCTGTTTCATCATCATCATTAGTCTTTTAACGTCCGTCATTGGACATAGACCTTCCCTAGGATTCGCCACAATTCTCTATCATGGGCGTCGCGGAGCCAGTATTTTCTGAATTTGTCTAGCTTGTCTCTCCATCTAATATTCTGCCAGCCTCGGTTGCGCATGTGATCTCTGGGGATCCATGTCGTGAGTCGCGATGTCCATCGGTTGTCCGCCATTCTTGCAACATGGCCAGCCCACTGCCATTTGAGATTCTTAATGGATTCTGTGATGTCCCTGACTCTTGTCTTTCCTGATGTACTGTGCTGTCTTGTGGTCTCTCCATGTGAGGCCCAGCATAATTCTTTCATGTGCACATTGCATAAATAGTACTATTTTCTATACTTGGCTTACTAATAGAATTTTTGATATCCCATACATGGCAATGATAATTTCAAAAATTCAATGAATGTTAATGAAATGAGTATGCATTTGAACAGAGCTACATATTGACACTTATATGAGTATTTAACATTACAAAACACTCAGAAAAAATCAGCATGTACTTCAACCATAAATATAGATCATGCACCTCTCTTCTCTCTACTACAAGTTGTACTATTATACTTAGCAAACTATTGGAATTTTTATGTGCCATACGTGATAATGATAAATAAAAAAAAACATAGAAAATATGTCTTTCAATACAAATATATACATACTTATATGAGTATTTACCATTACAAACTTTCAGAAAAAAATCAAGCTTGTGTGCTAACCAAAAACCTACATCATGTTTCTTCTTTTGTTTTGTTTTCTACACTCGGCTTGCTGATGGAATTTTCATGATATACCATATGTGGTAATGATAATCCCAAAAATTCAATGAATGTTAATAGAGTGAATTTTTCAAGTGTTTTTAAATGCAGATGCATATAGACACTTATATGGGTATTCAACAAAACAAAACAGAAAAAATCAAGCTTATATGAAACCTACATCATGTGCTTCTTTTCTTTCTTGTGCAAGTCGTCGTAACGTTGGATTCGAAGAGTTTCTGTCACTAACTGCAGTCTCCTTTGGTGAATTTCCATTTTTGGACTGTAAATCTTCAATTTGGTGCTTTAGTTCAGAAATCTGAAATTAAATTACCTAAAAATTCAAGATTTGTTTTGGCTTCCTTTTTCCTAAACAGATTTAGTTAAAGACTGTAGAATATCAAATGAAAACTTGTCACCAAAAAACATCTTTCAATGGAACATGAATAATTGATAAATCAACTTTTGCTAGCAACCATTCAATTAGTTACATATGAAAATATTTTTTGAATAGTAAGATGAGGGATTATATTTTCCAATGATTCACTAATGTTAACAGGTCATCTTTATAAAATTGTTTAGGTTTAGTGGTCACAGTAGAAGCAAAAATTATGGCTTCCAACTTTTTATAATGGATATGAAATTCAGAATGATAATCTGAAGGAGAAATGTCAGGTAAATATGGAAAATGCTACAAGACTTCATATCCCAATTTTATAACCTTAGACAGCTGAGAGTTTATAACTGCCATAGAGCATTGGGAGAGGAACATAAATACACTTGTGTCTATTTGGCTGTATGTCTGTCCATACAATATCTCCAGAAGTTCTCAATAAATTTCAGTATCTTTCTGTGGAAGAGTGAGCGATAGGCTAAGGGAGAAATCATTAAATTTTGGGTTGGATCCATTTTGGGTTGAATTATTGTTATCTCACACTGGGATTGAACCTAGAACCATTAGATTACTTGCAGTAATTCTGTCCGATTCTCTAACCACTACGCCATGTGTCTATGTGGACAATTTTTAAGAGCCTTAAACCTCAGGTGGCAGTTTTTGGTATTTGATGTTACTGTTTTCTGATGAAGGCCATAGAGTACAACGGCTGAAACGTTGTATAGAAAACAACCAAGATGAGGATAGTCCGAACAATAATAGAGATAATAATAATACCTCATCTCAAAAATTCAGAGAAACACAGACTAAGGAAGAATTGATTACATATTTTTACAGTTACTTCCCCTACATCCTAGCTATAAATGAGCTATTTACAATCAGTTTTTAGGGGTTTGTGCTCTCTGAGTGCTTCCTAGTTCAAAATAGAATTTGTAATCTATCATCACAAAAAATATGAATATCTGTACATTGCATAAAAGAATTACTACAGTCTGAGCATGTACCAGAACCAATTATCTGAAAGATTATCTAAAACTATTTTTCAAAATGGATCTTTAATCTAGAATTATCTTTAAAAAATAGATCTTCTATCTAAAATTATCTAAAACAATAACAGCACCAGATTTGGGCATTGGTGGTCCCAAAATGACCCATAAAGACTGAAAAAAGTACTTTCATGAAAAAACAAAAAAGATCATTGTTAGAGGGTGCCTAGTGGCATACCCATGCAAATTTTCAAACCTGTAACCCCAGACATTTGACCAAGAGTACCCAGAGACACACGCACGCACACACACATCCACATTGTCACAGATACTCAAAGAGAGAAGAATCTGTAGCCCACTTGGCTGGTCATATTTTTAGGGCTACGATGATTTGATAGTTTACAAGATTATTCAGAGGACTACTGCTCACTGCAACTTATCCGAACCAAATCAGTGTATGTATCAAGCTTCAGTAGAACCCCTCTCTAGTCATAATGCTGGCACACTGGATGCAATGTAATATTTATATAGTTTTTTTATTAAATTGAATGGCTTTCTTATATACCAGTATATGAGATAAATAAATAAAATGTCTCCCTTTCTATAATACAGATGTTAGTCCAGGAGTTACTCGAGACAATATATAGTACGTCGAGTGGAAAAAGTTACAAATGAGATGGTCGTTCAACAAGCAAAGTAGATAAATCCATTATCGGTAGTTTGGTACTTTCTAATGTCTTAATAAGTCTACATGAAAATCCACAAGAAAAAAAATGAAACAAACTAGTTGTGGGATTTTGTTTTATAACTGGATAGATACTCACTTACACTCATGAACTATTACTTAAAAATAGACTTGTATTTACAATGAACAATAATTAGCATTTATGTCGTGTGACATCTTTCCCATCTTTGTATCTAAATTTAACACTATTTATTGTTCTCATTCAGGATATGGCAAGAGATCAAATAAAATGTGTGTATATATATCCAGTGATTCTTGTGTGTATGTCTAGTATCTTTAAGTACGTACATAATTTAACATTGTATATTTTTCTCTTCTTGTACACTCTTTGTGGAGCAATGTGGTTTCAGTCATAAGCAGATTCTACCGGCTGGAGTTGCTAGTCCCCTAACCAAGATGGACTGACCAACAGAGGTAAAGGGCTCCAACTGTCTTATTTGCCTATAGCTGCTGGGGAGGGTGGATTCATACCCTTCCCAAAGTGAACGTGAGCAGCCTCAGCCAAAACTCAAACTCAGTTTGTCAATTCCATATTCCATGGCAGTAATTGTTAAGCAACTCAACACCTACAATATTATACACACGCAAATTATTTTTAATATTCATTTTCCTAAATTTGGCCAGTATTTTTTTTCCAGTGGGGAGCATGCCATCCTACTTAAGATCATAAGATGCCACCAAATTGTATTAATACTTATGATAATGCACTGGGTTGGCCCCTGAGTTTAGTGGGTATAAACTGTACATAGAGAAATCAATTGTTGTAACATCAATATTCTTGTCTTGGACTGAGAGAGAATTATTGTTTGAGTCAATATAGATTAAACTTCTCAACTGAATACTTTAACTGGTTTTAAGTTTCCACCTGAGCCTATTCATTTTCAACAATGAATATTTTTTATGCGTGTGTAAAAATATAGTGTGCATGTCAGAAACATCCATATTTTTGTATTGTTTCTACTAATATCTTAATATATCTGCATCTATAGTGAGGAGATTCACATACAAACACATTTCATTCAATATCCGTTACCAAAAATTTTGTTTCCTGTAATTTCAGACTAATTTCCAAAGGACATTTTCAAACTGGTGCAACAACACAGATGAATATCTCCATCTTTGTTGTTATTATCATAACATTTAAGATGATATGAAATCTTTCCAGGAAGTACCTAGCCATTTAATATTAGCAAAAGAATAGCCTACTTAAGGCGATAGCGCCTTACTTCCTTCAAAATAATCCGATTAAGACCATATATTTTTATCAAAATAGTCTGCAAAGTCCTCTTTCGAGATTGCTATTGGTCACTTTGTCATTCTCTCCTTAATCTCATCCACCATCTGAAATCTCTTTTGAAAAAAGGCTGATGTCATAGGGAGCCAGATCTGGACGGTAATTGGTTTAACAGACGAGGATGATGCAATGATTTGTTGAAACCCAGCACAAGACATAAATAGGCAGGCTCAGTCATTGTGAATGCAATAGTCACAATATACACAAGCTCACCGAATGGCCTCTCATTGCTTAACCCGACAGGAGAGTGTCTGTCTACGCGTACGTAGTATGATTCTCTCTGATTGGTTAACAAGTTACATTAAAGACGCACAACTGGTTTTCGAGATATTCAAAATGGCTGGATACTTTTGAGACAGACCTTGTATATTTTTTAGTCTGTGTTGCATTTTGTAATATATATGTTTTCTTGCGACCTTCTTGGCATGAATAATCCAAAGATCCATGTATCAGAGTTACAGATTGATGTCAAAAAATTCCCAACAATATGAAATGAAAGAAAAAATAGCATAAGTGTAAATTATTACATAATATATGACTAAAAGACATTCTCATTCGAATACATGTATGGAAGGGTTTAATGACCATTATAGTTGGTTTGGAGAAGTGGATTCAGGCCTTTCCGATTTTGAGCCAAAAATGAAAATTTGCCTTTAACTGGATGATTTTACATCTTTGTAAGGAAGTCTCATCTCTTAACTTAGACTTTACTTAGTTTCAAATTGTTTTTTCAGTTTTTTTTTTATGTTCTTACCTTTTGCTGTGAAGTGAGAATCTGTTGCATACGACCTTTCCATGTGCTTCTACCTGAGGCTAAACTGTGCAGATTGAAACCTTCACCTACTTCCTGGGAAATCACCTGTGAGAAAAATAAAATAGGCATGGAATTATTTTTAGTTTTTTTTTACATATTTTATTTTTTGATTTACTTCTTGTCAGAAACCAACAACAAAAACTGTTGTTGTATGTTTACTCAGTTTCTAAGTGATTCTGGCTGGCTGGCTATGTATGCATGTATGACGCATATAGGCAGCACTAATGAAGCTAGAGGACTGAAAATTCAAATATTTACTCCCTATTATGTCTAAAGAAAAACCTCTTTTTTTGTTTTTTGAAAATTGCCCCCCTGAATAGGTTTTTAGAGGGGAGGGTCAATTTGCAATGTAGGTTTTTGCTAAATTGATCCCTTGTTGGTGTCATTCGTGCTTTTTTTCTAAAGATCCATACATTCATACATTTTTTGTGATCACTGCCCAAAAAAAGACAAGAGAAGTAACTTGTTCATTGATCAATAATTTTTCCAATTTTTGAATTGATCCTTCCCAACTCAGCATCCTGCAAATAGACATTGGTCATGTGATAGTTTCTATTGAGTGACTAACCAGACCTGTTCTATTTCTCGTTTTATTTCTTTTTGTGGCACCAAATTATCTGCGAAAAATAAAGGATGGGTTTAAGGATGAAATATCTGGTAGCTCAACTGATAGAACAGTCACCATACAGGCTTCCCGCTGTAGAAGTGATCTGATTTCAAGTCTCACCCAGAGTTTATTCTTCATTCACTTTATCTACTCACTGCCATAGATTGAGGGTTGGTGCAGTTGCAATGAAGAGCAATTAATATTATGGTGAAAGAAAATGCTACTTAAAAATGAATAAAGGTTGTGAGCTTGTTCAAAACCATCAACCGAAACTGTCAACATACATTTCTTCAGTGTTTAAGTGATTTTGGTCGTCACATTCACAATGATCAAGTGAGTAATTCTTCATGTCCAATGCAGAGTTTTGAGAAAAAAGCATTACATCATCCAGGTCGATCTGATTTTTCATTTTTTCCAAAGAGATTTTAAACCGTGGAAGAGATTAAAGAGAATGCAAGGAAGCAATTGATGGCAATTCTAGGAGAAGACTTTACTGATGGCTTTAAAAGGTTGAACGGTACTTTGGATATGTGTGCAGATCCCAAGGGAGTACTTCGAAGGTGACTAAGATGCCATTATACTAGGTAGGTTATTTGTAACTGCAATGTAAGTTGGCAGTTCTATCAATAGCAGGAATTTATTCTCAAGACCAGAATCAAAATGGTTAACAGCAAGAATAAAGTAATTTGAAGAGAGAGTGGTTAAAGAGAGATGGACAGCATTCCTAACAAAGAAGAAAGCTGTTATCCCAATAAGTGGTGGGGATAATAAGAGAGAGAAAGTGTGGGTGAAAATATAACTTTTCCAATTTCCAATGAATCATATTAAATTTTGAACAATATCTTACATTTTGTTTTTGATGCAATGATTGCTTATTATTGTTTCAGACATTTTAATGGGGATTACCTTGAAAAATCAATTAGAAACAAATAGTTTTATTACAGGAACAAAAGGTGACAAATATTGCCAAATGCTGTCTAAAATTGTACATACAATGTTGCAGGTTTTGAACAGAGTCTGTTCTTTTTCTTGTTTTGTTAATAAAATAATGTCTGGAAACTTTCCGGACAGATCTCATTTAATGTAATTATAAAGTATCTTTGATTTGCAGCAAAGCAAACTCAATTAGTTCAATTATGCATGTCTAATGTTCAACATCCAAGAATCATAGAAGTGTGGAAAATCCAAATCAATATTTCATCTGGCAATAAATTACGAAATCATGTGTGCACATGGCTGTCAGTATCCAGAGAATCAGTTCCTGACCCACTTGTCATCATGTTTGCAACACTTTCAACACCAACCAAGTTTATTGCTTTTGACATTAGGAATTAGAAGAAAAAAAGAAAAAAAGAACCACTAATGAATTCCAATCCTACTAATTAAACAGAAGCAAACTACAAAATAAATTTGGTTCATGTTAAGTGTGGGAATGTTATGACTATTTTTGCTTCTTTTCCTTCTTTCTCTGCTTTGGTAGCTCGACAAGAGCAAGATTTTTCCTGAAATCCAGATGTTCCATGCAGATACAAAGACTCTCAAAAGAAACCTACTTGAGAATCTCTAAAATTAAGTCAAACAGGTTTGGTTAGTCACTCGATAGAAACTGTCATGCCACCAATGTCCTTTGGCAGATTGTAGTGTTAAGGATTATCAATTAAAAATTGGAAATAGGGGTGATCAATGAAGAAATTTTGTAAAGCTGTGACCACTAAAAAAAACTCCAAATTTAAGAAGAAAACAAGCGTGAATACTGCAGGACGCAGATAGAGAGACCAATTTAGCATGAAACTGCATTGCAAATTGAACCCCCACTGAAAACCTGAGGATGTAAAAGAACAGAAAATGAATAGGGATAAGGAGCAAACGTTGAAATTTTCAGCTTTCTAGCTATGCAGCATGTATGCATGATCGATACATACATACAGCCAGCCAGACTAACACAAAAACTGAAGAAACCTATGTTGATGTTGACAGTTTTGGTTGATGGTTTCTAATAAATCATGATAGAAATTGATCTTATCTTGATTAGAAGGAAGGTCAACATACCCTTGGTCTGCCTGAAGAGTATCTAGCAATTTAATGATAACAAAATAGTGGCCTACCTAGCTTCAAAGTACATTACTTGGAACCTCAAACACTTGACACACAGCACCAAAAAACAGTCTGCAAAGTCCTCTAACCAGATCACCATTAGATGCTGAGTTGCATTCTCCTTAATCTAACACACACTTAAAATCACAGGAAGCCAATTATGCACTGTGAGGAAGGAGAGGCTGACAGGCCAGGATGATACCATGTTTTACCGGAAAAACAACACCAAGATATAAAGAATGGACAGGTTTGGTCATTGTGAATGCAATGGTGACACAGTACACTAGCTCACTCAATGGCATTTCACTACTGACAGAGCAGCCCTCCCTGGAAGAGTGTCTGTTCATGCATGTCCGGTAAGGCCCCCTGTAATTAGTTATCAAGTTAAATTACAGGCTGTATATCCAGTTTTTTGAGATATTCAAAATGCTTGGAAACTTCAGTGAAGCAACAGAATATAAGTAAATATTTCAGAGTAATCCACTTATCTCTCTATTTTAGACACAAAGACATTTCATCAAAGTAACATCAATCAAGATGAAGGTAAATAGCAGCAAAAAATTAATAATAGAAAATTTAGTTATCAAACTCCAGAATAACTTTGTTATGGCTTTTTGTCTGTTTTCTGAGAAAAGATCTTGTCATTAATATGTATTGATTCATTCGAACTATTGTTCTCATCTTCGTTGTTATAGATGTTATAACAGAAACAAAGTTTCAGTCATGAACCCTTGGTCCTTCTTCATGTGTCTAGGGGATGTATTGTATTCATTGATGCCATTTATATCGTTCCTGTGGTATCGTTTTTGCTCATTCATGCTTAACCAGAGTATATCCGAATTTTACTACCTGATCCAGGGATTGAGGTTGTAATCACCAGGTAACTGCAACACTTAACAAAAGCCTATTTCAAAGAATTTCCAAAAGAAAAGAGGCTGAGGAGAAGGGAAGCCAAAAAGTTATGATAAAGACAGCAAATATGAAGAATCTGGTCAGAATAAATCTATGTATAATGGTAACAACTTGTCTTAAACAGAAATTGAGAAAAAAAAAGAAGGCCGAGAGAGCACAGCAGTAAAAGAAAAGTTATGGTAAAGTTAACAAAGATGAAGAATCTAGTATGGATGAATCAATCTGTAATAGTAACAATATTTCATTCTTTTGATTGATCTATCTCTACACAATAGATCTTTAGTTTTTCTTACTGTGGAACATGACAAAACAGAAAATATATGCTTGCATAAAGAACAATATCTGAAACATTAATCCCATTTGCCAAAAGTCAACAGAGATGTGTAAGGAAGAAAAGGTTTCAATAGTTGGATATCATATAGGTGAATCACCAGATGAGAATACAACAGCCCAGCAGACTCAAAAAGACAATTACAACTTATTTCTATGAATTCTTTGTATAAATTACAGTACATTTATAAGCATAACAATTGCTGACTAAGCTACTAATCATATAATCAAAGAGAAAATGATACAATTAATACAATAATACAATTATGTCTGGCACCAGAAGGCAATTTATTGATACAGCCAGAATGCGCTTTTTTGTCTGAGATATGCTTGGGTGTTACTATTTGATGAATAGTCATTCAATGAAGAGTAGTTTTGATTTGTAAGCCAGGGTTAGATAGCAGACAGTACGAGCTGTTTTAAGATACTTGACAATATAGGAAAGGATTGTTACTAATTACCTCCAAAAGGATGTATATATATTATGTATATGTATATATATATATATATATATATATATATATATATATATATATGTTTATGTAGATTTTTATGTATACGAAAATATGCAAATGTACAAAAACAAACATATATATATATATATATATATATATATATATATAAATTGCTTTATATTATAATGAAAGTCTATTTGAAATCATCACCATTCTTTTATTGTCCGTCGTTGGCATAGACCTTCTCCAGGATTTGCCATACCTCTCCATCGTGGGCATTACTGACCCAGTTCTTTTAAAATCTGTCTAGTTCGTCTCTCCATCTTGTACTCTGCTGGCCTCAGTTGTGCATGTAATCTCTGGGGATACATGTCGTAAGTTATAATATCCATCGGTTGTCTACTATTCTTGCAACATGACTAGCCCATGGCCATTAGAGTTTTCTAGTGAATTCTATGATGTCTCTGACTCCCGTTTTCTTCCTTATATACTGTGCTGTCTTGTGATCTCTCCATTTGAGGTTCAGTATGATTCTCTCATTTGCATGCTTCTCTCGTTGCATGCTTCTCAGTATGCATGTCTGTGTCTTGGCTAGGTTACATGTTTCAGCTCTGTAGGTGATTATCGGGAGGATGCATTGGTTGTTTTTCTTCTTGTTTTTGAAGGTTGAGCTTACTCTGCAAAAGACTTGCCATCCTAGAGTAATTCTTCTTTTGTAGTGGATATATCATTTGGCCTTGACAACATAAATAGAATAAACAATTAAAGAAAATGGGGCCACTGTAGGAATTGAACCTGTGACCTATAGGGTAGCTGCCTCAATGTAGCGTTGCTCTGACCATTGAGCTAACAAGCTGCCAGTAATACAAAGGCCAAAATAACTGCTCTAACTCCAAATTCTCATTTTGTTTATTTACGGTCTATATCTGCTCTATTTGTTTCTTTCAATGCGGATAATTATATCATGAAGAAATGGGATATATGATCCGAGAGGAATGATTATAAGTCACGTCATATTATATTGAACGCAGGTTTGATTCCTGTAGTGGCCCTATTTTCTTTGATTGTTTATTCTATTTACATTGTCTAGGCCAAGTAATACACTCACTGTGTAATAATGGGAGATCATTTCATACAGAGTTTCAATAAGATATGATGCAATTTTGATCATTTCTGTCTGATGATACATCCATTTTTTAATAATATAACATATATATATATATATATATATATACACAAATATATGCAGATATGCAAAAACAAGCATATATATATATTTATATATATATATCTCCATCGCATCTAAATTTGAAGTCATGTTACATTCCATCAAAGAATGAATATGGATAGAATGAATTCTGTTTATGACATCACTGGCATTTTCTACTTGGAAACATTTAAAATAGAGTAGAATCACCTAGATTCTGAAAAATGTAGTTGTTATTAAGAGACCTTTCTAAATAAAACCCACAAAAGATAAAAAAAATCAGAGGAAGTTTAATGGAGTACTGATGCCAATTTTCAAGTCTGTAGACAAAATGGTGTTGCAAAGAACACAGGAACACACATACATAAACAAACACATGAACACACGCAAACATAGATAGAATCTGTCGCCATCTTTGCTGCCAATGATTATTCAATCAATCTATACTCATATTTGAGCTTTTTGTTTGTTCGTTCATTTGTGCCTCTTCACCCCCAAACTAATCAGCCTATTGACCTGTTATTATGCATGTAGACTGATGATAGATCAACTCAATACATAGGCTATATGAGATTGGCCTCGGAGATCATTCAAGATCATCAGAGGTCATATCTAGGCAGTTTCCGGAGTTGTGCATAACAATTTTGCACCAAGGATGCTGTAATTTAGCATATGGACACATCTTCTCTCATCAAAGGTAACAGTCTAATTGAGGCTGACCTTGGAGCTCATTCAGGGTCACCAGACATCATTTCTGGTCATTTAAAAACAATTTTTTTTGCCAATAATTTTGCATCTATGAAACTAAAAATTGGGCACAGAAGTACATCTTTTCATCAAAGTCATAAGCAATGTGATATTGACCTCAGAAGCCATTTGAGGTCACTTGAAATTATTTTTAGTCATTTCGAGCCAATTTTCCCAGTTGTTAATCATAATTCAGCACCTATGGAAACGAAATTTTGCATAAAGGTAGATTCTTTCATGGCCAAAGTATTTAGAAATGTTATTTTCATATCACGGTCATTTGAAGTCAACATATTTCATTTTTGGTCATTCCTGGTGAATTTTCAAAGTTGTTGGCCACATTATTGCACCTAGGGTGGAGAAATTCTACATAGAGATACATCTTTACATTGCAAAAGTTATACACAATTTGAGGTTGATGCTAAAGTTCATTTTTGGAAATTGTAACAAGGCACAAGGTCAATCACTCAGGATCACTGGCCTTTGCCTAACTCCTCCATGCTTCTCAAATGATTTGCTCCATATTGTTTGTTTGAGGGTTGGATCCCCAATCAACCTTTCTGTACTGACACCTAATGGAAGAAACACTTATGTCATCCATTCAGAAGCCCTTTGATTATTCTTTTTTATGCATCATAACATTTCTTCCGTTAAAGCTACATTTTCATTTGTACATAGTGTAAATAATCATTTTTACATATGCTAAGTCGTGCAAGAGGAAATATATCTTCCTCTTCGGTTATATTTTGAGTTATTTTTCCCCATGGGAAATGCAGCATAACCTTGCTAGTATATACATATATATAGAGAGAGAAGGTGAGGGAAGAATTATCATTAATTATTATATACTAGCTGAAGTACCCATGTATGCCAGCTGTAATATTCAAGGAGTAAAAAAAGGACAAAAGCTTTCAGTAAAAAAATGTTTTGCTTCACTTCTGACTTTCTAAAGGTGAGGAAGGGTCTCCCTTCACTTTTGATCCATAACCAGGGGGGGGCATGGGAGATAATTTTTAATATTTAATAATATTTAAAATTGACCCCTCAAAGGGGAGTAAAAAGTCTAACTTCACTTTTGACCACTTGAAGGGGAAAAAAGTTTTCTCTTATTTTTAATCTCATGAAAGAATAAAAAGTCTCCCTCTTGTTTTAATCCCTTGAAGGGAGAAAAAGTCTCCTTTTATCTTTAACCCCTTAAAGAGGGGAAAGGTTTTGTTCCATTTTTGACCCCTTAAAGGTGGAAAAGGTCTCCCTTTACTTTTGATCCCTTGAAGAATTATATATAAACGTATAAGAAGATATGTTGATGTATTAATAAAAGTCATATTGTAAATAGGAACCCCCTCTAAAACCCTTGAATTTTTTTAAAAAACTTTTTACTTTAGATCTTCCCCTAGATCCATTGATTATGCATACCAAATTTGGTCTAACTGCGCCCATGTTTAGGTGTTTTTATAGTGTGAGAGACAAACAGACACACACAGAGATGACATGACACCTCTCACTTACATATACTGATATATATTTATGAAAGACCTGTAGATTGTTCTCTCTCCCTCTCTCTCTCTCTCTCTATATATATATATATATATATATATATATATATATAAATATATATATACATATATATATGTATATATATATATATATATATATATATGAATATATATATACATATATATATATATATATATATATGTGTGTGTGTGTGTGTGTGTGTGTGTGTGTGTGTGTGTGTGTGTGTGTACAAATATGAGAGAGAATAACCAAGAGAAAGCATATTCACATCAGAAGCAAGTAGATTCAGTCGTCTCATGTCTTGGTTCAGTATTATAGTTTTTTACCTATTGGTTGGAAGTTCTCTCAAACAGTGAATCCAACTGAAGCAAATGGTATCACAAGGATGATCCAACAATTACGACATATCGCCTTGCATGGACAGTGGAATGAAAATAGTCTACGCCTGAGGATTGAATAAAGGATCCAACTCAGAATTGCAAGAACATTACCGAATACGACAGACACCTGAAGAAGGCAAGAGAGTATAGTGGTCGAAACATTGTGACCATGACAAATAAGATGAAGACAACTGTTCATATGAATCAGAGTATAAAAA
Organism: Thysanoteuthis rhombus; assembly: GCA_963457665.1. Lineage (NCBI taxonomy): Eukaryota > Metazoa > Mollusca > Cephalopoda > Oegopsida > Thysanoteuthidae > Thysanoteuthis > Thysanoteuthis major. Next base: position 32,171,439 of record OY735231.1, on the reverse strand, counting down.
TAATTATTTCTCATCTCGGAAATTCCAACAGGAAGGACATGATTTTTGTATTTTCTGTTGCTGAAAAAAGATTAGAAAACTGACACAACACAATCTTTCTCCCAACCCCCTGTGCCAAGCTAAACTATGCCTAATAAATATCTACAAATGAAAACTTATTGATGTTAACCACAAAAAACTTCATTCCTTGCAAGCCAAATATAAAGAAGGATGAGCTAAATGTATACAAAGAAACAATGGTGAAGTACTGAAACATTTAAATTTAGAGGCAAGGCATTTCCGACTTGAGCTCATTCAAAAAAAATATACATCAGCTAAAAAGTTGACAGAATTTCTTTCACTGAATTTTCTTTAAATTTTAGATATTTTTTTCTTTTATTCAAATTTGCTCTTTATTTTTTTAATGTTTGCCATTTCAATTCAAGTCCAAGGAAGGATTTGCTATTTAAAAAACATCCTTTACTTTCTTCTGAACTGAATGCTGCACAATTCTGCAGAGAAAGACTTGATTGGATTTACATTTTTACGCAATCCTAAGTTTTGTTGATAGGCAGAGTAAAGGACTGAAAGATACAACATCTGAGGTTCCATAAAAAGCAGATGAGCAAAAAAACAAATGAAATACAGTCAGATGAATGTTGAATACTGATACTCTGGAATTTAACACTTTTGAACTTGACCGTATTATGCATTCGGTCATTCAAACTCAGTTGTTTCATTATCATGTGACACTTAAAGCAATGAATCATGTCTCCATTTCTCAAACGATCCATGGAGACCATTTTATTGTTTGGAGCTGTAGTGTCCACTATACCTTAAATTAAGAATTAAATACAAAACCCTTCTTTTAGTTAGATATCAAAAACATCACTTCCTACGACAACCCTTTCATAAAACCCCTGGACACACATAGTCAAATGCTCATTGGCGCCGACACCTTTAGCTGTTAACACTTTTGGCCCTGGCACTTATCGCTTGTTACTCTCTCTCTCCCTCTCTCTCTTGCTCTCTAAGATCGTATCAATGTTATCATTATATGTATTTGATTTTCATTCGTTATTTGTCATTAATGTTCCTGTATTGAATGTACGTCTTACTTGTCCATCCAAATACTCGTATATGTCCTTTTTACTGTTTCATCTCCACAACTACATTCATAATCGGTGCGCATTCTCTTTATATATCTCCCTTCCTTCATTAACTTTTCCACTAACGCCCACATGGGCTCATAATTCTAGCAGGCATCCATCTTCAACCAGAACAATCCAGAAGTATAATTTCTACCAACAGTTCACTTCCCAACCAGAATATATCCAACAAATTGGTGACCTTTCTACATAAATAGATTCGATAAAACCTTAAGATGAAAATTCGAAGGTGAATCTAGAAAAGATGATGCTTTCAAAATTTAATTTCAACTCTCGAAAATCGTGAACTTTCAATCCAACGACAAAGAAATCCTACAACACTGACCTTTTCACACCCTCATGCAAAAGTTTTTTCTACAAAATTGACAGAAAACCTTCATTTGTTTCAACACAAGATTTCAGGAAAACATCACTAGTTTTGACACAAGAACAGATTTTCCACGAAAAACATTCCATCATCCCAAAACGGACTCATTTCTTTGAACTTAGCACTGATGCTTCGACCAATTACATATTTGTTTCTTGTGGACACCAACTACTACTACAATGACCATAGTAAACGCCCTCCATATGCACATTCGCATACATACGCTTGCATGAACACTACTACAAATTAGCACGCATTGTACCACGCATCGACACTCATTTGCTTGACCAAACTTTTCATACATATATACAATGGCACTCCATGTGCCGTCTACATCAACAGTAATATTTACACAAATTCTTTTTTTTGTGATAACTTGCTACAGTTTTGCTCACGCAAACTTTTGATACACATACAAAAACTTTTTCGAACAATTTGCAAACAAAGAATTTTCCATACAGCATTCATCTGGAAAACAGAGACTTTTTGTTTTATAACAGGAACCTATGTGAACATTTTGTTGTGCAACTTTATTTGGTTTTTACAGCCAAACCTTTGCTAACATTTATTATTATTCTTTGTAATTGATTTTTACAAAATTTTGTCCATGATTTTTATCCTCGCATTGTTGAAACCTTCTTTGATGTCTATTTACTTTCCTTCACCTGTGTATTTCTTACTTTTTCTGATTTTAAATCCTCTTTGCAGCCCTCTGGACTGCAAGGGTGGGGGGGGGGTAGTACAGTAGCACCCCCTATAATTTTAGCTAGGAATTAAATACAAAACCCTTCTTTCAGCTAGGTATTAAAAACATCACTTCCTACGACAACCCCTTTATCAAAGCTCTGGACACACATAGTCAAATGCTGATTGGCACTGGCACTGGCACTGGCACCTCTAGCTGGTTACATCTTTTGGCCCAGCAATAGCTGCCGGCTTCTCTTTCTCTTCTTTTCCTTTTCCCTAAGATTGATATGCATTCCTCAACTATTCCTACCAATCATAATATAAGAACCATTCTATCTTCAAACTGTTGACCTTCCAATCTGTATATCTCTGCCAGAGCAATTCTGGATTTTTACGTGCCCAGGACGCTAGCTTGACACCTAAAACGGATTGCCTTACAGGACTAATTGGCTCTGAACAACCCAGCTATTTATCCATAGCATGGGGTGGATTCATACCTTTCCCAAACCAGAGTTTGAACCTGGTTTGCTGATTCCATACTCCATGCAGTTAATTGTTAGGCCAATAGTGTAGCAAGGGTTCTCAGGCGGCACCCTAGGGCAGTTGAGCTATATCCTAGGAGAAGGCATAATCATTTATAAACAGGCATTATAGGCCAAAGGGAATTTTGCACCCTATCACACCTGATCCCAGGGGGCAACTGCCGCCTTTCATCCCCAACCTTGCTATGCCTCTGCGTTAGGCCATCCGCACTTTGAAAGCCACTCTGTTATATATTAGAATTTCTTCAAAATCAACTTTGAATTCCAATTTAACAACCATAACCAACAAAGCTTTAGATACACTTTTGGTCATACAGCTTTGTACATAGATTTGTAAATTGGCATCAGTTTGTTTTTGTTTTAAAAAAAAGCTCTTTTGACCTTTTGGGCATCTTATTTTTGCAGCTATAGTTATTTTGATAACATCTAGATTCATTTTTTTCACTCTTTTTTAGATGCTTTCCAGTAGAAAACGTCAGTGATGTCATGAATAGAATTTATTCAGATATAGAAAGTTTTCACATGACTTCAAATTTTGATGCAAGTTGTTCAATCATTGACAGTGAAGGTTATAGGAGTTATTGTTGTGTTATTTGAATTTGAATCTTATTTCCCAACATTATTTGCTTCTCCAATCTAAATTCAAGAGACGAATTGAATCTGAAAGGCATTCTTTATTCTATTTAAGCCATTGCACGATCCTGAAATTTGAAAGAAAATTAACTGTCAACAAACACAGCAGCTGCTATGTGTACTCTGATAAGAATAAAGCAGAAGGGAAATGACTCAACAAATAATAGATGCAGAGATAACAACACAAGATATAAGCATAATGTTTTCAGAATAAAGAAGCAAAGTAAATTTATTTCCCTTTGTTTTCTTTCATTTTCTACTCTACCAACCTAATATGTCAGCTGAAAAGGACTTTTGCAAGGGTTAATGATCTTATAGTGAAGTAGTGAGCTACAGAATAAAAAAATACATGAGTTACTTTTCTACAGTCGAGAAACCTCGATTCAGTTGGTTGTAGACTTGAGAGAGAGAGAGAGAGGAAAAGAGGCTGAACAAGGGAGAAGGTTTCTTGTTTCAAATCGTCTGACCACCTCCAACATTGAGGTCATAGGAACCAAGCAGCGATCAGTGAGATGTGGGGTCTTTATTCAATCCTCTCAAGTCACTGAATATAAGAGGAATTTTATGTTCATCATTATATCCATTACTCTCTTGGTGGAGTCAAATTTCTGAATATATCTGCTAAGAATATTGTGCTCTTCATTGTACCCCCCAATTTTTCGATCTTGCTTAAGACAAAGCTAAGCTCAGTAAATATCACCTATGGATATGGTGTTCTTCACTTCATCCCCTAATATACTTTGATCTTATGTAAGACTATGCTAAGCTCAGTAAATATCACCTATGGATATTGTGCTTTTCACTTTATTCCCTAATATATTTTGATCTTGTGTAAGACTATGCTAAGCTTAGTAAATGTCTCCTATGGATATTGTGCTCTTCACTTCATCCCCAAATATATTTCGATCTTGTGTAAGACTAAGCTAAGCTTAGTAAATGTCTCCTATGGATATTGTGCTCTTCACTTCATCCCCAAATATATTTCGATCTTGTGTAAGACTATGCTAAGCTTAGTAAATGTCTCCTATGGATATTGTGCTCTTCACTTCATCCCCAAATATATTTCGATCTTGTGTAAGACTATGCTAAGCTTAGTAAATGTCTCCTATGGATATTGTGCTCTTCACTTCATCCCCAAATATATTTCAATCTTGTGTAAGACTAAGCTAAGCTTAGTAAATGTCTCCTATGGATATTGTGCACTTCACAGTATTCCCTAATATTTTGACCCTGTATAAGACTATGTTGAATTTAATGAATACTTCCTATGGATATTACACATTTTACTGTGTCTCTTATTATTATGACCTCGTGCCAACATTTTTCCCATTAAGTGGGAGGCGCATTTCTGCTTTTATACAGACCAGAAAAATAAATTACGTTGTAGGAAGAAGAATGATTTGCTTTTTTCTTTTTAATCTATTGTTCAGTGTTATCATTGATTGCTTTTTTCTCTACACATGTATTGTTCAAGTTTGTTCATGGTTCATTTTACGCAAAATGAAGAAATCAATGTCTAAAAGAGAAAAAAAAACCTGCCTACCTTGTTGGCCAATTTCAATTCCTGTTTTAGAATCTGGCACTGATTCCGCCAGTCAGCCATCTTGGATTCTGTTTGCTTAAATTTCTCCTGCATACTTTTGAATTCTACAGCAGTCTGGAAAAAGAATAAAGCAATTTCCATTATGATAATATCTTTAGAAAGTACTAGACACATGAAGCATAAGGTTATCTCTACACAGAAAGATTGGACTCACGATAAATGGCATACAATAAATGCTGAACTATAAGACAAATCTTTTACAAGATAATTTGGAGGACTACCACTCACTGCAACTCATCCAAGACCCATAACTGTCCATATCAAGCTTCTACCAATGGTGCCCGAGTCATAACAGTGCATTGGATGAAGTATAATATTTGCATAGATTTTTTTAAAATTGAATGGCCGTCTTGTATACCAGTGTTTGCAGTACATTCCCAGGATGTAAGCAAGTGCTCTTCTCATTTAGACTGGAAATCAACTTTGTCATAAATGATCTTTTCTACATGTACAATGTATTTAGATACCTGACTACACAGACATGAAATACATATGGGTGTGTATTTATATATATATATATATATATATATATATATATATATATATATATATATATATGTATGTATATATACATGACATTGAAAAATAGCAATATATGTCTATATATATTAGGTTGGAAAGAAAGTCCTGTCACATTTTTGCTGTGATAACTTTGAGGCTATTTCTTGATCATGAAAGATGCAACTAACCATGAAATCTTCTGTTCTCATCATTGCCCTTTTCTTTCAGAAATATTCAATGTTCAGTTGGAGAAAATTCAAATTGTTTCCACCCCACAAAATGAGCATAGACAAAACACAATTGAGACTTTGCATGCTTTATAAGTTCACAAAGGATCTATCAGGAATATCTGTACTGTCTATGGAAATAGAGCCTCAAGTGTTAGGACGTGCCAGTGATGATTTGTCTCATTTGGTTTTCCTTAGAAAATTACCCTTGTTGTAGACAGCCAACTTCAATCAAAAATCAAATTCTCTTAAGCTGACAACACAAGAAATGGTAGACCAGTTCAATACAACCCATACAACCATCATAAGCCACCTTCATCGGCTCAGTAGAGTGTCAAAACATGATCAATGGTTTCCGCATAGTCTGACCAGTTCTCAACTCAATCAGAGAGTCACCATCTGTTCATCATGGAAGACTAGAAACACTATCAGAGCATTTCTAAAAAGAATGGTTACTAGTTATGAAAAGTGGATTCTTTATAATCATATTTAGTGAAAGAGACAATGGCTTCAACCCAAGGGGAAGTCTGCGTCTGTACTAAAACCAGGATTCCACCCTGAGATGGTAATGTTTTGTGTTTGGTTGGATATGTAGGTTATCAATCATGAAGTGTTAAATGGTAATTACTGAGAGACATTGTCGCCAATTGGAAGCTTTGCATCAGTCATTGTTAAAAAAGTAAGCTACACTAGTCAATCAGAAGGGTGTTTTACTCTAGCATGATAACGCCACATGTTGCGAGAGGCACTCAAGAAAAGATTCTGAGCCTGAATTTGGAAGTTTTCTCTCATTCTTTGAACTCCCCAGGCCTTGTTCCATCAAATTATCACTTTTTCTGATGTTTACAATATTCCCAGATCAAGAAACAATTCACCAATTATGAAGAGGTTAGAAATCACATGTAAATAGAACTTGTTACAAGTGGCCATCTCAAAGACCTTATCCCAGAATACTATTGATATTATCATAATGTTTTTTGCCTCAAAACACAAAGAATACTATGCACTAAAAACTTCCTTACTAGATGGGATTATGTTATTGAAAATTAAGTAAAATATTACCTTGATTGAATATGACAACTATCATTAATTAGTCTTAGTCTTTCTAACCTAATGTGTGTGTGTATGTATTTATAAATATATATATATATATATATATATATATATATATATATATATATATATATATTGATATATTGATATATTGATATATATATATTGATATATATATTGATATATATATTGAAAAAAAAAGTGTTTACGGAAAAATAAAGAATGAAAGCTGTGTGATTAAACTTCAGCTTCTATAACCAGTGGTCATCAAGACCTAATTGATAAGGCAGCGGCCCAGGACAGGTAGGCTTCCCAAGGAGAAAGTAAGTGAGTTTGAATCTTGTCGGAGACCTATTTCTTACTTCCGATCCAAACTACTTACAAATATTTTTATTTGTTGAATGTTTCAGATACACAAAGTCCATTTTCAAGTAATTGAATCACCATAGCCCCGCCAATGGCCTGCAAGACTAACCAGCCAAGTAAGCTACAGATTGAATTATCATAATCCCACAAATGGCCCACTCAACCAACCAGCCAAGTGGGCTACAGTTTCTTCTCTCTTCGTTCATCAGTGTCTGTGTCTGTGTGTCTCTGGATGTCCCTGGTCACGTTTTTGGGGCTGCAACCTTGGAAATTTGTATGAATACACCACTAAGCACCATCTAAAAACCTTCTGTTTTTGTTTTTTCCAAAAAGTGCATCTAGGAATCTTTATGGTCATTTTGGACCAACAATGCCTAAATCTTGTGCTCGAAAGCTTTTTCAAGATAATTCTAAATAAAAAAATAATATTTTTCTAGATAATTTTAAGTAATTCTTTTAGATGATTAGCTCTGTTGAATGCACTGGCAACAGTGTCTTATTTGTACAAGGTAAAGATACTATTATTTGGTTTTGCCTACATTCAAGACATTTCATCCAAAATATTGGATCACCTGCTTACCTACAAATTTATAGTTCAATTCTGCTTTTGCTCTGAGAGTCATTTGGGTCAAGAAGTTAAATTTTGTTTTGTAGAAGTAGAATTTGATAGATTAGCATGCAAGCCATTGTTAGGGATTTGTTTCTTTACTGCGGTTCATTTTTCACAAAGCCAGACGGTGAATAAAACTAGCATGTTGAGCTCCCAATAAATCTCTGGCATTGTTCCTATTCACCATTCAAATGCTCTATCAATAATAACATCATTTTTACTTTATTTGCTCTGCTAGACATGATGAAACTTATTGATTATGTATAACAATTTCAGTTCAAGATGAAAAATCATTACACCAAGCAGTTATAATAGTAAAAAATGTACCCAATATCAATATACAAAACTCTAATCGATTCTAAATCAGACAGACCCCAGAGTAAGATCAAATGATTGGATACATAAAATTAGGAGGTACAAATTGTCAATCGTTCAAAATTAAGGCAAGTATTATTGAGAGAATAGAACTATGGAATCATTGTGACCCCGCAAAAGGCCCAACCGACCAACCATCCAAGTCGGTTACAGATTACAGGAAAAGGACTATTGAATATATAATGTAGATGTATTGGTAATGATTTTACTATGAAAATGCATTGAAAATAGGGAAAAAAGCGATTGTAAGTGATCAGGAATTAGTGCAAGCATTAAGGATAGAATAGGATTGTTATATGTGTAATGTGGATATCAGAAACTGTCAAAATAGGTTTTCTATCAGTTTTCAAGCTGGTCTATCTGGTTATGTATGTAAGTATGTATGTATGTATCAAGCATACAGGTCCCCCTTATGTAGCTAAAGGACTGAAAATTTAAACATTTACTCCTTTTTATGTCTACAAAAAAATCTTTTTTCAAATTTTTTTTGGGAGGGGGAGTTTGCGATGTAAGTTTATGGTAAACTGATTCCCTAGTTTGTATCTGTTTCTTTCTAGGAAATTCAGACTTTTAATGATCCCTGCCCAACAACATATGAGTGAAGTAACTTATTCATTGATCACCTCTTTTTCCAAACTTCAATTGATCAGTCCGAACATGGAATGCTTACAAGAGACTTTGGTCACCTGACAGTTTCTATTGATTGACTAACCAGACTTTTATTGATTTTTATGATAGGAATGCATTGAAAATACAAAGAAAAGGATTGTCAGTGGTCTGGAATTATTGCAAGCATTAATGACAGAACACGGTCATTGTATGTATAATGCAAACATATTACAGATGATTTTACTATAGAAATGTATGTAAATCAGAAACAAAGTGATTGTTAGTGATCAGGAATTGATGCAAGCATTACTGATAGAATGGGATTATTATATGTTTAAAGTAAATGTATTGTCAATGGTCATGACTGTATAATTTTCCTTATTCTGCCTCAGTTTTTTTCTCAAACCTTTTGTTCTTCGCTGAGTTCCACAGGTAGTCTTACATGACATTCCTTTGGGTTCGCTGCCTACAAAAGAGAAAAAGAACCATTTGATCCTGGAGAAACTCGAAAAAACATAAAACATTTAGCAAGTAAGGTATTTTTTTAAAATGAAATACAGTCACCTCTTCCTGAAGTGCACCTTAACACTGAAATTTTACGCTTAAGTGAAAGAAATTGATTTTGTTCCAGTGAAAGGCTGGGATAATAAGAACTAGTAACACAAAGAATATCAGTAGATATTAACTATAGACCAGTGCCAACAAAGTTTGAATTTATTTGCCAAATCTAAAATATACACACAGACATCTTTTGCTGTCTTTAGAAACAGTCAACAAAAACTGTCAGCCAAACTGTCGATATAGGTTTCTTCAGTTTTCAAATTGGTCTGGCTGGCTATGTATATATATATATATATATATATATATATATGTATCATGTGGACAGGACACACCGATTATCTCTAGAAAAAACTTTTTTTTTGTTTTTTTAAAATCCCCCACAAGTGTTTTTATTGGGGGGGGGGTAAATTTACAATGTAAGTTTATGCTAAAATGATCATTAATTTGTGCCTGTGCGTTTTTCAAGTTTTAAATTTTTCAGTGATCCAACAAAAGGTGAGACAAATAACTAATTTATCGATGACACCATACTCCAATGTTTTGATCGGTCACTTCCAACATGGCATGCTGCCAAAATATGTTTCTATTGAGCGACTAACCAGACCGGGGGATGGGTGATGAGGGCTTTGCAAGAATTAAAGCAATAAAACTAACCAATCATAAGCAAAATAGAAAGCGAGAAATATTTATTGCCTTTTGATGAAACTTTTGAAAATTAATGAAAACAGTGTAAGTATCAATTGCTACAATCAATATTTAGCCACTGACAACTTTATGTTGCTTTTTTTCTGCAGCCAGAGCATCATAAAATGCGAAGTTTGAAATTTAAATGGTAAACAGCAAAAAATAGCTGGGCAAAAAAATGAGAATATTTTTCACAGAAAATATTATATTTCGTTAAATTATTAACAGGCTTATGCAACTTTTGTGTGTACTATTGAGAAGTATACTGTTGCATTGGCATAAGTTAAGAAGAAATAATGTTGCAGCATTTTGTTATAACAATAGCTGGTTAATATTAAAAGCCTATGGTTAAAAGGTACATAAGTGGAAATGAAACTTGTTTGGAATTCAAGGGACTAAATCTGAGAAGGCAGTCCACAGTGAAAAAGAGCCTTAAATCAATATGTATTTGATACATGCAAAAGTTCATAGGACTCTCTTTCAAAAACTAAAGACAACATTTTCCTTCATTTGCTACTTGAGAAAGAGGATGACAATGCTTCATCACCATTGCTTCTCTGACCATGTCTCAAGATTGCTCTTACAACATCTTTCAGCTTCCTCACTCTCCCATTATGCTCTCTGTCAATTATCTGAACCTCATCCCAGTGAGGGTAATGCATACCCTTCCCATAACCAAGGGTGGGTATATTTTACGTTGAAGGGTGCAAATCTGTTTTACGATTCCAACAGGTTCATTAAAGGCTTCATAGGTATTTCATAACTGTAGAATCAGTATTCTTTCTTTCTTTCTTTTTTTAATACCCAATACAGATTTTGTGAAAAATCGAAGAGCCTAAAACTGAAGCACACATCCCCAACAGCACAGCCTTACTAGCAATGCTGTCTGGCTGTGAAACATGGTCATTGACAAAAAACGAAGAGCAAGACCTAGCAGTCATTCTTGGAGCAATGGAACGAAGCATTCTTGATGTATCACTCTAGGAGCATATACTGAATGAACATAAATAAGAAATGTTGTCATAACCAAAGACGTCACTCTCAAAGGTCAACTGCAAAAGCTACGATGGATCAGCCACAAATGATAAATGTCCAGACAGATATGGAAGAGAGGAAGAACCTGGCAAAATGTGGCTAGAAATAGAAGTGAATGGTTCAGGATAATCGGCAGGCAAGCTGAGGGACCAATCGGATGAAGGATGAAGGAGAATCAGTATATTTTGTGTTAGGCACTTTGGGCAAACCATGATACGAGGTCTGCATCCAGCCGTTTTGAAAATCTCAAGAACCTGATGCATGGCCTAAATGTAACATGGCGACCAATTAGAGGGACCTTACTGCATATGCATGAACAGACACTCTCAGACTGTTTTGGTACTGCGTGACAATCATATTCACAGAGCAAGTTCAGATTTGGCTTCTTGCTACTTCTGGCTTTTCCCAAAGAGATTTTAGATCAAGACAAGATTAATGAGTTACAAAATAAGGCAATTGATAGTAATCCTGAAAGGTTACTTTGCAGACTGTTTTGAAGAGTGAAGGGAATGCTTGGATAAGTGTGCGAGATCCCAAAGTGGGTACTTCAAACTCTGTGAGGTCCCAAAGTGGATACCTTGATGGTACCATTGCCACGGGATATTTTTTAGTTAGAATTTAACATTTTCAAGACAGAACCTCATACGTACAAAATTAAGAAATTTTATCGGGAACTTAGGTTCACAAAGCACTGGAATGTATTTTAAATGTAACAAACCTGTAATTTTAAATCCTCACATTTTTTGGCCAATTGCTTACACTTGGTTTTTTCTGTCTCCATTTCAGCAACTGTCTCCCTCAATTTCTTGGATAATTCTACAATTTTCATTGCTGCTGTGTCACTTGTAAGGCCAGGCACTGGGAGATGAGAAATGTTTTATCAGCACAAAGTCAGTGTACCTACTGTACGTGAATAAATGAATGAAAGGGTCTTAAGAGGGTCAACATACCTAGAGTAAATAACTCGTCAATACAGCAACTTCTGTTATTATTACTACTAGTCTATGACTCATCACTTTGCTGATAGTTATCATAAGTGTACAACAACAAGCTTGGCTGATGGCTGCTACTGATACCATGAGTGTGACCGACAAGGTAGAAAGGAAGAGGGAGAGAAAATAAAGTTCGGTACTTTGATAAGAGGGTAGGAAGGGAGAGAGGGAAAATTAGGAAGTTTAATGAGAGTGTAAGAAGGGAGAGGGAAGAAAAGAAAGTTAGGTAATTCAAAAGGAGGGTAGGAAGGTTGAGAGGAGAAAAGAACGTTAGGTAGTCAAATGAGGGTAAGAAGGGAGAGGAAAGAAAGGAAAGTAGGAAGTTTAATATGAGGGTAGGAAGAGAGGGAGGAGAAAAGAAAGTTAGGTAATTTAATAAGAAATTAGGAAGAGAGAGGGAGAAAAGGAAGTAGTTTGATAAGAGGGTAGGAAGCCAGATGGAAGGAAAGAAAGTGAATTTATGGAGAGAGGCTGATGACTGCTATGAATTCTTTAAGTGACAGATATAGCTCTTACCATATATATGATGATTTTTGACTGCAGTTTGGCTAAAGTCATAAAACGTATTTACAAAAATGACAATTTTTTTCAAAATACACAATAATCAATTATGGTGGACATACCTCAATCTTGAAATATCAATAATGTGTTTGAAAATATAACCTCTTTTGTCATGAAACATACTGGAAGCAAGCTAGAATATCCTTTTCCAGGATATGTTAAAAATCATTTTCCATTCTCATAATTGAAAATTTATAATCATTAATTTTGATTAGATTGTACCCTCATCCTTACTTTCAGTTGCTTTTTATCACAACTTTGAATCGGACCGTAATCCTACTACAACAATTAAACAACGCAATTGGAAAATAAAGAGAAAGCCTATGGTGAGAATTAAACTCACACCCTCTTGCCATTTACTTCAATATTCATATGTAAGATATAGCAAAATCCAAAAGAACCCAAAATCAAAAACACTGATGGTTCCATGCATTTCAGATAAGGGGTACTCATTGTATAATACATAAGTAAAAATTGGGAAATTCAACACCAAACTTTGATGAAAGGTAGTATATCTCGGAATTTTTGAGATGAGGTATTATTATTATTTCTATTGATATTCAGACCATCCTCATCTTGGTTGTTTTTCATACAACGTTTTGGCCGTTGCACTCTACGGCCTTCGTCAGGTATCATCTGGTAGATTTGGGGAAGTAACGAACCGAACCCTTTATTTATCCGACGGGGGTATATTGACCGTACTCCCCTCTTAGCGTTAGTAGTATTGTTATATTGTCTCGCACTAGGATCGAACCTAGAACCATCAGATTACTTTACAGTAATTTGTCTGATGCTGTAACCACTGTGCTATGTGTCCATGTGGATAAATAAATAAATAAATCAAGGGTTCGGTTCATTACTTCCCCAAATCTACCAGATGATACCTGACGAAGGCTGTAGAGTGCAACAGCCGAAACGCTGTATGAAAAACAACCAAGATGAGGATGGTCCGAATATCAATAGAAATATTGATGAAAGGTGTTTGATTAAAAGAGTTTTTTCTATTATAAAATATCCAATATGCTAGCAGAATCTTTCTTAAGGACATTGTAACCAAGAGAAGTTGATATATTTTTAAAATATTTTATGGCCTCAAAAGATCAATTCTCCAAATGATACCAAAGGGAAAGCTCTCAGAAGGCACATACTCCTATCGACACCATACTTTTACTAAAATCTGAATGAAAATTAGTTCATATATTGGTACCCTGAAGAGGAGGTAACTTCAAGTTTCTGTTTTTCATATTTCGGACTAATATCCAGGGACGAATATCTTCCAATTGAAAAAGATCCCTGGATCCTCTCTAAAATTCAATTGATTATCCTTAGCCTATGGCCCATCTTTCCACAAAGTGGCATCAAAATTCAGTGAGAACTTTTGGAGATATTGCATGGACAAACAGAAGAATGTTTTTCATAGTAGGATGTTACAATGAAATCATCAAACTATGTTGCTCATGAGAGTCTAAATTTAGAATGAAATTTTTTTAGCTTGTTTTGGAAATAAGGGAAACTTAATGGACACATTTCAAGACGGAATAGAAATTGCAGAAAGGCTATGATTACATGCCTGGTCTTTAGCCAAAAAGTATTGAGTTTGCTTCTATGAGCCAAATTCAATCTTACAGTCACAGAGATCAGGTAACCAAGGCCAAAATCTTATTACAAGTATCATCTCTTTATATATTATATCTACCCAATACATATAAGATCTATCGGGGTGTGGAGTGGTGTAAAAGCACCAGTATATATATAGTACATATAGTATAAATCATGTTTGCAATATAGCATGATATAATGTAATATAAAGCAATGTCTGATAAGTGATAGATTTATTTCATAGAGTGCTCGATACATTCAATTTTATATTCTGAGAGTTGAGTTGGTTTAGAGTAGAGCTGGAACTATGATAGGAAACTACACAAACCAGTTTATGTTTCTGCCCTCCTGAGGGCAGAAACTTGTTTGTGTAGCAAATCCACTTCCTATATATATATATATATATATATATATATATATATATATATATATATATATATATTATTGTGTCATCCACAGACAGTTGTTTCATTGTACTACATCTCTTCAGTGTGGCTATAGACTTTCCATTATCCCATTCAGTACCATGAGGTAGGATTGAAACCTTCACTTCACTGTCCTTGATATCTTTATTTTTTATCTGTATTGATAATTCCATTCACTATGTTAGATATCGGGCACTGTGATCAAACATCTGCAACAGATAAAATCTGTTTTCATTCGTTTTCTGTTTGTTTTTTATACATTTTGAGAAAATATATGTATATATATGTATATCATTTTGTTTTATTTCTATAAATATTATTCATAATTTAGATTTTTTGAATTCACAAGAAAATGAAAGATTTCTGGAAAAAATTTTCTCACATTTCTCAATTAGTGTTTCAGGTTATCAGTTTTTGGGGACAAAATTTTCAAACACAAAAAATATGTGATGTTAAATTATTTCCTGGAAATAAGCTTGAAATCTTTTACATTTCAATCACAGTAAAGAAATTAATTGATAAAAATAGGGATTTTAATTTCTCAATAATCTAAGTTCATTTCCACCTTTTTTTCATTCAAACCCAAAATAGACATTTGAATGTTTTTGATTACGAAATCTATCACATTTGTAAGTTGGGAACTTGAGCACAACTAATACTGCCACCATATTTGTTAACACATAAGACACACTTTGAATGCCTGCCATCATATAATATAAAAGGTTTTGTTACTAACTTTTTTTTGTTGATTTTCTGTCATACTAAAGCAAACAGAAAGAATTAAAAAGGGTGCTGCTAACATGCATACACAAAATGGGCTTTGTCTGTGTGCAAGTGTTCACTGTAAGAACCAAGGTAACTGGTGATATCACTACTACTACTACTACTACTACTACTGATGATGATGTTTCAGTTTCATTTTTTACCAAATTCTGTTGCCTTATTGTACCAAAATTATCAACAAAAAAATATGAATATAATCAAGAGAAAAATAAATTTTGTTCATGGTCAGAATACATTAGTTTGCAATAAATACATTTATAGTAAAATATAATTGTAAAATTCACCCATTTGTAAATAATCCTGTCATTATCAACAGTTACTATACTAGTTATATGATAGTTAACAAGCTTATCTTGCAAACCACTTCACTGGTATCTTTATGACTGTGGCTTCATGCCAGCCTGAGCTAAGCTTACTAAATAACTATCATAGACACCCAACTGTAGCTATGATCTACAAGCTAGTGTTGTAGACTCAAAAATGGATAACTGTAGTGAGTTGTCCAATTTAGGATTGAAGCTTTTTGTCTCTTGAAATGCTGTGTTCAATTTTATGCATGTCTTGAAGAAAGGGTTTTACTTACTGCTGAGAGGAGATGCGTGTTCAGATTTGAATTTTTGGAGCTGACGTATTTCAAAGTCTTTTTCTTTTAGCAATTGAAAAAGTCTACCATTTTCATCTTTGAGCCCCTAAAAAAAGATCCATTTGTCAAAAGACTATATTCATTAATAGATAAGCATAGCAGACTTTCTCAAAACAAAGAATAACATTTCAAATTCTTAAAAAGATATATATGCAAATAATACATACATACACACATAGGAGGAGGTCAAATGATTCTGAATATGAATAAAGCAGTATTAATTAACTCTTAGTTTCATACAAGAAAATTCAGATGTTAATTACAAGGATAATAACTACTGATCAAAGTTACCTCCATTTTAACTTTAAGTAAAGTTTTTCATTTTTGTTTTTGACTAGAGTTTAACAAATGTGGTTTCCATCACAGAAGAGCTCAAGAACTCAGTTTCCACCAGTGTATGACATTAAAAGTTTATTTCAAAGTATTAAACAATTCCATTATGAGCAATTTTGCAATACAGGTAGTTTCCAAATTATGATGAAGTTCCATTCTGACCACATTGTTGTAAGTCAGTTCTGTAGTGAGTCATAGTAGTACAGTACCGAAATATTTATGCAGCAAGCTTAGGATCAAAGGTGACCAGGATACCTAGATTTTCCAGATTTGGGGACTAAGGCTTGATATATACTTAAAACATTAATAATGAATGAAAATAAGGAATGAAATTGTATCAAACAAATATGAATCATTGCACTTCAGTTTAATCAATATTAATCAACTAATCTTCATTTGAAGACGATACAACCATGCCATAAACAACTATGGATCTTCCCCACCCGATTCAAATGATCTTCCAAGTTTTCTGGAAGCCAGATGAATTCAAGTCTAGCCAGTTTCAAATGATGTTTCAAATTTTCTGGAAGCCAGATGAATTCAAGTCTAGCCAGTTTCAAATGATGTTTCAAATTTTCTGGAAGCCAGATGAATTCAAGTCTAGCCAGTTTCAAATGATGTTTCAAATTTTCTGGAAGCCAGATAAATTCAAGTCTAGCCAGTTTCAAATGATGTTTCAAATTTTCTGGAAGCCAGATGAATTCAAGTCTAGCCAGTTTCAAATGATGTTTCAAATTTTCTGGAAGCCAGATAAATTCAAGTCTAGCCAGTTTCAAATGATGTTTCAAATTTTCTGGAAGCCAGATGAATTCAAGTCTAGCCAGTTTCAAATGATGTTTCAAATTTTCTGGAAGCCAGATGAATTCAAGTCTAGCCAGTTTCAAATGATGTTTCAAATTTTCTGGAAGCCAGATGAATTCAAGTCTAGCCAGTTTCAAATGATGTTTCAAATTTTCTGGAAGCCAGATGAATTCAAGTCTAGCCAGTTTCAAATGATGTTTCAAATTTTCTGGAAGCCAGATAAATGGTCAGGTACTGTAGTATCATTTAATGTCAATGTCTTGAAAAATTCTGTTTTTTCTTTGTTTTTTGATAGAAACGACGTCACCTTGTGGTCAAAAGTGCAGAAAGGTGTCTACTGATGCTTTAAGAGCTACCACACATACAAATACAAGAGATGACTACAGGTTTATCTACATAATATTGCTATTGAGCAGCTGCTCGACATAGTAAATTTGGATCAGGCCAGGGATTCTCAATATGCATCAAAAGCAACCATATATTCATGCATTCTCTTCACCAATATAACATCTCTATGTGATAAGACATTTTATTAAGATGTTTCCAAATAAAAAGTCTCTACAATTATCACATTCTGTCGGAAATAAACCATCCAATCTAATACACATAATATACATAACATCTTTAGTAGAAAATATATTTAGTCATCTCATGAAGGATTCAAGTGTGGGTGATAGTAATGCATGAATGTTGAAATACAAGAACTAACTGTATTTCAAATGACACAGATTCCAATTTGAAAGTTGGTCATTTAAATAAATAAGAAGGAAATCACAATAGGTTCAAGAAAATTATATCAAATTTATACAAAATATTTTCAAGGATGCCTTGACAATGTTTAGCTAGTTATCTTAGCAGACTATCATTACTGTAGTGAATTTTATCTTCACTGGGTTCACCACACTTATGGCCTTGTACTGCACAAAGCTCAGTGAATATGCCACCAGTTATATGATAATACTATTGCACCAATCAAATGTGATAACAGTCAATCTTGTACTATTAAGGAAAAGTTAAAGTTACTGCTAATTCAAGTTAAAAGTTATGACACCTCAGGTAACTATTTAAAGTGAAGGGAAGTTGAGCTTGCCCTCTTTCTACAGCTGAACTGGTAAGGTAACGTAGAGCTTGTCAGTGAAGTAAAAATGTTTTGATAAGCTTTACCTTCTTTTGTTTTTATCCCATTTACTTCTCACGCCAAAATTAGAAAAAAAATTTTCTATTCCTTTTCAGCAAAGACTTTTATGAGAACTTCATTTTGTGAATTATCCATGAACTTTCCTTCTGAGTAATAATGTCTACAGTCCTGTTTTTAAACTTAAATGCAAAAATTTTACCCATAAGTTAACTTGGTAAACATTCAATTAACATGTCTTTAATTATTTGCCACAAACTTTTCTCATATCCTTTGTTGTCTAGATAAGTATGTTTGGAAAAAGAATCTGACTTATCAGAGAGAAATACAAACAGAAGTTCTTTTTAACTGCAACATAAGCTGACTGATGTATGAACAGCAGAAATATCAGATTTGAATAGGTTAGTAGCATTCACAAGGGATTAAAAAGAGATAGACAGTGTTCCTAACAAACAAACAAAGCTGTTATCTTACCAAGAGGGGGATAATGAGATAAAGAAAGCATTGATAAAGATAGAAAAATACATTACAGAGATTAGGAATTTTTTTCATGTCACACTACATCATATTATTCTTTTTTTTAGAAATCTATTGTCAAGATAAACAAGTTAAAGTAAAAGAAAGAAATAAAGTAAGCAGACTATACAGTGTTTATAATTAATGTATTCATTTCATATACATGTTCATAACTTGACTTATTTATAGGTTAACAGCGTTTGTTCAGAATTAAGTGAACAATATAGAGAGTGGGAAAAGAAAGAAGAAATAAATAAATTGTATATAAATCATCACAGTTTTTGCAACAGCATCTGTTTTTTTTTGTTGTTGATTTTTGTGGTATTATAAACCTTAATCCCACACATTATGCTTGGCTCCATTTCTGTGACTATTTTTGAAATTCAAATTAATCATTGACTTGGTTGAATCTTCAATTCACTTGTTCAAATTTCTCTCAACCCATTTATACCTGAAGTCAGATTTTGGCATAATTAGGAATTAGAAGAAGATAAAAGTTTGTGAGCATTGTTATGGAAATCAATCTGTAAAAAGACTGAAAGCAGGTTTCCTATCATCTTGAGAATGTTCATAAGTAATTTGAATTGTTTTCTCTTGATAAATATATCTTCTATGACAGTTTCTAGGGTGGACTAAATATAGACCCAGAGGCATATATACGTCAAGATATTTGCACGAGGAACAAAAGGCCTGAGTTAATTTGGTAACAAGGGAAACAACTCTTGTCTTACAAACACTTTTTGTAAACAGGTGGGATTTGTTAATTCGATGATTCATATATTCAAAGGCTTAGAATTTGTTGGAATAACTTCCTTGTTTTTCTATCAGTTCAAACTGTTGGCTACTTCGCCTTGGTGTGATATTTATTCAGCCAGTTCTACAAATCATTACCATAATAGTGAACTTAATCCTTGCTGGGTGCCCCCCTCACTTGTGGCCTTGTGTCAGACCCAGCTAAGATTGGTCAATACCAATATTAAGCATTTTCAAAACCAGTTTAGGATTTGGCTCAACTTGTCACACCTGTATCCACTCAACATACAGAGACAAAAAAAACACACACACACATATACACATGTTTGAGTGCATGTATACGTACATATGTGCATACACACATGCACACATGCGAGCGTAGTCTGACACATAGCTATTTACAGAATTTCAATCTGAAGTTTTCACTGTATAATATTTGATCTATGTGATTAATAGTCACCGCTGAATAAGTGTATTGACAAGGAAGGAGATTATGCTACAAAATAAATATTAGTAGTATAAGATGAATGCTTTTTTAGTCATTATGTTACAGACTTATTTATGTGTCAATTAAAATGTCATCTGTTAACAATTCATGCAACCGATTAATCTAGTTATAAAAGATGATAGACTCCAAATCCACTTTTTATATCAGCTTTTGGCGTGATGAACTTTTGGTATGCAATAAGTTTATTTTAAGAGATGTGACAATCTATGGAGACAGGTTAGTTTCATTTGTTTTGCAATCCAAGGTAAATGTTCGCATTCTGGAACAAATATAAAAATCAAACTACGGTTTTAGACACTTCTATATATCTGTGAAACATGGACTCTCACAGTTAAAGCTTCACAAAAGAATCCAAGACATGGAAATCAGAAAATTACTGGAAAATCTTGGGCAACTCCTACACCGAACGTGTCACCAATGTAGATGTCTGCCAGAAAAACAACCAAGCCAATGGACTCCATGGTGACCTTTGTGCCATTGTCAAGAAACAGAAGTTGAAGTGGTACAGGCATGTCATGAGACCAGTCATGCTTGCAAATGCTATCCCTTAGGGCATCATACCAGGGGGCAGGAAGAGAATCAGCCAGAGGAAAGGGTGGAAGGACATCATCAAAAAGTGGAAATATCTGAGCTTCAGCAAATCTCTGAGAGCTACAAGAGACCAGGACAGATGGAGAGAGAGATGGTCCTTTATAAATCATCTGTGGTGCCCCAATAACCAGCTTAAATTGTTGACTCGCATGCTGCAGTTTACAGTGGTTAGCAAAAGATCAAAGACACTGAAAATGATTATCAACTATTATTATGCAGGCACCTGAAGAAAGCCAATGGGTACAATGGCTGAAACATTGTGTCTATAATGACCAAGACGAGGATACTAGTCTGGGTAAATTAGTATATAATGAAGATAATTCCTCATCTCAGAAATTCAGACAAAACAACAAATTCATTTTAGTTATTTCTCCCTCAATTTTAAATCATTTATCTATTTAGTAATAATTGGAAACCATCAAACAAAACTATTACCAGAAGTGTCAACACAGGTTTCTTCATTTTTCAAGTTGGTCTGGCTTGCTGGCTGGCATCCATCACACATACAGGCTTCACCGATGGATGTAGGGGGCTGAAAATTTCAGACTGTGTTTATTTTTTGAGAATTGCCTTTCTAAATAGATTTTCACTTTGGGGGTTCTATTTGCAATATAACTTAATGATAAATTGGTCCTTTAGCTTGTGTCTGGCAACATTCATGCTTGATATTTGTAAACTCAGACCTGTTTTTAGTGATCCCTGCCTGAAAAAAGGTGAGAGGAGTGAATTATTCATTGATTACCCTTTCTTTTCCAATTTTTTAATTGATCACCACCCAACGCAGCATACTGCCAGAAGATGTATTAACTTATTGATTATTTAGAGTAGCTGACATTTTTTTCCTGATTAATTCATCCAAAAATGAAAGAGAGATTCAACATCCAGCAGTTTCAATATGGAGAAATTTTCTACAGACCCGTATCTGATCCTTCATTACTTGAGAAACTTCTGGTATCTGGACATTGACTGGAGCAGGTGACACGGCTGTTGGTAACTGGGGGAGAGGAAGAAGATAAAGAAAACATACATTTTATAACTCAAATACATAGAGAGATTATATTCCAACAATAGATAGCTAGATAAATGGAAACAATTAGATAGATAGAAAGATAGATAGATAGATAGATAGATAGATAGATAAAATTAGAGATGGCTGCCTAATAATGTGCAGCTCTTCCCTTTACCTGAATAACAGAGACTATGCAACTTAGCATTAATTCTATGAGATGCTAGAGTCATTGCCTGGGTTTATCTATCCAGGCATGTTCCAGGGATGTCCATAACTGAATTGTATTTATTAGGGGTGGCTGCTGGGAAATTTAGTAAGGTCTGCAACATCCCCCATGCATGTTCAACAGGATCTAAATCTAGCAAGCAGGGGCAAATGGAGTACCTGGAAGTCAACTGAGTGTTCCTGGAACCAGTTTTGTGTAACTTGTGCACAAATGTTGGGTTGTATTATCTTTCAGGAATCTACCATCACCGCTAGGAAACATGGCTAACGTGAAATGGTGCAAATGGTCTGGAAGAAGATCTGTATATTTCACACCTGTCTAGACAGACTCCAGTTTCATTAGTGGTCTTTCTGAACTCAAACAGAACTCCATTACCCAGCCACCACCAATTTGCACAATACCCTACAATCTCCTCAACACTCAAACTTGACTGTCAGCTTGAAAGAGCTGAAAATGTGACTCGTCTGTCCAGACAACACAGCAGCATTTATTTATGGCTTTTGTGGTAAATTTCTTTGATCAATTTCTTCACTTTACTCTTATGTCAATTCTAGTGCAAGAAAGCTATGTCTTAAATGTGAGTGAGAATTGCTGAATTTCTAGTTTTTGATATTTGAAATTTCTTCTCTTTTTCAATCATTTATTGGTAAGAATAAATTTTCCCTATGTGGACTCCACTATTTTCAGATACCTCCATTTCTCTCTTTATACTTCATTTTATCTATGGTTTGTCTTTCTCTCCAGCATCTCACTGCACTCTTCATTCTATTTGCTTCTATTTATTATCATTAACATACGTTCACTTCAATAAATAAATGCTTTATTCCAGTTCAATTGACAATCCAAACATCAAGAAAATCAACCATATTTCTGTTTTGTTAATCCAATGTGGCTGTTCAATGATTTTCCAAAATTTGCTTTACACCACTTTTTTCACTTTTAGAAAAATAGCATTCTGTATCTTTTTTTTACAGCAAGACATTATAGAGGCAGTGTGCACCCTCTTCTTTTTTTTCGTGCACTCCAGTCTCCTGTTATTCCCACCTACCCAATCTCTGATGATTAAGCTCAACATAACATGATCACCATTTTTTTAAATCTGGGAACGCTCAATTTTCATGAAAGTTAATAATGATTGTATCTTCGTTTTACGCCATTTCGGCTTACGAAAGTTGATTTTTTTTTAAAATGATAACATTTTACTTTCGGATAGTGGGGGAAACTTGTATTGATTACTCCTCCACATTTTTTTCCTTTTCAGAATAACCTTCCTCCTTTTAATTCAGAAAGCATACACCCCATAAAAATTCTTTTCACTCCCTTATATGCCTTCTGCAAATTTATATCCAAGTAATAGATATATTAAAAAATTAAATTAGAGCTTATTTGGTTGAATCTAATAGATTCATATTTATTTATTTAGATACAATCGACGGTATAACAATTTTTTTTTAAAATTGTATATAAAGGGAGGCAACCCATTGGAAATATTGATATAAAGGGAAGCAACTCTTCCAACACAGTCCAAAGACCAATTATTTGAAATAGCTTTAATACCTCTTAGTACGTTTTAGTGACCGCTGAATAGCGTAATGGAACCATACGCGATTCACCAAGCAGTCTAGCCCATCCATGAAGGCGGGTAGGGACCATGCTAAAATGAAAATTGATATTTGAACATGGTATCTTATATCCTTCAATGAATTATTTTTGAATGTATTGATTGATATGGAGGAAATGGTCTCTTCACTGAAAGCATTCCATGGTTTGGTCACAAATCAAAAATAAATTCTATCTCAGCCAAGTAGATGTCTATACCTGGAGTTTCTAACTGTGTCCTTGGGATTTTGTAGATAGAAATACAGTAAGCACGTTCTTGTCTTGACACAGAGAACAGTGACAGCTTTGATCTAAGGTGAGAATGCAATTTTGAATTAGGTAGATCTCCAATAGGTTATGGCAGAATTCCAATGTTTCTAGATTGAGTTGACTCAACCTCTCTGTGAATGGCAAATCTTTAATTTGGGGGACAATCTGGGTAGCTCTTTTTGAGACTCTTTCTATTGCATCAATCATCATCATCATCATCAGTCTTTTAGCGTCCGTCGTTGGGCGTAGACCTTCCCCAGGATTTGCCACACTTCCCCATCATAGGCATCACGGAGCCAGTACTTCCTGAACCTGTCTAGCTTGTCTCTCCATCTAATATTTTGCCGGCCTCGGTTGCGCATGTGGTCTCAGGGGATCCATGTCGTGAGTCACGATGTCCATCGATTGTCTGCCATTCTTGCAACATGGCCAGCCCACCGCCATTTGAGGTTTTTAATGGATTCTATGATGTCCCTAACTCTTGTCTTTTCTCAGATGTACTGTGCTGTCTTGTGGTCTCTCCATCTGAGGCCTAGCATTATTCTCTCATGTGCACGTTGCATGGTTCTCAATTTACGGGTCTGTCTCTTGGTTCGGTTCCATGTTTCAGCTTCATGTGACTATTGGGAGGATGCATTGGTTATACATCCTTCTCTTTAGGATTAATGGGATCTTCTTATTTTTGAAGGTTGAGCTATACTGTACCTCAATTGAGGCAACCAGATGCATGATGGGAACTCTACATGGAGGTGCAGACAATAGCTTTGTAGAGGAGCAGGAAGTTTTCTTCATCTATGTATTTAAAGGTATGTGGTATATAGCTAAGCATTCTATTAGCAGTATTAATCTTTTGTTGGATATGTGTGGTAAAGTTGAGCCAATTGTCTGCATGGACTTCTCGGCTTTGCTCCACTGTGGTCTTCTCCAGTGTATGCACTGAACCATCATCGTTTCTCATTTAATAGTTTTGACTTTGGTTGGGTTTACTCAGATTCATGATTTAACATTTACTTGGACAGAATATCATCTGCATGTCATTTGCCCTGATCAGTAAAATGTCTTGAACTACTAAATCTGTGTAAAAACTCATGCATATATTTGAATTTCAATGAGATTATTGTTTTCATAAAAGAAACAACTGAATTTGTTTCAAGTGAGAAAATCCATTGTATAAAATAGTGGTAGAAAGATATTTCTATCAACAAAATTGTTACCTCTTAGTGGAAGCACCCACTGTTACAGACAGAGACACAAACAAAAAAAATTACACTCTTCATTATATAGATAGAATTTATAGTAACAAACTCCAGTTCAGAACCTAATTTTTTTTTGAATAAAAATCATCTGCATGTCATTTACCCCGATCAGTAAAATGTTGAGATCGTCTTGAACTACTAAATCCGTGTAAAAATTTGTGCATATATTTGAATTTCAATGAGATTATTGTTTTCATAAAAGAAACAACTGAACTTGTTTCAAGTGAAAGAGTCCATTGGATCAAATAGTGGTAGGAAGATATTTCTATCAATGACATTGTAACCTTTAAGTGGAAGAGCCCATTGTTACAGACAGAGACACAAACAAAAAAAATTACACTCTTCATTATATAGATAGAATTTATAGTAACAAACTCCAGTTCAGAACCTAATTTTTTTTTGAATAAACATATTCTAAAGTATGCTCATTCCTTAAATGTATTAAATTCCTTTACCTCTGCCTAAATGCAGTTCAAATAATTTGACCTAATCTTATTGCCTTAGATTTATTGAATCACTGTAGCCTTGATCATTGACCTAACTGACCAACCAGCGAAGTGGCAAGGTATTGCTTCATTTTCAATTGGTTGTTTTCTTGTGTCACTCCAACTGAATGTATTTTATTCAGATGATTCCATAATGAAGAATAGGTCAGTCAGGGACATGCCAATTCAAACAAACACCTAAGGCTCATTTACACATGCTTTGAAATGGAATAAAATTACCCTTCTAGGATTTTGAAATTATCCCCTGGTTGGGAATCAGTGCCCCAGAACCTTGCAAAGATACATGAGTATTCCACTAAACATCATCTAAAAACATTCTTTTTATTCTTGGAATTTTTTTTTAAAACATTTTTAAGGGTCTTCTTAGACTCTTGTAATCTTCTATCAGTGCTATTGGACCCACCTTTTGGTCTACAACCTTGCATGTATGCATGAGTACCCTAGACACTTTCTGAAAAAAATTTTCTCTTTTTTAAGCACTGTTGGGGGTCTTTTTGGACTCTTGTAATTTTGTGTTGCCATTACCAGACACACTATGGTGATTCACTTGAAAGCTGGTGTGGTGTTTTTATTTCATTTTCAATATCTAATATGGAAACATTTTTTAAGAAAAGCTTAAAGTCCCATTTAATTCAATAATTCAAAATTTCCCAAATTGATTGAAATATGTTAAATTTTCAGAGAAAAAATGACATCTTTACAAAGATTTTAGGGTTGAAAATAAGGTTACATTGAATGAAATCTACATATATGAAATGCAATATGTATAGATAGGTAAGATAGTCATAGGAGACTGGCCAGCCCAAATGCTCCCTCATCTACTCTCTTCTCCACCGACTATTTTGGTATGAAAGATATCAAAATAAAATGATTATTATAGTATAATAATATTGTATTAATAAAATTATTATAAATATCTTATATGCTCTTAAAACCCCATGGCTTTCCTTTCCACAAAATTCCATTGAGAAATTGCAGGGATATCATGTACACAGGCAGGAGCAAATATGAAAGGAAAATGCAAAAATATCTTCGTATTTTTTTCCCTTTAAATTTCTGTATTCACTTCTGTCGGTTTACACTGTATCTCTCAAAGATCTAAACTGATTTCAATGAAATTTCATGGAAGGGTAAGCCACATCCTGAGAAAGAATGTATCAATTGCAAAAAAATTAAATCATGAATTGAATTTCAAGTCAGCAAGACAAAAAAACATAACAATTCTTTTTTTTTTAGGGAGGCAGTACTTTTTAAAATGTGAACATAGCTGGAAGTAGGTCATTGTTCCTTGGTTATGGCTAATCATTTACAATTAGCAACATCTCGTTTAAGCTTCCAGATTCACAGAGCTCTTTGGAAATATCGTTTAAGACTAGCCCCAACAAAATATCTAAGGTACAGAACCATTTTCTTAGGGTCAAATGCAATTTTCAGGTGGGGAAATGGCTTCAACTACTTAAGGCAATTCTCCATTACTAGAAGATATCAATGTATTATATTATTACAATATTATAATATTGATAATGATTATAATATTATTATTATATAGAGCCAGATTAGGGCATGGACTTCAGCAAACCACTAAGCACCATTTAAAAACCTTTTTCTATTTTCAAAAAAGTGCTTTTTGTGCTCTCTACGGTTATATTGGGACCAACAAGTCTTGCGCTGTACTTTTTTTTAGATAATTTGAGATAAAAGATCTATTTTATTTTGATCATTTCTTACATAATTAGTTCTGGAATAC
This sequence comes from Thysanoteuthis rhombus, assembly GCA_963457665.1. NCBI lineage: Eukaryota > Metazoa > Mollusca > Cephalopoda > Oegopsida > Thysanoteuthidae > Thysanoteuthis > Thysanoteuthis major. Next base: position 32,144,185 of record OY735231.1, on the reverse strand, counting down.
ATGCGAACTATTGTGATTCATATATGCAAGGTGCGGATATGATAACATGCTTGTTACACTATCCATCCGTTATGCCCTCATTGGTCGATCTGTCAAAAAACTAACTACGAAAGAGAGAATTTAATGCGGAAATTCAAATGAAGCAACCACCAGGCCTCAAGACTGTCTTGTAAATGAAATTGATTCTTTCATTTGTTTTATTATATTTGTTATATTACAAAATTGCAAGTTTAAAATAATCAAAAATTTGATTAAAACAAACTAGAGTAATTTTTTATGACAATGTATAATGACAATATGTTTTTACTATAAATCAAATGAATAAAAATATTACTTATTTTATCACAATAAACCGGAGTTTGGTAGTTTGATAAAAAATGTTAGAAAAAAAGAGAGGAGAAAAGGTTGTTAGGTAGTTTACTGAAGGTTTTCGAACAGAGAGTGGAGAAAAAAGAGTTAGGTAGTTCAATAAGAGGGAAGAAAATAAGAAGAAAAAGAAAGGTAGTTTATAGGATGGTCAGGATGAGTTAGGTAGTTTATTGAGAGGTTAGGAAAAGAGGGGGCACGAAAGTTAGGTACTTTGATGAGAGGGTAGGAAGGGAGACTGCAGAAAAGAAAATTAATTTAATAAGAGGATAGGAAGAGAGAGAGCAAGAAAGAAAGTTTGTTAGTTTACTGAGAGAGTAGGAAAAATTTGCATATCAAACTAATCCATGTATAACATTTAGATAAAATTATGGTAGGCCAAGAAAAAAAGAAAAAAAGAAAAGATACATGTACAGAATGATTGAAGAGCAAAGCTAGAGATAATTGATAATCTTAGTTGTCAACACCCATGGAATTTCCACGGACTTAGCTAGTTATTTATGATTATATTATATCATAATATAATACTATTACTGCAAAATATTACCAGTCAAAAGACCTACATAATTTAGTAGGGATGTCACTGAGTAAGTGGTTCTGAAACTGGGTCCACATACTCTTGGTGGCCTGTCAAATAATACTTGGGGTTCCACAGCAATGTTCCCACTGAATCTGACATTATGAATCTTGGAGCAAAGAAATATCATCTATCATACAGCTATCAAAAAAACATTATTGTTCAAAAACTTGTATCATATATCAGAATTCAAATAAATATAATCCATATTAAATGAATATGATTTTTAAAGTTGAAAAATTGCTTTTTATTGTAGTTCATTAATTAATCTAAAAACTAAATTCTCAAAATATGGGTCCATTAGAATATTTTCTTCATAGAAGGGGTCCTTGAGTTTTCAAAGTTTCAAAACCAGTACACCAACCCACTGAGAGACGCAGATGTTCTATAGTCCTCTAAAAACAAAAATTACAAATGATATAGCAAAATTCTTAACCAAAAGACATACCCGAAGATTTAATTCATCCTCCACACCAAATGTTGAAGAGAGTTCCAATTCAACTTGGCTCATTTTCATTTTTTCTTTCTTCTTTTTCTGTTGAAGTTTCTTCTGGGCTTTTTCATGGGAGTGAAGTTGCATTTTTTCGCTCTTCCCAGAGCTTGGCATTTTTCTGTGATAGCTGAAATATAAGACATGCATTAAAAATGCATGAAAACAGGAAATATTTTTAATTTTCAAGGCCAGCAGGACCTTCTCACTTAGAAGATTGACACAACACAGTCTTCTTACCTGAACTTTCCAACATTTGGCCTTGTCAGACAAAGTCAAGCTTAGTAAATACCAGTACATGGGTGATATTTTCCTTTCTTCTTAGATCTTTATCTTATTCACACATATAATAATTCCCAATGTGCAAATGCCTTCTGAGCACAGTTAATATGGTAAAATAGAATTTCATTGATGCAACTGACGTAGTAAAAGAAAATTACATTCATGTTCCAATGATGTAATAAAAATTTAATGAATGATGAAAAATAAAAGGTAATAAGAACAAAAGTAATTAAGAAATTCCCTTGTGGTCAATAGAATGCTATTCTCCAAGCAATGCAAATCTCTATTATTCACAAATGTAAAATGCAATATTTCATATACACCATCATTTCGCCATCATGAAAATTATTTTGAGAAACAAGTATTTAGGTCATTAATATTTGATTCACAACATCAAGAAAAAGAAAGGGTTTTGGCCGTCTTGGTCATTCCGAGCGTAGCACACCCTTCGGCCTTGTGCCGGTGTAATGACAATGCCAACGATGGCTTACTGAGGCTTGTTATTGCTAAGCACAAGCAGACAAGGATTTGTCCTATGGCCTTAAAAATTTACTCAGCCTAGTCTCAGGGTAGTAGTATGCCCTAGGGCAGTACTGTCCCATCGCACTAAAAGGGATGGATTGGACTTGCACTGACACCTTCACAATACTAGTTGCAGGACTGGAATAATTTTTGCAGCCCTCCCATAACTAGAACCCCACATTAAAAACTTTCCTCAAGTCTTATCTTGTTTTTGTGGGGAAGCGAGTAAAAAGGAAAAAGAAATATTTCTTTTCATGTTTCTTTGTTTTTTAGACAGAAGGATGTGATTATTTTTTTTTTCATGCAATTTCATCAAAAATTATTAAAATCAATGAGGAAACTAATATTTTCAGTTAGAAAATTCACAGTATCAATCTATAATTCACCAAATGTACATCTGTTTGTGATCGTAAAACTTGAAAACCACCAAAGCTATGACCACCAAATATTCTGTGGTTATTAATGGGATCTTGGAGCAGGTTTTTAGTGGGTTAGTTTTTGGAAATACCCATCCTCAAAAGTTTTGGGTGAGGGGTTCAAGCTTTTGCTAAATTTGTCCCTTATTTTGTGTCCAGCAAGGTTCATGCTTACCTTATAATTTACTATCTTACTATATTCCACCGAATATAATAAGAAGCACAGGCGGGCAATCAGTTAGAAGTATAAAAAATAAATTAAGTTACTTGATTTCAAACTCTGAGTGAAACTGGCAGTAATACCCAATTTTTTTACTTATTTATTTTGATAGCTATCTACTCCATCCTTGATTGTAAATTTTCAAAATTCCTCACCCAAAAAGGTTTTTATGGCAGGTTCAATTTACAAAAAAAAAATCTGCTAAATTGGTCACTTAGTTTTTGTCCCTTAGTTAAGTTCCCTTGTTTCAGCTCCATAAGTGACTATTTGGAGGATGCATTGGTTATACACCCTTTTCTAATGCTGGGCCTCACATGGAGAGACCACAAGACAGCACAGTACATCCGGGAAAAGACAAGAGTTAGAGACATTATAGAATCCATAAAAAATCTCAAATGGTGGTGGGCTGGCCATGTTGCAAGAATGGCAGACAATCGATGCACATCACGACTCACAACATGGATCCCCCGAGACCACATGCGCAAATGAGGCCGGCAAAATGTTAGATGGAGAGACGAGCTAGACAAGTTCAGGAAGTACTGGCTCCGTGACGCCCATGATAGAGAAGTGTGGCAAATCCTGGGGAAGGTCTATGTCCAACAACAGACGCTAAAAGACTGATGATGATGATGATGATGATGAGTTTTTGTCCAGCAACGTTCCTGCTTATCTTATGATTTACTATCCTACTATATTTCACAAAATGTTGTGAGAAGTGCTGGTGGCAATCAGTGCAAAAAATGGATTCGGCAAACCCGACTGAAACTGGCACCAATGCCCTTTGTAAAAACACGAATACATTTCCTTCTGCCAGCTATAGATCAAATAGTGCGTTGGTGTGAGTGATGCCACTTCGGGTGTGAATTGCCACTATTGCCAAATCTATTTTACATATGGCAAACTTTGAAGAACTATCGGACAAAGAGATATTTTTGATATGTCAAGCCCAGACAAATACAGATGAGGCCGTAGCAAGCATAATTGCATTATTTTACTTTACTAACTTAAACGCTATCTGATTTTTTAATATTTCTAAAATCATTTTTGACAGCGATTCACTCTGACTGTAGATTTAAATACATGCAAAAGGATTCTAAACTGAACAGGAACTCCCCCGCCCACTCCAAGGGGTCAAGAGTGAAAGGAAACTATTTTTCCACTTACACAAGACAAAAATCAAAGGAAACTATCTCCCCTTTGAGATTTCATAAATGGAGAGAATTCTCCCCTGCTTTCAGGTGTAAGAAAGGTTAGAAAAACTTCCCCACCACTTTAAGGGGTTAGAATTTAAGGAAGACTATGCACTCTTCTTTAAGAGTTAAATGTGAAGAGAAACTTTTTTGCTCTATTAAGTGGTCCCAAATGAAGGAAAATCTCTTTCTTTCAAGTCTGAAAGCTTCAGTCCTTGTGTTTTTATTGCTTGAATATTTAATGAAGCATAGATAGGTACTTCAGCTTATTACTATAATTCAACAAATGTCAAGCAAAACTTGAAAACTGCTGGTAGTAGGGTCACCAAATTTTCTGCGGTTACTAATCCCAGAGCAGGTTTTTTAACAAGTTAGTTTTTTAACCCCCTACCCATGAATTTTTAGTGGAGGAGCTTTTTTTTGCTAAATTGGTCCTTTACTTCATGTCCAGTAGATTTCACGTTAGACTAAAGATTTAGTCTCTTAATATAATTCACCAAATGTCTGTCCTTCCGCGATTGCCAAACACAAGAACAACCGGAGGTGTGGCCATCAAATTATCTGTGGTTACTGATTGGACACAAGTGTAGTATTTCATCAAGTTAGATAGTGAACATTCCCCATTCAAATAAGGTTGTAGAGGTTAATTCCGTGTGCAGTAACATTCACACTTTTCTAAAAATCCACAATCAAGATAGTAAGGTTGTGAAGTATGGTAATGCGTATACTCTCATGAGTCGAGAAGTATGCATGAGAAGAAAAACAATGGCATATTCAGAATCAGCATACCCTAATTTACCGAAAGCACGTATTTAAATCACATTCTACAAAAATGAAACCATCAATTTGTACAGAGTAAGCATCCATGCTCAACAATCTATTAATATTTATCTTGTTTACTTTTTTCTAGGATATTACCCAAAACCATAATAGTCAGACCCATGGAACCATATCAACATCATCTGAAGAAGGTTTTTGTACCATTCATTTGAATTTACAAATAAAATTGTTTTTTGGAGTTGGGGGTCAAATTTTAGCTAATCTTTGACAAAGATTAGTGACTCTGTTTTAAATCAGAAACAGTTTCTAACTGAATTTCATTTTTAAAAGAATATTTTTATCAGAAAATAATTGATGGAGTGTAATTATTCAAATTGGTATATATATCAACTATTTCTCTTGCAATACATATCTTTTGATTGAGTCTATATAGACCGATTTTTGTGATTTGTATTATATATGTTTATATATAATTTCTCAAGGGATCAAAAATGAAGGGGAACCTTTTTTTTTCCCTCAAAGAGATCAAAATTTAAGGGAAACTTCTTGCCTTTCAGGGGTCAAAAGTGAAGGTATTTTTTCCTCCTTTAAGGGAACGAAAGGGAAGGGAATTCCCTATCCACTTTTGAAGGGTGAAAAGATAAGGGATACTTTTTTTCCCTCTTGAGGGGTAAAATGTGAAGGCGAACCTTTTTCAACTGTAAGGGGTCAAAAGTGAAGGGAAACACCTTTCTTTCAAGTGTCAGTGCATTTTTTTCATCTTTTGAATATTTTACACAGCGCAGACAGATATTTCAGCTGGTTTCTTTAAATCTGAAAATGATTTACTCCATTCATTTTTATTCTCCTCTTCAGCACCAAAATGTTAGCAGCATATTATTCTCTGTGAAACCACCGCAAAACATTTCTCTGAAAAAGATTGCTGCCCCCCCCCTCCCCGTCGATATGCATCGAACTGCACCCACGGAATAATAATAAAAAGTTTTGAGATGTAACACCTATCTCTTAAGTTTTTCACTTCCCCTTCCGATTGTCATTTTCATCTACAATAATAAATGGGACGAAAGTCAGCCAAAACTGTCAAAAAAAGGTTTCAGCAGTTTTTGAGTGAGTCTTGACTGGCTATCTATCTATCTACCTTTGTGTCACTCGGGCAGGCCGCACCAATGGAGTTAAACATTTCATTTACTCCTTATTATGTCTAGAAAAAAACGTCTAGTTTCGTTTTTTTTAAATCAAACCAAAATAGGTTTCCAGTGAGGTGTTCGTTTTATTATGTAAGTTTAGGCTAAACTGGTCGTTTAGTTTTTGTGCTCAACACTCAGATAGCGTAATTTATTCATTGATCACCCCTTTTTCCAATTTTTTAATTCATCATCCCAAATACAGCATGTTGCCAAGAGACATTGGTTACGTGACGGTGTTTATTTAATGACTAACCAGACCAGTTTTATTGTTTTCACGGTAAAATCCGGTTTAGTAAACCTTAAACCAGCGTAACTTTTTATGAAAATGTATTTTTCCTTTATAGTCTGATCTACTCTGAATGAATCCAACCTTCATTTCTTCCGGATTTTTTTTTTCTTTTTCTTTTGAGGAAAATGAATCTTGACTCATTTCTGGTTTAAACATTTGACGAATAATATTGAACTAACATTTACGTTACGATAATACACAACAATAATTATGTACGACTTGAAATCTTAATCCGCCTTGTTCGAAGGTTATAAACAAAAAGATGAAATCATAACGTCTGGATTTGTAAATAAACGAAAGCTTTTTTGTTATTTTCAAATAAAAGAAATACAAAATACTCACTGGAAGAAGCAAGGTGAGAATGCAAGGAGGGACAAGTTCGTGAATGATGCAGTAACCATGACAACGATTGGGATTCAATTTCTTTTGAGTTATCCCCCTTGCATCATTGCAAGAAAAAAATCCTAATTGACAAAAATGTTGGTTCTTGTAGTTTTTTCTAATTTGACATGGAACGACAGGAAGAAAAATATTACTGTTCTGTTTTACAAGTCAAGAAAGTAAAATAATCTTATATAAATAGAAATCGAGAAAAAGTTAGCAAATGAATACTAACAGTGTGAGGCTGTTTCTGATTCTCTGTCAGTATCAATGGAGTCTTCCACTTGAAATTAGCAATATTCATGCGCTATTTTACAGTATTTTCAACTTATTGAAATAATTATATATATTCTTTGATGGTTTAATTTTTATAACAATTGCAACAAAAAAGCATAAAGTAAGTCGTTAAAAGGAAAAAAATACTTTTGCTTATGCAATGGGTGAAAATGTCAACAAAAACATTAAATGCACTACGATTTATGAGTGTTATCAGAAAAAAATCAAGTCAATTTTTAATCATTTTTCAAAGATATAATTGACCAAATAGAAACTTGATTCAAAACAATCAGTTAATTTACTGAAAATAAAATGAAAATAAATTTGTTTACTTGTGGTGTCGTTTATCAGTGAACGGAGTTCAAAGGTCAGCCATCAATCTTGATATTCTCCTCCTTGTATCATAAGAAGTGAAAGCGCGCTTTTTTTTTTTTTTTTTTTTTGAATTGCCTCTATTTCTGGTAGATATAAAACCAGCAATAGAGTTTATCATATCAGTCTGCAGATAAAGTTCTTATTCTTGTTGGTGAATTTTAGTAATTGGCTCATAGGTATATTTTGAGATAATTAATAATTGAATTTTCAAGTAAACATTTTTCATTAGTACGGATGACTGAAGATGACAAAATTGAAAAATTTCTGGTACCTACTTATTAGGTGTGAGCATAAATCCAAGGAAGCAATTCAAATTATATTTTGATGCGATGCGCTCCCATAGGTATAATTTGGGTAAGCATTACATTTTTCGATAATTAAAACTCCATTATTACTCCATAACAATGTTTTAAAAGTATGTTTGTCACATGATTTGATTTGATTTAATTTAATTTAATGAAAAAGTCTTCTTGAATGTTTAAAAATTTTCCTGCAAATATTTTTCTGTAAAACCCCAAAAGTTGACACCATATTTTAATAAAATAATATGAAGCAACTAAAATAACATTCCAAGCAAAAATATTTCAGTTTTATCATTTTTCTTATATTCCGATTCAGGGCAAATTTAAAAGAAACTCATGCTTAAGTTTTGAATGAAATTCTACTGATTTATTTTTCCCAGAAACTGATCTTCATAGAAATGTCAAAATACTTGAGTGCAAAAGATATTCCATAGGGATTTCATAAAAGGGTGGGGTTGACTTAGAAAATATTTAAATGAGTTTTTCTTCGAAAATTCTGTTTTCGTTATAAAGCTTACTCATAAAAGAATAAATGTCAAAAATTTTACTGAAATCAGCTCGTTAGTTAATTTTTGACAAAATTATAAAATCTGAGTGTTGGGCAAATTTTTTTAATTCTCAACGTGAATAACTTTTCGAACACAAATATCTCCATATTCATTTTGTTTACACAAATGATTTTTATACGGGAGTTTTCTTACCATCTGTCTTGTTATAACTAACACAAAGATTATTACATAATATTAAATTGTTACAAGTTTCGGGATTCTCTATTGATACATGTTGCTTTGCTTGTCAAAGTCCCTGGACAAAGCAACTCGAAGGTAATAATTTTGTTGATGAAAATATCTCCTACTCACCATCTGAAACAATGGACTCTTCCACTCGAAGGAGTTAAATTTAAGAAAACCTCAGATAAAAATTGATTAGACATATATATATCAGCAGCAGCAGTCATAAGTCCACTGCTGAACATAGGCCTTTCACAACTCCTTCTATGACGGCCGTGATTAAACTAATCTCCACCATGTCTCACCAGCATATCATTATATCTCAGTTCTGGTCCTTTACTACTAAGTTTTTTTGTCCTGTGGACACCAATCAGTCAACTTTTTGCTCTACCTGTTGTCCATTCTTCTTGCTAAGTGCCCTGCCCATCTTCATTTTCATCACTTGATTGTATGATATCCTCCACCCTGGCCCGCCATTGGATCCAGGTTGATCTTCATTTAGTATTCTATATAACATTCATTTTCCTACAATCTCCATAAATTGATAGATCAAATTTCATACAATGAAAATTTCAAATAAAAATTCAGCTGTCAGGCAGCAGACTTATCAACCTACATTTGGCAGTCTTATGAATCTAAACTATTTTTCCCAAAAACCGTTCAATCACAGTCGCTTTTTTATTTTATACATTGTGTACTATTTTTTTTTTTTACACCTTAGTTGCTTTCTACAATGAACATTTCAACAGAGGCTATTGGACCACTGCAACCTGAGTTTCATCTAATTTTTTTTGTTCCTGTCCTCCTGACCATTCTGTTTTGTCTACAAACATGAAAATTGGCATCAGTTTTTTATTTATGAAAAAAAAAAAAAAAAAAAAAAACTTTTTGGGTCCTTATTTTGAGCGATATAGTTTATAAATAACATTCAGAATCTAGATTTTTTTTCTTCATTCACTATTTCCCAGGGTAAATCACAAGTGATGCCAAATTGTGTTCATTCTAATCAGATCTACTCTTTGATAGAATTTTTTGCACGTCAAATTTTTATGCTACGGTTGTTAGATTATTCACTGTGATAACAAGTTTAATACTTTTAATTTTAATTACTTTTTACCTGCTTTTAACATAATTTGCACCATTATTTCTATAGCAACAAGTGAACAGCACAATCAAAAATGAAGACTAAGCTTTTGGTGAGAATCAAATGTCCTTCTTGAAAGAAAGAAGCCCTATCTACACTGGCTACAATGACCACATTGCTATGAAGGATTCATAGCCAGAAGTTAAATCTCACTCACGTTTTACTGACCATCAGTCGTTCACGTTATTTATTTATAATCCATGTAGAACATGGGGTTCCCCGAGAGGAGGCACTTGGCTCCCAGCCGAGGAACATATAATGGTGAAAAAATGACAAGGAGACAATTCAAAATAGGGGAGGAATTGAGAAAACCTAGGATCCTAAAGGGAAGAATGTGACCCGAGACTGAACAACTGATATAAAATTTAACAATCAGGTTATTATGAAGAGCCACAATAAACTGATGGGAAATCCAGTCAGAAATTTAAACCAAATAGCAAGATATATCAGGTAACTTAGAATAAGTTTGAGAGCCAATGCCTTATCACAAACCCCATGCCCATATTTTTTATAACCCCTCCATCCTAATTATAAGATATAAAATGATACAAATTGTTCTCAAGGTAGAATCTATTCATATAAAACCAATATACAGCTTCACTTGGACCAGAAGTGTCTGATTGAGATGTATGGATGCATCTGAAATACCAACCAAGATTTCACTCCAGGTACTAGGTTTTATAGACAATAGTAACAGATCTAGTTAAATAAACCTTTCTTTAAGAGGAAAAGGTATTTTCCTCATGTATTCCAATAGATTTTGAATGAACATGACCGATTTCACACCAAAATCTGCCCTTTTCAGGAAAAATAACCAAAGTTTTTTTGATAGGGAGAATTCAAAATGTCTAATTTGTGTAAACAAGTACAGCTGTGTCTTGATACAGCTGACCTCCCTTAACAAAATCTTCAATTGGAGAAAAATCAAGTTCCATAATTTATGCCTAAGTATGGGTAAGGAATTCTTAGATAAGATAATGATTCTCTACCTAATCACTACCGAAATTGTTAAAACTTCACTTGTAGAATCCATGATGAAAACAAACCAATTAACAGCAATACCAAACACACGAATCAAGGGTCTACCCAAGGGAACAGCAACAAGTGAGTTGTTACCTATTAGTTAGTCATTGAGGTGTTAGCAGAGGGCCTCACACCTTTCCTTAAGAATTTCATATTTTGAGTATTTGTGGACCACCAGTTTGATTGCTCTTAGACTTACATCAGTCACGAATTCGTGACAGGAAGCAACATATTAATACACCCAGATATTCAAAATTCTAACAAAAAAATAATTGACCTCAAAATGAAATATAAACACACATTACTCATTTTTTTTGTATTTCTTCATACTTGCTGAGTGAGTATTCAGTTTACAGGCCAAATTTTTATAAGATATATAATTCATATATGTTGGCTATGAGCAGGAGGGGAAAAAGGGGGAAAAAAATGCCAAGAATGAGCCATCACAAAAAGTTGCTGATCCATGGTCTATATCAATATTGAACTTACAAAGATCCTATCCAAAATCTGAGGTATTATTGAATGAATGAGCATTTCAAATATACCTTCAAACCAAATAAAGTGTTCATGACTGACAGACATTACACATGATAATAAACGGCTTCCTCTGTATTTACTATGAAATTTTTTCATCCTGACGATATTAAAAATGCATTTCAAGGACTACAGCCAAATATCAAGTTGTTCAGAAAATATTCATGTATTTCACCACTATCAATTTCAAGCCAACCATAACCAGGGTTTAATTGTACTAAACAATGCCAGGATTTAGTTCAGTGTCAAAAGCAAAATACAAAAAACAACTTTGGATTTGAAAATTTGCCATCCTGTTAGGCCGCTGTCATTGATAATGGTGATTACATTGATAAGTGGTTTCGGATCAAACTTTGCAGGAATGTGTCTCCTACAAAATGAAATCAACAGAACATGAAAATTCATAATTACTTTCCAAACACATTAGTATATTCATTCTCGGCTAATTACAACCACGCTTTTGTTAAAGGAAAAGGAAAAGAAAAAAAGACAACTAATAGGGATTTTTTTTTTTACGATCACATTTATTACAGAAAGGTTTTAATTCTACGCAATTGAACTTGCATTTGAAGCAATACGAGGCCACAAATCTGCACACTCTTTTGCAACAGGTCCTGTGATCGCTGACCCTGAAAGGAAAAAAAAAAAGAACCAATTTAGAAGACCGAAAAGTCCTACATGAAAAACTGTACACATATGCAACAATAGTCATAAGATTCAAAATACTCTGAGTGTGATGATGCTGCTGTTATCCAACAAAAAATTCATCCGAACAGTCCTGTCAACCTCCCAGTTTCTATTCTATTTTCTTTACAAGCAGCTGAAAAACCTTTATCCTTATAAAACCTTGAGTGGTCAACAGAAAAGCTGAAATCCTGTATTTTAATTGAGGTTAATTTCAAAACAATTTTACATTCAAAGAAAAAACAAGCTTGTACTATAATTTGATTCTAAAGGTACTCGGTCAAAACATGGAACAACTAGGCTAGTGTCTTATCCATCTATTTACACCCAACTCGACTCATAAGGGTATGAAGGAAGACAATGGAGTGGCATAAGGCAAAATCTTGGCCTAAACTGATAAACACCTTAATTTTAGAGACTCATTCAGAGTCTTAATCAGAAAATAAATGTGAAATTCCAAGAAACATTTTCATTTCTCCAATTCTTTATCTATCTCTCAATTCACCGCCATCCTAATGAGTCACAGATAAATAAGCTAAATCATTAGTCAAATCTTTGCTCAGACTACCATACTTACCTTTGCATATTCCATTGTGATTCACAATTGGGGCTCCCGGAGGAGGAGCATAGATCGGTGAATAATGGTTACTACATGACAAGCCAGAATGAGGGCGGAATTGAGAAGTGCCACTGATGGGGATGGCCTGGCAGCGAGGGGGAAGAACAAGAAAAGCTATGTGAGGAGGGTGATGGATGGAAAAGGCAGGTCGAAGAGGATCACAGGTGGCAGTCAGTTGTGGAGGGTGCCCTATGGGGACAACTATGTGAGGAGGGTGGCCTAGCATGTGAGGAGGGTGGCCTAGCATGTGAGGAGGGTGACCAAGCATGTGAGGAGGGTGACCAAGCATGTGAGGAGGGTGACCAAGCATGTGAGGAGGGTGACCAAGCATGTGAGGAGGGTGACCAAGCATGTGAGGAGGGTGACCAAGCATGTGAGGAGGGTGACCAAGCATGTGAGGAGGGTGACCAAGCATGTGAGGAGGGTGACCAAGCATGTGAGGAGGGTGACCAAGCATGTGAGGAGGGTGACCAAGCATGTGAGGAGGGTGACCAAGCATGTGAGGAGGGTGACCAAGCATGTGAGGAGGGTGACCAAGCATGTGAGGAGGGTGACCAAGCATGTGAGGAGGGTGACCAAGCATGTGAGGAGGGGGGCAAACAGGGACAGCCATGAGAGAAGCATTACTGGTGGAAATCAGTTGGGGAAGGTGGTCAACAATGGGAAGAGCATCATATGAAGCATTCAGAGTAGGAGGGCTACAAGGGGCAGCCGGTAGGGGAGGGTGGTCAACCATATGAGGAGCATCGGAGGGGACTGCCAGGTGCGGAGGGTGACCTAAGGGGACTGCCAGGCGCGGGGGGTGACATTCATGGACCGTCCTGTGGGGAGAGTGACATTCATGGACTGTCATGCGGGGAGAGTGACATTCAGGGACTGCAGCGCGGGAAGACCTACAAGGCACACCCAGTGGAGGGTTTCGGATGGAGACAGCTATGGATGAAGTGCCAACAGGGACAGCCATGAGCGGAGCATGACCCGGATCTAAGGCTGGAACTTGACTGGGGACAGCAAGGGCTTGATCTTCACCTAAGACAGAGAACTACCCATTAGAGCAAGTTTTTTGGCTTCAACTAGATGTATGACTCTAGTAATTAATAAATCCCCCAGTCGAGGTCATTGCAGAATAAGAAAGTTACAGGAGGAAATATCAACTCATACTTGCTTACAGGAGATGACTCGATTTGAACCACTGTTAAAGCACTATTTTCTGCTTTGACTGAAAGCCTGACTTGAATAATCAACAAAATACAGACAATAAAAACATAAGTTAGAGAAGTCAATATTAAGAGTAACTCATACTTGTTTCCCCATTGAAAAAAAGTTAGAAAAACATTCAAAATTTGATATTATTGCATGGTGAAAAGACAATGAATAGATACCTTTCATTTCTCCTTTGTTGTTGACAATAACACCGGCATTGTCTTCAAAATATATGAAAACACCGTCCTTCCTTCGGAATGGTTTCCGCTGTCGGATCACAACGGCTGGCATTACTGAAAGATGGAAAATGCAATGTGAAACTCAGTTTATTCATAAGATCATTTTTTTAGGTAACACCAATTCATTCATCACAGTGGAAGGCTCTGATGCTCCCCACCCCAAGATTGTATTTAGTTACATCCATTTTGTACACAAGTGCCACAACCATACTACAAAACCAACACGCAAGGTATTCCCGTGCATGCGATCTTCAACAGGTGAAGAACATACATATATACCAATGAGACTACAGTTTCCAAGTTGAACTGTTCATTTTCATGTGAGTGAATGGCTGTAAAATCAATGATTGGACAGCACAGGAAACAACACATCCACAAGGTTCTTTCATATTAAACAACTTCCTCACACTGTGAAGAATGAGGCTAAAATTGAAAGATTTAGTTTTAGTAAAGAAGTGGCTTTTGTGACAGCTTCTATGTAATAAGGACATACATCTGTATTTTTTCAAAAGATCCAAGTACTTGAATGGATAGAGCAGTCAAGACTAATTTTCAAATATAATTCTTCTTGAACATGAGGATGCTCCAACTGCAGATGACAAAGCATTTGCAGGGAAGGCCACTTCAGTATGAACTGCTCAGTGTTGGTTCAACAGATATAAATAAGTCAGGAAATATGGACAAAGATCTGCACCATTGAGGTCAATCAGGTCAGTACCACCTCAAGGAAAAGTGGTGCTGATTTTGATTAAGTAGAAAGATTTTTTGCCCTGATAATTCATAACTTCACATGAAATGTCAATCATAGCATGTCATGTAAGAGAATATATCTAAGAGAGGAAATGAAGATATCAATTTTACATTAGGGAACGAGTATCTCAATTAATGCTTTATGAAGACAACCACCATCTAAATACTTGCATTGAAAATATGCAGAATAAAAACTTTTTTAAAAAAAGTCCATTTCTAACCTTTTTTTCTTAATTCTGGCTTTCCTTTCTTTACTGTGGCAACTAACATGTCACCACATCCAGCTGCGGGAAGCCTGTTCAGACGACCCTTAATTCCGCTGACAGCAATTACATAGAGATTTTTTGCTCCTGAAATAGGATAAAAGTAAAATTCATCAGAAAATACAAGTTGCTCAATGGGGGGGAAAAAACCAGTTCACTCATGCCACAGGTAAAGATAACTCAACCCAATCCTAAACAGGAGGTAAAATCGTTAAAATTGTTTCAGATATAATGAATCAGAATAACATTACCATTAATCGCTTTCAAAACATCTTTTATCATACTATACTATCAGTAAAGTTTTGAAACAAAGAAATCTTGAATATAAGAAATAAATTTAGATAATTCCATGTCAACATTCAATACATGTCCAGGCAGCTTCGTTAACGGAGATGACATATTTAATGTAGCAGGAATTCATATATGCAGAATAGAAACCAATACCTCTGGAACTGGTGATGTAGAAATGATTTTCACGAGGGATAGAGATATATTGATGAATTATTTGTACAAACCAGAGAATTAAGTTATTGATGACTACAAAAACAAAAAAAAAACAAAAAATACTCACCTGTATTGTCAGCACAATTGATGACTGCACCTACAGGTAAACCCAAGGAAATCTTGAATTTACCTCCGGCTGTACCACCACGACCTGAAGTCAAGAGGAAAGAATCATTCTAACTTTTGGAAATACATTTTTTCCTATCTATGCAGTTGGATATCGTAAACAGTATTAGTATTAATGTTCCAGATATAATAGGGTGGGGTTTTTTTCTCATAAAGTCTTTTCAATCCAACGCACAACTTTGATTTTTGACCAAAACAACTAAAAAAAAAATTTTTTTAAATGGCGGACTGATATAAAAATCGAAAGAAAACAATGTCTTAAAATCCAGAAGTGAATACTCCATAGATTTATTCCAACTATGCAATTCAAAGAGTTTTCCCGGGTGCCTCAGCTATTAGTTGTTAGGGTTAACACGCCATTTCAGCCGGTCCATTCATTCCACGGCTTTCTTCGGGTGCAAGATCCGAAATGTGATGGTAATGAACAGATTAACAACTCTCAAATGGAGGAATTGCTATAAATTTAGGATTCGGGATTTCCTTTTGCTTTTTGCGGTTAGCTTGTATCTCCATTTTGTGTCTCCGTAGATTAGTGGAAGCAACGGAGAAGAAATAAATACAACAAGGGGTTCAATCGTAGGAAAGACATCGAAGACCACGGTTCTCAAAACCTGAGTATATGTATCTATTCTACCATAAGAGTTGTGGCAGCTAGTATGTTTTTAATCCAAATTGAACATGAGAGATACACATACAGCAGTAAGAATAATGAGGGTACTGTCGAAAGATTTGATGTTCGCGACTAAAAATCAAGTTGAGGTAGTTCGATCATATCAGGTCAGCCTCAATGACTCGAACCACGTGTGACTGAGGAAGACAGAAGTCTATCAAAATGCCGGGTAGTGGAAGTGTATCATAACTTACTTTTTCAAATGAAATTTCACTTCATGAAAATAATCTACGACTTGAGACACCATGTATTTCTTTATTTGAGAAAAAAGCAACAAAAAAAATATTCCAACTTGGCCGCTTTTTCTGACCACAACCCTAAAGCAACAGTATGGAGCATCCAAGTCATTTGATGGAAAAAAAGAAGAGTATTATCCGACTGATTCGGGGTATATCATAAAATAAAGACAGTACAAATACACGTGGCTTAATTTTAAAATGGATCATATGTTCTAGATGTGGATAAATTGTAGCCGCTATTGCATCTACTGGGAGGCATGTCCACATGGACACCAGTAAAACTACGAGAGTATACATCGAGAAATCTTAAAATTGGAATTAGATTCCGTTTTTCAAATATAAAAAAATGAATTGTACAAATCTGATGAAGTTCATCTGCGAACTGACAATCAAAATTTAACAAAACAAAATAGCATAAACGACGTTATCGAATACACGGCTCGCGTAAGTTTCTAAACTATCCTTAAATAATTAAGCCAAAATCACTCTATCTATAGAAAATTCAACATACATCATACAGCATTCAATAAGATTAAAACATGTTGTGATAAATAGGATATAAAATGTGATTTACACGCAGATTAAATAAGATTTTGAAGGGAAGAAAATTTAACACTCACCTCTCTTCGACATCTTGAACAGGAAAAGGAAGAATGACCGGGGCGCATGCGCAGACAAACACAAATTGACGTTACGTCCAAAACGAGACTAGCCCCGAGAATTGAAAATCTCGCCGAGCGCAAAGAAGTATAAATCAACCTCACGTCCAAAACGAGACCAAGTTCGAGATTTGGAAGTCTCGTAAGAAAATAATATTATTACAAATGAATAGCAAAATTATTCTGATACTTTGATTAGTGTTTTAGAGTTGGTCGGATTTTTTCGATTAATTATGATAAAAAAAAAATGTTGATGAATGTTTACAATGACCATATATGGTCAATAAGCATGCGTGCTAGACATAAGGATATGTCGCTATGTGGTAAGCGGAGGTTTTAATAGCTAAAGGGATAATCTTCAGTTTATATTTAGGGTGAAAATCAAGATTCAATATTTTTTGCTAATGATCTGAATAAAGAAATATTACATTTATCTGATTTTTTAAAGATCTTTCGGTCTTGAGTGGCGTTGCTGTGGTTATTGCGTTTTCGAAGCCGGGATATCGGTATTGACCAATGAAAAAGCTCGTTACATAAGAGCGGAGCCTTTCTTTCTCTCTCTCTCTCTCTCTCTCTCTCTCTCATTCGCTCTTTTCCTTCTGTCTTTCACACTCTCTCTCTTCCTCTTGTTTCGCCTCTCTCTCGTTCTTCATTCCATATCCATTTCTAGTCCCTCTACCTTTGTTGCTTATTCCCTTTCTGCCTCTCTTCCAGTCAGTCTTTCCTCCCTATTTGTTACTTATTCACTCTCTTCTTGGTGTTTCAGTGAAGCATTTTTTTTACTGCCACTGTCATCATCAGCCTGAGTCAAAAGTTCACAGTCGTATATCTCTCATCTTACCTTTCGGAGGACCACAAAAAATAATAATAATAACAATAGAGACACAATCAAGCAACGGTATACTTTCACAAGAGAAAATAAGAAAGCCTAACTAACCAAAATGAGCAAATGTTGTGAAAAGCCGGTCTACCCTGTAGAAGAATTAAAATGCTTTGATAAGGTAAAGTAAGAAGAAGAATGAAGAAACCAAGTTGAAGTTAAATCCTTATTTATTTATTTATTTATTTTCAAATGAAGCATTGTCGACCATTGTTTACTAGTATTTTATTTCATCTTGAAATCTTTCTTGCTTTTTATCGCATCTTACTCTGATTGTAACGGCAGTAGATGAATGAACAATGCATATCGGAGATATGAACAATAATAAAGAATAAGCTTTAGGCGAGACTTGAACTTGTGTCTATCTTTTACCTTGGGAATCTGCTACCAAATAGCCCTTTACGGGTGACAGATCAAATATAACAACACTCGAATTCATCCTTACCCGATCGTTCGGCACCATGTTTGTTATTGTTTCTCAATGCGTCTCGTAGTTGTAGTAAACAGTGGTAGAAATCTGTTCACTTGAATTGCTGGGCAATTGTGACCTTTCCCGTTTCAAAATGGCCCCCCACTTCAGCTGTAGAATAGCAGGCTCAGATAGCAAAATTTAGAGTCAAAGCAGCAGATGACAACACAGATCCTAGTGCGGTCATTTTGAAACGGGAAAGTTAACAATAGTCAAATCGTGTAACTAGGAAGTAATTCAGTAAAGACTTGTTAGGTCCTCTCTTCATAGAAGGCTTTTTATTTATGAGTTGTGATTGACTCGAATTCAAGGGGATGAAAGCTTCGCAAGGAGGAGTTGTGGGTTCAATCTCTAGACAGGACACTTGACACTAAAAAAAAACTAAAAGGGCACATAATAATATGTTCCCCCTCTTCCTTACGTCCAGTTCCAGGATGCACCCTTCCATTGCAATTGAAAGAGTAGAGTCAGTTTTACTGCCTGATGCTTGGAGTGTCCAAAAAAAGGAAGTGCCTTGGGTACTGGAACCACCTGCATATATGTCTGAGGGTTCCCACACTAAACTCTACCTTGTGGTGAAATGGATAAATACTTCGCTGAGTGAAATGAAGTATTTCATTTGAAAATCTCCAAACAAGATGCTACTTCCATTTTAGGAAAGTATAAGAGAGGACAAAATGTTATGACAATAACAATAAGGATGAGCAACTTGTTGTGAAGTAATCGTTAGCTAACAGGTCATTGCTACTGAATAGTGAGCTCGATCCTTACTGGGTGCCTTGTGGCCTAGTGCCAAAATTAAGCTAAGTTTGGTGGGTAAGTTTTTTAGAAAACAGACAAAAATGGTTTGAATAGTAATATGACATTTCATTTCAACCATGAGTTGTTCATATCTCAATGCTCACTCTGGGTTGTCAGTGCAACAGTTAGCATGGGTATTTCAATGGGCTAACCCTCCGATGTATTTTGGTGCAACAGTTAGCATGGGTATTTCAATGGGCTAACCCTCCAACGGATTTTGGTGCAACAGTTAGCATGGGTATTTCAATGGGCTAACCCTCCAACAGATTTCGGTGTAACAGTTAGCATGGGTATTTCAATGGGCTAACCCTCCAACAGATTTCGGTGTAACAGTTAGCATGGGTATTTCAATGGGCTAACCCTCCGATGTATTTTGGTGCAACAGTTAGCATGGGTATTTCAATGGGCTAACCCTCCAACGGATTTTGGTGTAACAGTTAACATGGGTATTTCAATTGGCTAACCCTCCAAGGGATTTTGTCACAACAGTTAGCACAGGTATTTCAATGAACTTATGTTTTTTACCTAGTCATACCTTTTTGTTTACTATCTTTGAGGCAGGTAAATTGTCTTAGCCTAACATTGATCTTTGTTTTCATGGGGCATTTTAAGGTTCATGCCTTTATCAAAAGCCTGATTGTTTAATGACTACTGACTAATTGTCATATTGAAAGATATATTTACATTTGAAGTATTCATGTGTGTCAATAATATATGCCAAATATTTTTTTCTTTAAATCTTCTACTTTTACTCCTGGGGAGGTCAAGACAGTGGTTGCATTATTTTATCCTTCAATTTTGATTTAATTGATTAATTACTATTAACTCCTCCTGGCTTACTAAGCTTCTCCAGAGCTCTATTAAATGTACCTTTTAGGGAACACCTCACCTATTGTGTCCGTTGTCAGCATCTCATAACACTGGATGAGGAGTTGAATTCTCCCGCCACTAATTCAGAGTTATTTGTCTCTTAGACGGGTTGGAAACAAGATTGAAGATCTCAGTCTACCCTCATATTTACTCATAGCCGGGGTGTGAGGAAAGATGGTTTCATGTCTTTCCCAAGGACATTAGAGCATAGTGAATGCCAACTGTCTCCGCTGGAGTTTGAACTTGGTTCACTGATTCCATTTTCTGTGCTGCTAGCCATTAGGCTACCTGCACATCCAAACAGAATATTCTCTTGAAAAAACTTTGCTATCATGCACACATTGTTTTTTTTTTTGTTTGTTTGTTTGTTTATAATAGTGTTATTTTATTTTTTACAGATGATGAGGAGGATCAAAGCGGTGAACTTGTAGGAAAAACAATTCCAACCAGCAAATTTGACTATGATGATGATTCACTGTATTCTGCAGCTACAGTAGTAGAAACATCCCACAACAGCATTCAGTCCTCCTTCATTTGAGGCCACTGCGTCTTTTCCATGGCGAGCGTCCTTAGCTCCCTCAGTTCCTTGCCAGATCCTAACTTCCCTAATCCTGTGTCTGAGGTCTGCTCGCAGCTTGACTTCAAGTACCTCTAAATCAACACCTTTTGAGCCTATTTGGGTTTAACCTTTTGAATTAATGAAGAACACATTTTTGATAGGGAAAAATTCTCATGTAAACATATAGCTTGATTAAAAAGTAATATATTTGAAATATGCTAGTATAGAGCCAACTAACTACTATAAAAATCAAGGTTGAATAGCAAAACAGATTTAGTTCAATATCTGTTCTATCAGGCTGTTTGTTGTTTGAAGTTTATGGTAACCCCATGGGAGGCAAGGACTTTTATGAGTGTCATATTCGCCATTGCATGCTGTATGAATTTCATAAAGGCAGTAATGCAACGCGGACAACCAAGAATATTTGCGCTGTGTACCCAGGTGCAGTAACTGTGCGAAAATGTCAGCGATGGTTTAGCAAGTTTAAAAAAGGTGACTGTGATCTTTCTGATAAACCTCGCTCTGGAAGGCCAACCATTTTGGATAATGACCTTTTGAAGGCAGCCGTTGAAGCAGATCCTTGCCAAAGCACCCGGGATTTGGCGAAAAGGTACAATGCATCATGCTCCACCATACACGAACATCTCAAAAAAATTGGAAAGGTCTCCAAGGAGAGACTTTGGGTTCCTTGTGACGAACTAACCAAAGAATTGAGCACAGCATTCAGTCACTTGGAACAGTCTGGTAACCAGGAATGAGAACTTCATGTTTCTTCACCAGATTGTCGCAGGAGGTGAGAAGTGAGTACTGTATGTTTATAACAAATGCAACTAGAAAACATTCATGCCTCTGGCAACACCATTATCACTAAAAACTGAATGAAAATCATTTCATATATAGCTATGATGCAGGGGAAGTGACTAAGTTTTAATTTTTCTATGTTTTGAATTGCAAAAATCTCTCACAATCAGAAAAAAATTCTGGGATCAGCCCTAAAATTAATCGATCATTCCCTAGCCCACCCTTCCATGAAATGTCATCAAAATTCATTGAGAACTTTTGGAGATGTTGCACGGACAAGAAACAAACATGAATGAATATATATATATATGTATATCGTCTAATTTCATTGGCAGTGTTGAAAAGCAGTGATTATTACCATGTGTCAAAACGATCTCTATACCAAAATCAAGGCTTCATCCACAGGAAGTTTTGCCATGCATCTGGTCAAACATGATAGGTATCATCCACTACAAGTTATAGGTTTTGAAGAGAACTCATCACCATAAACCAGTGTTTCCTAAAATTCTGCCGTGACACTAACAATATTTTCAGTCTACTGACACTCAGGACTGAGACTTAATTTCAGTGTTTCTTCATTTAGTTTTATCCAATGATTTTACTTAAGTTTAATAATCAAGTATAAGTATTGGACATGAACAGACTGTAATACATCAGGTGTTTTCATTCATTTGTATATGTTTTATTATTCTCATTCATTTCCTGTTCTGTAGACTCAATGGCGCTTCATATTCAAAAATTGTGGTGTAAATATATTTGAATTGATTTTTACATTTTTTTACATTATTTTTTCTTTATTCACTTATTTTTCTTTTATTTTTTCCAAACCATTCTGTGACCCTCGTTTGGGTCGCGACCATAGGTTTGGGAACACTGCCATAAGCCTTTGTCAACAACTCAAGCATGTCCATGGTTCATTAAACTATAAATGCACAGCTTTGGTTGAACAGAAAAGTTGTCAACATCCAGTATGACAATACAAGGACTCCCACAACAAAACAAGCCCAGGAGAAAATAATCATTAGGCTGGGATGATTCACTTCATACTCCACAAGGAGGGCATCAATTCAGGTCTGTCACCTTTTTTCATCAAAAAAAAAAACACCCCAAGGTTATATTGGTGGGTAATAGAAAAATTATCCTTAGTTGGCCTTCTGTAATTGCTAAAGACAGCAATTATGTCATTAATTAATAAAATTCAATCCAATTACATTTGCATCTTTTTTATCTACTCCAAAATGTGATATTTTTTTTATACCGAGTGTTTTAATCTTTGTATGTGGGTTGGATTTGACTCATTTACTCATCTTTGTTTTTTCACGTTTCGCCGTCTACCGTCCAACCTTCCTCAAGGTGTCTGTTATGTCAAATCTTGCTCTGAGGGTGCATGCGCTTCCCCTCTCTCTCTTGCACGTCTGGACCTGAATGTTCTTGGGATTGATCCAAATAACCTAATAATTTCAATCGAAGAAACGGTGAAGTTGGTTCTTTTGTTTTGATCCCAGATATGAAATATTTAAAATGCAACACCAATCTGTCTTCCTGTTTGTTCTTGTGTTACTGGTATAAGTCAAACAGATAGAGACAAAAGTACATCCTGATGTCTACAGTAAAGATTAGGATAATTGAGTATTTTTGGAAATACCCACATTAAAGAAAAAAAATCCAGCTGTGTGCCTACCATATGAGTTTGGGATGAGATGAGGATTCCTCATATTAAATTACTGACCGGGTATCAGTTACCATTGTAGTGTAGCAAATAGATAATATACTATCTACCTATTCATTCTGTCCTGGATATATACATTGAACACCCAGCCCTACACAACAGCCTATATTTGTTTCCTTTGAATCAAACAGATCTGTCTGGAAAGTATCCAACCATTTTGAGTATCTCGAGAACCAGTTTTGTAGCTTTGATGTAATTGGACAACCAATCAGAGTGGAAGTTATTGCCTTTGTGAAACTCTTCCATGTGGTTACTCAGTCAACAGTGAACTAGTGTACTGGGTGACTTGCATTCTCACTGATCAAGAAAATCATTCTACAAGTCTCATGTAGGGTTGTTTTTTTCGTTTTTTTGCAAAACATCACATCACCCACTTCTGTTAGTTCCCCTACAGGAATCCAATAGATTTGGGTTTGTTTTTTTTTTTGTTTAAAGTTTACCTGATGAGAATCAATCATGAATTTCAAATTTTCCAATATTAAATAAAAATGCTAAAGAATTCATTTTCTAATGGCCACTGGACAGAAAACAAGATGCTTAAATGTTTTTATAGTTTTCATTTTAGAAGTCACCAATTCAGACTTAATTTTCAAGGTTGTAGAAAAAAAAGAATTTCTGTTTGGCAGAAGAACCGTGAGAAAGAAAAAGCTCATCTTATATTATTTACTATCAAAATCTTAGTTTTATATAGAGGAGGAGGAGGTGTACTGAGTTGGTAAGACTCTTCACTTAAAAAAAAAAAGAAATTCTTTGAAGACAAGGGGAATAAATTCTGGTGAGTATTATAACCAAAATTAAAGTTATATATTGTCAGGCAACAGCCTTTAAAAAAAAAAAATTCTTCGCTAAAAATTATTTCGTTTTTTGAATTTTTTTTTTTTTTACATCCTTGAAAATATTTTAGTCTGAAATAAATAAGAGGAGGAAAAAAAAACACTTACACAGAAACAAAATTGTACTATTTTTATTGATGCATTTGTAGGCAAAGATGTTTGCACGTCTGGAGGCTGGTTGTTGCCATGGCTACGTACAGGCAGCAGTCAGACTGTATTAGATTCATTCACTGAGGGAATCAATGCAAGGGAAGTAACTCAACTGGTCGTCACAAATTCTAGAACTAATACAACCTCTTTTTATTAGAGCAAGTGACGATTGAACCGCCGACCTTTCATTTATTTTTTTTTTTGTTATCAAAGAATTTGTTGAGGGAGAGAAAAATATTACAAAGTAGACAGCGACAGATACTCCGGTTTCCCATGAAGAGGCGGAAGTCGGGTGGGGGTTTAAAAAACATATGTACAGATCGTCTGGATAAAAATAGTTCCCGAATTTCAATCATAGCTTTCATGAAAAAGTGAACTGAAAAATAATACTACCAATGCTACAG
Organism: Thysanoteuthis rhombus; assembly: GCA_963457665.1. Lineage (NCBI taxonomy): Eukaryota > Metazoa > Mollusca > Cephalopoda > Oegopsida > Thysanoteuthidae > Thysanoteuthis > Thysanoteuthis major. The sequence continues at coordinate 32,119,648 of OY735231.1, read as the reverse complement.
GGATTTTTCTTCCTATATTCTTGTATAGAAGAAGAGCTTAGAAAAGTATAACAAATTTTTTTTTGATAAAGAAAATAAATCTGAAGAATGAAAAATAAGGAGGAATTTAGAATCTGATTGATCATTGAGGCATGTCATTGACTTACCTCATGTTATACCACAACCAAATGTAGGGTTTGGATCATAATCCTAAAAATATTTGAATCCCAAAAGATCAGAATCCCCTAAGGATGATATCCAAAAAATATAAGTCAGGAAAAAAATAAATTTAAAAAATTCTTCAAAGACATTTACAGTTTAGGAAACATAAAAACACATTTATTGAAGAAAAAAAAAACAAAACAACAGAACAACCCAAACCCTGTTGTAGGGAATACAGTAGAAAATGACGTCAAAAACCCTCAATACAGTATCAAGCAAAGAATGCTCTCTTCAAACAACCAGAGCATTCACCCCCTATTTAACCTTTTTTAAATAGGGATTTCAGTTTCTGAGATTTCAGACTTTAAGGATCCTTATCTTTTGGGATTGTGTCTTTAGATTATGATCATCACCGCCAAACGTGAATACAAAAATTGAATTGAAATCGACTTGCTTATGGTAATTTTCTTTCTCATTTTGCCCTTATGTGCAAAAATGCCTCATTTGAAACCTGACATCATTGTCTTTTCAAGATCACAAGAAACAAGGAAAAAGAAAAAAAAATAGATGTATCAACACTCAAGGCGATAAATGGGAAAAAATAATTTTAAAAATCAGACTGCAATTTTCCCTCATTTTAAAGATATTTCAAGCATTAAAAAAAACATTTCTCTATAGATATTGGTATGAATATTTTCTACCTTTATAAAAATTCACTAATGTGATTTAACCGGAGGGGAAAAGTATTCATGCTGAGAAAGATTTTAAACTAGGTATATTTGCAAAAATAGGCATTGTAAAAATAAACGAAGTCTAAACATCTAACCATAAGATGACAGTGGTCACAAGAAACTGCAATAAATGCCAAAGTATTCTGGAAAAAAAAAAGCTGAAAATACAAATCTTTTTTGAGGCAGTTACAATAGGCTAATATGGAAGCACTTGGTAATTCTAGGAGATTTTTCACCTAAAGTGTGGAGCAAAGTGGTATAATGGTTATCCACATGGAAAATGGAAATGGTGAACAGATATTCGGTTTGCATTCACTTCACAATGATCTCAGGATGGCATTAATCCATCCTTTCCCCAGCTATGAGTGAGGTAGCAGGACAATTGGAGCCCTGTAAGGCAGTCCATTTAAGAGAATGGTTACTGAGAGGAAAAACCTACAGCTTGGGCGTGGGATTAGCAACTCCACTCTGTAAAACCTACTCACTATTGAAACTGCAAAGCAGTTCTATGTTCCATAAAGAGTCAGTAGGAATTGACATAAAACCATAGAAACCTAACAAACACAAAATGGAGGACTACACTTGAATCAAGGAGATAAAAAAAAAAATAAAGAGGACGAATAAGTTTATTGAATAATTATCTTTAGTTACAAAGATTAATTACTCAGAAATTAACATGGGTTTTATAATTGGCATTTAGAGAAAGGAGGGGGGGTCAAATCACAGCCCATAGTAAAGTTTTCAAAACTAAGGGGGGAAAGAGAGCCCCGAAAAATAGTAGCATGTGTTCTTGAGGTCATTTCAGGAGTAAATGTAAAGGTTTTTCAAATTAGCCTGGGCAGAGGGGAGCATAGACTTTTTCAACCTTTTTTTTGGCCACAGTCCCCTCAAGAGCTCTTGTCAGGTTCCCAGGGGCACCCTGTCAAACAGAAATAGAACATGAATAGATAGACAAAAATTTATTCATTTTAATTTTAGCCTATGGCCCTTTTCAAATGTGCCGTGACCTCCATTGAGAATACAAGAATTATATTTTGGCAAAGTTTGAAAAAAAAAAAAATTAGAAAAAATAAGTGATGGGGGGAAAAAAAAAATTATAAAAAGTTTCTTTCAATTGGTTTGATCCATAGAAAAAAAGTTGGACCCAACAATATGAAAGAACAGAAAAAGCATTATTTCGTTGCTTGTAATTCACAAACCAAGTTAAAATTTTCCCTCCACCTGAACATGTAGAATTTTTATTGGTTAACCTGTACATAGAATTTGCAAAGTTCAAGCTATTTGGTTCATAAACTGTTCTGTTGATAAGGTAGGAGCAATAATTATTACAATAATAAATTGTAAGTAAAATTATAGCTGAAATGATAATTAGAAGAAAAACCCATAACAACCAAATACATCATTAGTACTAATTAGTATCATCTAAGTCATAGTAATGCTACCAGTAATAATAATCAAAGTATTTGATGGCATATAAGATCCCCACCTTCCCCAAAAAGTGTCTGAAAAGGTGAACGTAAACTTAGTTATCCAGCCCGACATGAGAGGATAATTTTTAAAAACTTTGTGGTAAATGAAAAATTAATATTCTCAACTGAAATAAGGGGGAGTCTTGTGCACCATCAAATATGGTATATAAAAAGCTGTAGTGATAGTAAGATTAAAAAAATAACTATAAAAAAAGTGCTGGACTCCCAAATTCTAAATGTTAGAAGATAGAATGCACAATAAAGAGGGGGGGCATTCTATTAAGATTGATTAAAAATTCACAGATATAACATTCCAAAATTTATAGAAAGACAATTTTGATGCTGGGAACTTGATCTTTAAGATTTGGGGCAATACAAGCGTACACATGCACAAAAGACAATAAGTCATGTGAGATGAGAATAATAATAATAATAATAATAACATAAGTTTGGGTTCATTTTACCAATTTCCTCACCCCGTCATTTTGTGAAGTAAGAGATGTCAAGCGAAATGGAATTCACATGGTTGTTTTAAAATGTGAGAATTAAATGGTGGTTTTGGGCCGCCAATGTTCAAACCACTGATGAAACTTTGTACATGGGATTTTAGTAAGGGGGATTCTGATATTGTTATATTCCAAATTATCAAGACGACAAAACCTTTTCAACAAAAGTTAAGAGACAAAAATATTTTTCACAAGGGGATGGGGGTTTCAAAGCAAGCTTAAAAACTGACCCCCCCACACACACCTTCACTTTTGCTGAAGTAATGAATTTATTTCTGCAGGGAGAATGAAAAGATCTTTGAAATTGTGCCAAAAATTCAGTGTAGGTCAGCTGAGCAAGCCCTTCATACAGAACCATTCCAATTTGGGTCTCAAAAAGAAAAAAATAATACACAAAAGAAAAACACGGAAGAATAGGGGTCCGATTTGCTTATTAATGAATTTATTTGTTAAGAGCAGTGCACTTGATTTAGAGTGGGCAATTTTTTTCGTTTTAATTTTATAGACAACTGCCCAGCTGTAAACGAGAGAACTGAAAAATTACAGAAAAATAACAAAGCAAGACAAAATAAGAGTAAGTGTTCGATGATTGCCCACAAAAAGGGGACAAATAACTGTAAGAAGGGGGGGGGAGAAAAAAATAAGGCAGAGGGGAGCAAAAGGAGGGGGTTCCTTTTAAATATTTCAGGGCGCAAGCACTTCAGAATTCACTGAAACAATTTTTTCTCTCTTTTTTTATTCATTCAAAAAGAATATTGCTTACAGAATAATTAACAAAGTGGGGAAGCCTCCAGATTCAATACAATTATTTTTTTTTTTTTCGAGTTATTTTAAACAATTTTGTCTTTATTCCAAGAGATCCAACTGGAGTTGACAAGTAAAAAAAAAAAAAAATCAAATCTCAGATACAACAAGGTTACAAAAAGTAATCTCGTAGCAGTTTGAGAATGTTGTCATCATTTTTGAGGTTGGAAGATAAATAGGGCAACTTTTTTTTTCTCCACTCATCTCTCCTTCAGTAACAGAAAGAAGGGTCCTGGGGGGTGGGGGAGGGGAGGACACACCAGTTTTAACATCAGAGAATCGAGAGCTAAGAAGCCCCACTGACCAAGTTGCCTCCCTTCTTCCGGCCTTTTAAGTATTTGGGGTAAATTTTGCCATGTGCAGCAAATAAGTTCATATACAACCCACCCACCCTCCACGCAAGAAAAGAAGAAGGAAAAAAGAAATAAAGAAAAACTAATAGAAAGCAAGGGATCAGTGCCATCTCCCCCACCCCCCCAAAAAGAAATACTCAAGTTGAAGTAAATATCAAAGGAGTTAGTCACAAAAATTGTTTAGCTTTTTTTTTTTTTTTTTTTTTTTCTTGTTGATTCATTTATCATAATTCCAAGTTTAACCAGAAAAAAAGAGAAAACAAATTAGGACTTAATTCACGATCTTTGGTAAGAACAAAATGCCCCAACATATTCATTTTTTTTTTTTTTTTCATTTTTTTTCCAATTTTAATTTTTATGGACAAGCCAGTGTTCAGTTTTCCAGGTTTATTTAGTAATACTCAAGAATTTAAAATTAAAAAAATTATTTTTTTTCAAGTCTCTCCTCATTAAAATGGCGTGTGTATGTGTGTCTTTTTCATTGTAGAAATCAACCCTGTTGAAAGGTTAAAGAAGCTGAAGAGTTTATTTACAAGCAAATATTAACAGTTATCAATGCTTGGCATTTATTGATCACCTTGGTCAGTCAATGACAGACAGACAAGAGGACAAACAAGAACAGCAGCAGTAGCTGTAGGGTGAGGGAGTTGGATCAAAATGTGACCCTCCTCTCAAACTGCTCTACCAAATGCCATTCTGCTGGTTGAGTACCAAACAACTTTTGGGTTATTCCCGTTTGTGTGTCAATTGATATAAGGGGCTCATCTTCCACTGCTGCTGCTGTTTTCATTGTCGTCACGGATGCCCTGATTTTTTTAAAATTTAGTTCCAGGGAGAAGCCCTGCTCAGAACAGAAATGTTATGGCTTCTACTTTGATGAGGAGAAATTAGAATTGGCAAAATTAAAGCTGTGCAATAAAAGCAGGAGAGGGAAGGGAAGAAAAATAGTTTGTATAAAATAAGGACAGTGCACTGATCATATATTTATACATATATATATATTTTTTTAAACTCTGGAATAAAATTTGTCCATTATTAATGGGGTTTCCTCTGATTTTGGATTTAAAACTTTTTTTTTTTTTTTTTTTTAAACTAGGTTTTAATAAATGCCTAACATATAGTGAGTTGGGTTATAAAAACACTGTGCACAGAGAGGTTTCCTCCGAAGTGCAACTCACAGAAACACTGGCCATTTAGTCGATAGTTTTGTTTTTAACCAAGCATTAGAGAATTTAAAAGAATTTTTTTTCAATTTTTGGCTTTCTTTATTCTTTACATTTAGAAGAAAAATAAAGTGCACCAAATTCACCTAGCAAAAAAATTGCTACTGAAAGCTAAATTCATTCTGAAACAAATTTAAAAGACAAAAATCTTATAAAAATTACAAATCAACAGATGATAGATTTTATTTAAGATTCTGAGAGTCAGATTGATCGACTTTAAATTATTTCAAAAAGACAATTTATTTAACAAGCAAAATTTAAAAAATCAGAAATACAAAATATTTTTCCAGTTGATTCTTTTAAACAATTCCTTACTGAGCTTCCAGGATTTTAGATTATTTTTCTTTAACAGCTGAAAAGAAATTTCTGGGAATATCCTTAAAGGGAGAAAAAAAAAAAAAAAAAATCATCATCAAGCATCAGAGTGAGTTGCAGACCAGAGAGAGGGGGAAAGCGTTCGAGAATGGAGAACCATAAAAATAAAGGAAAATGCTTATAAAAAGAAGAAAGGAACCAAAGATGGTTTTTCTCTAAAAGAGTCAAAGACATAAAAGTGCGGCGCCAATGGAAAATAAAAGAATTATGCTAATGAGTGATTACAGCACTACAAGAGAATTCCACAGAACATAGTCCACTAAATATAATTTGTCATAAATGTCACATTGGCCATGGCAGACAGAGACCTGGCTGAGACTAGGGTCTTTTTTTTTTCTTTTTTTGTTTTGGTGGGGGGGAGGGGAAGAAGTAGTAGGAGCCTGGCATCAGAACGTTGCCAGGTGAGGGTGGGGGGTGTTGGCAGATACAGGCTGTCATATGTAGTCAGGGCGACGAGAGGGCAGGCAAAGAAGTGTAACTTGGGATTTACACAGGCTGTACATAGTTGGAAGGCAGCATTCCACGTTGACTCGTTCGCTCGACAGTCCCTTCCATCCAGCCCTGGTCGATAGGCTGGCAGTGAATTATAATGTCTCCCTCCATAAAGGAAACTTCATCAGTGTCAGCAGCCGTGTAGTCATAGATGGCCCTCGATACCATCTGGAAAGAAAGACAAGTTTGAAAAGGGATCAGAAGACATAAACAAATTGAATTAAGATTCCAAACCAACTTCCAATAATTGAATCTCTTTGTCATCATCTTTGACGCTGTCAACATTATGTGATGGCAGATCCATTCTTCGGCCCTTGTCAGGTGTCTAAAAGAAGCAAACCTTTATTCTTCATACACAGCAAGGTGTATGAAGAAAAACATTATAGACTTTTCAAAGGTATTTATTTTTGTTTTGTTCTATTTTATATGCTTTGAAAATTAACTTATACACTGGCATACATAATATTCTGATAATTGTATTTATTGTAACAAAAGAGAAAGACTATAGAATTTTCAATCTTCCTCTCCAGCCATATGAGCAAAACTCAATTTGTAAGCTTTCCAAAATGACACTGTCAATATTAGTACCTACCAAAATATTATCAATGAATACAGAGGAAATTGCTTTTTGGGATCACTTTGGGACAGAGTCTTTTAGGTAACAATAACAAGTGGAAAAGTTTAAGCAAAGGATATGAAAATTTGAACTATTTACATTCATTGTTATATGTTGATATTCATTGTTATCAATTAATTCATAGCTATAAACTTTACATTATACAAAAATACATGATTTTAAATTTTTTGGGACCAACTAATTTGATAATGATAACCATTCATTATCCATGATTATAATAAACGGCTTCCTCTGTATTCAGAGAATAAATTTATAGCTCTTGAGGTCTCTGAAAAAAAGTGACGTGAGTTATCAGTTCTTTATGACAAACCAAGGTCTTAGCATCTGCTGATTTTTTAAAGGCTGAGAACAGAATCAGATTCTTCAAGTTTTCGTGATGCCAGGAAAATTTGCAGTAGTTTTGAATTCTGGTCAGTATCAAAAAATTGTTCACCACAAAATGATTTTTAAAATGAGTGATTATGTCAATTACGATATCACACTTGGAAAAAATTGGATATGGAAGAGAGAAGGGTGTCGGTCAACAGTTTCAGCAATGATCCTTTAATCAGAGTACAAGGATTTCCCTGGAATATTGAAGGGCCTCATCTAATTGAATTGTTCTGCCAAGGTGAAAACAGCAATCTATAAAATCCCTAAACTTACTTTTTTTTTTTTTTTTTTTTTTTTTTCAATGATTCATAACCAAAGGGAAAAAAAAAGACTGCAACTCACCCCTTTTCCAGCGTACGGATTGGCACCTGCAGGAGCTAAAGACAGGGAAAATAAAGAAAGAAAAAAAGGTATTAATTTTCAAGTGAAAACTGTCAAATTTCCATTTGAAGAATTTAACCCCAATGGACCTTTTGGTGGATTTACCATCCATGGCAAAGAGAAAAAAGAGGCTGAGAGTAAAAGAGTAGGGAAGGGTAAAGGGGAAACGAAAGCATTTTACGAAATAAACAACTAAAATTTGTTGTACATTCTTACCAAACAAGATACATACCGAAAGCCTTTGAATTTGATCAGGTCATCAAAGTTAAACAAATTTGACTGACATTTTTTCAACAATTAAAAAAAACAAAAAGAGCATTTAAATTTAGGTTTTTCTAACAAATCAGTTTTGTTCATGTTAGCCAGAAATGTTTTGAACTGAAATGAACACAGTCCACTGAAGCAAGGTCAACTGACTGGGGACATGCGAAGAACAAGCAACAATTTGAACTCTTCATGCACAACAAATCTCCACATTGCTCAAAAGAATCTGGGTAAAGAAAAAAAAAATGATAGGGAGAAAAAGAGGAAGAGAAAGAAAATATGTTGACAAAATGCTTTTGAAATTTTTTTTTCAAAAACTGAAAAGGGCAAGGAAATTCGATAACAATTAAAGGATACAGACTGAAGAAGTAATAATTTTTGTAGAACGCTAAGAAACTTAAATTCGTTCTAATAAATCCTTTAATAGTATACAGACAAACATGTAAGGGAGATAACCTCGCGGATACATGAGGCTAAGTGAACGATTGTTTTTCAGTGATGGCTTAAGATAGTTGGAAGGAAGATGATGAAATAGTTGCAATTTCCAAGAGAGCATACAAGGTCAAACTTCTGAGAATATTGAAAAGGCTAGTAAACATTCTGCATGAGAAAATGCACAGTTAGAAAATTAATTAGCATTGGTTTTAGAGACATAATTGTACTCAGCCCATTTTCCCCACTTCATCCCCGTTTTACCGTTTGCATTGGGAGCAGCATTCCCAATTAGAGGACCCTGGCACATTTAAAGGAGACCACAGATTGAAATAATGAATTAATTTCAGTCTATCTGTTCATGTTGTATGCCTGTTTGGAAACTGGAAAAAGCTCTTTTGGGGTCCATAGTAAAAATAATAATGACAAAGAATGGCTGATGTAGACAATGAATATAGCAACTATTTTTGCTTCTACCCAAAGCAGGTGAATGATAAGAGTGTCAAATTAATAGTCCTCACTTACCCACTATTCCATAGATCATTAATGACAGTGATTCAACCCATTGCTAATGGGAAAGACATTTTTTTTAAGATTATTAAATTTTATGAGAAAAGATTTAGAGCAAATGTGGAGATAAATTTATAATAGCAATTAATTATGAAAATTACATAAGTTTAAAATGAATGATAAGGATGCAAATTAATTAAAGTTATGGAGATAATTCTTCACCAATTGGCATTATTTAAATTCATGCACCATCCTTGTTAAGTATTTAACAAATTTAAAAATACTATCATAAAAATAACAGTTTTAAAATTAATAAGTTAATGAAATTTACTGTTGTATAAGTGCTGAACAACTACAAGAGACCTAAGATTTGGGAAGATTCTGCATTCAATAATTAGGAATGGGACATTAAAGGTAGGGAATAATGGAGAATATAGAGGTCAAAAACTATCATTCAACTAAGAACTACAATTGTTATGTTAATGAAGTTTTTTTTTTTTTATGCATATAACTTTTCAATAAAATCTTCCTTGAATACAGAAGAAGAATTACATTTTATTTCATTCCTCCTTACCCTTACACATTCTTTCCCTATTCAAATTTAGGTATTCTTTTTAGGATCATCAAAATCTTTCACTGATTTATTGCAAACGAATCAGTTTTTCTTATTTGAATTTGAGCAGAAACAGTATAAAAATAGTTATACATTTATCACCGAGTGGTTTTTCGCCATTTCAGCTTCTGTGATATTCGAACTTCTAGGTTTGGAGGGAAGAAACTCTAAAGGGAGGTAACTGACACTGTATTTTTATTTTACAACTAGCTCTTGCAAAAATTCAAGGTATGACAAGTCAGAAGTAATTTCTTGCAAATGTTAATTACTTTATTTGATATGTTTTTTCTTCAATATTTAATCTGAGGTTATCTTTTTTTAGCAAAGAGAAAGGTAGTTTTAACCCGTTTAAACAATTTTTTTTCATAGCACTCAATTCATTACCACAGATGCCGAATTATTTCTGTTGGTTGGAAAAAAGGAAAAAAAAAATTATACCTAACAATAACTTCCAGTTTAAAAAATTGAAGAAAGCTTGGGTAGATGTTTATGTGTAATTTGATATTTCATAAAAATTAACTGCTTCACTAATGGAGAAAAAAAAAGAAAAGTTTTTTAAATTAAATTAAAAAACAACACTGACCTGCCTTGGTTATACATTTCAATGCTGGCACACAAGGGAAAAATTAGAGGAGATTGATTACACAAACTTTAGATTATTAGAATTTGCGCCAGATGTTATATCATATTAGAAGCTATAATCCCAAGGCATTTCAATGTCACCAGATTGACAAACGTTCATTTCAAGTACCTCAGCATTTGTGACATTTGGGGTTTTCTTTCCCTTCAATTAGTATGACAATGATGACCATGTCAAGACTGTGTTGCCCATTATGGTTGTATGTGTGGGCATCAGAGTTCAGATGAATAAGAGGTTTTCATTATTGATTAGTGAAAACAGAAATGAAGCTAAGGAAGATATGGATTGAATTAATGCTGAACACTGTTAGTAAAACTTTGCAAAAAGAGCTAATAATCATTAGTATTGGCTCTGAGATTGGATACACAGATATTGTTTACAGCTCAATCTGAGGGGGGTGGATATGGTAGGCATTAGATATTATAGTTCTTTGAAGACCTGTCAAGGAAATCAGAAAAAAAGGATGATTTTTCCGAATGCATATTGAAACGTTTATCCTGATTATTGAAAAAAAAATGAGATAAGATCTAAAAATGAAAAAAAAAAAAGCCATGAGCGGTCTCAAATTTTGACAGAAGGATTTTAAAGTTGGGGAGTTCGAATTTTGAGTCAAAAAACAGAAATTTCCAATTTGTGTGGAGAGAGAATGGAATAGACAGTTGGAATTTTTTTTTTTTTTTCTTTGGTTGGGGTGGGAAAGAACTAAATTGACAAATAGTCTTTGAGTCGAGAATTGATAATGAGACCATTGGTGGCAGTACCAGCAACACTGTGTGTAGCAGCCCACCAGCCTACCTTGCTGCTCCGGCTCCGGTTCGGTCACAGTGGAGCCATACTGGTTATTCATAGGGTCATAATCAGCAATTGATCCGATGCGACGAGAAGAGCCATTCTCAACTGGAAGAGAAATGCAGTAATCAAGCAATAAAACCAAGCCAAGCCAACCTCAAGCTGCAGAAGGGACGAGACAAGGGAGTGGAGGTCACTTCCTTTTCTTTTTTTCCTCCTCAGGAAAAGATTTACTAAATTCAGAATAGACTAGTAGGAATAGTTACAGTAGAGGGCAAAGTGGTAGTAAGGTATAGTGCTGACACAAGGGTTTGTTTAGATTCTTCAGTGGTGACAGAACATGGTAAAGATAGTGCATCTCAAGCCAGGGGCGGGGGATGAAAAGATGCAGTAGGAGTTTAAAGTTTGAAAATTATCTTTTAATCAGAAGATTGTTGGTAAGCTTTTAATCAATTTATTGTTTTGGTATCTAGAGGAGAAACAATTTAAGACTTCAAGTGTTTTCTTGTGCTTTAAACATCCTACAACTTTTTAAAATCATGGGTATTATTATTATTATTATTATCATTTTTTTTTAAGCAGTTGATCATGATCTGTACTGAAGAACACAAAACAGTTTTGTGAAGCTAACCAAATAGATTAAAGGAAGAAAGTGTCGTTAGCTGAATATTATTTTAAAATTCAAGAAAACATGCATTATAGCAAACAGAGATTCAAAGACAAGAAATCTTGGAAAGTGGTTAATAAACATTTAGAGATATATTTCCAACTTAAGTTAAAAGTTCATTTTGAAGAAATTGGATTAAAGAAAATGTTAATATTCACCTAGTCACATTTTTCAAGTTAGAGGGTTTGAAGTTATGAATAGAAAGGATTATGTTTAATTCTTATTTTAAAACAGGTCCATTCTGCAGTTATAAAATTTTAAAAAAATTGAAATTTTTAAATACATTTTTTTAAAAGTTTATGAAGACTGAAAAAAGCCAAGAGCTGTGCATCAATGAGCAATTATATATTGAATAAGAAAAAAGGTGATGAATAAAGAAAAGCAATTGTCATAAGTGCTGACACTGTAGCCAGAAGCTGTTGTGATATTTGGACTAAGAACAAATTTAAAGTGCAAGAACATTCTTCTCTGCTTTCTTTTGTAGACTTATAGATACAAAGATTTAATCATAATTTAAAGGCCTTTCCAATTATAGACTAACTAAATGAATTATCCTAAATCAAATTGAGATTTGACAGTTTGTTTTTCTAATTGATATCCCCTGTGAGATATCATTTATATATATTTTTCTTACATATATCTTCATTTTGGCTGGATCATTTTTTAAACTTCCTCACATGAATATGGTATTTAGACTGCAATAGAGGATCATTGATATTATCAACGAATAAGATTACCGATTATTGAGTGCCACATTCACTTGTAGGGAGTAGAATTGACTAGTCAAAACATTAGGTGGATAAAAAGCCATAAGATAGGGATATTAATACAAAAAAAAAAAAATCATTAAATGAATTACTGCAATTGTGTAAGTTTTGTGAACAAAATGACCATTCAAAAAACATCACTTGTAATATGAGTGAGCTCATCAGCCATTTAGAGACCTATGAAGTACAAATTTTGCCATAATCTTTGTGATGAATTGTAAATCTTACTGATTGTTTGGGGATTTTTAAATCAAAATTTCGATCAACTAATCTCCGATCTTTATCTGATAAATATAATTTACTCCTTTAATGGCTACTCTTAAAGCACCCTGTTGATGGAGAGGGGGTAAGTTTGTTGATTGAGAAATTTCTAATCTACATTTCCCTTTGGAGACTGAACCATTAAGGTGCTTAATGCCCAAATTAAAATGTTTCAGTAGACTTCTAAAAGATCTGCAAAACATTTTCCAGCAGTCATAGAAACCTTGAGACGTATACATATACATACATATATATATATATATATATATATATATATATATATATATGTGTGTGTGTGTCTCAGGAGTCTTGAAAGGGTCAAGTGTGGAATCAGATTAATAAAAAGTACTCATAATTTTCTAGTATTTGCAACAGTTACACCAATTGATTTTTAATCTGTTTTTGATGATTTAATCACTATACCGAGTAGCTCATTCATCTTCAACACTTTTCAATTACTCATAACTTCAATAATATTTGACTTAATTTGATAAAATTAATCAGAGCTATACATGGATATAGAAAGTTTTAAATTATAATTTTTCCTGAAATTTTACATAAGAGGTTTAGGAGAAGTAACAGATGAAATGAGCCAAAAGATTTGTTTAGAATGTAAAGGGAGACTGAATCTAGTTATTGAACATTCCTTTGATCGCATAAAAACCTAAAATTAGAAACGGAGTAAATTTTTCTACTAAAACTTTTTAGTAACATCTGCAATGTGTGTAAATTTTACCTGAATTAAATATCATCGAAATTATAAGTAATAGAAATGGGTGAGAGATAAAAGGGCCATCGAATAAAATAAAAAGCATTAGAAAGGAATTGAAAAATATAATTCATATTTGAAAACTAAGAATTCCCTACATGAAATGGCACCAAATACAGAGTTAAAACGGAAATTTCTATATGAAAGCGTAACAAAAGTGACTATCAGATATGACAGGAAGCAAATCTAAGGAGAAACAAGTGTAATTAAAGATAGCTTAGTAGAAGAAGCTTGTAGAATCAGAAATGAAATATATTGATAAACATTTCCATTCAGCATTTTCCTATACATAAATAAAAAATTTTAATAAATTCAAAATATTTCATGATGAAAGAGTTAATCTTAAGTAATTATTCAAAAGGAAAAAAAAGATAGGATGAGGCTGAATATTATTTTTTCCTGGCAGATTTGGTTAGCAAGTTCTAGCTAACATTTCAGAAGTGCCAAGCGGTGTAATAGTTATAGACTTGGAAAATGGAATCAGTTAACCCACTCCAATTTACAGCTGGGACCATTTGCAATCATTTAACATTAATGTTCCTGGGGGGGAAAAACAGGAACATACTTCTCCCACTAGCTATGGGTAAACAGCTAGTAGTCCAAGAGAAGATTACTCTGATAGAAAAACCTGGTATCCCAAGTCCAAGTAAGGAAGGGGCGGGTATGGGGCTAGCAACTCATCCTATAAAACAACCTTCTATCTAATTCACAGATGCTACCCGAATCCTGATGATTCAACATTTCTAATCCGACAGATATTCAAATTGACTATCATTCATAGACTAAATCCAAAATATCAAGCTTGTTTATAGTAAACTGTTTTTGATGGCGAATTTCTGGTGATAGAGAAAAGTTTGTCAATTGAAGAAAAATAAATCCTCATTTTAAAAGAATCAAATTATATTCAAGAATGTTTTAATGGCTTGTGGTTCAACTTCAGAATACATCAATTTTTTAGAAGTTTTTGCTCTGAGGAATTTTGAGGAATTGCCAAGTATTTTTTTCTTGTGAATTCTAAGTGTCAACAAGCATACCCCCTTATTTGAAGTTGAATTGCCATAATATATGAAACTCAATTGGACAACAGAACATGGAGTTATTTTTGGGATAAGCACTTGACCTAATTTGAAAGCATCCAGTTTTTAGAGGCAAGAAATTTCCTCTTAGACTTAGAAATATGAAAGTTTTGGTACGATTGGAAAGCATTACTTCTATTTCAGATAACCTAAACCATAAGGTAATCTGTTCATATCAGATGAAATTCCTCTCACAATTCTTTTCTTAGTTAAGCCTACTCTATTCACACAGCAAATGTAATTTATCTTCAATGCAATTTCTTTTAATTTTACACACCTTATTGTGTTCTAAATCCTTTATACAGCTGGTGTAAGATATATTTTCAACATTTTGTCATTCAAAAAAAAATTCCCAAATTGTCCAAGAAAGATCATGGAATTTTTTATTTTGATTTTATTCAACAGATATTGAAATATAGGATTTTTGAATAAAACTAGACAATCCGTAGGGTCACTATCAGAGAAATGTAATGCTCTATGATGTGACCAGAATGAACAACAAATTCAAAGGCCCAATTACACCTGTTTTTCCACATTTGCAAATAAAGGGAGAGTATAATTATTAGTTATCTCCCTTGAGAAAGTTTTTTGTGGGAGGGAGCATGAAAGCAGACCCCACACTATTATTATTAAGTGGTAAACCACCCAGGTTTTCTATGTACTCTTCAAGTTAGTGTATTTTAGAGGTACATTAATTCAATAGATACATAGCTACAATGCACCATTTCAGCTAACTTGAAGTCATAAACAGAAAGTTTTAGTATTATATAGATTATACTTTGTGCCAAGTGTAAAAGTGGTCTGGAACATTATAAAGGCAATAAAATTCAGTAATTTTCATTCAAAATAGTCATACTTGGAGCATAAATGAGATCAGATAAGATGAAATTTTTATCCCAAACCCATATGTAATACAATAAATGACCTGTTCTAAATTTGAGGCACTCAGCGCCAGAATATATTGTTTTAAGACTCCATGATGTTGTAACAGTACCATTGTAAATGAGAATTGAAACAATTACACTTCATATTTCTAATATTCTCTTGAAGTAGATAAAACCTACCCCAGAGGGGAAGTTATCAACCCGATTACCTGTAGAGTCAAAACTGGTTTATTTCATTCTTCATTATAGCGCAATGATCTATCCTAACAAAACTTTATAAAATTATCATTCAAGAGTTGACTGGAATGATACCACTTGGACTTTTTTAAAAATTAAAAAGTTAATGATCAGCTTAAGATTCTTTTCAGACACTCATTCCAAACTATATTCTGGCTGACTTGGTAAATTGTGCAAGTTTTGTAAAAAAAAAAATTGCTTTAAATAGAAATGTGCTCACATATGAGTTAGTAGCACACTGCAAAAATAAAACACTAAAAAATTTGTTTAAAAATTCCCTGCCTGTAGCAGATATAGGAGAAGAATTTTGGCGACTGAAGAGAAAATCAACATGAGCTTTTACTCACTAACACGAGCAGGAATGCTGATAGTTGAGATGAAAAAAATTATAAATTTGAAAAAACTCAGATGGAATTCTATTGGACTAATCTTTGGTCGGTGTAATTCAAAGGCGGGGCTATGTTGGACAACCACATTTGATGAGACCACGTGTAATGAATGAACAAATAGTAGCCATTCAATGTTTCTTTCCAGTACTACAGCTAGCACAGAAAATAAAAATAAAAATCAATAGATTAAAAATACTATGCAAATGCAACACATCTTATCTTTGAATGACAGCTGTTTGTATAGAGTTGTCTGATCCTGTCAAGTAGAATTTTGGTTGAAACTAATTATTACCTTCAAGAAGCAATCTTAAAATTCACCTTATAAGGAGAAGTTTACCACTTACGACTCATACAGTAGATCTAGTGTTTGGATTGGAGCCTTTATGTACCAAATGATTCACTGCTAATCCCAACACACCATACTTGAAGTTACTAAACTTGATGTCTCAGCTCAGAAAACAGACCAAAGAGAAATGCTAACAACTTTTTTTAGAATATAGATTTCTCGGTGAGAAAACCCATAAGTTCAATACGTAAGCTTGTAAATATAATTTTTACCATGCTAAAATGACTAAAAGAATTTTGTGGATGTACCAGCATTTCTTACATTGAGAAGTGTCAAAGGAAGTATAGTTCATTTTGCCTGAAAGAACACCTAAAAAAAAAAAAATAGTCTATTTTCTGACCCCATGCAAAATATTTTAACAGATAAGGCCAAAGGGATATAAATGGTTTTTACTCATTTAAATTTTAATTACAATATTCATTATTTCGAATGAATTTGTGCTCTAATCTCCTAGCCACTGAATTTACAAACAGTAGATTTCTTTGCTTGGTAATATATTTTCTATTGATTGGTAAATGAAGAAAAAAAAATTTATTTTTAATCTTGATAAGAAAAAAGTAAAGAGGGACTAAATGATCACTTAATCTGTCTTGGCTGACTTCAATCCTGTAGCCAGATGAATAGATTACGGATATTGATAATAATAGTGATTTGCAAGAGACTAATAGGATAATCCTGCATCAGTCGGCCCTCGACTCAGTCAATAAATTCTCAGGAATAAATTGTTTGAACAGAAGTTTTTCTGATAGTTGGGAATGCAGAAATACTAGTGTTACTTGATTTTTCCAACCATCAAACAAGTAGCAATATCTGTGGACTATATTTGCCAAGTTGTGTGTGCACATTTGCATTTTAAATTTACCTATATCACTCATGAGCTTTTTTATATTCACCTTGAATGATCAAAAACTCTCAATGGATATTTCCATAATTTTTCAAAGACATTACAGTAAAGAGAAAAAAAAATACAGACTATCAATAAGCAGAGAGAAGTAAAGGAAAACTCGGAGAAATAATCAGTCACATCTGATAGTCAAAGATTAAATATAAGGTTTACACCTGAACATCTGAGACTTATTGATAAAAAAATTTGATTGGGGATAATCAGGTGGAGACAGCAACCATGCATATCTTCAGGATTTTCAGCTTGTCAGGTGTTTCTCTTTATCAATAGAAAAATAACCTTGAGACAAGATTTGATTATTTAATCTAGTAAAATTAACTGCTGTCATATACAAATCCTAGGATTACAATTTTGTGTACTCAAATATTTGTTGCAGAGTTGTCTACAAATCTGATGAGAGCAAAAAATGAATCTTCAAAAATATATGAATAAACAAGATGGATCTTTGTATTTCATTTGCACAGCAGCTAATCAAGTATATAAAAAGGTAGATATTTTTAGTATGGATTTTTAAGCTTGAGAAAATTTATTATTGAAAATTGGCTAGAGATTTAAATTTTAAGCATAAAAAGGTTCCTATTGATAAATTAAAATTAGCAAAGCATTTTAAGAAAGTGTACAAAGTTTGAAACTTGAGACACAAGACAAAACAGAAAAAAAGACAGAAACAAACAGTTACCATAAGAGAATTAACCAACCCAGTCAAAGAAATACAGACTTCCTTGAAGGGGGAAAAAAAAGAAGAAAAAAAAGACCCAACTATTTTGGAATGCAAGACATTGTAAGAATTATTTGGGCTGTAGAGCTTTCAATCTTCAAATATCCATTCTTCAGAGGTTTGGTTCTGTATGATCAGCTAATAATAACCTCTGATAAAGATATCTTAGTCTTGCAAACAAGACCAAATAACCCTCCCACAATGTCTCTCACTAGAGAACCATATTTTGCCCACAGTCTGGGAAAATCCATATGCCATTAACTTTTCAAATAAACAAACTAGATTGGGACAAGAATCATATGTATGAGTGGTTATTAATACGGACTAGTACAGATAGATTTCTAAGAAAAATTTCGGCTTGCATCAAAGAATAATGTTAAGAGGAAACTTGTGCTGTAACTGATCAGTGATTAGGTGCAATAGCTATATCCAGCAAATTGTGCTTGTCAATCAGAATGAAAGAGTGTGCTTAAAAGATTCCAGATTTGCTCCAGCAATATTGACCCAACTGTGTAAGAGAGAGAGATGAGGGCAGGAACTCCAAGTGGAAGTACTGTATTTAATGGCATAAAAGACCTCCACCTTATTTCAACAAGGAATATTAAGGTGGGAAAAAAAACATTTTACTGAGTTCTTCTCATTGATCAGAGTTTTTTTTTTTTTTTTTTTTTTTTTCAAACACTTTCTCATGTTCTGGCCAATATGGGGCTGGATAACAGTGGTTGTTTATCTTTAAACCCCCCCTCTTTGGGGGGGGAGCAGGGGTAGGTCTTACATGCCATCAAATATGGTAGCGAAGTGGTTTCTGCAGGGGGGGAGAGAGAGAGAGAAGAGGGAGTACCCTGCCATTTTCCTAGTGACAGTCCAAAACAAGACAGGTTTGGCTTGGTGTGGCATGGCTTCAGTATTCTGCTCAAAGAAATTCCACACTATTCGATAAAAATGTGGAACGATACAAAAATTGTAAAAAAAAGTAATTTAAAGAGAATATTTCCAATGTCTTTCCAGATTTGAGGAGATGTGTGTAAATAACGATAAAGCACAAACAAGTAAATTACAATGAACAAAGAAGATTAGAGACAAGTGTAGACACACACACACACAACACAGCCAGACACAGATAAGCTAGGATAATAGATATTGATTATTGTTCTCAAAGACAGCACACAACACAGAAGAAAGACAAGAGGAGCAACAGAAGAGCTCTGGTTTAGTCATCAGAAGACTTCAGGTTATCAAAATTGTCATACTGGAAGCCACATTGAACAGCCAGACCACAAACAGACAACAGAAAAACTTACTAGTCATTGAAACTAATAATGTCTGGATTTATGAGATGAGATGAGATGAATTATCATTATACATTGATTTATTCAAAACTTTGACTTGATTTTCCGGCTGAGATTCAATGTTCGCTGCTCAGCGTCTTGACATTATGATCAGGTTAATTAATTCTAATCTCACATCACTGAATTGGAGTTTCGTTTCATGCTAGTGGATTATGTCCAAGATAATAACACGGCTGAAACATAGTGAGCATAAGAACAACCTAGTCCAAATAAATCAATATGTAATGACTGAAACTAATTGAGTGGTAGGCACTCAATGAAGCCAACAACATTAAAACAAAAAGGAATTTCCTTTGATGAATTACCATTTGAAGATAAGATATTTTACATCAACAGTTTTTGGCCAGGGATCTTTTTACAGAAACATGGAGGGTTTCTGTTGAGGATTCATATAAAATGATATTTATAAAGATTTTTTTAACCCATTCAAATTACAAGAGGACTCTGAAAACTCAGAAGAAAAAGAGCAAACACAAACAACAATCAAAACATATAACTGAGACAACAATTACACAATGACATTAATTACAATGAAACAAACAAAGAAAAACATTTGACATAACATGAACAGAAGACAAAATCTAACTGCATATTTTCTTATAAATAACTAATTCAAAAGAAAAAAATGTAAGAATAACTTAGTATAAATAAGTATATTCTTATGTTTGGACCTGGAGATCTGTTTTCAAAAACAATTACAATCACTAAGACTGTCGAAACTATTTCTGGTATGCAAAAAAACATAGTGAGGTGCTTTGTTTAGTTCACCAATTAGAAGATGACTTAGCAAGATTTGTTGCTTATAACTAATTAAATCATAAAAAGCAACAAATTTGAAATTTTTGTTTCAGCCTCAATGACTGATTACACAAATGGTTAGTGAGAGTTCGGGGGCAAGAGAGGAGAGAAGAGAACAAATGAGAAAGGAAACAAAAGATATTATTTGACACATGCAGCAATCATATGAGAGCAGAAATAAAGAAAATCAACTCCACAGAAAATGGCTTCAACAAGAGAAAAAAAGTACAAATAAAACAACTCATACGACCAACAAAAAAAAAAAAAAAAGCGCGCACACACACACACTTATATAAAACTCCCAAATCCACAGGGATCAATTAAGCAAAAATATAAATAGATACTTTTACAATTCAAATCTAACAGAATGCTTCCTTTTCACATTTGAATGTCTTATGCTCAATAGATTAGAAAAATTGAGCGATTTGTTCCAATGTATAATGAAAGAATACTTTCTTGAAAAAAGAAAAAAAGTACATTGATTTTTCTTAATTAGAAGAAAGCACATCAGTAGATATGGAATGTCTTAATATGATTTTGATTTTTTTTTTTTTTATCAAAAAGAGGAGGTTCCATTTACTGAGAGAGATCAAATATTTGTGGAGTTGACATGAATATTCAAGAACAAGAAAAGTTCACATGCCTTACATTTAGAACAAGATCTACAGAAGGAGAAACAAGTTCACAAAAATATCAAAGAGAAAAGAAAACAATTGTTGGAAATAGCAAAGTACAAAAATCGTGACATTTGAATTTTAGCCAACAAAACCATGAAACATGACATGGTAAAAATGTCTCAACTGTTCATAAATGTTAAACAATTTTTTGGAAGAAGGGTGTAATCAATAAAGTTTTGGATGGGCAATAATTTTGCAAAAAAATTCATGAAAGTAAGGTAATTAAAGCAATCCTCAATTAACAAATTGCATCGCTCCCTTAAGAAGGGTTTATACATGTATCTCAACATTGTAACATATGACCAAAGAAAAAGGGAATTCCATTAAAAGTACCAAAAACATAGAATAATTAAGAAAAAATAAATGAATTCTTTTAAAAGTGTATAAAGTTGTGTATTATAATTTTGTTAATGAGAGAGAGAGTGCATATTATGTGTATATAATAAACACACACACACACAAACGAAATTATGATACACAATATTTTTTATTTTTTTAAAATAATTTAAAAATCAAATCACTTGTATATCAAGATGCTACACGAAACTTTTGCCCATAATTAATGAATTTGGAGTTATAAGTTTAGTATATTAAATTAAGATAACTGAACCCTTCAATTAACAATGTATATCAATAAGGCATGAAAAACATTCAATTTGGTTGAAAAATTCATTTTTGTTGGTAAATAACACAAGTAGGCTTCAACAAGAAAATGCATCATAAAATGTACCAAGAGATGAAAAGGCCCAATTTCAGACACTTTGGGCACCCACCTGAAAACACATCTGGAGAGCATTAAACAAAGAGAAAAGTCAATACAATTACAACATTGGAAAGGGATAGAAAAATGGGTTGTGTCAAAGGAATTAGCGTGAATGATGTTGGAATGGGTAACTGTCGCCTGCAAAATAAAGTTGTTTTTTTTTTTTTTCTTCTTCAGCATACTGGATTTCACAAACCAGGCATAACTGAACACTAACAACAACAAACTAGCATGGGGAAGTTGACACTAGAAAATTTTGGAGTGACCACATAAGAGGAATATCTCTAAAGAGTTGAACACCAAGGAAATCTTCATAAAAAACATGTAACTAATAAAAGACCAGAGAAAAGGCTCATGCCAGGAAGTAGGAAGAAAAAAAATGAATATAAAATCATATATAAACAATCTAATTTACCTAGCCAAATGCAAGGCAAAAAGGGATTTGTCTATTGGAAACAATATTAAACTAAGGGGACACACAACATTTCATATACATGGGAAATTCTAGATACACCAACTGCCAAGTGAAGGACCAACCTTTCTTAGTTGTTACACTTCCCCTGGATCTGTTGTCAGCTACAAAGATCAAAAAACCGATTTGGTAAAAAAAAAAAAAAAAACTAAATCAGTGGAAATGATATCAGAGGAATAGAGAAGAACACTCCAGTGAAATAAAACATTACGAAATCATCAATCATTGGTCAAATCATGTTGCTTAAATAAAGTCATCTTATGTGTGTATAAAATAGACTATAAGATTTTGTAACTTAAAAACTGCCTACATGTGCAAAATAGACACAAGATCCTTG
Organism: Thysanoteuthis rhombus; assembly: GCA_963457665.1. NCBI lineage: Eukaryota > Metazoa > Mollusca > Cephalopoda > Oegopsida > Thysanoteuthidae > Thysanoteuthis > Thysanoteuthis major. The sequence goes on along the minus strand of OY735231.1, from coordinate 32,097,502 downwards.
GATTGAGCAAGAAATGAGCACCCACTCTCGCCATAAAAACCAAGCACTGAAAAGTCGAAACTAAATTATAGAAAATCCAGTGCATTAAAGATCAAGCAAAATAGAATTAATGAGCATTGAAAAATAATCAATCCATAGAATCCAATATTTATCCTTTTTCACTTTGAGGGTAATTTCTTCTTTTTTTTTTTTTCCTTTTACAAGCAGCAGAAACAATCAGAGACAGCATACTGAAAATTCCATCCATGGAAAATTCAACCTAAGCAACTTAAAAAAAAAAAAAAAAAAGAAAAAAAAAAGCTCTATACATGTTATCATATAAACTTAGTTATATATCAAGAGCAGTTAAAAGCCATTACTCAAATCCAATTGTTACACAAGGAGATCCAGTTTGTAGACCACATATATTCGCAAAATGATCTGTAGACTTTCTAAACTCTTACAGTAACTCGTGTACTAGGTATGTTTGCAAAGTAATTTGGGTACTGTGTATGTATGGTTGCAAAGTGATTCGTGTACTATGTACCTGATTTGTTAAAAAATGCTTGGGTGAGAACATTTAAAATAAAGATTTTATATTAAAATGAAATCTTATACTATGTACCGGATTATGTTGAAAATGATTGTGAGGAATAAATAGGTATAATTTACTGAATGAATTTTTCTTGGGAGAAATCTTCTTGGAACCCATAGAGCAGTGTCTTATTCTTATCTTCCCACACTGTACAACTCCGAATGTTTCATAGTAAATAATAACAACTGCGCTATTTGACATAAGTGGAATTTCACATCTTTTTTTCTTCTTTTTTTTTTTTCTTAAACCTAAAACTGCTATTTTGAAAAACAACATAAATGAGAGTGGTTTCATTTTTTCAAAAATATATTACTTCTCTACGGAAATGAAAAAAAAAAAATTACGACAATCTGTTTTTGTTTTTATGCTTTTCTCTTAAATTTTCAACTTGAAATACTCATTTCAGGAGGAAATGACCTGGGAGCAGATAATTTACAAATCAAGAGAAATGTTTTGTTTGGCAGATCCAAATGCTCAAATGTTATTCTCCTGTCTTAAAAAAAAAAAAAAGCCTAGCATTTTAAAGACTTGAAGGGTTGCTGCAGCATGGCAAAGCTAAATGGATGCCTAGCTTTTCAGTCATTTTGCTAAAGCATAGCAGTTCAGAACTAGCGACAAACAAAAATGTTTGATTTATACAAAGCTGTAACACTTGGTAGGGTTATAACAAACTTACAGTACTAATGTCAATCGGTTTGTCAGCTTGTCAGTTTGATTGCATGATAGGAGAGAACAATAGGTTACTAAAAATCTTACTTGTCTTGGTATTAATATGATTTCTCTGAAGATAATGGTTCTGTACTGATACAGGTACACCACTAATTTTCCATTTTGCCAGATCAGAAGTTGTGTAATAATTCAATAACACAACAAAGACCCACTAATTATGTGTATCTCATACCTATACAGAAAACTTCAATTGAATATTGATTGAATGAAATGCATTATCATAAATGATAGGGTTTATTGATATAGAAACAGATACATTAAGGTAAATTGATTAAACAAATACAAGTGTTATACTCAGTTGATGAATCAATAGCAATAGTTTTCTCGATATTTCTACCTTTTCTTACATCAATATGGACTTGTCTTCAAGGTTTATATTACCACTGACACCTTGCTCGGAAGCAATTTCTGAAGTGATTGTAAGCAAATTAGGCAAGGTATTTCACAAAATTTATGGAGTAGTAACCACTGCACTATAAACAGGAGATGGCTCCACACACTAGTTCACTGAGTGGACACAAGTAGCATTGTGTCAGAGCTGTAAAGCCATTGAATTTCATCAGGAGGTACAAAGTTTCTTTCGGGGTCCCCCCTCCCTTTCTCCATTGAAACGTTAGTCATTTTCTGGAATCCTAGGAGATTCCTGGGTCCATTTTGAACTGAATGGAATGTTAGTACTATGTACTCTTTGCATCCCCTCTCATGGGCCCTAGAGAGCCATGAGAAATTAAGGTTTCTGCTTGTTCCCTCAAGGCTTTCAACTAGGCATGAAATGTCAGAGTAAAAAGCCAATTAAGAGGTAATGTTTGAAAATTGCGTGAAGTATTAAACAAAACATTCATACGAATTTCATTCGAAGTAAGGCTATTGAAAATACCTCATGCTGGCACATTTCTAGAACAGAAACATTGATTCGATCTCACAACTATGAAAATAATCTTGGGAAAAATCATGTTTTATTTGGGATATTGATCTTAGGTCACTAAGCCTGACAGTATTTGCAGCTCCTCTCTTAGGCCCAGGAGAGCCATGAGAAATACAAGTTTCTGCTTGTAATTTTACCTGAAATAATAATCAGTGGTATACCTGTATTAGTACAGTATATGTGTTGTCACTAAACCCGACAGTATTTGAGGACTTGTTGCAATAGGCATTTGTCTTTTGCAGCAGTATACAATTGACACACAAACCTTTTGCAGGTGCAGCAGCTCTTGTCTCTACAGGGCTTTCAGCTAGAAATGTTAAGGAAGGCTGAATAATACGTGAAGTTGGCAAATTGATAGAGGTATCATAAGGATCATTCATACAGAATTCATTCAACTTGAAACCTCTAGAAATACTTTCTTGTGGCTTAGTTCTTCACAAAACAATTGTAAAACAGAAATATTGATACAAACTTACAGCTATGAAAATAATCTTAATGCATCAAGTTATTTTTATATTTTAGTCTTGGAATAATCATGCTTCATTTGAGATATTGATGCTGCATCAAGCATTTGCTTTTTGCAGAAGTTTGCAAGTAGCACACAAACCTTTTGAAGATGCTGCAGAGACTGTTTCCTTAGGGCTTTCAGCTAAGAAAATTAGAGTAAAAAGCCAAATAAGAGGTGAAGCTTGAAATTAATTATAAGGTATCAAACATAATTCATTCAAACTAAAACCTCTAAAAATACTTTATTGCTGCATATTTTTTCCTTATAAAAGCAATTGTAGAACAGAAATATTGATTCAATCTTACAACTATGAAAATAATCTTAATGAATGTAGATATTTTAGTCTTTGGAATAAATCATGCTTTACTTGGGATATTAGCGTTACGTCACTAAACCAGACAGTATTTGTTGATAAGTTGCATTAAGCATTTGCTTTTTGCAGCAGTATGCAAATAGCATACGAACCTTTTGCAGATGCTGTAGATTCTGTCTCAGTAGGGCTTTCAACTACAAAAGTCAAAGTAAAAAGCTGGATATGCAAATTGTGTGAGATATCAAACAGATCATTCATACAGAATTCATTCTAACAGAAACCTCAGGGATACTTTGTTGCGGCTCATCATTTCCTTATAAAAAAAAATTGTAAAACAGAAATATTTATACAATCTTACAACTATGAAAATGATCTTGACGAATCTAGCTATTTTTATATTTCAATCTTTGGAATAATCATGCTTTATTTGGGATATTGGTGTTGTATCACTAAACCGAAGAGTCATGTGGATTTGTTGCATCAAGCAGCTTGCAAGTAGCACACAAACCTTTTGGAGATGCTGCAGATATTGTCTCTTTAGGGCTTTCAGCTAAAAAAGTAATAAACTGAATAAGAGGTGAAGTTTGCAAATTGATTAAGATCTCAAACAGATCAATCATACAGGATTCATTCAACCTAAGGTCACTGAAAATGCTTTGATGTATCTTGGGATTTCCTTACAAAACAATTGTAAAACAAAAGTATCTTATAGCAGAGAAAATAATCTTGATGAACCTAGTTATTTTCATATTTTAGTCTTTCAAATGATCATGCTTTATTTGGGATATTATTGTTGTTGTGTCACTAAACCAGACATTATTTGTGGATATGTTGTATTAAGCATTTGACTTTTGCAGCAGTATACAATTGGCACACAAACCTTTTGAAGATGCTGCAGATCTGGTCTCTTTAGGGCCTTCAACTAGAAAAGTCATAATAAAAGGCTGAATAGGAGGTGAACTCTGCAAATTGCGTGAGGTATCGAACAGCTCATTCATACGGAATTCATTCAAACAGAAGCCACTAAAAATACTTTATACGTGCATTTTATTTCCTCATAAAACAATTGTAGAATAAAAGTATTCGTACAATATTACAACTATGAAAATAATCTCTATGAATCGATATTTTTATGTTTCAGTCTTTGAAATAATCATGCTTTATTTGGGACATCGTTGTTGTACCATTAAACCAGACATTATTGGTTAATATGTTGCATTAAGCATTAAACTTTTGCAACCAGAAAAGTCATGATAAAAGGTTGAATAGGAGGTGAACTTTGTAAATTGCATGAGGTATCAAATGGGTCATTCATACGGAATTCATTCAAACTGAAGCCACTAAAAATACTTTACAGGTGCATTTCATTTCTTCATAAAATAATTGTAGAATAGAATTATCAATACAATCTTACAGCTATGAAATTAATCTCAACGCACTGATATTTTCATCTTAGTCTTTAAAATAATCATGCTTTATTTTGGACAAACTTTGCGGTTGCGTCACAGAACCAGACAGTATTTGTGGATATGTTGTATTAAGCATTTGACTTTTTGCAGCAGATTGCAAGTAGTACACAAACCTTTTGCAGATGCTACAGATCCTGTCTCTTTAGGGCTTTCAACTAAAAAAGTCAGAGTAAAAAGCCAATCACAAAGTGAAATTTGCAAATTGCGTGAAGTATCAAACAGATCATTCACACAGAATTTTTTCAATTTGAAGCAGTTAAAAAACCACATACTGGCACAATGTTTCCTCAAAAACAATTGTAAAACAGAAGTATTGATACAATTTTACGATTATGAAAATGATCTCAATGTAAAGGTTTATTTTTATATTTTAATCTTTGAAATGATCATGCTTTATTTGAGACATTGTTTTAGTATCACAGAACCAGATATTATTTGTGGATATCTTGCATTAAGCATTCAACTTTTGCAGCTGTATACAATTGGTACACAAACCTTTTGCAGATGCTGCAGATCTGGTCTCTTTAGGGCCTTCAACTAGAAAAGTCATAATAAAAGGCTGAATAGGAGGTGAACTTTGCAAATTGCGTGAGGTATCAAACAAATCATTCATACGGAATTCATTCAAACTGAAGCCATTAAAATTACTCAATACGGGCATATCAATTACTCGCAAAACAATTGTAGAACAGAAGTATTGATACGATTACACAACTATGAAAATAATCTCAATGCATTGATATTTTTGTTTCAGTCTTTGAAATAATCATGCTTTATTTGGGACATTATTGTTGTACTATCACAAAACCAGACATTATTTGAGGATATCTTGCATTAAGCATTTGACTTTTGCAGCGGTATACAATTGGCACACAAACCTTTTGCAGATGCTGCAGATCTGGTCTCTTTAGGGACTTCAACTAGAAAAGTCATAATAAAAGGCTGAATAGGAGGTGAACTTAGCAGATTGCATGAGGTATCAAACAGATCATTCATACAGAATTCATCCACCAATGAAATTATTAATATGGGCTTATCATTTACTCACAAAATGATTGTAGAATAGAAATATTGATACAATCTTACAACTTTGATAATAATCTTAATGCACCTATATATTTCTATATCTTAGTTGGAAATAATCGTGCTTTATTTGCTATATTGTCATGTCACTAAACCAGACAGTATTTGTGGATATGTTTCATTAAGGATTTGACTTTTGCAGCAGTATACAATTGGTACACAAACCTTTTGCAGATGCTGCAGATCTGGTCTCTTTAGGGCCTTCAACTAGAAAAGTCATAATAAAAGGCTGAATAGGAGGTGAAATTTGTAAATTACAGGATGTATCAAATGGGTCATTCATACAGAATCCATTCAAACTAAAGCTGCTAAAAATTATTAATAGGTGCATATTATTTACTCAAAACAATTGTAGAATAGAAGAATTGATACAATATTACAATGATAAAAATAATCTCTAGGCACCATTACTTATGTTATAGTCTTTAGAATAATCATGCTTTATTTGGGATATTTTTGTTGTGTCACTAAACCAGACATTATTTGTGGATATGTTGCATTAAGCATTCAAATTTTACAGCAGATTGCAAGTAGTACACAAACCTTTTGCAGATGCTACAGATCTGGTCTCTTCAGGGCCTTTAACTAGAAAAGTCATAATAAAAGGCTGAATAGGAGGTGAACTCTGCAAATTGCATGAGGTATCAAACAGATCATTCATATGAAATTCATTCAAACAGAAGCCGCTAAGAATACTTTATAGGTGCATTTTATTTTCTCATAAAATAATTGTAGAATGAAAGTATTCATACAATATTACAACTATGAAGATAATCTCTATGCACCGTTACTTATATGTTATAGTTTCTGAAATAATCATGCTTTATTTGGGATATTTTTGTTGTGTCACTAAACCAGACATTTGTGGATATTTTGCATTAAGCATTCAAATTTTACAGCAGATTGCAAGTAGTACACAAACCTTTTGCAGATGCTACAGATCTGGTCTCTTCAGGGCCTTTAACTAGAAAAGTCATAATAAAAGGCTGAATAGGAGGTGAACTCTGCAAATTGTGTGAGGTATCAAACAGGTCATTCGTACGGAATTCATTCAAACTGAAGCAGCTAAGAATACTTTATACGTGCATTTTATTTCCTCATAAAATAATTTTAGAATAGAGGTATTATTATAATCTTACAACTATGAAAATAATCTCAATGCATCGAAATATTTATGTTTCAGTCTTTGAAATAATCATGCTTTATTTGGGACATTATTGTTTTAGCATCACAGAACCAGACATTATTTGAGGATATCTTGCATTAAGCATTTGACTTTTGCAGCAGTATACAATTGGTACACAAACCTTTTGAAGATGCTGCAGATCTGGTCTCTTTAGGGCCTTCAACTAGAAAATTCATAATAAAAGGCTGAATAGGAGGTGAACTTTGCAAATTGCGTGAGGTAACAAACAGCTACATTCATATAGAAATCATTCAAACTGAAGCCACAAAAATACTTTATACGTGCATTATATTTCCTCATAAAACAATTGTAGAATAAAAGTATTCGTACAATATTACAACTATGAAGATAATCTCTATGAATCGAAATATGTTTCAGTCTTTGAAATAATCATGCTTTATTTGGGACATTATTGTTTTAGCATCACAGAACCAGACAGTATTCGTTGATATGTTGCATTAAGCATTTGACTTTTGCAGCAGTATACAATTGGTACACAAACCTTTTGCAGATGCTGCAGATCTGGTCTCTTTAGGGCCTTCAACTAGAAAAGTCATAATAAAAGGCTGAATAGGAGGTGAAATTTGTAAATTACAGGAGGTATCAAATGGGTCATTCATACGGAATTCATTCAAACTAAAGCGGCTAAAAATACTTTATAGGTGCATTTTTTTTTTTTTTCATAAGATAATTTTAGAGTAGAAGTATTGGTACAACTTTACAACTATGAAAATAATCTCAACGCACTCATATTTTCATGTTTTAATCTTTGGAATAATCATGCTTTATTTGGGACATTCTTGTTGCGTCATGAAACCAGACGGTATTTGTGGATATGTTGCATCAAGCATTTGACTTTTGCAGCAGATTGCAAGTAGTACACGAACCTTTTGCAGATGCTACAGATCCAGTCTCTTTAGGGCTTTCAACTAAAAAAGTCAAAGTAAAAGGCTGAATAAGAGGTGAGTTTTGCAAATAGCAAGAGGTATCAAACAGATCATTCATACGGAATTCATTCAAACTGAAGCCGCTAAAAATACTCTATTGTGTCTTATTTACCCACAAACAATTGTAGAACAGAAGTATTGATACGATTACACAACTATGAAAATAATCTCAATGTACTTAGATATTTGTATGTTTTACTCCTTGGAATAATAATGTTTTATTTGGAATACTGTTTTCATGTCACTAAACCAGACATTATTTGTTGATATGTTGCATTAAGCATTTGACTTTTGCAGCAGTTTACAAGTAGCACACAAACCTTTTGCAGATGCTGCAGATCTGGTCTCTTTAGGGCTTTCAACTAGAAAAGTCAGAGTAAAAAGCCAAATGAGTTTGCAAATTGCGTGAGGTATCCATACAGAATTCATTCAAACTAGGTAGAGCCTCTAAAATACTCTATTGAGAGATATTTTTTGGTCACAAAAGAATTGTAGAATAGAAGAATTGATAGTCTACAACTATGAAAATAATGTTAATGAACCTAGAAGTTTTCATATTTTTGTCTTTGGAATAATCATGCTTTCTTTGGGATTTCGTACCAGTAACTTTTTGATGGTGATTAATTTTTTAGGATCATTGAAAATAATACCACAAAGATTTTTTTTCAGGAATTCTTTTTTCAAATATTTTCATGCAAATGTCAAACATTTTCTTGAAGTGTATGGAATCTGCTACAATTATCTTTCTCTCCCAAGCTTCACATTAGCAGATAAGAGGATAGAAAGTTAAACGGGACCCATACTGGACTCCTCAGGATTAACAGGTATCAATAATTCTCTGGTCAACAAATCCAAAATATTATTTCCAAGATAAACAGAACATTTGAACCAATGAACTTATCACCTTTTTCTATAGTATACTCTTTTAATGAAAAATTCAACAGAATAAAATTGTTCACACATAATTTACGAAGAGATCATATCAGAGAGAGAAACACATTAGGAAAGGATGCCTGGGAGAAGAGAAAAATGTTTTTGTAGATGCTTATTGAGCTTTGTTCAAATCTGGTACAAGGTGACAATACAGTTAGACACTCCAACTCATTAGTATGCTTATCATTTTATGGTAGATACCCAGATGGAGGTGCTACTTTTTACCCCAGCCATCCAAGCAGATAAGCCATCCCAGCAAGAAATTCAAGATAGAGAGAAGGAGGAAGGATGTGTATCTCTTTTATGATGGAGTGAAAGAAAAGGGAAGAGAAAAGGAGGATGTCTGTTTTTCTTTCTTTATGATAGAGTTTTAAAGGGGGGGGTGAAGGATGATTATTTTTTCTTCTTTAATTCCTGGCTGGGATAAAAAAAAGTTGATCTCTCCAGATGACCAACCAAAAATCATTGAGGATAGAAATCATCGTCAGGCATAGACTTTATCATTATGACATGTGGCTTTTTTTTTTAAAGAAATAAATTCCCTCCATGCTCCAACTTTTACTACAATATTTCCTATTGTTTTGTTGGGAGGCTTGTTCTCAATGAGGACTTGGACAATGAACTCTTGCATACTCTTTGTAAAATGCACTTTTTGTTTTAATGATACTAAAAGAAAAAGACCAAAGAACAATGCAGCACCTTCTCTTCTATGGGGCAGAAGAAGTGAGGATTCGGGGAGGGTCAAATAATAATCTGAGTAAACTAATTTATAAACAACTTAGATAGCAGTGAAAGGAAATTCTGAAAAGCCATCAACAGTTGCTTTCCACCAGAACATTCAAGTTCCAGAAGACAAGATATTTAGTATGTCTGGAATGTTGTAAATCACTGGTTAGCCATTTATCTATCTTTCCATCACCTGTCTATGTTTATTCTTTTGTAATTCAATTTTAATACATAGAAGTCACAGGTTTCAGTAATAGGTACCACTAAAACATGTACCTGTATATTGAAAATTAGCCACAGACTAATTAAAAATAATGTTTCTGAGGTAAATGAAAAATTAAGAGAAATATTTAAAACAAAAATAAAGCTAAAAACATAAACAAAAACAAAAACTAAAAACAAAAATAAAAAACTAAAAACAAAAATAAAACAAACTAAAACAAAAATAAAAACAAAAACTAAAAACAAAATAAACAAAAACAAAATAAACAAAAACAAAAAACAAAACTAAGAACACAAAAACAAAGCTAAAAAGTGGTGTATGTGTGAATATAATATTTGTATAAAGACAAGAAAAGGAAATATGGTAAGTGTATTTTTTTTTTTTTTAAAGCAAGAATACACACAAGTGATTTTTTTTTTAAATCACAATATCTAAGTCATTTTAAAAACAAAATTTAGCAGGAAGGAAAAAAAGTTTACTTATGTGAATCAATATTTAAACTATTTCCTAAGATCTTTGCACAAGGTGGATTTTTAATACTAAGCCTATCAAGGTGTAAAAAATGTATTCAACCATCATTTACAATAATATGAATCAAGTGAATTGATGAAGGTGATATTGCAGCAGTTATACATGGGATTGGGATGAAGTTAGAAAATTAGGAATCAAAGAGAATCACCAAGAAAAAGGATTCCTGCTGGTTAGAACAGCAAAAAACAACCAAAATTTTGTCAATTTGGGAAATATACGATAACTCACATAAAGGAAAAAAAATCCAATCAGACAATGATTTGAAATAAACTGGAGATGGGGGACATGTGACAAAATTTTGATTGCTTCATTATTTTTTCTTTTTATGCACAATGTTAACATTTAAGAGTTTAGACAGCTGATCTTGAGCATTCTGCATTCTTTTTAAAGGGCCCCACATTTTTGCTTACTTGGTAACTTCAGAGAGAAATCAAAGTCACCCACAGTAGCAGGATAAACTTTTTGCCCAACAAAGTAAGTCACCTACAGAGTGCTAGAGGTCATCATGAGTGATGTTCTCTGTACTGTGTAGGATGAAGTTTACAATTGCTAGTCTTTGATAGATTTAATGTAAACAATTATATCCGAAGATTACCGATTTCAGAAGGATGAATAGCTTTAACTCAAAGTGAAGTTTATAACATTCCAACGGGCAAATCTGCTCTTCAGGTGAGAATCTGGAATTTCAGCTTCAGAATATACTTACATACAAATTTAATAGAACAACTTGGAGCTTAAATTCCACACCAACACCTAGAAATAAAATTTGCCCATCAAAATGTTCTTAATTATAGCTTTGTTCATTTGAACACATAGTCCCCATCTTTTATTTTCAATCTTTGTTCTGATCTGACCATTTTTTGTGTTGCAATTCAAAACTAATAATCCCATACCTGTTTTGTCAATGGAGTTGTCTTCCACAGATGCCCCGCTCAAAATCAGGCATTACTATCATCAAATTCTTTCTAGAGAGACAAAAGGGTGTGAAGATAGCACAAAAAGCACACACTAGTGAAATGCTCTCGTTCAACAATGGTGGGGTCTTGACTTTGATGATGAGTTTTCATCATTAAGAAGAATACAGCCAAATTGAGTAGGACACACTGGTTCTCGTATGATCACTAAAGCCGAGCGACATCATGCCATACACGGCAACAAGCCCATTCTCTGCTGCTGATTTACCTAGGCAAGATGTCCAGTTAAACAGAATTGTGCATCCTGTCCTTTCCAATGAGCACATTGCTCTATAGGAGATACATAACAATATGTTTTCCTTGGAGCCACCATAGTTGGATCGAGTGGCAGTAATCATCAAGAGGAATAGTATGCTACTCAACTTTACATCAACCTTACAGACATAGACTTTCTGTAAGTGGAATCGGTTGTCTTCTGTGGTAAAGCCTTAATCAATATTAGCACTCATATGGTACTAACTCATACATTTGTTGAATGGCTGGATAGATAGAACCGACTACAGCGACTGCTCCAATTTCATGTCTCCCACCGAAATTTTATGCATTACTGCAATGTTTTTAATGTGCTAAATTCACTTCAGGATGAATTTGATAGCTTAAATAATTCACTTTCACAGAGATACAGAAATTGAATATCCATTATATCTTAAAATTCATTCGAATTATTCCTTATTAAAAATATGAATGAATCAGCCAAGAGAAAAAAAAAAAAAAAAAAAAAAATCAACAATGATGGGTCACTAAACCAGAAGTTATGATAAGAAAATCGACAGGAAACAAAAGCGAAGTTTGTGTTGAAAGGAAACGGACAATATGCCACAGATTGCTTTATAAATTATCAAGTATGACTTGAAATATCTACACCAGTGATTCCTTAAGTGTGAGTTGCGGCTCCCCGAAAGGTAACAGAGACAAAGGAAAAGTTTGGGAACTACTGATCTATACATTTTGTATTTAAGTCAGTGGCTGGGTAGGGGTGGTGCCTGGGTGTGTAGGTAGGTTTTTCTGCTTGCTCCTAGGTGCCCAACCCACCTTTTTTTGGAGAAGGAGAAGCCACTTTGCTTTTGTCAGCTATAAAAATAGAAATATATTTAAAACAAAATAATGTTAATTTCTGAAAAGTCAAACAAAACCCAAACCAAGAGGATTGGATGGAATTTTCAAGAGGAGATTAGATGAGAATTCAACAATCAAATAATGACTCACCTTCAGGGTCTGCAAGATGGGAAACATTACAAAAGAATAAAATAGTATTCAATCAGCAATAGGTATACAAACACATATTAAACAAACATATATACTTCTATATAAATTCATACAAATGCAGGTGGAAAAGTTTATTTGAAAGAAAACTCAAATTAGAATATCAATTTAATTCAAACCAAAACAAAAACAAGTTATTGAAAAAATTTTGGCTAATAGCACAAATAAAAAGCAAAACAATTCTGTTAGTAATAATTGAAAGCAACAAATTTGAAAAACTTATCCCAAGTTAGTTGGGCCACTAATTTAGACGAGTCTAAAAGACAGATCTCTTGAAAATTAAGATCTGTTTTCAAATATTTATGAATGGTTTCCAAATTTTACAAAAATTTTGAATATCATGTTTGAAATATATTAGTGCACAGTGTTTGGGAACACACGTGATAGTGACAACAGTTACATAGGATTTGTTTTGTGCATAACAAGGGGTTAACAACACTCAAACTGAAGACTTCTAAGTCCTAGGCCACTAGTTTTGTCTCAAAATTCAAGAGGATCATTGTCAGCTGCTTGTTATAATAAAGAAGCTGAAACTGACACGAAATATTCAAATAATTATCTATTGGAGGAAAAACACAACAAGATAATTCATATCACTGGTTTTACCAGCACATGAATTGATTGCTTGCGTACTTCTTCAAATAGAGATGTCGAAAAGACATCCCAGACGCATCGAAACTTCCACTTTGTAAGGGGTAGAAGCAACCGCCCACATGTTGAAATGGAGTTATTCTATTGAGCGGGGAGGAGAGGAGCACACAAAAAATAAGATATTCAATCTTATAGTGAATCTTGTGGAAAAAGCCTTCAAGTCATGAGATATGCTTCTGGATTATAAACCTAAGTGATCTCTGATTATATAAACGATCACCATTTCCAGCAAAAGCAATGCATCTTGATAGTTCATTACTTTGAGTGAGAGAGAGACAGAAAAGAGAGAAAACAAATCAGTGCAAGTAGAAAAAGTAAGAGAAGAGAAGCGTAATGTCCCGAGATAATGAAAATATTCCTCAGTAGAAGACTTCCTCAAAATAAAATGTAATATGGGATTTCAATGTGTGTATTGTAACAGTTAATGGCATGAGCAATGGAATTGGCCAAATCTGTTTAGGTTCACTTCAAACTAATGCCCTCGAGAAAGGCACGAATCCATATCTCCTTCGCCCCAGCTAGTTTGAAATAACAGGGCATACTCGGCTCTCAAGCTCTGGAAGATGACCCATCTACAGGAAAGACAACTATGAATTCAAAACCAGCCCACCAGAAAATAGTAGTAACAGGTGAGCTCAATTAACCACTACCTTTCCCCAAACAATGCAATATTCATGGGAGTAGTTGGGAAGGGTCTATTCCCAGCAGCGGATCTATGACGCTGATGATGCTGTTTCAAATCATTATTTTTGGGAAGAGAAAGATAAACGAGATCTTTAGAATTCATCTAGTTTTCAGTCTTATTCTGATCAAGTTTTGAAATAATGAATTAGTCTGACATGGTTATTTCTCATCTTCAAGTTTGTAGTGCTGACTAGTAAGCAAAAGGACTTGTTGAACAGTGAACAAAGTCATTTCTATAGTTCCAACACCCAGAAACATTTTCAGAAAGTTGTTGTGAAGCAGTATTCAAAATCAAAATACTGTTTAACTTCTTTGCTGACATACAAGATTCTATTTTTGAACTGTTTTCATCTCCAAAAACATTGTAAGGATGTTTTAAAGATATTGTCAGTTAAGGCTGTAAAGTCTAGCTTTTTGTTGAAACTAAAACAGGTTTACATAGTTTTTTTTAAGAGCAAGAATATAAAAAAATTCCTCTTTTACACATCGCTATAATGATGTAAAAAATGAAATTCCAATTTTCATTTCAGATCTAGGTAAAGAGCTAAGAAAGAAATCTGAAGTTCCAACTTGAGTGTTCATATATAAATTGATACAACGAGACTATCTAGTTACCTCATACAAACTGACAAATAGAGGCATGTCTGGATTCTAACAAGTCACTAGATCTAGCAACCATAATATTCAACATTTTCTTCAACTGCTAATAAGTAATAGAAATTTCAAATACAAGAAAAAGAAAATGATTTTTTTAAACTAATCTCTCACACTCTATAGTTGACTTTGTTGGTTAAGCAAAGTGATTGTTCTGAGTCGACTCCATTGATAGTGTGTTTGAATTTCATGGTTTTGTTGTCACGGCTATTTCAGTCATACTTGGACAGATATACAAGTTACAGGTTTTCCAAGTTACTAGGTGCACAAAATGTTGGCACACTTAAAGAGAATGCAAAATGCTAAAAGGTTGATTGACAAGAAAAATATTACTTTCTGACAGTCAATATCTGACCTAGATATTTGAGAGTACATCTTAGTATTTAAGTATGCGACATTGCTTTCTTTACTGCCCACACCTTGGCCTTAATTTGCACATATTCATCAGCTTTCAATAGAAAAACTGTAAACTAACCCAGAATTTTTAATCCAACAAAGATCTGGGTTTATTCTTTTTAAGGCAACAACAAAATATGGCATCAAACATGCTCTGAAGTAGCTTACTAAACATTAAATACTATCTAATCACAGGAAAAAAAGAACTATTAGAGTAGTATCAATTAACAGAAACACTGAACTAGAGTAATTAATTTAGACTGTATACTAACATAGTGAATACTAATAGGTAAATTCCCCATCTTTCTAAAAAAGTGGCCCATTCGGACTGGTACACTATTATAAGCCACCAAAGTGAAGATATAAATATTTGCCGATTGGAAAGTTAAATCACTCAGTAATTAAATTTGCATTCAAATTAAACACAATAAAGTCTTAGAATTTGCTATAAATTAAAAGCTAAAACCCAAAACTACAAATTTATGTAAATAGTTCAAAGATTTTTTTTTTTTTAAAAAAAGCCTACATGATTCATTAAGACAAAGGGTGTCCTACAATACACTCTAATAATTCATGAAAATAAACAAGCCAGAATAATTGTGATTAATCATAAGAAGCCAAATATTCCAAATCAAAAGAAATCCTGATATTTACACAAAAGAAAGATGCAGTCAATAAAGTCTCTATTTCAGATTTTAAAACCCAAAACTACAAATTTATGTAAATAGTTCAAAGACAATCATGTAATATTTGAAATAAACATACAGGTTCTTTCAAGGCTATTAACATCAAGGCACTATCATTCATGAGGATAGAAGGTCATCAAATGACCTAGCTATCTCCAGTGACCAATAGAGATGGCATATAAGACTATGGTAAAGGCATGATGATATAGAGCTGTAACAAGGGCCTTTGGGAAAATGGACAACTACTTGATTGGTTGCTTTATCTAATTAGATGTTGGGAAATTTATTTCAACAGCCAATATGTTGGGCTTCTGTTGATCTCACCATGAATACCATATCTGGATGCTAAAATAATTTCGAATTGATTATACAGTGAATCTTCCATCTATTTCATACACACTCAGGAAATTGCTTCCTGTGATTGAAAGCCGAGAGGAAAGTGTTATTTCATAGAGAGTGACAAATGGATCATGTCTAATTAAGAATAAAATAGGGTCCTCCAATCACATCAGTTCCTCAATGAACACAAAACCTTTACACTCAGTCCAATGATTGTAATGTTCTTGATGGGGAAATGAATCTCTTCCAATCTCATCTATTCTCACAGCAACACAAGATCTTAACACTGATCGTTTGACCGTGGTGTTCCAGGTGAAAAGATGAAAAAAGTGAAAAGAAAGTACTATGAGACTTTCAAAGATGAAGACATTTGTTAGAAAAATATGGAATAATGAAAACCTCAGAGCTTTGGAAAATAAACTTGAAAAGATCAGGATTGAAATTGTAAGGACAAAATTTAGAGAACAAAACCCTCTAAATCAATCCAATGAAACACTAAAATTCTCCAGATTACTTACAGGATGCACTGAACAGTAGATGTGAAACCTTGATGAATGAAAGAATAAAGGTGTGCTCAACAGATTCTCCAAGACTTTTTTAAAGAATGGCTCAACAGAAACAAGTGTTGATGTTATGCCCAGTCTTCAATTAAAGAAAAATATCAACATATGTAAAACTGTATAACACTTGAAACCAAAGAGCTAGACAAGTCTTCATAAGATGTTGAGATAATTTACTTTTTCCACCCCCAGATAACTGTTAAACTGTGTGTTTACTGTGCCAAAATTTACCGTTGGTTATATTTTTATTTTTTTGTGGTCAAAAGGTCATTGTCTAGAAAATTCACATCTCACAAGTAATCTTGAAAAGTAGGATTTGTTGGCCACTTGGGATTTTTCTGCATAACAGTGAATCAAAATACCACCAATAGGAGATTTTTTTGGTCAATCTTCAGTAAAAAATGTATCAGATGCTTTTTGCTGATTTATTGTCTGTATGTTTCATCCAAAAATGATGTCCTCTGATGAGAAATTCTTTCCGGAAAACCTTTTCCATGGAAGCATTGTATGAATCAAAAAATGTGCACAGCAATAAATGAAAAAAAAATTAATAAATGAAATAAACGGTCTCTGCATTTGCTGTCCACATTTGTTGTAATTATGACATTGGTCAGTGCCGAATGTCAATGGCGTTTTTTGCTCCTCTTTTTCTTTAAACCAACTCACCTTGTCCAATTCTAGAGTCATAGATTGTGGTGGCCTGGGACTTAGCAGAGTATGGGGAGTTGAAAGTTGAGTTCTCTTGGTAAGGGTCGTAGTCACTGATTTTACCAGGCTGAACATAGCCAGACGTAGGATACCCGCCGACTGCAGCAGTGGACATAGGAGGAGGAGGAAGAGATTGGCCATCTACCAAAGAGGTCAAGGCAACAGAACAAATTCAAGCTGACATTGGTTAAGGCGTGAGGCAGCATGCAATTGACCACTGGCCACTCCTGCCTAAGTGAAAGGAGGGGTACACAATGGGCAATGAGCTTTGTAAGCCTGATGCTGTGATGTGTGAGCAGAATGCAAAGGGAATACAGCGCCATCAAAAAAAAATTAAAATGAATACGATTTATAAGATAAAATTTCGATACTTAAAATTTTTCCTTTGTATCCAAAGCAATAATCACTAATGCAAGATAAGAATAATACTAATTGAAACAATCCGGTTTCAAAATATTCTGAATAGCAACTGTATACAATGATGGCCAACTGATTGAATGCAATTGGAAAATTACCACCAATAATTCATTATCTGATTCTTGTAGGTGTGCTTGTTACCATAACACAGCAAAAAAATGCACATCATAGCACAATTTTTGCTAGCACAATACAATTAAAATGCTATACTTGGAGAATGAAGCAATTTTAAGTCCAATTGGGCCACCAGTTTCAGAGTAAATATGAATTAAATAAAAAATAGTCTATGGCTTTTGTATAAATTCACCAAGTAAATTATCTCCCTTTGTTTATATCTGTACATCTGATTCAATTGAACAAAAATATTTCTGCTTTGCTATATCGCACATCATGTCATCGTATGATATTGTGAAATAGAAAAATTAATTCTGTATTTCCCCAGGATAAAAGAGCAAGAGATATTTTTTGAAAAACCTTGCAAAAAAAATCATTGACATTACTTTATAATTTACTGGTGCAAGCAAAGCAAAACTTTATTTCGATCTAAATCCTTATTCATTTATTATTTATTGAATACTTTAAATTGTCAACCACAAGAGCTGCTGCTTATCTCAAGCTTGAAACAAATGTGTGTAGTATACAACTAAAGTTGTAGCATTGTAGATGGTTTTTTTTCAAACTCATATGTCACAAAGTTGAACATAAGCCCAAGCTATCACTTGGAAATATATTTTCAGCAACTTTACATCAGTGAATTTTTATAGGGATATGATTAAAGAAATATTGAAGGTTGTTGTTTCATTGAAATATTTCTGAATTTATGAGACAATTCTAAGCAAAAACTTCCTTGCTTTGTCTCACTCACAGCATGAGCAATTCCACTTTCTGTAAACTTTCGACGATAGATAAAAAGTGATTTGTCATTGGGCAGAGACTGCCTTAAAGCTAGTACTAAAAGAGAGGATAACCTATTTTATGTTTGGCTGGGTAGGAGTGTAGATGCAGTGTAAACACAGCCCCCCCCCTTCCCAGGTGCAATGTGCAACACATCACAGAATCAGGAGCAAAGCATTCTAAGAAGCAGGTTTTGTCAGCACCCAAGTAATAGAAATAAGATACGTCTTTCTTTTCACAAAAAGAAACTTAGCAAAAATAATATAAAATAACCTTTATACTCAGCAGAATGAACATATTAATGAACGTGCATGTGTGCACCACATACTTGGATATATCTGAGCACATTAGGGTCGAGAAAATTCAAATTGAATACACACAATTTAAAGGTAAAAAAGATCTTTGAAATTCACTCTTTTGATCAATCTGTATGAAGCCAGTCACAAGACCAAACATACCTCCTGCTTCACGTTCATTTTCGTCAGTATAAAATTTGCCAGCCGATAAGATGCATGCTTTGTCTACATGTATATCACAGTATACACTATGATACAACCGAATCCTTTTTGGGCTTTTTCTTTGTAATCTTGGCTGTTTGCAAAAGTTGATATCATAGGTCAACAAGATTATTCTTTTCCACTGAAGCTACACAAATAACAGACAATGTTTATAATTGTTTGAATGAAGTTCTGCATTTAAGTAGAAAAATCTCACAGACATTTGGGTGCTGACACTACCAACATGATCATGAATGTGATAAAAGCAATGAAAATAAAAGTTCTATTAATTATTTTTTAAAAACATTGGGTTATTTGCTAACTAAAATGTCTACAAAAAATTATAGCAACAGGTTAGTCTTTTTTTTTTTAATAAACAATCATTCTTTAATTCAATAAACCAAACAGGAAATTACAGCTAAGAAATACTGACCACTGGAGACATATTTTGACTTACATTTAATAAAAAAACCTCTATCATTGTTATTTTACTTTTATTAAATGAAGCATTGTTGATTATTATTAATTTTTTGGATAGTATTTTCTATCATCTTAATTTTTCATAGCAACTCCACTCGGGCCATCAATCTACAGCAATAAGTAAATAGTATAAATTGGGAAAAAAGGATAAGCTCTTTAACATACCAGCTGCTCTTATGAGCTATGAGAACTCTACGGCTTGGCAGAAGATCAAATTTAATCATGAAACTCTGAGAAAAAAAGGGACTTGAATTCAAGTCTCACAAAAAGCTTATACTTTATTTTCTAATCAGTACTGTTTACACACTACTGTAGATTGATAGCAAGAGTAAAGTTGTAATAAAAACCAACTAAAAAAAATCAAGATGAAACAAAATAGAAAAAAAAAATTAATAGTAATAAAGCCTCGATCACGTCAAAAATGGTCACACTAGTAGCAGCAAAACAATTTTATGGAATTCAATACATACGATCTTAATATCGGAGATGGGGGATCAAAATAATTTCTTATGTAAAGTATTTGATTTTGTTCATTTGGTCACAAAAACTTGAAGGAAGAGGCAAACTATAAAATATAGTGAATTTTTTCATACTGTACAAAAGGTATGCAGCAACTACAAAAGATTTAGTACAGCGCAACATTCTTTATTCAATAGTATAACAACCTTTACTGTAGAGAGCAACTTAGCAAACTAAGTATTGTTATTTACCAAATTCTCTATCAATTTGCATTGTATCAACCCTTTGAACACGAGGTACCTTATGTCTTTGACAGCTCCACTCCAGGTCTCCCATGGCATTTTTAGAGCCAAGTCATTTGATTGTTTCTGCTAGTTCTGCCTATGTGGGCATTGTATTCCTTCATAGCTTTTGGACAAAGGACAGGTACACTTTTGTGTTCAGTAGCATCATGCCTCTGGATACGTTCGGGATGGGCAAGATATGCGGAGTGATGCAATGAAAAACTATCATCAACCACTGACAGTGGCTCATTTTGAGTAAATTTTGTTGATAAAAATCACAAATCATCATGGAGCACTTCTGATAGAGTAGGCAGAAAATCAGATGCAACAGAATTGCTTATTGGCCAAGAAGTTGTCAAGCAATAAGTTTATAACTTAGGTGTTTGTACCAACTGGTGGCAATCAAAATATCTGCTGCCAAAGTACAATGGGTTAAGAAAGCTCTATGACAGCATCAGTGTTTGTTGTCAGTGTTTTTAAAATTGTTTTTAAATTCAAATTTATTTATGCACTAAATTCAATTAAGCAAATTAATCTTATTGTAACAAAAAAGTTCAAATTTTTATTAATCTAGGAAAAAAAAGCAGCCTCTTCAGGATTTCCAAAAGATCAGTGAGAGAATTTGTGGAATATCAGAATTACATCTATATATCAGTCAAGTGTTTTGCACCAAAATGAAATGATAAATTATTACAGTAATGAGTCAGAATAAAAAGCAATAAACAGTCATTGACATTTAAAGGATTATCTACTAGATAAGCAACCACATGATTGGCAAATTCTGATAAACAAGATTATTCATTTAAGATCTTTAACAGTGGTTCCACTTACAAAGTACCCATTTTATATTTGAACCAAAAGAAAATTTTCAGCACTGAATCCGATTGGTTTGAAAAGTCATTTGTTGCACTCTTTAGTATCTGGGAACTCCTGAGACCAAGGGAGAAGGTATAATACATAGCTCTGAGGATAAGATGAAGTGTGTGGTGTGTCAGTGCATATTTGATTCACGAAAAAGGAAAAACCAGCAGATTCATAGAGGACAGAATATCTTGTTAGTTGCATTGTGAGATGCAAAAGCATTAATTGACAACAAAACTCTTTTTCGTGGACAACAGTGGTTGGAGATGTGAAAGAAGTTGCTGAAACGACAACTGATGATATAGGCTGCACTGTGGAAATTTTTGAGCAAGTAAGTGCGTGACCTCCCAATAGTAAGATCTATAAAGTCAAATATATCTCATCCTTCAAAGATGACACTAATGAAATGTTTATGCAATAGGCCCTGGTCAAATGTTGGAGGAGTAATGCAAAAGAATATCCTGACAGGGTAGATTTGTTCTACATAAGATTTGACATAGAATTATTTGTGAAAATCAAGAAGCCTAGAGGTGTTTACAAGCCATTTAGGACTGTTATTGTATACAAGGCCCTGAACAGCAATTTCTCCATCAAACCGATTCAACTTCTTATAGAATTCAGTGAAAGAAGAATATCAGACCAAATAGAAAATGAGCCTTATCCTGATGATATAAAGGTCAAATTGTTTTATCAGCAGCTCAAGAAGAAATGAAGATGTTTTGAGTCAGTAGCACCAGCCAAGTGTTAATCATTCAATTGTCCATAACTCAGAAACTGATGCATGGGTTTATATGAAATTTTTTTTGATAAGATTAAATGAAATCTGCTGCCTTTTGGTTGTAGTCTTTCTTTCTGGATAGGCAAAGTCTTGAACAGTTAACAAAGCATAAACTAAAAAAACAAATAAGGCAAATGGAACCACTGTTGACACTAAGAAACCCATGGCAATTTTAAAGCGTATTCAAAAGCTATTTTAAATAATAATACATGGTAGAAAACAGTAATGAGCAATTAGATGATATTCTATGGGGAATCAAAGGAAATGTTTTGCAGCTTTTGATATGCTTAAAGCATTGGAAATGAATTAATTTGCAATTTGTGCATGTTTTTTTTGCAGGATGCATCATTTGCTTAAATATTTCATAAATTTCAGTCCAAAGGCCAGCAAAGCCGACATCCCCCCCCAAGAGAAGCAATCAATCTTAAGAGCAAGGCATAAGAGTAGAATAAGGCAATTTTTGTTTGCAGCTCAAAATTGAAATTCAAAGGATTTGTGTCATTTGATTTTGGAAAAAAGAGCACCCATTGTTGAGAAATTTCCTCCAAGGACAGACAATGCTGCCTAAACTAACAACTAGGTAGGATAGATAGGCCAAAAGTTGTGAAGAAAAGCTACAAGCTGAACCATGCCCCAAATAGGCAGCCAATTTGGCCAAGTAGATTAAGCAATGTCTATAGTCAATCCAATCTACACTGTTGTCTGTGTGGAGATTCCATAACAAACAATGGATTTCCTTACCTGACACAATTACCTTTGAAGTATTGAACTATTCTCAAAAGCTCATTCGGAATTCGGAACCAACAGAAAATCATCACCAAGATGGTAGTCAGAAATCGGTAAAGTGTATAACAGGTTTCAAGTGAATAAAAGCGTCAAACTAACAAACAAAAGGTAAGTTTTTTTTTTTCAACAACAGAGTGCAATAACAAACTTATTTTAGGAAAGAACGAAAACTTCCAAAGAACCAAAAAACATGGTGTGCTTACCCTGAGCAGCTTGTTCCGGTCGTCGCTGTTCCATAATATCACGGGTTTGTTTGATGCCCTTGTAGCTGATTTCGCTCTGAATCTGGGT
This sequence comes from Thysanoteuthis rhombus, assembly GCA_963457665.1. NCBI lineage: Eukaryota > Metazoa > Mollusca > Cephalopoda > Oegopsida > Thysanoteuthidae > Thysanoteuthis > Thysanoteuthis major. The sequence goes on along the minus strand of OY735231.1, from coordinate 32,074,693 downwards.
GTTCTGCTTGATACGCTGCAGTTCAGGGTCATCAGCCACGGTGATTCGCTTCCCTTTCTGCTTCTCAAAATCTTCATGGTATTTAATCTGAAGTTGAAAAATATCAAAGAGAGTGAGACTTAACCAACATTTCAACCTCTAAAACACTATAACAAACTAGAAAATGAACATCCCCAGGACCCCACCACTGCTATGAAACAGTAAAACAAATGATTCAAGGACAGGGGCTCAATGTGTAGAATTTATTCTGCTGAGTGTCAAAAAAAGAAAGCACAGAATACAGAAACACTAGCAGCTACCATTACAATTGGAGAATTAGCTAAACTCTTTCATAAAACATAAATGTTGTGGAGTGATGCCATGAAAAACCATGAATGTTGTCATATCTTGTCAACTTGCAACCAACAAGAGGTAAAAAGAAAAGGAAGACTAGATAAAGAAAGTAAAGGAGGAAGAGAGACAGAGAAAGAAAAAAAAGGGAATATCTCCAAAAGTTCTAAATGAATTTCACTGAAATTTTTGTAAAAGGATGGGTAATGGTCTAAGAAAGAAGTATTCACATTCAAATAAAACCTAGAATTCTCCATTTTGATGCTATTTCACTAGAAAAAAAATTTCTATGTCCAAATCTAATGATCTTTTTCAGTTAAAGGAAACTGTTAAAGGCGACTCTTGGCAAAATAAAATCTTTAAAAATTTGAATGTTTAAAAAAAAAAAAAAAAACAAACAAAAAAAAACAACATTATTTCAAAGTTATAATCTTTGAAAATGTACTGCAGTGCCTGGAATAGTGCAGTTAATTTGTTCTAAAATTTGTTCACATTGTTCAGAACTGTACTATTCAAAATCGTATAATTCAAAGTGTATTTTTTCAGCTTATACTTAGTTTCATTTATTAGTACAGCATTACCTCAACCTTACAACATCAAAATGTGTACAAATCAAAGCCACACTATTCAAAGTATTGCTGTACATATTTTTTCTGCATAGACCTTTTTTTCAGTCACCCTTGTTGGTCTTCATAAAAATTAATAGTCTCATATCTAATAAATTGCTCAAGAAAATATTTTTGAAATAAAAACCAGTGACAATAAAGAATAGATTTTTAGTTCATAAAAAGGAGCAATTTATTTATTTTTTTTTTTTTAATGCTCTGCATTGAAATAACAAAACAGAAAAAAATTGATATTTCAACATATAAACTTCATTTACACTAAAAATATTTGTGTCAAAATACATATATTGCAAATATCTGATCCAACATATTAGTCAAGTGCAGGAGAAAAAATTCCAGGAGGACATATCTAACATCACTATAAAACATCTAACGAGGTAATCTATGTTAGAAAAATTCGACCATACAGAGTATAGATTAAGTGAAAAGTGGGCTCAACTTTTTGAAGCTTTGTGGATTATAATTCATCCCACTATTCAAGAGTTGGTATCTGCATGGTTGGCCATTTTTAATACCATCTTTCTATCTTCATCTGTTTAGTCACTAGGTTGACCAACAGCAGATTAATTCAAAGTGGAGGGATAAGATATGTGCTTCAAAAAGTTAATAGATCTTCAGGATAAAGAACTGTTGATTATAGTAAAAATCAAGTTCTAAGCATCATAGACAATTAGGCAGTGTTGATAAAGATTACTGCTAGTAAAGGTAAATGGAGGAGGTGATAAAAAATTTTTTAAAAAAGTACTAATGTATAACAAAATCCATACGACTCGGGGATGTCGGGAGAGTTTGACATGTAAAATGAAACGTTTCTACAGCAATTATTACACTTGGTAGGCAGCATTAGAGCAATTATTTGTTTTTAATGGATTTCACCCAAGAGAGTTTGAAAGTTATTCAGTCATATCTAAGGGACATGCTTTAAAATGGGACAAGGCTGAGGATTAATATACATCATGATGAAAGAATGGATATGTGTATCAGGCTTAGTAACTAGACACTAATCAAACTTTGATGACCAATAAAGTACTCTTACCAGTGAGATCATCCCTGGGACAAACTAAATCATGTGAAAAGTTAGAACATGACTATACATTCAAAGAATATACACTTATTCACCGTTTTGTTTATACCAAATAAGAGCAATACAAACATTCACATAGGAGGAAATGGAGGTGGGTAAGTAACATTCTCACATACAAAAAGGAAACTGAAAACCTGAATTGTTTACAAATGTTTTTCCAAGTGATGTCAAATAAACAGAATTCCTGAAATTTGAAAGATTCAGTTAGAAAATTTGGGTGTTGGGTTGCAGTGGGAGAATGATGTGAGCAAAATAAACTGAAAATGGTACCAAGTTCCTTACACTATGATGGAGGCAGTGTTTGGAGTCATGATGACGGGTTTATAGTTATTGGCTTTTATATTATTAATCAGGAACAATGTTATATTTAGCCATTTTTTTTCGATAAGAAAATAAAACAATATCAGCTTTGGCAAATAGTCTTCATATCTTGACCAGGTTAAAACAACAGGTATATTTATCAAACCCCTGGCTATTTGAACATTCACAAAATATTTTAGGACCTAGTTTCATTGAAGGTTACATTAGATCCAAAAGAAGGACCTAATGAAGAGCAAAGTTTTTCCCAAAATTATTAAAAAAAAAAAATTTAAAAAAAAAAAAAAAATCATGGATCTATTTTTAGAAACTGTATTTATGAAACCAATAATGAAAACGAATGAGGGAAATTGATGTTTCAGCAAAATACAAAATTTGATCAGATAATAATAGCATGCTGATATCAATGCAATAGGCATTAGATCCTGCATCTATTTGAGGAAAGCAAAGACCAAATATTGAAGTACATGGCATTCATCTCAAAAATCAAAAGAGAAAAGGCCATGCTTAGCAAAAACATTGCTATAATACTGGTATCTATACTAGCAGCAAGCTCTACATTCACTTGAATATAACACCTTGCACTTTCAAGGCTTTAGCTGGTTCATTCTTTAACCTTTTTGAAATGAAATTTTTGTCTTGTCCAGAACATGTTGTGTCATTGGTCAGTTCTCTGTGCTGGATAAAAACATCTTGCCAGAAGAACACAGAATAAACTGGTTGAAGTATTGGCTTTGGCAGTGCTCAATTTGAATAATCTTGCACACTGAAATATTCAAACCTTAACTTTTTTTTTTTTGCTAAGAATATACCAACCATACATGTCAGTGTATAAGAGAATTTGGTAGTGTATAGGATGGCCCTAGAATTTCTATTCAAAAAGTAGTTTTATATGGTTCCCCATTGCCATTAGTGACAGTTCAAACCACATGAGGTTTGGATTTTAGACTTGATGTATAACATGACCCTTGGTTTTGGGATGATTTTTTTTAAAGGTCCAAATTCCATCTTATACAGCAACATATATAGTGCTTAGAAATGAGCTGTATAACCAGAACAGCTTCAAAAGAATTTTAAAATGTTCGTAAGCATAACAACACTTAACATCAAGAAAAATATCAGGAGGACATTCAGTAGAGACTAATTTCACCTTTGAATCCGAGAGTTAAAATTGAACTAGTAAACCCTTACAAATGTAGCTGATGACAAGGACAAAGATGAAATGTATTAAAAGCTTGGCTCCTGGGATGGTCTGATAAGCTGTAGGAGGATTACAACAAAGAGAAAAAAATAAAAGCAAAGTACCGAGCTGAGGTTCTTGGCATTCTCTACATGTCTCTTCATGTCAAGGCTATCAGCTGTGATTTTAGATGCACTTCCTTTTTGCTTTTCAAATTCACTGTGATACTGAACCTGTGGGTGTCAACGAATCATTACACACCACCTCGAACATTTTTTTTTTCTTCTTTTTCTTCACAACAAATTTTAGTTGATTATTTCTCAAATTGAAGACATGAAAAAAGTTTTACATTAAAAGATTGTGATTTTAAGTTTTAATTTGTTCAAGAAACTTATTTTTTTAAATATTTTTTTTTACTAATTATTGAGTTCGATACTAAAATAAGTCACTATAGCATTTTAAAATGTTTACCGATATCCTCATCCTTTCTTCTACGACATCATACCATCTTATTTGTTAAGAATGATTTATTCCTCTACTTGGGAATACGAAATCAGAAGATCGTACCTATGAACTAGTCTCACATCTTGGTTTCTGATCATTGAACTAATATTCTCAAATATTTTGAGAAAAGCCCAACTCGAAAATTTACACCTATAAGAATGAATACACACACAGCAACTTTTGATTCGCCACATTTATTGGCCTCTAAGACACAGTTTACAAAGGGTTTGCAGACTACCACTTACTGTAACCCATCCAAGCCCCATGACAGTCCATTTCCAAGAAATATTTGCACAGTTCAGTTTATTTTTATTCATAAGTGTGTCTTATATAACACAAATTACTCAAAGTTTGAGTGACTGGACAGTTCCCTTGAAATAACATTCCCAGGAAAATGGGGGGGGGGTGAAATAGGTATTTCCAAGCATTTTCAGCTATAAATGCTTAGGTTTCATAGAAAATTGATTTCCATTAAAAGTGATTCTTCCTTTCTATGGCATACATTCATAATCAGAACAGGCCGATGTTGTAGAAAGAGAGGATGATAACGGTATTTTGAGTAACATTTAAAAAATAAGGTTTAAAAACGAAAAATTTACTTTTAGTGTTAAATAATAATAAAGATTTAAAGAACGTTAATAGATTTTGTCCTGACAAAATTATTGTTCTTATTTCACGAGAGATTTATTCAGACTAATATCCTCATCTTTGTTTTTAAATTTTGGCCAATATGATGTTCAGTCTTACTCAGGAGAATGTTGTATCCAATAATCCATCAATAGCATCCAATACATTTTAATCTCACCACCTTAATTAGAACAATTTTTCTTATCTGAATGGTCAAAGGTTCATGCTGACAATGGAGAATTTTTTTTTACACCCTCCCAGTCAGCTGAAACATTATGGTAAAAATAACAAAGATGAAGATACTAGTCAAAATAACTAGCATAATAATGTAATAATACATTTTATAACTATGTAATACAAAAAGTATTGAAGTGCTTGAACAACAAGAGAATCCTTCAATAGAATTCTGTTAAAAAGATGCAACATTTTAAATAAAGTGCTGGTTAGAGTGCACCAACAACCAGGCATTTAAATGTGGTTAAAGTCAGAGATAATACATTGCAGGAGTAAAAACGATACATTTTCTTAATTTTGAAAGTATTTGGGGATTTTTCACAATATAAACGGCAGAGTTCTTAGGATAAAATTAAAAAAACAGTAAAATAATACATTTAAGCTAACATGATATTACCTCTGTTTTCTAACTGTTTATGGAGAAGTCATGAACGATCTTTTTCACTTTATTAAGAATTTTTCTATACGGTTTGAGGGAATTATGATTTCATTTCACATCTATTTTTAATGCCTGCTTTTCATATTAAGCTGTAAAAATTTTTAAATAAAGCATTTCACAATATTGTGTAAAATCATAGAAATCAAATGGAAGGATTATGCGTCAAATGAAGTCAGAGAAAGATCGCAACAGCCTCTCATTTCGATCACAATTTGCAGACAGCAACTCTGCTGGTTGGGTCATGTCTTCAGGCTCCCCATAATAAGATCTGCAAAACAAGCCATCAGAGAGATGCCAGTAGGCCTAAGGAAGGATGGCCCACAATGAGCTGGTGGCAGACAATGGAATAAGACCTCTGACTGGTTATAAGAAGCTGGTACAACACCACCAGACTGGTTGAAAATTGTATACGTTGGAGCACCTCGACTATTTCATGTGTCGCATGATGCTGAAGCAATTTAGCCAGAGAGTCATTTCGCATTATGACATGCTAAGAAGTTTCTCTTGTGAATATCAAATTATCCGCTTTTATGGTTCTCTAGTGTTTGCATTACTTATTTTCTTTATTGTTTCCTATTAAAAGAACACTATCATCATGAAGGTTTCAATTGGAATTTGAATGCATTCCGTCTTTGGTAAGAATAATTCAAAATATATGGGAAAGCATAAAGCAAAAATCTTCATTTATTTTTCAATGACATTCTACCAATTGAAAGTGCAAAGCTAACCAGTCAATCAGTGAACAAAAAGTGCAGTAAATTTTACAAGCAAAATAATAAAACCACATTATGGCAAAAGCACACTAATTCTTATCAGTTAATTTTCTTCTCTTCTAACAGACAAATTTATAAATGAATTGCATGATTGTGAAGTGAATGAATTTTGGTGTATGCATGAGTGTACAGCTTTTATCAGGTTTTGCATGTATAGAATTATAAGTCAGTTGACATGGAATAACTAGAAGGTAGAATGTCTGAGAGAAGCAAATGAAACTAGAAAAAAAATGCATGATTTACATACACATATAAAATGCTATAACAGTTCTATGCGGGCAATATCGGAGACTAAAAAGGAAATGAAGCAATAGAAGCAACCGATTGAGATAAAAACGGCAGAGTGATAAGTGTTCGCAAATAATTCATAGATTTAAAACTATTTCCAAAATTCATTTTATTAAATGTTCAATATTTTTCTTTTACTATTAGAGCACCAATATTTGGAAATTAGTTTTGAAAACACGTCTGCTCTGGATTTGAGAAAAATCCTCATTTGAAGAGGAGGAAAAAAAAAAAAAAAATCAAGACAATTTCAAGTAAAATTAATGCAACCCCCATTCCAATAAATGTAATCTAGTTTATATCTAGAAACTTTTCATCTTGATAAATACAGGGGATCCATAAAGCGAGTATTTTATTAAATATTCAGGGACTTAGTGGACATCTATTCTAACAAGGCCATTTTGGCTAATGTCAAGGCAAAATATGATAATTCTGAGATTCCTGTTTACGAGAAAGTTATCCATACTAAGAATATCAAAAAGTATATCTTATTAAAAATATCAACAACATACAGTACAAGTTAAAATCATTACAGTAGAACAGCCAGTGGGGAAATAGTCAGTAGCAAACAGCCAAAGCTGTCAAGAAGAGAAAGGTTTAGGCTGTTGGTTGGGGGTGATAACTCATTATTATTTTGAATGATATCTAAGTGAACCAAGTTTCTTATCTAGTAATTTCTGTCTTCAACAACAATTCATGAAATGAAATTAACAAAATCCCCCAAAAGGATAATCCTCAAATCCAGAGAGTACACATATTGAGATCCCTGTGATGTAGCAGTGAAGGCTAATGGGTAAAATGTGGTGTAGATAGAGAGTACCGAGCTGTAGATCTTGGCATTTTCTGCATGTCTTTTCAATTCAAGAGACTCTCCGGTCATTTTTGTTGAAGATCCTTTCTGTTTTTTAAAGTCACTTTGATAATGGATCTGTGAATGGTAAGAATTTTCATTCATGCTAAATTTTACAAAGATGCTCTACATTTGAAACACTTGTAAATATAATCTATAGAATGCAAAAATGAAAATGAACCAATCGTTTCAAATTTCTTCACGGTTGCATTTTGTTGAACATCAAATGCAGGCATTATTCACCAATCAAAAGAAAAAGAAAAGTTATTAAAAAAAGAACGGAAAATTTTTAGCCAAAAAAATAGGTCTTCCCTAGGTCTTCTTCTTTGCCGTTTATTCATTAGCTGCTCCTCCATTGAACAGAAAAAAAATCACATCCTCACAGTCCACTCGGAAAAATTAGAAAAAATCTCAAACCAACTCAATTCATACCAAGTTCCTTTTTTTTGGTTTTCTAGACAAAGAGAATCAACCATTTTGAGATAAATGGCATTTCAAAAATATATTTAGCCAATTCCCAAATCAGTTGGAAATAGAATACATGGTATGTAAGAAAGTGTTTACAGTTTAACATTTGTCGAAAAGTTAAAAATCTGAACAGTCAGTGGAGATATACTGTTTATAACCAAGAAAAATCATTAAAATTCCAAATTCCAAAAACTAATAGAACACTTTTGTGTTTTTGATGTTGTAACCATAACATTTCATCCAATTATCTGGTGTATAATCCATAAGAAAAGAATGGGAAAAAAGAGAAAAAAAATTATTCAGAAAATAACGGTAAAATGGTCACTGTACCAACCAGATCAGTCCATTTCAGCAACATTGCATACACAGATGAAGCCATATAGCCATCCATGTACCCAAGCGATTTCAATCTACTCATTTATTTTTCAGGGAGTTGGGCTCCGTAATACCTTTGTCAAGCTAAGAAAACCCCATGGTTCTAAAATCCATTCTAGCCTGACACTGGAGAGTGAGAAAATTAAAAGCAGCAGCATATATTGGCTAGTCAACCAGTTGCGCAAGTAATATAAGCCTTACCATGTGGTTTTCTTTAGGTTTAGTTAGAAAGTAAAAATGACCCTAGTGTTGCAATAAAAGCAATAGAAATGAGATGAAAGAAAAATTAATGATGAAATATTGTTATATCAAAAAAAAAAAAAAAAAAAAGGTTCCTTTTAACAATTTATCATTGGAAATAAGCATTTTTTAATCAAACTGCTATTCAAAATAAAAGTGACTAACAGAAATTTTAGCTATTAATTTTTTTTCAAGACTTATTTAAGACAATAAAATTAAGAGATTAAGTGTTGGTTCATCAATTCTCTGAAGGTTTCAGCTGAATTGAATATGTATGAGTATTGTAGTTTGTGCCAAGATAAAAACAATTGAACTAATTTGGAAAACAATATTCACGAAAAGACCACAGCACCAAATTTCAATGAGATCTGAAGGATGTTTGCGTCATACACAGGAATCTGAATGGTTGATTCTACAGAACAATAATTGAAATCCAAGTCATGACAAGCACTAATGAACCAAGCCATTTGGATGAAATTCATTAGCCAAGGAATGTGAAAGCTTGACATCATCAATCTATCAACTGTAGGTGGCAGCAAGTATAACAGTTATTCATTGTAGGATAAAAGCCCTGATTCACAGATAGAATAGAGTTGCCATCAATCATAATAAAACGGAAATTTTATTGAGTTAGCCATAGAGCTGCAAGGACAGAAATTACTGTCATCTGCAGGTAATGGGTTAATATCCTATCTGAAATACATGCATTACACTCATCAAGTGAATATTGATAGACTAAGGTATGAATAGAAGAGAGAATGGTACCAGAAGAAACAGGTGAGATAATAGGGTGTGACATTTGGTAAAGAGAAAAGAAGGTGGCCATTAAGACTGAAATTGAAGGAGCTGGATTTACTAGAGCAAAGATCCCCAACCTCTTTACAGCAGGTGCCTACTTTAAAGACTTTGATGAGGGTGAAATTTCTGTATGATCCACTAATATTTCAAATCTAGTTAGCCACTGAATAGTCATTTCAAATAGCTAAAAGTGGCTGGATCATTAAAAATGGCTGAACTTGCATAAATTTAATTTCCAGATAACTGGGCAACTGTATAAGCTCCAAAAAATCAAAGACTCAAAAAAGTTAATATCCATCAACGCATTTAGAATATATTAGGACAGTAATGAAAATAAAAGTTAAGGTTTCAGTTGGTAATCTTTGTAATGATCCACTGTTGGCCATACAAAAATTGATAGTGCATTCCAAAATTAAAATGCTTTAATGCAACAAATACAGACATACACTATGGCCCAATAATGGGTCTATCACCCATTTAAAAGCTTAAATTGCCCACTGAATTAGAGTTTGACTCCTCATTTCATTAAGCAATAATAAGCATTGAAACATTGAGATCCTTTAGCAGAAAGAGAATTTCTGTAATAAAATAGATATCAATGAACTAGAATAGCCGCATACTGACCAATGAGTATTGAGGTAAGCTAAACTTTTGGCCTGGGACCAATGTGGGGCCCAAAAATTGAGAGAAAAGAGAACCATAAAAGATATCAGAAAAGATAAGGGCCATATGAAATGGTTTCACAAGTGATAATGTATGTATCTATTCATAAATAAATATGAATATGTATGAGTATTGTAGTTCATGCTAAGATACAAACAATTGAGATCCAGCTCAGATAAATCAAATGTTGAAAAATTAATTCAATGGATAATCAATTTTAAAATAAATAAGACATGTTCAACAAGCCATGAACAAAAATAAATCTGGCTATATATATATATATATATATATATATATATATTCCAACTGTTGGAGGCTAGCAAGAATGAGAGAAAATGAAGCCACTGTAGAGAAGTGAGAAGTACAGGATTTAGAAGAGTGGCAAGAGTTATAGTAAATGTAGGTAATGTGTGTGTATCCTTTAATCCACTGCATTAAGAAGTTTACATGAATATACTAAGGTAGGATTATAAACCTCTGACCCCATCGAAACTTATTGAAAATATGATACTCCAACAAAGAATGATAAGGAAATAATATCTAATTTACATTTTGACGCATCACAGGTGATTTTGTGTCATTTTTGGCTACATTTTTATTCCTTTTGAATATATAGGAAATCCCCTCCATCCTATTGTCAGCAGCATAACTATATATTCACAAAATCTGTGATAAACTACATATCTAATTTTGTCATAGCTTCATCCTTGGAGCGGTCATTGAAACACGGACCTCCCCTTCTCCCATTAGAAAAGCTTAGTAAAAATACTCAACACTTGAGTTTCAAGCAAGAGGCAGCTATTCTGACTAAAAAAAAAAAAAAATCCCCTCTCCAACATACACACCTTACATTATTCGGGTTTTTTTCTTTTTGTAAAAACTGCTTAATCACTTATCAATAAGAATATAAAAGATCTTTCTAGATTCTAAGAATTTATTCAATGTTCTTTACTATTTGCCATATCAAACAAAAGAATCTTGGAGTAGAAAACTTATCTTCTTGCTTTCTGAGTCACCTATATCAAATTAGTTTAATCCTTTCTGTTCGTATCCTTGTTGTCTCTGGTCACACAAAGTAATAAAATAACTTCTGGTAACATGAATCGTAGCTCAGTTCATTATCAGTCACTCAAAATGATAACTTGCAGCTTCACTGCTATTTAATTTATGGCTTCCTGACCTGATGAACAAGGCTCACTCACAAAGCACCTCTTGTTGAAAATGAGACTTAGAACACCAGTCGATATTTGGCGCTTTGCCAAAAAAGAAGTAGTAGAAGGGTGATGTTACAATGGTAGTGGAAGTACCCAACAGAAATAAAACCTAACATTTCTCAGAATACAATATAAAATCAAGAATTCTGACAGGTTTACCATTGCTGTAATTTTTTCCTCTATTTTCTAATATCTTGACTTTTAGTTGCTTTTTATCACAACTCGACCCAGGCCATTGACCTACAGTAGTGAGTAAATAGTACGGATCATAAATAGAGACTAACTCACATTCACAAAGCTTACCTAAGAAAAAGTGACATAAGTCTGAGTCTCACCAGGAGTTCATTTTCTATTTTCAATCCGCAGTGTTTACTAACAATAAAAAGCAACTAAATATAAAGATGTAATAAAATAGTGGTAAAAATTAATAAGAATGGTTTACAGTACTTCATCTGATAAAAATAAAATAAGAGAATTGCTCTGATACGTTTGGTTCTGAATATTGTTTTAGTTACTCAAATAGTAAATAAAAGTACATTGACTTAATCAATAAATAGAATCAATTTTTTTTTTTTTTGAATTAATAGAATTCATAGGAATATGTGATCCATGTTGCTAATGTTTAAAATCCTCTAAAACCAATATAAGAGCAGCAGCTGATAATAATGCATTATTACTAATCGATTGCAGTATCTATGAATCCATCCGTTTTGTTGTATTCAAAAATGCTGAATATAAGTCTCCATATTATGGAAGCTTGCTATACATATCGTTACAGGCAATTGTAAAATAATTCAAAGAAATATTTTCTCATTTAAACATAAAAGGATATATCAAAAGGGACCAAGAGAATTCTCGTGTCATAGCTCTCCATTGGCCAACTAAACGCCCAACTTTAGAATCATACACTTAATCACAAAAATGATAAAGTGTATGAATTACTTTACTGAGCTTTATGAAAGTCTGCAATTGTGTTGTCTCAATTCTGTAATGATGTATTCCATCATTCCAAAGATTATTCGAACCAGAATCTTTGTCTTTATCAACATTTTGGCTGATAAGTTCAGATAAAAACAATCAAGATGAAGATGTTAGTTCAAATAATATGAAACAATAACTTGAGTCATGAATGGGAACCATTGGAATTTTTTCCTTTGAAACAAAACCAACTCTAAAAATTTAAAGAGTGATATCAAATTTTCATGTATGAAAATAAAGTGAAGCAAGCTAATACATGTATGTGCATGTTCGTAACATCTAGGATGCATGAAGTTACATGTTCAACTGAATGCACTCATCTCTAACAAGTGTGCTTTTTGCCAAATTACTCAAGCTGGAAGTCACTTCAGGAAAAAATAAGTGCAAATTCAAAAATATTTTGCAATCAACAAAAATCGATAGAATAAAAGCCGCTGTAAGTAACAGTGCAAAAAGAGCTAAAAGAAAAACCCTGTCAAGTTACAAAACCATAGGATTGAGCAGAAAATATTGTTTAAAGCGAGACAAAAAAACGTATGTAGCACTGTTTGCACCCTTTTGTGTTCTTATGAAGCAAAATGATTGTACGTTTCATTGTTGATGTGGAAGAACTGAAATTTTAATAAATTTGCATGATGAGTTACCCGTAAATATTATAAACATTGTTAGTTAAAATATCTAACTAAAAAACAAGAAAGTGTTCTTGGTTAGATCAAGAAATTTTAGTCAACCCTCAGTGTGCCATATCCTTGAAACATCTTGTAACATCCTTTAGAAAGAAAGGACAATATTTCAGGATAACACAAAAAAACAGAAAAAACATTTTATACTTGATGAAATTTCAAGCATATGACCAGTTATTTTGATATTTGGGGGGGGGGGACCTTAAAAACTATAATGACCTTTCTAGTTTTTAATTTTCAATTTATCAACACAAAAAAAATTTAAAAAAAAAAAAAAAGCATTTCCTAGATTTCATATTTTGGAAAATTCCCAAGTTGACGATATCTTCTTGATTTTTCAAAGATTTAGTAAGTAATTATTCACTTTTTACACGGAAAAAATAATTGATTTCAAAATTTACAATAAGGCATAAATTCACAAGCTATTAAAAGAATAGATGAAATTATGAAGGTTAGCAGAATAATTTTGGAATAATCGATCCATCTGATAATTGTCACAGAGTGTAAACATTCCACAGAAATCTCCTTCATTCTTGTCTGTTATATGTGATTAGATTCAATGATATCAGGGACAAGATAGTTCTTAGATGACCTAAATCTTTCAAAGATTCTAATCAGCACACTAAGGGTCAAAGAGTTGACAGGGTTCAGTCTCATCTAATATGGAAGTTAGAAACATTCAATTGGAGTGCAATGCCACAAATTTTGTTGGTGGGAAAACAGAACTATCCAGCAGTCCTGACAAAGTTTTAGGGTGGATATGAAATAAAAACATAACTTGAACATCTGAACACTTCCAACAAAACATCAATTTGGTTAGGTCAATGGTCAGAGATTAAAGGTAAAAGGGTTTGTAATGGCAGCAGGCAATTTGGTTGATGAGTGCGCCATGAGTGCACAATTTGTACCAAGCTGATGTTCTTTGCATTTTCCAAGTGACGTTTCATCTCCAATGTGTCTGCAACTGGTGTATAGGAGCCTTTATTCTTCTCAAAATCACTGTGGTATTGAACCTGTTATAATCAAGGCAACAACCATGAGTGAATCAAAACACAAAATGACAAAGCTTTTTTTTTTTTTAAAGCTGATGCATTTGGGTAGAGGAAGAAGACTTGGAGATTAGGGGGAAAAAAAAAAGAGAGAGAGAGAATCAGTTCTTGGAGGATTCAGTTGTCAATCTGGGTCAGTACAACATTTTTTTTTTTTTTTAAATTAAAAACAAATGTGCAGTTTTATTTTGGTTTTTCAGTGTATCAAATTGTGTGATCAACACAGCACGACGAAGTGCTTCAAATTTAGATTCAGACAAGGAAAAACAAAACAGAATTCAAAGAGCCACATCAGGAGGAAAATTAGGAAAAATTCAAGTACAAAGGGTTTAGAAGTAAAGAAATTGTTCATAGGTAAGAATCATTTTCAACCCATTGTATCCAAAGATGATCCTGAAATCATTTCTTTGAGGTACAGCTGTAATAACTTGCGAAATCTTTTCCCCATTGATTTTGCATTGGAAACCACTGTGAAAGCTGCTACATTGTTTACTTAAGTTACATGCATTAAGCATAAATTTTACTGGAAATTTGATATATAAATGGGCAAATTCCAGCATCAGCATCTTCCCACTAACTTCTATAGCCAAACTGTAAACAAGCAAGTTATTTATATTCTATTGTAAGACCATGATCCTCCTAACCAAAATATATCAATTGATATCATAAAAGTAATTAGAAGTAAGCTTGGTTTCCAGCAGTAAACATAAATGGCATGTGTAGAATATGCAGCCAAATTGAGTTTGTGCAGATACATATCAACTTGATTTCAACATTGTATTAAAAAAAAAAAATGCATTTGGTAAGGTGGAAGAATAACATAAGTTTAATGAGATTTAAGAGTAAAAAATGAATGTATATAATTTTGATTAAATTTAATCTTAAAAACAGCTGGAGAATAGAATATACTTTCAAGTAGAGATGAAGACCTCTACAAGTAATAGCAATACCCTTCCAATTCTGCGCATAGGAAAATATCAACAGCTGTCAAATTTTTTGTTGAAGCTACGTGGTAAAAAAAATCCACAGAACAGAAACTTGTTCCATTACAGGAGTCCTTGCATTGTACTAAAGTTGTCTACTTTGGAGTTGAGTGCTTTTTTTCAACGGCCTGCACTATACATTTGATAAAGAGCAGTTAAAATGTTGCACTTCTGTGTGTAATCAGATAGAATGGGTTATGAAAATTTGAATTTCCATTTGGAAGAGGGAGAAGCCACTTCAAGAAGTAGAAACAGTTCCAACCAGAAAAATAAGTACAGATTTACATTCAACAGCAAAAAAGTTTAATCCTGGATACTCACTAAAGTATAGCTATTAAAATAAGATTAACAGAAATCGGAACCTTTACAGAGGTTAAATATTTAATGACCAGAATGTTCAGTTTATCAAGATAGAAAATTTACTTCGTGCTCAAAAGTAAATGAAAATAATCTCAGGAAACAATCATTTTGCCTTGTCTATTGAGATGTTAGGTTGCACTAAAAATCAAAACAATACAACTACTAGGGTTTATTTACTCATTTGTCTTATCTAAAATCACATTTTATATATATATATAACTTACAAATGCTTTCCCACCCCCACTTTAATTCTAGAGCAATGATGTTAAGCCACTGGAATTTGGTTGGCTAACCTGAAATGCATTTTAAATATAGTCTGGATTAGATCTGGAAAAGTTGACTTTTCACAGTTCTTGACACATCTGACTTGAATTCCAATTGATGAATTACTTTCAATTCACTGGTGTCAATAGCAATCAATAAATCCCTACAACCACAAATGACTCACCCAATGGACTTTTATTTTTTTCACCCTTTAAAAATATCTAAATACAGCTATTTTTTTCTCCTAATAGTTAGCATGAAATGATTTACTGAAGATTAAATAATCTGCAATGCTTGACGTAACTACTATAATAGTCTTGAAAGTAGTTTCAATCAAGTGACTTGCTAACAACTGTGAATGTATTTGGTTACAGAACAGGGATAAAAACCAACACAAAGCGAAGTCAATGAGAGATTACAATAATTGCAAAATCAAAAGTTTTAGTCAAACTATTTTCATTTTCTGCTGGACATGAATTTCAAGTGTGAATAATCTAAAGAAACAGTTACATTTTTAAAATTGTAAAAGTTACAATGATACATTGTATGAGATCAGGAACAATTTGTTTAAAATACAAATTTAGCTTTTTACATTTAAGAAAAAAAAAGACAGTTGTCTTTAAATATATATATATATATATATATATATATATATATATATTATATATATATTATATATATATATATACACTCACAAAGGGGTTCTCAAAAGTTCCAAGAATGAATGAACTCAGTCCAACCCACTTCCCAAAATCTGAGCATTATTTTTTCACTGTAGCAGGAAAGTGTTCTTTTATATTGTAAAGAGCCAATTTGAAGTATCCTTGCGCTTATTTTTGATAAAATAATTTCAAATTTTTAATTGAGCGTAGGATCCTTGGGCTCATATCTACATAGTACCAGAAATTGGAACTTGAAAAATAAAAAATAAAAATATTATGTATATATATATATATATATATATATATATATATATATATATATATATATATATAAAGTTGCTACCAACAATGCCAGCTTTACATCTGAGATAGTTGTGTACTTCCAACTAAAGATCCAGGTTATTAAAATCCAGATTTTAAAAATCGACTTTTATGGTAAGCAGGTTCTCCCCACTTAAAAGATTGGTATAACAATCTTTCTATCTCAAATTTTTCTTCATCTAGCCTTGTATCAGTTTATACTAAGCTTACTAAATAGTAAAAACTGTTTGACCTAGATCAATTTTACACAACATTGTATCATAAGAGCATTCAGCAAAGATAGACCTCTGTTGGTAGCTTGGGAAAGTGGCACATTAACAAATGTCTAATGGTATAGGCATATGGACACCACAGCCCAAACATTCAAAATTTCAACCTTCTATTGAACTGTTTTTAAGAGAAGTCTAAGCATCTATATCCTCTGAGATTACACTTATAAGCTATTTCCAATATACATAGGCAAAAACAAGCTGAAGTTTTTACACAACCGAGGCCTTCATTTACACGACTCAAATATCCCCTCATAATTTTGTTTGAACTCAAATCAGAGCTGGACAATAGATAGTGTACACTTATATCTAAACTGCAAGTGTATATAATTTAAAATGAAAAATTTGAAAAAAAAAAAAAAATTCATATATATATATATTCATTACACAATTTTGTTTTCACAAATATCAGCAGAAATAAATAGTGGATTCCGCTTAAACAGAACACATTGGGACCATGAATTTTGATCCTTATAAGCAATTGTTCTTATTTGCATAAAGGGGACAAAATGTTCCTATTGGCATAAGGAGGACAAAATGTTCCATATGCTTGATTCCGTTCTTGCACAATTAGTCATACTAAGTAGCTATTCTTTGTAACAAATGTTCCACTTAACTGGAATCCACTGTATTATAACTTGAGCGGAGCCACTACAAAAGACAAAGACAAATCAACACACTTGGCAGCATGCACATCAATTGGACAACAGAGACATGAATATACCGAGCTGAGGTTCTTGGCATTTTCACAATGTTGTATCATATCAATAGGCACAGCCACAGGAGTATAGGCACTCTTTTTCATCTCAAAATCCTTGTGGTACTCGATCTGAGGTGACCAAAAATGCATGCCTACAATAATGCTTGGCACATGAAAAGCTACAGTTAGATCATTAAAGGAGCCCTCTTTAATGGCCTCCTGAATCAAAGGATTAGTCCACATGCTTCATGTCAATAGGCTTTCGATTTGGAGGTATCAAAAATAAAATAAAACATGAACTAATACAGATATCAAATAATCTTAGCATTCATAAGGTATTTATTCACCATGCTGCGCACAATTATCACTGATACATGATTGAATGCTTTCAGTTTTCAGCAAAACACAAAACTGAATTTTGTATGAAGAAATAAAATATGATGGGATTATTACGAGTGGATTAGAAAATTCTCAATTTTTTTAAATAAAATTCCGAAGTAAAACTTCTAAGCAAGCTGAGAAATTGAGAAATTAACCAATTTGACACAAAAAATGAATTAATAGAAGGGAAAAAAAATAAGAATAAAACTATGCGATCAAACCAATACAACACTGATCCATTCAGAATACTAAGAAAGCTGATCATCTTCCTCCTCACCTTTCTATAGGGAGAAGGCTATCTTTTTTAATTTTCCAAGTAAGCAAAACTAGACAAAGTTACATGAAATACTTTTTAAAAGATTCACATGATTAAACATTTTGAACTCTACTAAAAATAGAAACGAAGACAGCTTAGGGACAAACTATGATTTTAAAATAAAGAAAAATATCAACTGAAACACTCAGATTTCTGGAACCAAAGAAGGCTACAGAACCAACAAAGCCAGATAAGCACTTTTTTTCAATTATAATAATAATCTATTTATATAACGGAGAGAGTGACGTTCTGTTTTTTTTTTGTCTGTAATGTATATAAAAGTAAGAGCAAATTTATACTTTGCTTATAAATATATTTCCTACCCAACATTTGAAACATTGAGTTCTTCCACTTGAATGAGTTCAGTCATTTTTCGATAAAACCTTAGATTAAATTGATAAGATCAAAACATTTATTTGTACTATTAACAGCTTCAAGATAGTGAACTACTGATATAGAGTCTTAAAGTGAGAAAGAAAATGAAAAGAAACTGCTCAAGCTCCAGAAACATGTGGTAGATATTTTTAGCGAATGCATTACAGCCTCCAGTATATGAGTGCACCTATTTTTTCCAAGAAAAATTATCACATAGAAATTCAAATATATCTAATCTTTTCTCAAAGGTATGAGGCTAGTCGTAATAACAAATAGCAAAATTCACTGTTGGTCTCAATTCAGTTTATCCATTTCTTTTATGATAACTTGAATATGACTTGTCAGCTTGGCTGTGTGCTTCAGTCAGCATAATGCAGTCAGCTACAGCCAATCAGCTGTCAGCCATACTGACCACCTCAAAATAATTAGGGACCATTAACCACAAGGGAAGCAGGCCCAGCAGCAGTTAGTGGTCGACTAATAGCAACACTTGACATGTACAACTGTCTGTTATTGAGTTTATGAAAGATACCGCAAGTGTTTATGTCCAACCAAGAAAAAGTTCAGTCTAAAAGTCATTTCACAAGCAGGTCTCCACATGTCACATCAGGATGGCTGCCGAGAACAACATATTTACAGTTTTTGTGTCACCCTGTCAAGTCGTCATTTAAAATAACCTCAGAAGTATTATTGATATTTGACTAATATTTCTTTCAACTTGATTTTTATCTCCTATGAATAAGTACTCTCCAGTACTGCATAAAGCAGAAAAAGAGCATCTTTAATTTTTATAAAAGTTAGGTAAAATATAAATATTAACAGACATGTATATGGGATGAGATATTAAATATTTTTTTTTGTCAGGATGAAATATACGAAACAAGATTGTTTTTTCAACTTCTTAACCTGTAGCAGATAAAACCAATGTTGTTAGTAATTGCCCTAATCAGTGCATTCATAGGACAACACTGAAGCTTTAACTATTCCCTTTACTTAACTTGGGGGGAGGGATGCACAAAAACTTGCAATCCTAATCTGATTTTGTCTTTGGGAGTATAATTTTACATAAGAACCATGTCTGTCAGACTTATAGCAGCAGCAGCATCCATCAATCCTTTCCCTTCCTATCCTCTAATCAAACTACCTAACTTTCTTTTCAATCCACTTTCTCACTATACACTTACAATAACCATCAACAAAATGACAGGTCATGGACGAGAACACATAAAAAGTCTTCGATCTTCGTCATTTCCAAAGATACTTCCCATAAAATATAGATCTACTGAAATTCAGAATTGAATTATCTGTTTCAGTCAATTCTATTTTGATTCGATTAAAAAGAGTGTCATGAAACTAGTATGAGAATATGGTAAATAAAATCTAAAACAAAGACAGTTTTGTCTGCGTGTGGAGGAAGGGAATAGCCCTTTAGTAGAATAAAATGTAACTTACTGAAGTTGGAAGGCTTCAGCATCAACCAGTACCACAGGTTAACCTTTTTGAAGAATGTAGGCTTTGCGAATTAGAGATAATTGAATTTAAAGAATAAAAGACTTGATCATACTGTAAGAAGGTGTAAAAGAGAAAATAAATTAAGAAATGAAAAAATGGGATTTTTTTAATGTGAATATTTTGAAGTGAAAACACAAGAAAAGTTACCAGTAACTATTAAAAAACAGATTTTGAATTAAAGGGGAGGGGGTTAGGGTCTGTCATGCCTGGAGCTGAAATTAGAGATTTAGATCCAAACTGTAGTGGGGATGGAGATAAAAATGTTTTAATTCTTATTATTTCAAACTTGGAATAAAAAGTCTGTTGGAGAACAAACATTCTGCTAAATGATGAGTCCTTCAGAGACAAACAGATTAGAATTTTAGATTCAATAATTAAAAGAAAAAGTATATGAAAAGGATGGTTTCATGCCTCAAAAAAATATTGGTATCTTTCAGGAATTCAATACATGACACAGAGATACTAAAATATCTTTTTCATGCATTAAGACCTTTCATGAAAAAAAAAAAAAAAAAATTGGGGGCTTGAACTGAAATCGTAGGTGAATTATAGTCTTATGCCTATGAAACCCTGAAATACCCAGATGTTACTACCTATATTTGCTGAAATTGTTCAATCTATTTGCAACCCCTAAATAGCTGGAATGGTGCAGTATAGTTATATATCTTAAAGCTACACCTAAAATCTATCAACTTGAAAAATGTATAAATAAAATCTGGATGATCTACAGCAATAATAGTTTTGGGTCTACTTCTACTCTCACCTCTATAATACATATTTCTCAGGGGAGACAATGGAAATAATTTGAAAGCTAATTATAAAGTAGTCTCCCTTATGTCCAAATGTGTGAAAAATCTGGGTACAAATGGGCCTTTAAATCTAACGTTCATTCTATTCACATCAGATTGCACAGCTTTTATCTCAAAGGATGACCTGACAAGATACAATATCATCTCGTTGATACCAATATCATAATTGATATCTATCTGTAAATCACTACTTAGTATCTATGTATTAAAATTAGCATGTTGCAGAGTATTATTTTACTGTTACTGGAAGAAAAATCACTCTTGGTGTTTTTTTTTTATTAAGGGAAAGGTATATATGGTCAAACTGAGAGAAGGACTTTTAGTTGAGGTAAACTGTTGGGACGGAGCACACATGCTCTGATCAAAGAAGATTAAATACCAAACTAAAGTTCTTGGAGTTGTGTAAGTGACACATAATCCCAGCATCCTCTGGGCTCAGAGAATAATGGCCTTTGGTCTGTTCAAATTCTTTGTGGTAATCAATCTGTAGAATAAATGATTAGTTTACGTCAGGGAGGGGGTGAGAATTGGCAAAGAATATTTGTAACAAAATGTGTTTTTATACTGCATTTTTTTTTTTAAATAAGAGATTTCAAAGTAGAATTAACTACAGTATTTACTTAGGAGGAAGAGTTTCCAGTCAGTATTATTAGTAGTATTTGTATGCAAGAATTGTCTTTGTTTCTTTGAATTACTAATTAAAGATATTTACAACTTACATAAGTAACTATTAAATTGGAGTTTGAATTTTTTTTTTTTTTTTTTTTTTTCAAAACTTGGAATTCAGGATATAATTTCAAGAAAAAAAAAACTCTTTACAATTATAATTCTGAATATAAAATGAACTATTTTATTGATTACCTTCCTTTTTAGATTCTAAGTTCCAGAACATTTTATATAATATAACCTTCAGGTTTATAAAGAATCAAAGGAGACTTGATAATCAATCATTATGATACTGATAAATTTTGGAAGATTCTAATTTCGATGTCAATGTAAAACCTGATTTTATGAACCAATACTTCTGAAGGAGGTATCCATTTTCAAATTTCCTAAAGGGAAGACATTGTAGACTGAAAAGGAGGACTTGGGCAGACAGATCCTTTGAAACATGTTGCTGTGACCATGACTCTCTCGGTTCTTCAGCAGTGTTGACAACTGCAACCATATATAATAAAAATAATAGCTTTCAGTTCCCCCTGTTTCAAGTATACCTGGGGTAATTTATATAAGTTTTTTTAGTCAGATCTGAAAAAGGAGGACCAATTAATGTTTTGGGGTGGCACCAGACAGAGGACAGAGGGCTAAAAAGCCTATGGCTGGCTTCTCTAGATGAACAAAGCAATATGTAAAGAGTGAGGGGCTTCCAAGATGAGTTCAGTCAGTTCATGCTTCAAATTTCCTAAATCTCGAAACCTTTTTGGACATGAAGAACTTGACACTGACAATAAATTCAGAATAAGAGAACCAACCTTTTCCAGAATTTCACTGGAAGAAAATATAAGAAGCAACAGAAAATTGAAGGAAGTATAAAAATAACAGCAAGAGAAGCAAAATGAAGGAAGACCCTACAACAAATAAATATGAAAATATTCAACTAGGATTTTTACAGGTGATGTTGAAACGAGAAAACAGTTTGATTAATCAATTTAGCAATTACATTTTCATGGGCTGGAGAGAATACAATATAAAGCAATGGATCACATAAGTTTCTTAGCTTAATGATTTTTTCTGAAACAGGCTTTACGGTAAATGCTCTTCTCCAGACTCCTGTATTTATTGTGGATTTTCATGCGTCTCCCAAAAGTTCATTGTGGACTTGTAGTTGTATGAAATCCCCAGTTTATCCCAATATCTATCAAGTCTGTTCTTGAAAGAATACACATTTTTGGGACTATGCCGACTACATTTTGCATATCCAGCCTGGCCACATGTTCTAGCTAACTATTCAAGACGTTTTGTTTTAGTCAGTTTAAAGAGAGGAGAATAAACTGACAATTTCTATGTTAATCACTTACATTTTGCAAATTGGAGCAGAAAATTTAGAAAAATAAAAAAAAATAAAAAATATTTCAATATTTTTATTTGCTGGAAATAAAATAAAATTCAGTTTTCATTCTTCGTTTCCCCAATTATTTTTTTTTTTTTTGTTTCTATTACTTAGAGCTACTTCATTAAGTATGCATGACCTTTTTCAAATAACTAGGATTTTAAAAAAGGTTCTTGAAAGTGATTGCCACTGATTGAAAGACAAAGTAAAAGATGAAAAAAAAAAAGAAAAAAAACTCTTGTACCTTTCCTTCAGGCATCACTGCTACAATCAGCAGCAGCTTTAATGGCAATTATCCGGCTGGCTTGCTCGTTGGCCAGAAAGAAAAAAAAAGAAAAGTTTCTCAAGGGTTAAAGGAGTGGGGGATATATAAAAAAAATTAAAAAAATAAAAAAAGATAAAAATAAGTAAGACAAAGTAATGAAAAAAAAAACCCAAAAAAACGCTATATCATATGAATTTCCCAAAACCAGGTCTCAGGAAGATTTTTAAAGTGGATGCTGTTACATTACTGATGAAGAAACTAGGCCAGTGGAGAACAATTTTAGGGGAAGAAAAGTTTGATTGCCCTAATATCATTACCCATGTAGCTACTTCTAACCAACTTTCAATTTTGAAGTGTTAATGGGAAGCTGAAATCCACAATACTTACACAATGTGCATCCAATTACTAGCTATACACAGCAAGGAAAAATAAAAACAGCCCTTCAACATCGTTTTTTTTTTGTTGTTTTTTTTTTTTTGTGAGGGGAGGCTGAGAGCCCACTTAGAGTTCATGTGTCCTTGTTAGAGCAGGTAATTTAACACAAACTAACACTGATAGAACCATATTTGCCTTGTTGAAAGTGGAACGATTTAGGTAAGAAATCCAATCTTAAAATCATCAGAAAGCAAATAAGACAATGCCTTCAATTGACATAGACACTAAAATTTATAAAAAAAATAATTCTGGTTCATCTCATAACACCACAATGACTGCAAAACTGATTTGAATGTTTTGACCATGTTGAGAAAAATAATCCTATATTTTACAAAAAAAAAGAACAATGCCAAAGAAATCAAGTGACCTTTCGATTTTGAAGTCATGTTGTACAAGAAAAAATGTATTCAGTGATAAATTATACATTATATTACAAAGCAAGTTAGTAATTTAGTCCTGTTAGCTTTTATCATTTTAACAGTGAATGACTTTAAGCTTGGAGGGAAGAAAACTTATGAAAATTCTTATCATCATTTCAATTTTCAAGTCTAAGACACATAATAGGATTGATTAAGTGGTTCAAAGCAGAGTGAAGGTAGGCAGGGATAATTATCGTTTTATCTAGATTTAAGCCTTATTATTCAAAAATGTTGCCATAATAACAATTGTCACTTGTGATATAGTTAGTTAGTTAGTAAGTGCCCTTGTGCTGTTTATGGCTTCAATCATCCCTACCATATTCTTCAATATTATGCAAGTGTTTTAGACATCTGAAGGTTATCCAATGTAAAAAAAACTGAAAAAACAATTGATAGAGAATCAGGTTTCTTCAACAGTTATAAATATCATCTTCAAGGCGAGAATTACAGCAGAAAGGCTTCTCCTGAGGCTAACATTAGTTCTAGATTGAACATGTCTCTGCCTCTGAGCCATCATATGTCTTTATAATGCGAAAGATTAAGTCTCTACTAGAAAAATATCAAGAGTACTTTGTGAGATTAAACTGTAAAGAATCAGTGCACATATTTGCTATATATTTCACACAGCTCAGTTGAGAAAACCATTTTCATTTTTGTAGTTTCCAATTACATATAACATTTCTTTTTTAAAGAGTCTAGTGATAAATCAGAAGGTAAAATCTAGCCCTGTGAAAGGAAAATTTCCATTATGAAGAAAAGGAAGGTTTAGTCAACCTTGAGACTAGCAATAGGAATTTGTGGAGACAATATTTTCCTACACCTAAATAGAACCAAAATTTTTTTAAAAATATCTTCAACTCTCATTCTGTAGCTTTGAATATGAACTAGAATTTAGAAAAAAAAAAAAATAAATAAAACAAAATAAAATATACTATATATCCCAACATCAAGGATGTTTCAACTTCAAGGACATCCAATTTATTTTTATTTTTTTTTTTTGAGGGGATATAAAAATGAAAATAGGATAGGCATATGAAGAAAGATTAACCCTTGGCCGGTAGTATGCAGGGTAAATTTTCTGATTCTTATCAGAAAAGAGAGCATCTTTGATGCCAGGAAATATGCCAGTTACAAAAAAGAAAAGTTACTCTATGAACTAAGATTGACACTTTTTTTAACCTGATATTTGTGCCAAAGAAACATTTAAAGCCTTAAAAGCAAACCGAACAATTGTTAAAAACTCACATTGGACCTGCGTGGATTACGTATATATATGTTTGCATCATAATATACATAATCCCTACACTAAGTTAATGGTTAAAAATGACTGCAGGCAGAACATTCTTAGTTTGCTGGAAATTGCTGCAAGATGGGCAACTAAGGATTTGATCAGCCATCACACACACAGAATAATTCTTAAATACCAGACTAGAATTCTTGGTGTTTTCCAAATGACGCATAATCTCAGGGTTATCTGGAAGGGCTGTATAGTTGCTTTTCATCTTTTCAAAATCACTGTGATACTGCAACTGATGAATAGAGGTTATCTTGCAGGCTTGAACACAAATAAGAGGCAGAACCAACAAAAAAATCTAATTCAAACAAAATTGCTGACCTTTGTAGAAATAGTCTATAAAGAAATATTGTTGCCATACATCAAATAGCAATCTTTGAAAACCATTTTGTAATGGATTTAATTTTTGGAATATTATACAATGCTTTTTTTTTTTTTTTTTAAACTGTTTCATTAAAGAGAAACAGAAATAATCTAGTTATTCGCTTTATATTTAAAGCAAATAACTTGTTTCTAGAGCCTAGTCTTACTACAAAATAATCAGCAAAATGTTTTATAAACCCTTTCTAGTCGAAAATTGCTAAAAAATTCCAAATTTCAAAGTGTATAACAGGAATCATCTAAAATGTACGAAACAAAAACTTGAGTTGGGAAGCAAAAACATTCAGTCTCCTGAAATGCTTTCTGCAATCTGGGTCTTTAGAGAAATTTGGGGTATTTATAGCAGCTCGAAACTAAAAAGAGTTAGCTACATCAACTAAGCAATATTTGAAAACAATACTTACATAAAACATTTTATAGTAATTAGTTTTAGTAATCTATTCTTATTCTAAATTCTTATAGATAAATCAGAAGAAAATGTACAATATATCATGCAGATTTGTTTTATACATGAAAACATTGTTTTTAGCAGTGGTTCTACCTCATAGATACTCTTTCTTTCTTTTTATTTAAATTCCAAATAATCTTCTCATTCCGGAAATTGTTTTTATTGGCTAAAATTTTCAGAGTCATATTTGACTGGCCAGAAGAGTGGTTTGCTTGCTCTTTTGGTGTCTTAGGGACATCTGACACCAGAAATTGAGGAAGAATGTAAGGAGCACTCAATGATTTGATTTATTGATTGATCCAATCGAATAATTTCTAGTAGAATAACAATTTCTCCATCAAACTAGCTCAGCTTCAGACACAATTCAAAGAAAGAACAGACAGAAAATGAACATTATCCCAATGATAAATAGGTTAAATTGTTGTATCAGCAGCTCAAGAAGAAACAAAAATGCTTTGAATCATTAGTACCTGGTAAGTACTAAACATTCAATTCTCCCCAACTCAAAAACCAATGCACAGATTTATATGAAATTTTCTATAAAACTTTCTTTTACCAACAAGATAGAAATAGATTTGGTTGATAATATCAAGTACAGAGCCATACAAATTTCCTGAGCATGTAAATATCTAGAAGATTCAATTTCAAATAGCTTGAAAACTTCCAGGAGTCATCCATCACGTCGGAAACCACTTGTACAGATAAATAATCATTTTGGTATTGAATCATCTACAACCTCAACAAAATAACTTAACAATGCAAATAATCAATTGTTATACTTGAGCATATAGAGATTTAGCATCTCAACTGCAATCAAATACTGTTCTAAAAGGTTAAAACACACATTGATTTAAGTAATAGTTTATACAAATCAAAAATTTGTGTCTGGATTTCAGAGAAGAGGAATTATTATACACTGACTAGTGTCCTCATCTTGGTTTCGGTCAGGAAGTACAAAAAAATATTATTCTCTGATTAAATGAGGGAGATAGAATGAAACAATCTACCCCTGTTGATTAAATAAAGGATTTAGTTCAAAATTCCCAAAAAGTTATCAAGTATAACGGACACCTGAAGAAGCCCACGGAGCACTGAAAGAACCAATATGAGGACACTAGTATAAATTAAAAGTGTATAACAAATCAACATTTTAAAAGTATAACACTAGTAACATGTAAATAAATGCTATTGAACTAAAAGGAATTCACAATAAAGGCATTCCTTATGATAAGCAAAGCCAAAATTATGACTATTCAAAACCAAAAATCTTTAAAAAGAGAAATTTCAAGGATTAGATCCAGTTCTAACAGTTAGCAGCATTTGCGGTGCCGGTAAAGCAATACCTAGAACAGTACAGTTAGATGGTTCCAAAATTTGTCGGCAATTTTCAAAACTGCTCAGTTCAAGGTCTTGTTATAATGGGATTTTTTTTTCAGCTTATACTTAGTTTCATTTGTTTGTAGTGCAATACCTTAACCATACTCGATCAAAACTTGCACTTATCAAAACTGCAATATCCAAGGTATTGCTGTACATATTAGGCAAAGGTCAAAGCTTCAACAGACAATAACTACAGAAGATTATCTTGTTCACACTTGAATGAGAGGTTATGTCAGCTGTCTGGTTCGATGTAACATTATATTGAAGTCAGTTAACATCCCCCTACACACACACTTTCCAACCTTCATCTAACAAACTCCTTTCAATAAAATATATAAGTTAAAACTGACCAAATTTCAACCAAATTCCATTTGCTATGGGGGGGGGGGTATTTCAGTAGTAGTCAACAAATTCAAGTTATCTGTTATTGGCTAAAAGACTAATTTCTATTTTTATACATCTTAATAAAGTGAGTGTGTGTGTGTTTATTCCTTTTAATTACAAAAATCCAAAATGGTAAAAGATAGAGACTGTTGACAGTTTGATGCAGTTTAACTTATCAGTTTTATGATTTAAAGTATTTTAGTCAAGATTAGAACAAAAACCACATTTAAAAATGCTACCACACATTTTCAAGTTACTGCATTATCAGTTGCCTACTACAACTAATTTTAATCCATAAAACTAAGAATTACATCTATTGAAATATATACACCATAATAGAAAAGTTTAGTAAATCTGATCTTTGGCTTACTAGCTAATATCCACCTTAATTGAAAAATCCATTCAAATTCTGACATGTTCAGGTTGCCATTGTCAAATTATCCTGCAGCTAAGATTAGCCTTGCATTGAACAAATAGGATTAGCGACATATTAAGCTCATTAGCAGACAATGAGCTGACAGAACAAAATAGTCACATTCTATTTGTAGTAAATAGATTAAAAATGTTAACTAAAGTTATTTTTTAATTTTAAAATTAGTTTTGATACAATTGCTAGTGTTACTCTGCTGAGAGTCCTCGCATGGATTCATGTTCAAAATTTCATTTGAAAAGTTAAGCAATAACAAAACTGTTCTTTGAATCAAGGTCAATTATAGATTTTTTTCAATAAATCAGAACAATTTGGTTTATGAACCTTGGTTTTAATTTTTCTTTCATAAACTGATTTTATGGGCTTCATGTAGAGGAAATTTCTTTTTTTTTTTTTTCTTTTTTTTTAAACATAATTTTGAAAATAGAGCTTCCAAAAAAATTTAATTCTAGAGCAGATATAAAAACAGGTCTGGTAAGTCTCAATAGGAATCATCACATGATATAACAAGCCTTCAAATCAAGATCCAGGTCAGATATTCAATACTACCATTTGTAGGAAAATTATAAGTTTATAACATTGTAGAAAGGATTATAAAACAAAACAAATAGTGAAAATGAACAATTAAACATGTATATATTAGTGTTGCCTAACTTCCAACAATTCAACTTTCATATGTATGGTCAATAAATTTGTTACGAGTCATTAACATTCCAACTTCTGTTCAGACAATCGAATCTCTTCTTTCCAGCTGAAGTTGTTGAAATATTTCAAAATGTATAATTCAAGAAAAGAGGGAAGGTTTGCCTCTTTTCTAGAACAGCAAGAGAAAAATAGTTGAAAGGAAAGCTAGTTACCTCTGCCAACCAAGTTGGATGGGGAACATATATCTATTCATATTTGTCTGTTTATCCACTCACTATCTCCAAAAGTTCTAAATGAAGTTTGATTACATTCTGTTGAAGGGTGGGCCAAGGGCTTAGGAAGAATTAATTAAATCTTGGGGTGGATCCAATTTATTTTCATAGCTGTATATTGAAGACAATAGTCCAAAGTTTTGGAAAATTGAAATTTATGTGGTTACCTCCCTTGCATTCTAGCTTACAATGAAGCAATTTTCATTCAGCTTTTACTTAGTGTATGGTGTTGGCAGAGGTATATACTATCTAACTTGCTTTCTAGTTTGATTTCTGTAGTCAATATCTGCAAAATAGCTGTGAGGGTAGGGATAAAGAAACAACAAATCTCAAAGACAAAAGTGATGAAGGCAAGAAAAAGAAGAGAAAATACATAAAGCTTCACTTATTCATTTTGAATTAGTGAAAGAAAAAGTATTCTTTATAGAAATTGAAACAAGAATTATTAGCATTTAAAGAAAGGAGACAAACCTAACAAGAGTTATTTTTTTCTGTCTGTCAATTGATTAGAAGAAAATCAGATTGTTATTAGTATTGTGTATATGTGAGTGTTTTATTGAGAAAAATGTAGACAATCTAAACTTATAATAAATGGAAGAAATCTGCTCATCTCGAAAGCAGATGGAAATTTTCAGCCACTGAGCCCAGGTGACACATTCATGGGTCATCTATGTGCTAATGACTAGCAGTCTGCCATGTGATTTAAGAAAAGGAAACTGTTGAGGAGAACATATTGGAAAAGCAGGTGAGCAATTAAATTTTACTCTCCGCATGACAAAGCAGCCAGGAGAGTACATATGTTTCGAGCTACATTGGGTAGGATTTTTTCTTATCCTGAGACTGAGGAAGAAGTTTACAACGTTTTTGTCATGAAGTATCTTTACCTATGATTGCTCTTACAAAGATTCGTATTTCTAAGATGTGTTAATAATCATCATGTACAAATACTAGGAGAAAAAATGTGCACATAATCTACAAAAAAGGGGCACAATGCCAACACAGTATCTAAAAATAAAAATTTAAAAAAAGTATTCTTAATACATTGGAAAAAGCCATCTAAAAAAAAAGGTTGAAGATATCCAAAACCAAGTTTCACTGAGAATCAATGAATTAGATATAAGCTTAATGTAAAACCCATAACTGAAGACTTGAATTAATTTCCAGCAATTCTTCAAAGTATCTAAAAGTTGAAGACATTACCCAAAACTATCCTCTCAACCTGGAATTGAACCAACCATTTTCTGAACTCAATATTTTTTGCATACTGCTAAGCCTAATTAATTTTTGATTACTTTTCTGATCAGTTATATATTTTCATTATAGCTTACATTAACTATACACTAACAAGCCTAATTTGATATAGTGTGGAGCTACAATATATGGAGTCTTCAAGGAAAAAAGGTCAATGATTCTGCATTGAAGACTCACCCAATTATCAGTTTTGAAATGGTTTCAAATCTTCTAGGTGAACAAAACAATTTAATTCTGTGTTGATTTTTTTTTAATTTCCTGTTTACTGGCATCTGTTATTCCAAAGTTAAATTTGAATTTTAAAGAAAAAAAGGTTAATGTAAATGAAGAATAGCTACCATATTAAGAAAGAAATATCAGGATTTTTAGACACACACTGTGATATCAACAGACACTCATGCACAAAATAATTATGTTCTTGCAGACAACCACATACATATATCACTTGCACAAGAATACATGTGCACACTAAATTTATAAACACAAAACATATATATATATATATATATATATATATAGTTTAACATTGAGTACAGGAAATGCAAAACTAAATTATTTGTCTTTTTCCCCTTCCTCTCGTATCACATAGCAAGAGGAGATCAGACAGTTGGGGCTAGAATGCTTCAATGTAGTTGAGTGGTTATTGAAGAGCACTTCCTTCACTATGACTGAAGATGTGGAGGAGAAATGTAAAAATGTACAGCCGTCAGACACACAGACATTAATGGCTGCACATCACACTGCATTGCATCAGTGTTAGGCTTGATGCTTAACGAATAAGGAGGCTTGTGCGGAGGCTTAGTCAGCTGGATACTTAATGTTCATAGCAGGAGCACATTGCAAGGCTGCCTCCATCTTGAATGCCAGCTGACTCCCTTGAACTTTGCAGCAACCAATACTTGGGAAAAAATGGCTGACCTTACAAGGCACAACTCCTAGAACTACCCCCTGTGTGTATATGCATGTGTAAGGAAAAATCCTTTGAGACATAAGAAAAATAAAAAAAAAAATTTTTCAAATAATAATAATAATAATAATTTTGAAAAAAAAAACAAAACACGGGTAGAATTAGTAGTATTTTCCATTAAAAAAAATAATAATGAAAAAAAAAAAGAAATCGAAGATTCAAAAAGCTATATACATTATTTGGAGGGGGGAGTGGAGTACAGGATTGGTATATTTCATTGAATATAATGCACAGGCTAAATTTAGATTTCTTCCATTTCTGTAGAAGCACTTTGATAAAAAAGAAAAAAAAAAAAAATCAATGTCACATTTTAACTTCAAATATACAATACGATATGAGACATTGTCTAATAAAGTGTCATTCCACAAGATATGGTAGCTGTTTTTTGTTTTTTTGAATCAATTCTAAATGCAGAGTCTTTTATGCATTATGGCAGACTGCTACATTATGAAATCAGGGTACGTCACAAAAAAATATAGGGTACATAGACTACTATATTACAAATCAAACTCTTCAAAAAGAATATTGAATGCATTTATAGAGCAAAGATACACAATGCAGCTGTAAATAAACTGCAAACTTTAATCCTTTATTAAAAAAAAAAAATCACCATGGCTCAATGACTTCATTTTCAGTCACAACTGTCCTAAATCAGGAGACATTTATGTTCCAATTTCAATTCATGAATTTTTTAAAAAAATATTCAAGTTAATCCATCTATTTGTTAATGTGCATACCATATTGAGTAAAAAAGATTCCATGACTTACACAACGCTGTTCGAGATTAGTACTCTAATAACCATTTGATTTTTTTTTTATTACAGATCTTGAAGCAGATTCACAATCTGTTCTTTGTAGGACAAGCAATAAAAAAAAAGTAAAGATTGAACAAAGAATTATCTGTTCTTTCAATAATTGATAAAAGTTGATTTGAACAGTCAAGAGTGTTGAGCAGATTACATTGAATAATGCAGCATAGAACAATCAAAAGACCAATTTTTAAAAAAATATTTTTTAATCATAAAATCTTAATTTTCATTAAGATAAAATTTCCCTAAGAAATATTTCAAATTCAATCACTATCAATTACAAAATAACCAATTTTTTTTCTCCTTTCTTCAATTAACATTAGTAGCAAATTAGTGGCTCTATAAACAAAATCAAAATGAACATGTAAATACTGAAATAATCCTAATCCCTTATGAAATCCATGCTAAGCTGAAAGAGGAGATAAGCCAATAAAATTTTAGGTAACAAGGTCTTCTCCTACCAGACTGGCATTCTTTGAAGCTTCCAAACACCTCTGAATTTCTGGATTGTCAGCAACAGCAGTGTATTTGTCCTTATTTTTTTCAAAGTCACTATGGTATTGAATCTGGAAACCAGGTTCAACAAGATTTCTTTTAAAATCAGAAAAATCCAACTTTGCAAAAAATAAGTATTCATTGAATATTGAAATTTATAAGGGGATTGAAATTTTAAAATTCAAGTAGAATTCACAGGGAAGTGAAATTTACAAGAATTAAAATACAATTCACAGGGAAATTGGAATTTCAAGAATTAAATTGAACAAAAATACTAAATTGGATTATTAGAATAATAATGTAACTTTAAAATAATGCATCATCAGCAGCAAATGTCATATTGGAACATGCAGTGGCAAGGGAAGACTTAATTATTTAAGTAATAAGGTCTTCTCATACCAGACTGGCATTCTTTGAAGCAGCCATACACCTTTGCACTTCAGGGTTGTCAGCGACAGCAGTGTATTTGTCCTTAGTTTTCTCAAATTCACTATGGTAGTGAATCTGGAAACCAGTTTTGTTTAAAAAGAAAACAAAGAAAAAACTTCAGAAAAAATCAGGTTTTAGATGCTTGTGAAGGAGAGGGATGATTGTGAAAGACCTTTGAAATGAAATATTCAAAATGAAATCGGAAAAATATCAACTTTACGAATAAGCTTAAAAGAATCAATGTCAATGACCTAAGATTCGATGGATGGGTGAAAACCAGAAGAAACACAAAAAGAAAAAAAAAAAAAAAGAAAAAAACAAACCCCAAAACCTTTGAATATCAAACATCAGAATCCACTTATCAATTCTTTGTTTGGAAAAAATTAAAAAATGTAAATTGTTGATTACTGTTAAGATAATTCAATTCATATAATCTGCATGGCAGAAGTTTGACAATTTAAAATGATCAAAAGGAAATATCAACATTGAAAACATTGTAACAAAAATATAGAAAGCAGAGTATAAGATGGCGATCATTTCTGAGGGCGTGGTGGAACCAAAGCAAACATGAAAGAATGAAGTCATGCAATATAGAAAGTAGGTAGAAAGTAGGTAGAGAGTAGGAAAGTCTGTTTCCGGATAGCTTTCAAGGATAGGAATAAGATTCCATTTTGACAAACGCAGACAAGAGCAGTTCCATTTTCCATTCATGCCATTTTCCCAGAGATAGCATTGACAAAAGCAGTAGAAAATTGATACCATCTTCAGAAACAGGAGAAAGGGAGCATTCAGAGGTTCTTTGCTCACGTTTTTGTAAGATTCTAACATTTCCTAGTAGTATTAAATCCTTATTACAATATATATTTTTTACATTATTTTCAATTCACTTCTGATAGCTTAAATAACTAAAGATTGCACCTTAGCAGATGCTACATCAAAAGTAGTTTCAGTGAAATGGTTGCTAGAATCTATAAGGAAAAAAAACAACAAAAAAAACCTAACACTTAAAAAAAAAAAAAAATAGATTAAAGTAGTCTAGTTTCCCCAGGATGTAAACCAAGGGATAGAAAGAAAATCTAAAATCCTATCAATATTCAAACCAAGTTCATCATGTCTTAAATGAAGAAATTTTCATTATTATCATTTTCAATAATTGGAGGTTATATCAGAGTTAGGAGGACATAGACAAGATTTGAGATACTATAAAGGAATTCAGTAAGATTTTTTAAAATGAAAAGTAGAAATATCTTCTATCTTCAGTATTTAGAGGAAAAAAACATGCTGAACAAGGTAAGAGGAAAACCATGCTGAACGGTCTTCTCATACCAGACTGGCATTCTTTGAAGCTGCCATACACCTTTGCACTTCGGGGTTGTCAGCAACAGCAGTGTATTTGTCCTTAGTTTTCTCAAATTCACTATGGTACTGAATCTGGAAGTCAGTTTCAATAAGACAGAAAAATCAGAAAAATCCAAACTTTCCATCATTTGAAAATGGAAAAGGGGTTCATTTAAAATCTTTAAAAAATTGAAACAATTTGAGGGAAGAGGGTAGCAATGGGGTACATGTTTAGAATCAGTTTTATATATACATGTATTAAAAAAAAGAAAGAAAAAAAGTAAATTAAATGTTCATCTTATATACTGGCAATATACAGTTTTAAAATAGTTTTAAAACTTTTCGTTCATAAAAATTTCTATAAAACCTTAATTGGACATAGTAAAAAAAATTCTTTCCAAGTATGTAGGATATCACTTCATCTTTGGCTTTTTTTCTCTCTTTAAACCCTGCCACCAAAATTTTTCTTATAAAGCTTGATATGTTATAACTGACTTAACAATTAATTTGCTCCATCTCATTCTTAGACACAATGGGGGAGGTGGCAATGAATTACATGTAAAATATACATCAGAAACAAATATGACAAAAAAGACAAAGGTTTAAAATGAAGAGTCAATTAAAATGAAATTTAATAACATACAAAATCAAACAGAACAAAGGTTAGTATTTAAAAGAAAGCTGAAGGAAGTCAATAAAAATTGCAAATATCAAAACAAAAACACACATTTTCACTTTAAATCTTTATGACTTTATCTTCATCTCAATTTATTAGTTGCTTTTTATCACAACTGATAAATACAGCAATTTATAGCAACTAGCACAAATAAATTTAGTAAATTCAAGCGACTAATAAATTGAGATGAAGGTAAAAAATAGTCATAAAAATTAGAAATACCAATGATTTATAATACTTCATCTGATAAAAATAAAAAAAATGTATTAAAAACACACTTTGTTGATTCAAGTTCCAAACAATGAAGGATTATAGGCAGGAAAATTGTTAAAAATTTCAAATTGGATATTAGTTTAGCTTAGTGATATTTTCTGGAATAGGTTTTATGGTAAATCCTCTTCTCCAGATTCCTATAATCATTTTAGATTTTCATAGGAATGTTTATTGTGGACTTGTAGTTGCATAAAAACTCTTGTTTATCCCCAAATTTATCAAGTCTGTTCTTGAAAGAATTCACATTTTGGAACACACAATTCCATTGGGTAGACTTTTTCATATCCGTACTATGCGGACATTGAAACTATATTTTCGTACGTTCGGTCTGGCTCTTTATTGGAACATCCTCTGGTTGTTCCCACTGTTTCCTGTTCACTGTGTATTTTCTTACCGCTTCTTGATATTCCAGTAGCAGTCTTTATGCCTAAAGTTGACTTTGGTCTCTGATGATTCTATGGCTCCAAGAAATTCACAAATAAGAAGAATTGAATCCAGAATAAAACATGCAAGTCTAGCTACATAGGTCTTCTCTTTTTTTCTTTTCAATAAGTTTTGTTTTTGTATAATAATAATTTTTTTTTTCAATATATATATATATATATATATATATATATATATATATATATATATATATATATATATATATATGTGTGTATGTGTGATCAATTATTGGCCAATAACAACATTTCATAAAAACATCAATGTTTAGGAATTGATTTCATTTTTTTTTTTTTTTTTTAAATCAACATTGAATGCATCAGCATAGATTGCGAGTTCGTACAGTTCATCAAACCTGCATGAAGAAAATATTGAAGCTAAATTAGTACTTCCAAAAAAATGTAGGAGTGGTTTTAAAGAATTTCAATCTCTACTATGAAAGTCCAAAAGTAAACTCAATAAATTCTAAGTATAAAACTTTGTTGTGATAGTAACATTTTTATACATAACTGACCAAATCTCTTGTAACATATCCTATCTTGAAGAAGGTAATATTTTAGAAATCACTTCCACTGAGGAGATCAAACAGAAGGAGTATGCTGTAGAGCTATGTATATGTAAACTTGATATTCCAAAGAATTATCAGAGACGTTTCATGATAAGAGACCACGTTCTGATTTTAAACAGTTTTAATGCAGTTTTCAAAGGTACTGAAAGGTGTCTTTTTAGAGCCATTCAAGGAGCATTATAAAATACCCTAACAAGTTCTTCCTTTTAACAATATATTCAAGTACAGGTATCCCCCTACTTTTTGCCAACTTCACACGGAAACTGATTTAGCTGGGAGGAAAACAAACAAACATGTTAATATATAAAATAGGACTGATCAAACTTTTTCTGGGAGATAAAAATAAATCAAGAAACTAGAGAAACATCTTCATGAAGTTGCAACCATTTTCATGATGTGCTTATCATTCTAAAAAATGATTTGCCATAAATTCACCGCGAGTAATTACATTGTGGTAAATACATTACCTGTAATTACATTGCAAACCAATACATCGCCTGTAAATTCATCACAAGTTATTGGGATTAAAAAGAAAACTTTGGACGGTTAAAATAGGAACCTGGGATAAGTAAGTATTGGTCTGGTTATAGTTCAATTCCGACTGACCTAAATTCTACTAAATGACAGATTTCAACTCAAAAATATAATGTGTAGTTGTCTGAAAATAATGTATCCCATTGTGATGAATTTACTGGGATGAATTATCGTGGACACAGAAAAAATTATGTTGCTTAGTTTATGAATAACAAGGACAGTTTGTTAGAAAATTTTTGAGGGGATGAAAAATGTTTTTCTATCTATATAGAAGATAATACAGAAGAAAACTGATTTCTTCGCCTACCCTGACCAAATTTGATATTTCAGAAGAAATCCAGAGTAGGAAAGGTAGGGGGAGGATCAAATCAACACTGCAATTCAACCATGCTGGGAAAACCACAAATTCAGGACAGACAACTCATACCAGACTTGCGTTCATCGTAGCCATTTTACAGCGCTGAATGTCCGGGTTGTCAGCCACTGCTGTGTACTTGCTCTTATTTCTCTCAAAGTCACTATGGTACTCAATCTGTAACCGATTGTGCAATAAAGAGGTGAATAATCATCATCAAAACAGACCCAAAAGAAATTTTTTTTTTCCTTCTAAGTGTAAATCAAATACTACTTCAGAATAAACCATAATCAATTTTGACTACAGGTATATGTACCTCAAAAGAAATGGAAAAATTTACCTTTTCCATAAAATCTGAGGGGGGGGGGGTGATGATTTCATTGTTTGCTCTTACCTAATAAAATTTCTTTCCATCAGGGTATAAATATTATAAGACAAGATACTTCTAATAATAGTTGAAATTTTCCTCTTTTTGATGCCTACCTAAAAATACACGGACAAATTCATATATAATTTCAAAACTATTACTCCTAGAGCCCCAATTCTTTTCGCTTTTCATTGCACTGAATAATCTTGTTAACAGTAAATGATATGAAAAAAGAATTGTTTTTTTTTCCCAAAGTACAGGATATTGAAATTATAATCTGATACAGACAAGTTTTCTATGTCTCTCTGAAGATACTTTTTGGTACCTGTTTACTTTTGAATTACTATGAATCATAGGCTTTTGTGCAGATTTTTTTCTTATAGCAGTAAGGATGAGATATTTACTTCTTATATAATACTACACAAGCAAAATTAAATCTGTAAATTTTAAGAGTTGTTATGTAAAAATTGTGTTGATCTCACCCATCAAAAATCACCTCCCTCCCAGTTGCAACAGAATATGAAGTGCTGAATAAAAAACACTCAGTCTTGGATTCAGTATTATTTTCAAAATATTATAGAGCAATGAGTGTTTTTGTATCTTTTGAGTACTATGTTTTTTTTTTTAAGGTACTTATACCTTATTTTCCTTCATCTTAATTAGTTAACTAATCAAGATGTAAGAAGATAGTCAAAATTAATGATAATGGTTTACAATACTTCATCTAATAGACTAATAAGAGATAATTGCTTCACTGATATTACCAGTACAGAAACAAAAAACATAGCATCGAAAAAAAAATCAGCAACAAGAAGTAGGTTTTAGTCTTGATCATCTGTCGAACTGAAACTGTTGAGTTCTTGTAGCTCAAACAATTAAGAGCAGCTGGGCATTTACCAGGTTTCCCAAGTCAAAAGGGCCATAGGTTAGAGTCTCACCAGGGGGGTTTATTCTTAACTTCCAATACAGTTTACTCACTGCCGTAGGTCAATGGCCCAAGTTAAGTAGTGATAAATTAACTAATTAAGATTGAGGAAAATGGTCAAAATTTATAAGAATGCTTTACAATATTCCACCAAATGAAAATAAAAAGTAATATTTCAGGATTCTTCACCAATCTCCTGGTCAACATTAGTTTTTTTCTTCTTTACAATGTATAGTGCCTAGTCATGAATGATATATCAACTTTATACAATATACCGGTTTATTTCCAAACATGGCACAAGATATTATAAACATCGATATAAATACAATTATACCAATAAGGCTTTCAAAGTTAGAGATAGCTCTTTTTTCTATTGAGCTTACCTGTCCTTATCCTGAATTACCCATGCTATCCTGCCCCCACTCTCTCTACCCATGGGTACCAAACCCACTCTTCTCCCCTTTACAGTTCCTTCAACTGTCTAACGCATGGAGCGGGGGAGTTTTCCACTAACATTTTTATTTTTAGTGCCTTATAGAGTATTGTGTTATGGTTATGGTTATAGTTGAAAAACAGCATTCTCAGATTCTCTTATGTTTTATTAATTGTAATTTGATTTGCAATACTGGGATATATATCATATGTTGGTGTTGAACCTGATCACACCTAGATACAAATTTTTGTCGACATCACCCAGCCCTACTTTGTACTTATCAATTTCATGCTGACAAGTCTAGTATACAGAGTGAGCATAAAGTCTTTCCGTGATTTGAAAAAGAAAGGAAAAAAAAAAAAATTTATATATCTGTTCCATTACCATTGCTAAAGCATCCATTATCCAGGTTTTCAAAGGTTCAGTACTAGGAACTGTTAAACTGAACACTTTTACTTGGTATACCCCCATGAAAAAAGTCAAGAGAGACTATGTTTGGTGATGGTGGCAGCAGGACTTGATACTCACCTGTATATTATGAGTAATTATGTAAATATATAAAATGAGAAGTAAGCTCATAGGTTATTTGAACACCAATCCTCCACAACTGCCAACTTGGGCATTTGGAGGGGGGAGCACTACCACTTACAAGTGATTCATTAGACATAGTTTTAGAAGGGAAGGGGATCTACCCACAGACATCTTATACTGAAGCATGATGCCACTCATCCTTAATAAGAAGTGACAGAGTTTATTTCCAGTTTGATGCTATTTCATCTGAGCCATTCCGAATACTAAACCAGTAAATCTTTAAAAGAAAAAAAAGAAAAAAATGTATATTTTAAGATGTAAGATTTTTTTTTTTTTGAAACCATGTGCCAGATGTGAGTATGATCACAAAACAGCACAGTATATCAGGGAAAAACAGGAGCCATGACATCATAAAATCTACTCTAAAACTTAAATGGCAGTGGGCTGGCCATATTGCGAGAATGGCAGATATCTAATGGACATCACAACTCACAACATGGATACTCAGAGATCACATGTGCAACCACGGCCGGCAAAATACAAAATGAAGAGACAACTAGACAAATTCAGAAAGTACTAGCTCCATGACACCCACGATAAAGAGTGGCAAATCCTGGGGTAGGTCTATGTTTAACAACGGACGATATTAGACTGATTATGATGTAAGAGCTGATTTTACAAAGAAATACCATACAACGTAGACATCTAATGAACTCAATATTACTAAATAAATTAAAGAAACTCATTTTTTTTGTGTTTTTTTATATCATTATCCAGGTAATCATATTTTGGAAACCTACAAAGTTGTATAATGTCTGCATAACAAATTATCAGCATTAGAGATACTGAAATTACATGCAATTTTTTTTAGAAGAATTGCAAAGTCTATGGCAAAGATCACACACTGATACTTTCATCAATATTCAATATTATATCTTATTTACGGGTAATTTACAACCCACTTTGAACCTACATGAATTGGATAGCATCAATTTATAGAATGTCTGCTCCAAATTTTTCCAAGTTAGGTTCTTCAGACACGTAGCCAACCAGTTAGAAGTTTATAGATTATTGAAATGGGAGGGAGAGGATACAGTGTGCAAGCTAAATAATTTCCCTTGTGGTAAGATGAAATTCAGAATTAATATTTGGTGTTTTTATCATCTTTGTATAACATACAATTAGCATACAATAACAGCTAACAAGCAAACTAAATTAAATTTCCTTAGGCTAAATATTCAAATCAGAAGAGCTCGGTGACACTTATCTAAATATTTAAACTAAAAGAGATAAAGTAACCTTCATGAGCAAAGGTCTCACTAACCCAGAATGTCTCAAATAGTGAAGTCAATGAGTGGCAGCCATTAATCAAGTAGAGATTGAAAGGTGCAATTATTGTTAAGAAGTAGCTCAGCAAGTAAAAGAAACCTGATGGCATTTAGTTCAATGGAATTTTGGCAGAGCTTCAACATGACTCAGAATAACACATTTCCAATGACATTAAAAAGGAACCAACAGACACTCTTAACAATAGGGAACCTTTCAAGCGTATGGAAACCAAACAAAACAGAAAACTGGACAAATGATGTCATTATCTAAGTTGAAGAAAAATATATTGCCTCAAACTTGGCAGTCTCCCCCGAAACCCTGTAAGTTTTTACTTTTTTTTTAGGGTCATTTAAATTATCTTACTGCCGCTTCCAGAGAATGTTGAATTCTAACTTCGAATCAACAATTTACAACCATAACTGCTAGAGTCTTCATTTTGACCGCAATACTCATTTAGATTCAATTCTAAATACTCAACTTTTAAGCCCATTTTAATCATAAAGCAAACATTTAGAGATTTAATTTGCTTTGATCCTTTAAACCTGAATATGACCTTAAGAGTTAAGCTTATCAATGAATATTTGAAACAAACTATGACAACTTTGTCTAGTTCAAAATTACATAACAGGCTCAGTCACCAAGCTATTCAGTTTGATACAACATTAGTTTGGGAAGGGAGGGTGATGATTTGAATTTAAGATAATACAACAGGAATAGAATTCTCATGAATAAACAATCTATAATTCTAATTTACCAGCACCTGATTCTTCTGAGAAACATTAAGCAAAACTATGGAGAGGTAACTGAGGCAACTAACGTCTATTGAAATCTAAAAGGTAAACAAAACAGAATTCATTTCTCTATACAATATTATTCCCAAACTATGTATCCCATTTCAACTCCGTTATTAGAAGTACCAGTAAATGGGATTTTTAAACTTTAGAAAACAAGCGGATTTAGAATTCATCATCAGTTTTTGAGTACATCACTTATTTGTGTGGGACGTCTCTTTTTTTTTCCTAGTTTAGTCATTATCATCTGTTACATCAGAAAATCAAGTCAAAACTCAATAAGAGTTTGACAAAAAACAACCAGGATGGAAAACTACAGTATGCTTAACCTTCTGGGAAGGAAAATGCTCCTACCACCAATAAAATAGAATTAAGCCACATAAGTATGCAGGAGAAACTACATGCTTTGTCCCAGTCCCAAGATTAACAATTTTATATTGAGACCAACAACCCACAAGGAAGAAAAATGTGAGATGTGCCAAGTAAAGGAATAGATTTTTCAAATATCTGGAAAAAAGGAATGTATGTTTCCTTTATAGATGAACAGCTTCTAAAGACAATACAGTAATTCTTTTTATACTAGAGTACATCATTAGCCAATAATAAATGAGAATTAATAAAATCAAATTACCAAGTAGCCCCAACTCTTCAACAGTTGCAAACTAACTTCCTTTGTTATAAGAATATGTAGCCCTAATAATGATCTTCATAGTTTATGAGAAATCCCCATTTTGCAAACAAATGGGATTCTCAAGATTTATACTCCATATCTATCTGTAACCTACTGTTCTTTTTAGGGAAAGAACCTATTTCTCTTTACACACATCTGTAACAAATTAACAAAATCAGCAAATAATTTTTTTGAATACAATTATATTTTTAGTTATACCCTTTCTTAAATTGAACTTTAAAGAAAGAAAAACTCCAAGTTTTACTTTAAACCATTCAGCAAATACATTTCTATCAACTGATCATTTATCTGAAGTTGAAGTTTGGCCAGTAAATCGGAAAGTGAAAACCTCAGAAAAAAAGTAGGATTAGGTAACTAAAGAGAAAAATTTCAATCTTCTGAATGGGTTTACCAGTAAAGACTATAACACAGTGTTTATGTATAATTATGTCGAGTTTCTGTACAAAAAATATTATGCGCAAACATCATAAAATTGCATAGTGTGTAGGAGACAGTAATAAACTAATAAAAAATAAAACAAGTACAACATTGTTATTGTTCCCAATTTGTCTAACAATAGAATAAGAGATAATCATAGTGCAAAGTGAGAGAGGACTAATGTGTACTTGGATGGTCCAAATCCACAAGCCATTGAAAAAAAAAAAGAAAAAGAAAAAAAGCAGAGGTGATCATTGAGTACCAATAATTCTGCAACAAAAAGGTTGACATCTAATCAAAATAAAAGACATTGAGACAAAGAAATTTTTTCTATATTTGAATTATCCATAAAAAAATCAAGTTCAGCTGAAAGAAAACTCGAATTGTTTTGAAAGTTCTAATATAGAGCCAGTCATTATAGAAGCACTATTATAACAAAATAAGAGAATTCTAATGGTGCGTCCACGTACCACTGAAAGGGAAATCACAGATGGGGGGTGGGCTCTTTAAAGTAAACCGCAGATAAGATAGGACAACTGAGTGGGAAACCGCAGATAAAAAGGGGACCACAGGAAAGGAAACAATGAATTATATAAATTAAATCTATTAAAAGAAAAAAAAATCCCTATCTATAATCCCATGCTTAAGAACGCTGACAACAATTTTTTATGCAATTCCTCAGTATATCTCGGAATTTTTGAGATGAGGTATTATCATTATTTCTATTGGACACGTAGCACAGTGGTTACAGCATCAGACAAATTACTATAAAGTAATCTGATGGTTCTAGGTTCGATCCTAGTGCGAGACAGTATAACAATACTACTAATGCTATGAGGGTAGTATGGTCAATATACCCCCGTTGGATAAATAAAAGGTTCGGTTCGTTACTTCCCCACATCTACCAGATGATACCTGACGAAGGCCGTAGAGTGCAACAGCCGAAACGTTGTATGAAAAACAACCAAGATGGGGATGGTCCGAATATCAATAGAAACAATTCCTCAGAGTTCTTTTATTACGCCACCATTATATTAGCCAACTGGGGATCGACAAAGCGGGTTATAGAGATGCGTAAATGCATCTAAAATAACGTAAAGTAAAAAGCAAAGATAAGATTATTACAAACTATGGAAAAATATAAGACAAATGTTGGAGTTCTAAGGACTTTACTATCTAACATTGGTTTGGAAAGATAATTGGGGGGGACGGGTTTACTCCTTTTCAACCTTGCCTCCATTGGAAAATTTCCTATAACAACCTATATTCTTTGTAAATTAAAACCTTTACAAGCAGGTACCTTACACAATTAAATGGTTGATTTAATCATATATATGTATATATGCTTGGTAACCTAGGAGACAAGAAGTTAAAAGACAGCTGCCCAACCATAGCAAACAATAATCTTCATATTTTATAGTCAGAATGAAAAGAATTACTTTGGGGAGAACAATCACAACAGTAAGGCCAAATTAGATTA
This sequence comes from Thysanoteuthis rhombus, assembly GCA_963457665.1. NCBI lineage: Eukaryota > Metazoa > Mollusca > Cephalopoda > Oegopsida > Thysanoteuthidae > Thysanoteuthis > Thysanoteuthis major. The sequence goes on along the minus strand of OY735231.1, from coordinate 32,030,520 downwards.
GAAATTGAATGACAACACCTGTTGGTCCAATTATTACTATATTCATCAAATTAAAGCAGACAGGGGATTCTCTTTTTCCTTCTCTAATGCAAAGCACTTGAAGCAAAAATGGGGTGGGGCATGAAATTATCTTTTAAATCTTCAAGAGGAAGTTTTGCCCAGTTCCTAAAAAGATACACTACCAAGCCAAACTCAGTCACCATAAATTCTTCGAACCCAAAAAGAAATTAGATGACTTGATAAAAGCCTGGCTATCAAGATATTCTAAAAATGAAAGACCAAATTAGAAATAGCAGAAGAAATTATTCCACTTGAATTCTGTTTAATTTTTAGCCTGAAAAGTTCAGGTTGCTATTTACTGAGCATAGTTTAGTTTTGACACAAGACTACCAATATAGGTCAACCAGTGAGAATTGAACTCACTATTCAGTAGAAATGATGTAAGACTAACCATTACACTACAACAAAGTGCCTGAAAAATTCAAGGTAATTTATCCAAAAATGAATAAAAGTGAACAAATACTCCAAATTTTTAAAATACACGACTAAAAATTTCCTTTGCAACCTATCAAACAAAATTTTAATAAGGGGAAAAATAAGCACATCAACAACTATATGGGCATTAAATATTGTTCAGAGAACAAATGTCCAACAGCCAACAAAACTTTACCTGTTACAGATCCAGGAAGAAAAGGAGGCTGTTTTGGGCCAGTATTCCTACAAGACTAAAATGTTGAAACGACACCTTACTCCAATGAAAATATTTTATTCAGAAAAGAATTAAAAAAAAAAAAAAAAAAAATTCAAATTTTGTGGAGAGATTCTTGTAGAGTGATAGCATTAAAAAGATGGATAAAAAATAAATAAAAAACCTAAAAAGTATAACATGGCAAAAAGAATAACAGTTGAAAAATTTTCTGCTGAAAAATTATTATATAACATTCAAATAATTAAAATAATGAGAAAATACACAAAATGAACAATTTGGATTTATGAAAGGATCCAATTTGAAAAAGGATAAAATACAAAAAAAAGTCAAGTCTTTGATACAATTCAGAGCATTTTGATTAAAACGTGGAAAAAAAGTGTCTTCACAAATTGCGCACTACCTTGAAGACATGCAAAAAAATCTTATCTTGCTTTATCAAAAAGGTTAACTAATTATGCCAAATCTTACTGCAACAAGCAATTCTTTTCAAAAATTGCTTTTTTACCAGATAAATTGCTGACAAACTTTAATCAAAAAATAATTTTAACATGCACATTTAATGAATTCAGATTAAAAAGCATTGAATAAAAAAGCATCAGATTTTCTAAAAAACAATATATTTTCTTAATCTATAAGGATATTTCATCTATAACTAACAAATCTCAAAACTAAATATTGTTGCATCTTATTTCAAATGTTCTGAGATTACTTACGCTGCTTTGAAGTTTTGTGTTTGTAGCTATCCTGCGGTTTTCAGGGGTGTCGGCTACTGCAGTAAACTTAGTTGTTGGGTAATGCCTGAATTGAAAAATAAATAAACAGAATGAATAAATATTGCAGAATGTTTACTAAAAAGGTTTGCATTGAGAATTTTATGGCAAAAAGGAAAGAGTATATTTAATTCATTTTTCCAAAGGTCAGTTTATTGACAGGATTTAGTAACATTTTCTTGGCTGTAATTTATTTTTTTGAAGACTAAACTTTTTAGATAATTCTGTGAGCATTGCAGAAAAATGAAAGTATGCAAATATTTTCCATAAAAATTTTCAAAAGAGAAGTCATTTGTAATTCTTTTTTTACAAAAAGCAAGAAAAGCTCATTATTCATATGATCTCATATACAAACATGAGATCTTATTTCAATATTAAATGATCTAATCCTCATTTCAAAGCTCCCACCAGTTCAATTCAAGAAAAAAAAAGAAAAGCCAATCTTTATTTGCATCTAAATTAATTTTACGAGTTTTTTGGGTTTTCAGTATTACAAAAACTACAGGATTTGAGTAACATTGAACAATCAAAACTATTTTTTTGCAAGTCCATAAAACTTCAAAATCCTTGAAATACACGATTAACATTCTTAAAGTCAAGAAACAATCATTAGTTGAAACCTCTCATGTTTACTTACTATTGCTTTATTTTTTGATTTAATAGAAATGAAAAAATGAATTAGTATAAGCATTTGCAACATCCAGTCAATAGAAAATATCTGTAACAATGAAAATTAAATACATGGTCATATTTTAAATCCATTCAAAGGAAAAATATCCAAGTCTAGTTAGTCTTGAATCTCTATGATTCAGTTCTTAGCTCTACTCATTCATAAGCGCCATAATAAAAAAAAATGATTTTTTTTTTTAAATGGATTCAAGGTATATTTTCATGTTCAAGCTAACTTTTAATCTGGTAAGCAGAAAATTTTACAAGAATTTACTCAAGTTACTGACTTGAAAGCCATTGTTAGTAATCAAAACAATGATCCAATTTAATTCAAAAACTTCAGGTTCAGCTTCTCAGTCAATTAGTCAAAGAACACTTCAGTCAGCCATCTTCAAGATATCACACATTAGATTTGGATTGACTTATTTCTTAAAAAAGGATTTTTGTACTTATATGTGGCCTAGTGGTCTAATTCACAAACAAATTTTTTAGCCTTTCAATTAAGATTAGAAGCTATACTATCCTACCAAGTCCAACAGAGAAGCTTTAATGAACAACTGCTTGAGAAGATAACATGGATTGACAGGGGTAAAGAGGTAGAATGGAAGTATTGAGTATATTTGCAAGTATCTTTTTTTTAAATTTTAATATATCATTACAAGAGTCCATGGACCTCAATAAGACACCTTTTGGTCGATGAGTTGGTTCCAGTAACATTAAACAGCAGAAAGAGGAAGGAGGGGGTTTTATGTTTTATTTACCACCTGCTATTGTGTCATAAGAGGCGTGATGTCATTAAAAGAAAATCTTTTCGGACAACTGATGACATATCAAGTACGTTTTTTATTTTGTTTTTTTTTACAGTCTTGCCAAACATCATTTGTTATAAATAACTAAACTTTTCTATTTTAAGCCAACTTTATGGGTAAAAACATATACATACATGCACACACACTCATTCATAACTCATTTATGTATTTTTTTTAAAATTCACTGAGACTCCAGAACAAGTTATTGATAACAATTATGCACTTTAATTTAAACTTATTAATGCTTTTTTTTTCTTTTTGTCAATGAATAGATTTTTTAATGAATCATCTTCACTTCCTTCTTCCTCCTACTTCCACAATTAGTAATTCTACTACTACTTCAAGAATCCCTTTAAATCTGAAATCACATGTGGATGTAAGGAGGATGAACATAACATTGAACTTATGGTTCTTGTTTTTCAAATATATCCACATACAAAAAAGGCTTGGACATTAAAACTTATCATCAGTCTTATTGTCCATTGTTGGATATAGACCTTCCCCAGGATCCACTACATTTCTCTATCATGGGCATTGTGGAGCCAGTATTTTCTGAATTTAGTTCATCTCTCCATCTTATATTCTGCCAGCTTCAGTTTCACATGTGATATCTGCGGATCTATGTTGTGAGTCATGATGTCCATCAGTTGTCTGCCATTCTTGCAACATGACCTGCCTATCGCCATTTAAATTTTCTAACAGATTCAATGATGTCTCAGACTCCTGTTTTCTTCCTGTTATACTGTGCTGTCTTGTGATCTCTCCATGTGCAGTTGAGCAGGATTCTCTCATGTGCACGTTGCATACTTCTCAGTTTGCAGGTCTGTCTCTTGGTTAGGTTTCATGTTTCAGCTCCATAAGTGAACATCGCGAGGATGCATTGGTTGTATACTCTTCTTTTTAGGATTATTGGGATCGTCTTGTTTTTGAAGGTTGAGCTTGCTCTGCCGAAGGCTAGCCATCCTAGGGTGATTCTTCACTTGATTTCTTCTTTTGTGGGTTTCATAGAGGTTCATTGTCATAGATAGATGTAATGGTCTACTTTCCCGAATTTTGCATCTTTGATTTTGACAGTCATGTTCTTATTCTCAAACTGTTGGCTGGGAACTGGGAGGTGTGGTTGGCCAAATGCTTCGTACCACAAAAAATGGAATTGGTTGACAGAGTTCAAAAACTCTGACTTGAACAGTTTGTGTTCACTTTACACAAATGCCTTGGGGAAAAGCATAAATCCATCTCTTCTTCCCTTAACTATGACTCAACAGCAGAGCAGATGGAGAGGCCTTCAAATTTGGTTGGCAACCAACCTAGGAGACAAAAAAATCCGAATTCCAACCCCTCATCCAGCGTCAGGAGAGACTGACAACACATAAAGAACATGTCCTAAGCATGTACAGTTAACGAGGCTCTGATGAAGCTTTGACAGGCTTGGCAACCCGTAAGTGAATTATAATCGAGTGAAAAGTAAAATGAAGAAAATGGAGAAAATGGAGGGGGAAAAAAAAAAACAGACAGAATAATGCAACCAGTATATCCACCTCCTCACAAAATCAAATACAACTACGGGGGGGGGGGGGGGTTTAGATTGTTTATTCTAGTGCTGTACCCTCCTAACATTAGATACCTTGTGGGGGAGTGTCAAGACAGCAAATCAAAGCCCCCCCTTTTTTTAGGGGGGGGAGGATGCACATCATAGTCTGCATAATTTATGTGAGCTTTCTACTTGCATTCAGTTACAAAAACAGAGAACATCTGAATCTCTACTCCCAAATCAATCCACAATAAATCTATGCAAGCAATATGCTGTTTGAGGAGGGGGATGTCATAAACATTTTTTCCTAGCTTTGTTTCAAAACTGAAATCCAATGAGAGAATAGTCTTATAAATATTGTTTCTTCACAAAATATTTTCTCTCAGAATGTGCATAAGACATGGACAATATTTCAATCATGGTTTCAGTGTCTCACTTTACCCTAAGCCAAAGTAACAATTTACATAAGAGGTACATTTTAGAGCAAGAGGCTCGGACAGTCCAGTTTACTTGAAACATCAGAGTAGTATGAATACTGGATGTAAAACAAGCAAACAGATTGTGGACACATCAGTAAAGAAGGCTAAGCAGCAGCACAGATGAGAACAATCTTATGAAATGATTCCATTTACCTTCTTTTGGGTCTGCACATCAGAATGACAGATGAATCATTCACAAGAGTATTTGGCTGACAAGTAAGACAAGTGCTGCTGCTAGAAAATCATTAGATCCTCTTTTCAACAAATGAAATGAACAAGGGAAATAAGGCGGGGATGCGTTATTCAATACTAGTAGAGAAGAGTGAAGAAATTTTTTTTCATCTTCAAAACAAGGAAATTTATGTAGATTGAGAGCCAATATTGATTTTAACTGAGAAAGTAAAATTCTTACAAGGAGATACAAGCACCTAGTATTCTGTTTCAGTTTGAAAGATGTCTACAGAAAAAAAAAAAAAAAAAAGAGATTCTCTTGATATTCAGAAGCAACTATCAGAGTTAAAGTTTTACAATGCTCAACTCTTAAATTCATGAACTACTTGTATTGACAGTGGTGCTCTTCAATGAAAAGAAGAAAAAATAATGGAACTTTGAGTATTAAATAGGAGAAAAATACACCAAATTGTCAAAGGGAGATAATTTTAATCAGAAGATATTTCCTTCGATATTGATGTTCATCTGCCCCCCTGCCCCCAATATGAACTTAGAGGTTTATTTCACAGCAATCATGAGGTTTTCTATCTGACACTGCTCCAAGCTGGGGTGGGAGGATAAAATAAAAGAAACATTCCAAAAAAAATGCAGAAATCCCATTTTACTTGGTTTCCCAAACCAGCTCCTTGAGGAAAGCATTTCTAGGATTTTTATAAAACTGGCAGAATTAACCAAATTTATCTTCAAATTAGATTTTAAGTGATTGTGTTCAAACACAAAAAGTCAAGTTTAAATCCAATATTGGAGAGGCCTAAGCTATATAAAGCTTAGGCCATAGAGTCACGCCATGAAGTCTCACAAAACTTGAAAACATATATGCTTTTTAAATTTTTAGAGGCTTCTGCAGATTGTGTAGTTTATTTAGCTTACGCCCAAATCCAGCCCAGCAAAGTACAGATTACAAGATTCAAATCAGATCTAAATGAGTGTTTTAGGTCAATATATGCACAATACTCACAACCAACAAAGGAAGCATGTTACTTTGTAATTTCTTGTACTTGATAATAAAGACATATGTTCAAGATGCAAGGAATAACCAAGCCATTTTAATGTTTAAATTTTCTTCAAGATCCTTTTGTGAATGTGCTTTCATTTGAGGAGAAAAAAATTACCATTTGAATGAGGAATCTTGTTTTGGTTTTTTTTTTTCCAACATCAGAATAAGAAGAAAAAAAAAAAGAGAGAGAAAAAAGCTTAATATTTGGAATAAACATTTTAGGAATAGCAATTAATTCACGGATATTGACCTGTATAACGTGGGTGTGTAACATACGCAAGTTTTTATGGTACAAAATGCAAGACGAAAGCATTGAGCAAATCTGAATACTTTTTAAACAACAAATGGGGAAGAACAACTATTAATGCTAACCTATTTATGGAATATTACATTATTTGGATATTTTAAGAGTACTGGGATAAAAGTGATATTTTAAAATTGTCAGGACTGTTTCATATTACTAATCTGAAATACTTGAGTCAGCATGACTTAATCCACTTGACATACCTTCAAATACTGTATAAAATTCTGTAAAAAGACATTGTCACCATGAACTATTCAGAATAGAATTCTTCTCCCAGCTATTTTTAATATTTACATTTCAATTGTGTTTTTAGCCTTCCTCAGGTGTACAATTCATCCACTAAGGACCCTGCTTTTTCCTCATCTTTAGTTCTATATCTGGACATCGAAGATTTCTGCAGACAAATTACTCCACAAAAAGAAGAATCAAGCTTCATATACTCATCAGATCAAGACATGCAGGAAACACTGACAATGCACTGTAGACCCGATATAATGTGGAATTGCTTATAATGCAGATCAAGAATGGACCCAAATCTTCCAAACATTAAATTTAGCTCTCAAAATAATACCTGAATACAAAAATAGAAAGATGACTGAGAAATGTTATGTCCCGAGCCCATGAATGTTAAATTTGGCCATCAGAAATACAGATGCATTGAACCTAGAAAGGCAAGTGTTGTCAACTCAAAAAGTATTTTTTGCACTAGTTTGACTGCCAGAAATCGCAAAAATTTTTCGAACAGTCAAAAACACACCAAACACTGAATCGGATAACGCTGACTGTAAGAAGAAAATGAATTAGACCTTTTCCCTTTCATTCATCACTAAAAAGATTACTAACATATTGTCAACTTTGACAATCGCTATGTATGTAACTAAGTCTCAACAAAATGTAACCTTCTTATGAGTGAGCCACGCCTTTTTAAAAATTTCATATTCATTTCTGTCTTCCTGCTGGATTAGCGCCATCCTACCCCAACGGTTTTCTTTTCATTTCTGCATGGGTCAGTTGAGAAGTTGGGGGGAGGGGCTTTGTTTTCAAAGTTTGGAAAAATGGAAAATTTGATACGACGTAGTAGAAAATTATGGACCCCCTCTTCTGCACAATAAGAAGTCTACAGTGTATTTGCATCATTCACATTAAGACAACAACCAACCCTACAAATAAGATCTGAAGAACACTGAAAAGCTAAAACCTCAGATGATGCCCGAAAGTTAGACATGGCTTCACATATATGGAAAAGAAAGTGAGCGTATTGTCCGTTTTGGAATAAGTCAAAGTAGATAAGAGAATACAAAGTGAAAGAGGTCGTATATATACGCCTTACAGAAGATTGCATAAGCAAAGCCAGTACAGATTGAGTATCCTTAATCCGAAATGCCTGGGACGAGAAATATTTTGGAATACTTGCTTATACATGAGATATCTTGGGGATGGAGCTCAAAGTCAAAACAAAAAAAAACAAAAAAACGTTTGTTTCGTATATACCTTGTACACATAGCCTGAAGATAATTTTTTATGATTTTGAGCATGAAACAAAATTCGTAATGATGATAGTTGGTAACAAACTGGCACAAACATTGCGACTTTGTTTTCTTCAGGATTTGTTTCATCTTCTATCATTTGTTATGTAAATAGTTTTACATTTCCAAAGAACAACACACAGATGTCCAGGCTTCTTCTACAACCAAAATGATTTGGATAAAGCCTCAGAAATTGGCTTAGTCTCTCATTTTTTAATCATACTATAGTGAAGTCAGGTATGGAATTTACACTTATATTGTCATATTGGCTTTCAAAAAGTTCCGGATAATAGAACATTCCAGATTCTTGGATAAAAGATCCTCAACCTGTATAAAATCTAATGCTACGTTGGTTCTTATGCTTAGTTGAGTGAAATTAACAATGAAGGCTTCCTGAGACTTACTCTTTCAAACATGTCAACGAATGTTATTTTTCGGAGTATTCAGTTAATTCCAAAGGATTTTCTCTACCTGAGGCAGATTTGTGGTTTACTATGGCTAGAAGGAAACTCTGATGCCCAGATATTGAATTATAAGTAAAGAATAAGTAAAAAATAAATATTTGAAAAATTAAATAAAAACCAATTCTACTACACCTAATGTAAGCTGAAGACATCAAAAGTGATAAAATGAATTTTCTTTGATAAAAAAGAAGGAAAAAGAACTTATCAGAAAGAAACCCTGGAATAACAGCTTGAAGGTTTGAATATGGATGAGGTTTTTGTTTCAATTGTTGAATGATGAAAAAAATCTTTTAATTGATTACTCCCAACATAGTACGTTGCCAAAAAACAGTTGTATGATGGTATAAATTGAATGACTCATCAGACTAGTTCATTTTATTATATCTTTCTTTTGTTTTTACGGTAATTTATCTAACCCATTAGGGCATGTATTCAGTCTAGTGAAGATACGAAGTCATTGGTAATATCCCAATTTTAACTTAGACCTAATGTTACAAAGATGTTTTATGTTTCAGATTCAAGAAAACAAGTTCACCTGGGGTGATGTTTGAAAAATAAGGTTATAAAAAATAGAAATAAAGAAAACTCGCCATCACAGTCAATTGAACAACCATAGCGTCAAGTCATGTATAAAAATATGATCAAAGAATAAATAGGGTCAGAATGAATTTTAAAAAGTCAAAAGGCTTTTTCTCTCCAGCATAAAAAAACTAACATTTTTACAAGGGGTCTAATGGAGATGTGATGACTATCTTCAAATCTGTAGACAAAACTCTATGGCCAAGAGTGCTGAAAACAAACCCACCCATATAAAAGAGGATAAAACACCTTCCCATCTTTGTGATTTGCTTATCTGCTAAGAGAATGAAATCTATGAAAATTATTGGAAGTGAAAATGGCTACCCTATTATACAATCTCTGCCATCGAATAGTGAACAAAAACATTTTGACAAAACAGTAGAGATAAAATAGATATTCATAGAAATTCGGGAACAAAATGTCTGTATATTTGCCCATTAGGATGAACAACCCTTTCATAATAAAGGAAGATAAAGAATAGTGTCTGTATTAGTGCATATACACTATTCATGTACTTTAGATCGGCTCCATGCCACATCAAAAGATAAAAGCTGAAGTATTGCCAATCAAAAAGGTGAATTTCCAACCCAAATAACGAGCTAGAGACAGTTTTCACATTAGCAATTCAATATAACAATGAAATCAATGAATCTCAGTCCCGTGATTATATTAAAATATCTGAACAATGGAGGGGATGACTAGCAAGTTGATCACTGGTAAACATTTGAAACACATATTTCTGAGCCACAGCTATACAAAAATGATTCTTTAAAATCATGTTATAGCCAGAATAACCATACAAGTAGTCAGATACATATCATCCCCTACACCTACTAAATGTACCTTTTCAATTACATCAGCACTGAAATATGTGATAATTCAATTTATTTAGTATTTATAAAGACACCTGTATCATAGATAAAGATAATCAATCTTTAGCCTTCAGCATTTACTTGAATTAATCCATTAAATAACTAAAATTTAAATATTCTTCTGGTACCCTTTTAAGTAACAAGATTAGAGATTTAAATCTTATTGCATCAAGAAAAAGGCAAAATAGAAGCTATTTCCTATCATAAAACAATCTTGCCAAAATTTATCAACATATCAAGTCAGTGATAAGTGACTTGTAACAAAAGATTATGGATTCTGATAATAAAACAAGTGGAGAATGAAGCAAAAAGTGATATAAAGACAGACAAAGAACTGGTTAATCAAGACTGGCTAAATTTAGACAAGATTGTTCAAGCTGCGTGTTATATTTTCACAGGCACTAATCAATGGATAGTGAGGTACAGACAATAAACCAAGATACACGTTCAATATTAAAACTGGATAGAAAATTCGAGAACTTGCCAACCAACCAACCAAATAACACTTTACTATTCCTAGTAATTACTGTAGTTTAAAATTCAATCAATTCTACTTGCAAAATATCATTTGCTTTATTTTACAAAAAAAATCCACGAATATACTTCAGTTTCTCTCTCTCTTCCCATGTATATTTTTCAATTTTTCTATTTCAATAAGTTCAATTCTTTTCACCTAACTTTTATTATGCATTACACACAAAAAACAGAAAAGTTATACTGTTCATCATTTTATTTATATATATATATATATATATATATATGTTGTATAGTTGCGTGAACGCAACAGTATATCTTTGTTAGCACACTCCAATAATGAAAACAGTAATAACTTACTTTACCTGAGAACTAAAAAAAAAAGTCAATCTATCTAAATGCCTATCTATTGCAATTGTACTCATACACTAGAGCCTGTTTCATTGGTAGTAAAAGGGGATATCAACCCCAATTACTATTACCTACCATTCAGGTGAATCTATAGTTACAGACAGAGAAGCAAACAGAAAAGTCTGTTTATTATGTAGAAATATTGAAATAGGACATTTAAAAACTTGTAAAATTCCATATTTTTTGCTCTTGTATTACCCTAAAACTTTTTCTAATCCATTACCAGACATCGCATAGTGCTTTTGTAAGCTATTATATATTTATAACAGACTAAATTTTCATGGATAATCAAGTTTGCAAACATAAGTGCCCAGCAAACACATCCATATGTATAATGCTCATTGTAAGATAAGGACATTAACTGCAAGCCGGTTGGTTTTATACACGAATTCCATTACTTAAAATTTCAACAGTTAATGTAATTAAAAAATTCATTTCTAATGATTTTCATTTTTATATCATATGCTCAAATGAGAGCTTGAAAATTCATAGAACTAGATTTTGTAGATTCAATTTATAGCATATAAATCCCCCAAATGTAAATTGTGCATTAATATGCCGGAGAGACAGCTGTTCAAATAATGAATATGCAAAAACTAAATGGAACATTACAATGAATCAAGATCTTAACCTTTAGCATTCTGTAGGTCACTCTGTAGAACAAAAAGGCAACTGATAACTGAGTAATAGTTTTTAGATTTCTGGTTTGTGTTATCATGTCAATTTCAGTCATACACATACAGACATACAAGTCAGAGGCTTTCAAAATTACCAAGTGCACAAAATCTTGACACCCTTGTAAAAAAACAAAAAACAAGCAAATGTAGAATACTAAAGATAGATAGAGAATAAAAAAAAAAAAAAATTTACATAATGAGCACCTTGAATCAATCAGTGCCCTCTAAGCAGGTCCTCTCACAGACACTGTTTCTATCCTTTAAACGTAGATGCAATTGATGCTAGGCTGTTAACAGTTACACTTCAAAAAAGATATTGGAATTTAATCCATTTAGCATTATTTACACAAAATCTATATTTTTCTCATTAAATAATTCCAATGAATATTATTTTTAAAATACACTGAAGGATTTGAATTGAGCATTTTGTTTCTTGAGCGCATAATAGATTTCTTCAATATTATTTAACATTTTTTAGCAGACAAGTGAATTCGATTTATAAGGTTTTTACATTCTTTTAATGATAGTCACTGAAAGAATAAAAATTGATCCTCAAAATACCACTGACAACAAATACTTAGTTGTTATGGGGTGAGCAAGTCAGTTTCAAATTAAATTTACAACCAATTGTGTCTGAGAATAATGACTGTTTTATGTAGTTTTCCTCAATTGTATGCCATGTATACAAATGACACCAAAAGGAGGGACAAAGGAAATGTCTATAAATAATTAATATGTTTATTATAAACGTAAAAATGTGCATACAAAATGTGGCAATTTTCCAGCAACAAACAGAATTAGGTTGCCATTAGCTTGGTAGTATATATATATATATATATATATATATATATATATATATATATATATATATATATATATATATATAGCAAACTTTTTTTCGGTTTTTTTTTTTTTTCTTTTTTAAAAAGCAAAGTAAAAATCTTTTCATGATGAAAGCCTAGAGTTGTTGTCAGCAAAATCTAACAGAGCTTTTGTTTAAGAGGCAAGATAGCCAGACGGAGCCTATCCCTCTTCGGGTAGGTTTTGAATCAGAGTTGTCTGTCTCCTAGACTGGTTACCAACCATAGCTAGAAAGCCAAGTTTGCCCTTATCTTTACCAATAGGGATTCATGCCTTTCCCAAAAGCATCAGTGCAAAGTGAACACAAACTGTCTTAGCTAAAGTTTGAACTCAGCTTGCTGATTCCATCCTTCAGGCCATTGACCGTTCAGCCAATCCACACCTCCTACTACATATAGAGAGCACTAATGAAGCTTGCCTAAAAAGTACATTGTTGAGAAAAAACGAGCATCTTTTTTTAATTCATTTGTCACTCGTTTCATGCATGCAGCAATATTCAGAGTTACACATATTCACCAAAGACATGGAAGACTTTGTAAAAACTAAACAAAGGAAATCAAAAAAAAAACAAAAACAGTAGTATCTTTAAAGAAAGTTGACAATGAGAGAGAAAAAATATTGTAATACTCTGAATGAATAATAAATGAAGTGGTTCAAGCCCTTGGCCTCTAAAATAGCAACACTTATTCTCTTCCTGATCTTGACACATAACAGCCTACTGGCTTGCTCTTTTCTGTACTATCTCCTCAGATAACACTTATGACGCCTTTCCGTTGAGAACATCAGCTTTTCAATTGTTCTGATGATATCACTTGCCTCATCTTTTCAGCAGAGAAACTTCAGCATTGTCATCAGGAGCAGCCAGCTTATATCATTGCACATCTTTCTCGCTTGAAGAAAAAATGCCATTGCACTCTTCACGATATTCCATCAGCATGGATATAGACTTCACAATAACCACTTGTTCATCTCCTGAGATCAGATATTCCGGAAGGTTTCTCCTGGTACAGGAGTCTTTAAATATACGATTCTTACAGGTTCAATATTTTTCCAAGTCCTAACTTCTGTGTATACGCCCAAATTAGTTTACTAAACACTGGCAATGGTTTACTTTAAAGGATCCTCCTTTTAATAGCACTAGTATAGATAACCAACTAATAATTTCAAAATAATTTTCACATGATATCTTATTAGTTAAAAACTGAAAATAATATCAATATGCTCAATTCATATTAAAGACTATAAAAAGGGTATTTATTATTAGCTAAAAAAGCATTATGAAGATTACTTATAAAACTTTACTTCAAAACCTCACTAATCTAATTCCAGTTACTTCATTTGAATTTTTCTAACCAACTTAGCCAGTTTTCAGAATTTGGGGGTAAGTCAATTATGGCTTGTAATCCTATACAATTTAACATATTCAAGACATTCAATTTTAGTTTCTATTTCAGAAAAGTGAGAGGAAAAGGGAGAGAAAAAAAACTGGTAAGTAAGAGAAAATATATCTAAAGAATGAACAAATAAATGTTTTCATATTTCCACGCAGAAATATAGTACCTTGTATTGCATGCAACAGAAAGAGTAGGAGAAACTAGTTTATGAAGAAACAGGTTTTAAAAATTGGATATAATTCACTAATTTTTTGTTGACCCCCAGTTCAGTGGCAGTTCATTGTTTTTAAGGTTTAAGCAAAGTCAGACTTTACCAACATGACCTTGAAAGCATTGTACAACAGCAGTTTTCACTCATGAGAATTGCTATAAAAATACAGTAGATAATTTAGTAACAATACTTTTCCTTATACTTGAAGAAAGATAAGACTCAACAATTAAAGTAGTTTCAGTGAAGTAGTTGACCAATTATTCACTATTAAACTGATAAAAGCAACTCAGTAAATGGAGGTATAACCGAGAATGAAACGAATGGATCAATTTACCTAAAGTGATCTATTAGCCAAATAACACGCAAGAATACGACTATTCATATTGTACAATCAATTCTAGATTTTTTTCCTCCCTTATTTCTGTCTTAACTTTTACATATCAATATGATTCCTTAATGTAGAAAGTAATATACATGGAAAAATGAAATACTTGTAACATACAGATTGATAATAAATTAACCTTGAGCACTCTGCATTCTTTTCCAAGGGAGTCAAGATTTGGTATACTTAGCAACTTTGAAAGCTTGTAACTTTAGTCAATGAAATTGAAATGATAACACAACCATGAAATTCAAACCAAGTCACCAACAGAGTAAGACTTGAAAGACAAACCCCAATGGAGTATGATAGCCAGTGGATAAGTCTCGGTTTCTGCTGCACCTTGCAAGTCTCAAGTCTGGTCAAGACCAGGAATTTGTACCAACAAGTTTTCATGACCAACCCCTTTGGCAGGATACCTCCACCCTAATCCCATGGCTTAAAGTGTACTCAATCAGCTGTTGAGTACACAAAAAAAGTTGTTCTAATGAACAATTCTCCACACTCATTGCTCATACTGAGAATCAAACTCAGGATCTTCTTTGAGTGAGGCAGACATGCTAACTATCACACTATCCGAGCAGACAATGCCTACAGAGTGCTAAAGGTTAAAATAGACCATCATTTTATGAAAAATATTGGTTAAAGAATCAATACTTTTATTACTTTTGAGAGTTGAGCAAAAATAATGGGAGATAACTTGGTGCACCTAACTGATGAGTGTTTTCTGGGGACATTTTAAAACCAATGTCAAGTAATCCTTACTTAGAAAGACTGAACCTTTATGCAATATGTAAGTACTTCTTTAGCACTGATATTGTCTTTGTGACAATCAAAGCTATCAACTTTGAGTCAATACTTGTGAAGACTAGTACGAGAATCTTTTAGGTGATCTTGACCACTTGTTCATGTGGGTGGTATCCCCACATTAAACCATGTATCAAAATCATGTTCTCAAGGGGGTTCAAATAAGTAGGATCAAAGCAATCAGCTAACTCTATTCAGCCTCTAGTGGCTATGAATAGCTATTCATTGAGAATTTGATCAGCAGATCAAATAAATACATGCTAAAATATCTGCAATCAACCAATTTTTGTTTCAATTTTTCAACTTATAGAATAAAGCAAATTTCAAATTAATCTCTTGCACAGAAAAACAAGTGGTATAACTTGATATCTTGAAATTCGAGGAGTTAATAAATTCCAACAAATTCCTGAATGAAAAAAGCACAATGCTCACGTGCATGAATTTCAAGGAGTATTACATTATCATTCTTTACTGTAAACAATTTAAGGGTTTTAGAAAGCAGTAACAGATTTAGATTTGCAAAAATAAATAATGCAAAGGATTTAGGGTGATAAAAACACATAATATAGATTAAAGATTACAGTTTAGGAAAATTTCAACAGTTTCACAGTTAATCTGGCTAATCTGCCAAGATATGCGACTGCATGCAATTTTTTGCATGTGAAAATAGTGTTGGCTTTACTGGGATTAAATGTGTTTTCAAGCTGTTCAGCTGAAGAAAAAAGTCAAAGCTACCAAATGAGATGGCTTTTGACTGGCTAACAATCTGAAAAAGTAATAGAATTGGTCCTAACACTATTTGTATATAGGGGAAATGGAAACTTTCTAACAACAATCTACTTATAAAATGACTTTTGTTTCTCAGTCCATAACAATAGTCTCTTCCACCAAAAAGTAACAATTCTGCCAATAAGAAATCTACCCAACATTTGAAATAATTGCCTCTGAATCAAGTTCAATAGTTTCTTTTCTTAAATCTAAAAAAAAAAAAAAAAAAAAAAATCAATCCATCTCAGAAATTAAAAATATCAAGATTTTCTCATGGGGATCAGGTAGCAAGGAGTTGAAATGTAAAAAAGAAAAAAAATTTTTTTTCAAATTGTCAGGTAGCAAATAAATGAACTAATCACCTGTAAGATAAAAGAATTCCGAACTATCAAACAAGTCTTTGATATGGTAGCTAAAATGGTGCTAACTGCCAATGAACTGGCTTTATCTTTAAATTGACAAGAGTCAAATTGTTTCTCAGTAACAGGCATTTTGGGCATCTGGTAATTGGAGACATCAAATTATTTTGCTGTACTAGAGACATTGTAGGTGGTTTGTTCAGACTAATTCTGTCTTTGTTGTTTGTTTTTTTCTTCACATCATTTCGGACAAGGAAATTAGTCTGAACAAACCGCATATTTGATTAAAACACCCTGTCTAACAAAATTCGGACAAGTACTGGAGGCAGTTGGACATTTTTAGCAAAGAAAAAGCTAAGCAAACAATCAGTGTCATAAACGTTGAAACTGACTGCATTCACTTTGATAAACAATGGCAACAAAAACATCTTATTTTGGGATAGAGGCCGTAATAATTGCAGAGGTGTAGAAAGAACAACTATCCGATTATAACAACGCTTCTTGTTCAATCCCTTCCTAGTTTATATCAATATCCATGATGCAGTGAAGAAGAAAAAGAGCTAGAGATAAGAAACTTCTCTTCATGATGCATGAGTCAAACCCAAAATAAAATATCACAAATTACTCAAAAATTGCCTGAACTGACTTGAAGCCATACCATTGGAAGTGTAAAATGATGTAATTCAGGGTTTCTCAACCTGGGCAATTTCAACTCTTGGGTGGGTGGGTGGTGAGCAAGTGTGCTGAAAATGGTCGGTGTTTTGAAATTTTGATGGTCGGTATAGGATTTTAAGTATAAAAGTCTGTAATTGACAACAAAAAAAATGAGTCAACAGCAACATTTTCTATTAATTTACCAAGTAACATCGTGTTAACTCAATGTGTCAGCAGAAGCAATATCTCACCAGACAGGTACCGCATTGATCATTTCTAAAAATGGTACGCCAATGTCAAACATTCGATGTTACTACTTTACATTACTTTCATTGAAGAAACAGCGAGAGCTGTTCATTTTAGTTGTTTTGGGTTTGTTTTTGTTTTTTTCCAAGAGTTGAAAAAAATTTGGTATCTTTTTGAACATTTAGGTGGGAGTAGAAAAAAAATTTGAATATGAAAATAGGCAGTGATGCTAAAAAGGTTGAGAATCACTGTTGTAATGACTATCAGAGTTTAAATTGTAGTAATCATTTTCACATTTGTGTCTGGGGGGGGGGGTCCTACCCTCTCTATGCTAAGTCCAATCATCAGTCATTTTGACCAGCCATACTGAAACAAGGCCCTATAGCTCCCTTGCTAGCCATTGCCTAAAATAACTAATTAATTTGTCAGGGGGCCCTGGGATGTGAAGAGAGTTTTTAAGGTGACCCTGGCTGAAAGATTGAGAATAGCTGATCTTAACGATGGTCTTATCGTTGATATGCTAGGATTGTAGACAATTCAGTCAAATCATGCAATAAATCTAAAACAAGAACTGGTAGGCATCTACAGTAAATAAGCAAGAAAACGGGTGTCCGTGACATCATAGAAACTATTAAAAAACTCAAATGGCAGTGGGCAGGCCACGTTGCAAGAATCAAAGACAACCGATGGACATCACGTCTCACAACATGGATCCCTAGAGATCATATAAGAAACCAAGGCCGACAGAACACAAGATGGAGAGATGAACTGGACAGATTCAGGAAATACTGGCTCTGCGACGCCCATGATAGAGAATTGTGGCAGATCCTGGAGAAGGTCTATGTCCAACGACGGATGTTAAAAGACTGATGATGATGATAATATTCAGATCACATGACCCTTAGGGGGTGATTTTTTCTAGGTAAGAAGCATTTCATCAAGGGATACCTTTCCACCAAGTTTCACGTAAATCCAACATGAAACAGACGGGGAAACAATACAGAGACAGACCTACCAATCCACAGACAGGCAGAGCATCTTATAAAGAGGTGAGGAAGCCTTTATTAATAGTAGGTAACCATTGGATTATAGAAGCAAATGTACCATTGCTTTTGGTAGTGTTCAAATATTTCCATAATCCTCAGAACAAATAAATGGATATTATGGATTATATTGAAATATTAGGAATACAACCAACATTTGTTAATCTAGTATCTATTACCCAAAACATTTGTTTCAAATTCAATAACCTTATAATTTGAGAATTCTTATACAGCATCGCAATCAAAACAAACCATTGTCATCCAAAAAGCTTTATTCCTTTAAATGCTAAATTTATGGACATGAAATTGTTTTGACTTTTTGGTACCAATAAGTGGTGTAATACCAAACAACTTCAAGTTTTAAGAAATCGAGTTGCCTTATCAAATTCGAAGATTGAACAGGATTTAGTCATGCCTATAACTGATTTAGTTTCATTAAAAAAAATTTTTTTAAATAAGAAAAAAAGCACTGCTATACTACAATAATTGATTTTCCTAAAACAGGCACATTGATACCTAACATAGAAAAT
Source organism: Thysanoteuthis rhombus (assembly GCA_963457665.1). Classification (NCBI taxonomy): domain Eukaryota; kingdom Metazoa; phylum Mollusca; class Cephalopoda; order Oegopsida; family Thysanoteuthidae; genus Thysanoteuthis; species Thysanoteuthis major. Next base: position 32,011,766 of record OY735231.1, on the reverse strand, counting down.
TATGTTCAATAACATGTCCTTCATAGGCCTGCATATTCTACAAGCAAGACATTTATTTCCCCATATCATTATGTTGATCCATTCAAAATCAGAAGATAAATTATGACTATTATCTAAATAATACCAAACATGGTATGAACATACATGTTGACAACAATGAAGATTATATAAGTGACTGAAATTCAATAGAATAAAAAAAGAACAAATGGTGTGAATAAAAAATAAAGAAAGAACTGCCAATTACATCAACAGTGAGTAATTATTGTCTGGGATGGGAACAGAAGGCAGAAACAGAAATTAGATGTTTTCATTAGACAAAATAAGTACAATGTCATGAAACAAAAGTTTATTTCTGATTCACTGGTCTGATGAGAAGAAAAACCTTCAGAGTTGCTAATTGGCTAAAAGCTCGTGACCTTGCAGCAACCAAGGGAATAATATAAGCCAAACTGATTAGCCTACCTGTTTACCACTTGTCATTCCAGACAGACTAAATGCTGTTGCTTTAAGTACAATTAGACGAAATTATATTTGTTTGGACTTAATAGATCTCTGGTTTTCTGGCTGATGCATTCAAATGAAAATCTCTGAAATTATTCTTATTCAAAATCCCAACTATTGAGATAATGACGGCAATTTTAAAAGCTGATTCATACAGCCGAGATTTCATTTACTTACCAATTAGATTTTCGACCAATTTTCTATCATTCAATTAAGATAGTAAGCAAGAAATCACTAGTATCAATAAACACAAATGTGTTATATATTAGCCGATAAAATCTGAATGACCGAGAGAAAATTTTTCAACTGCAATCAAATATTCTGATCTTAAGAGCATACAAAAATACAATATCTTTCAATCTATAATACTAAAATTCTTATTCTGTTCATAACCTAATTAGCAGAAATGGTGCATTCTAGCTAAATATATTGAATTGATCAATCAAGCCTTTAAATCTAAGGTCCATTCTGGTAACATCCAATTGCACTACTTTTCTCTCAGCGGATGTTCCAAAGGGATACAGAATCGTCTCGTGAAAATTTGGAATTATCCAAAAACAATTATGTTTTGCATTAGCTGATAACTACAAGAAATTGAAGTAATAATACATACAAAAAAGAAATCCAGCTATCAAACACTAATCAAAACAACAAACTTTTATTTACCTGAGTCACATTTGTTAGAGATCATTATTAACCATAGCAGAGAAAGTATATAACTTGAGCCTAAAGTGATCATTGTCAGAGGCCTAGTAAAAGACAGGAACAGATCTTTTGTAGAAGGGGTTTTAGAACTGTACTTCATTTACCATATTAGTGGTTCAAATCAGTTTTAGCCTCATAGTTCAGCAAAAAGCATCTAAAATATAATATACTTGTTTTCTTTTCTTTTCTTTTTTTTTTGTTTTGTTTTTTTTACATAGCGTGTACTCATTATCAATCGCTTATCATTGTGATACTGGATTTGTGCAAAAAGGAAAAAAATATATTATGGTCAACCCAGTAGCAGTCAACTTTAACATTTATAAATAATTTAAAACTCTTTTTGGATATGTCTTCCACAGTGTTAACAACTGTTCATAGATGTATCAATCTGATGTACATCTTCCTCATACAGTTCTGTTATTAGGTATGGGTTTTGATTTCAATGGGTTTTTTCTTCATCTGAAGAATTCCTAAAAAAATTGTACTTGCTAACTGATCATTTCTTTTATTTGAATAATTCCTAACTGATCATTAACACATCCATTCTGAAGAATGCATTTCAATAGCATTCCATGGGGAAGTTTTCTTCCATTTAATTATCCTAACAGACTTCCCCAGGAGTTTCCAAAGCAATTAAGTATTTACTCTTTTCTAGTGAGATTTAAATGTCAAGGTCTTTACCTAAATACCAGGGCAACTTATGATCCTTACATTACGGCTGTCAAACTTTTTTCTTTTTTTTTTTTCTTAATCTATTCATGGAACATGAGGAGGTGGGAGGCTTTTACTCAAATAAATAAATTAATATATAGACCATCATTGATCCAAATCTAAATCAGCAACATTTTCACTAAAGCTATGGTTTTGAAACTGGAGTCCATCAAATGATGCTTGGGGGTCTGAAGCAAGGTTCCTTCCGAACCTGACATAGCAAATCTTGTAGCAGAGAAATATCATCCATCGCTATCAAAAACATAATTATTGTACACAGACTTGTACCATGTAATAAATGTAATCTATTCAAAATAAAAATTAATCTAAAGGTCAAAAATTGCTTATGATTGTAGTTCACTAATTACTGTCTGAAAACTAGATGCTAAAAATAGGGGTCTATCAGAATATTTCCTTTATAAAAAGAGTCTATGAGTTCAAAAGTTTCAAAATCTCTGCACTAAAGGACATAAAAATCACATCATATTTCTTAGTACTAGATTTTATATAGAACCTTTTTTAAATATCTTAAACAAAATTCATAATATATTACAAAAAAAATAAAATAAAATACATAATATATTACAAAATCATGCAAAGTGGACTGCGAGAACCTGCCAGTGGCTAGTAAAAGAAGGTTATCTAAACAAATAGCTTCTGTTGATAAGGCCAAAAGAATTTTATCAATAGATTCCACATTCAATTCATAAGCTTTTTTTTTTTTCATGAATTTAAATATTATGAAGAAGCAATAGCTCATTCACATTCCATACCAGTGACAGTCCAGATTAGAGCAACAATTTTAGTTTCCAGTTCTGGACAAGTAACAATGTAGGTGTGGATTTATAGATTTCAACACCTTGAATTCTATTCACTTAACAGAGCAATAAGACTACTTTTCTTCAGTAGTTGTTCAAATATGCAGTTTCAATTGTGAATAAGAATCTAACTGGAAAGTGCATACCCCCGTCAATTCTACACACTCAATGAAAAACTGGATGAAAATCAGTTTATATGTAGCTACAATGCAGGGAGGGGGGTGACTGTGTAGGTATTGATATTCCACAATTTTGGACTATCGTCCAATTTTTTGAGGATAAAAAATCCCAGGATCCACCCCTAAATTTAATCAATTCTTAGCCCATGGCACGCACTTCCACTAAATATCATTGAAATTCATCAAGAATTTTTAAAGATTTCGTGGACAAACATGAGCAAATACATATACCTCTTCCAACTTCATGGCCAGAAGTAATTAATACATTATATACAAAGTAAAACATTGAAAAAGCCATAAGGACCCATGATATCACATGACTTGCAGTCATTACAGCGAAGTTTACTAGCAATTCAAATGAGTACTCAACTGGCCAGCACCCTACTAATACTCACATGAGTTCATAAGATGTGATAGCAATGTATTCTTTGCTTTACAACCACAAAGATTGACCATTACCAAAATTCTCTAGACATCATATACAATCCCATTTCCAATTTAAAAGGTAATTTACTAGTGATTATATAGATATTTCAGTATTTGAACCTGGAAGCAAAAATGGTTTTTCTTACTGATTGCTTTCAAATATTCAAGATTTTGAAATTAAAATAAGATTATATGATTTTTAAAGTATGATAGACTACTCAAAGAAATTTCACTCCTTTAAAAAAAATATTATAAACCAAAAATATTCTGGATTTAGCATGTACACAAATATAACATGCATTTGAGCATAAAATTAACCAATTAAGAATGAACTTTTATTGTAAATAGAACCCCCAAATAAAAACCCATTTGGAAGGGAGAGGTTAGAATAAGGAAACATTTCAGTTAGAGCTGAGCAAAGTTCGGATAGATAAATATATAGATGCATATAAATGTCAGAACACATGAGTAACTCAAACCCAGCAACAGTGATTAAACTGGTCTAATGTAGTCAATTAAAAGGCTACTCTAAAAAATTTATGCACAAGTTATCTTTTAAGGACATTGAACTTGGAGAAAAAAGTAAATATCATAAAGATTTAAAATGCAATCCAAAGGTTTAATGACAAAAAGCACCATAATATTATGGTTGAGTAAATACTAAACAAAGAATACTTCAAAAACTCTAAGGAAAAAACTTAAATGGCAAATTGCAAACTTGTGATATTCTATTTCAGGTTTTTCACAAACATTATACTCAAGGGTAAATACACTTCCTTTCTAATTATTAATCTCACATATGGTGAGGACAAGTGCAGAGAAATGAACATAACTTGAAGACAATGTTTTAAGAATGAACCGGAGATGGAATTAGACATGCCGTATTAATCATAACCATTTGATAACTACTCGTAACTCTTTTCTAGTCATTTGCTTTGATATAACTTCCTAAGGGGCATAAAACTTTCAATACTTAGTATACTTAGTATGGGAACAGCATACAAAAAAAGAACCAATTCCCTACTATTTCCCACTGTTTGTCAACACCCACTAAATCAGATAGAATCAAAAAGTGAAAAAGTTTATCTATTCCGTTGAAGGCTCAGAGTTATCAGCTCTTACTCTGGTAAACAAGGTTTTTATTTTAGTCTATGTATGTAAAAGTTGAGATGAAAAGAGGATTGTGACAAAACAGAGAGAGCATTCAAGTAAATTGAAATGGGAATTGGAGTATAAGAACTCAAGAGAAAAAGACTTAAATAAGTACAAAACAGAAAGATTTGAAATACAGCCATCACAACAGAGTTCACTGCTGGAGAGCCGTACTAAAATTGGTCAGGTTCAGCCTTCTATCAATAATCTGACAGAAGTCAATGACATGCATTGCAAATTCAATGCAGAGAAAGAAAACTGATTTTAATCAGAGCAGTAGTTTTTCACTCAGCAGTCAGTTGTTTTGTAGAAAAATCTACAACAGGTAGAAAAAAAGTGGCATTTACTTTGAGTGGAAAATCAGATCTTAATTTTGTTGTAATGTAACCCTAACCAGATACAGATATAGCGCAAACAACCTATTCTCCAAAGCTTCACAAAAAAAAAATCGTATGGCTTTGTTGTGCACATAATTAGAGCAATAGAGCTCAATAGTCAGTCATGATAGAATGAATCAAACCAATATTTATCACTTCTAAGATATATCAAAAGTCTAAAAAAATTAAAAAATTAAAAAAAAAAAAACAGTCAATGCCATGAGTCACAGGTTTCAATTACTTCACAATGATGAGGATTACGATGCCTGATCTTCAACAGTTGACCTGAGCCAGCATGGGAGATAACTAAGTTTCGATTTTCAAATTTTTGGAATCTCACACACCCCACCTTTTTTTTCAATTTTCAGACACACACCTCTTCAATTTAATTAAGCTTCTACATAATTTGACAATTTCAAATAAGGGACTTCAATTCCAGAGATGCAAGCTTCATCTTAGGAAGTACCATTGGCCTTGTTCAGCACACCAAAAATTTTTTCTAGTTTATCAAAATACTTGTCAGTACCAACTAAAGAAATCACTAGCAACAAACTTTTTATAACACGCAGAATGTCTCTGAAGTTTTTGTGCAGTTCAGCTTTTAATACCATTTTTTTTTCATATCATATAAGACAAAACGAAGAAATCAACTAATAAAATGAACCGTGTAACTTCTGTCAACATTAGACTCCTCCACTTAGAGGTCACAACTTCACTGCTAAAAATATATCTCTTACCAACTATTTGAAATGAGTTCAGAAGTTTTTCTTAATCATTTCAGAAAACTTCAAATATATCCATCAATTTTTTCACAGGGATTAACTACCATTAAAATATTTTTGTTTACTTGAAGTCTTATTCAAAGATTTTTATGCTAAAATTATTAGTACTGCAAAATAGGTTCAGTGAATTTCAAAATTACCCTCTCTCAGAAAATGGATACATTAAAAACCATTCCTATAACTAAATAAGCTATACAAATAGCTTTTTTTTTTTTTAAATTTATTGAAGAAGCTGCACATACCCTCTTCCTCTCTCTTCTACAACCCAGTCTTCTGTATCTCCCAAAACTCGGCCAAATGAACCATTGTTTAAGTTTCATTTACATTTTGTCTTAGGTAAAAAATTATAAAAAATCTAAACAGCATAAAGATCATAGATTCTACAAGTGTATCTCCTATATGAACGGACCAAATTAAACAAAAATATCGAATGCATTCAGTTTTGCCATAATAGAAAACAAAGTGGACAATAAAATTCTTCAAAATATTGTCTATAATTTTAAGAGTCATTAACATTCAAACAGTTTTTCGGACGATCGAAAACATTTTGTTATTTGTAGGAACAACAGAGATAATAAGAATGATTGTTTGAAAAATTCTTTGAAAGTCTTAGATTTAAAGTCTTTCCATTTCTGTGCAGATTTTCTCACACTCAAGATTTGAATGAGTTAGTCACAAAGTGGACTGCATCATAGATAATATCAAATCGTTCTAGAAAACTGGCAGCTGAAAATAACATTTCTCCCCATATTGTACACTGTAGTAGTATTTTACAAGGTTATATGCTTTACCTAACACTAATTAAATATATCAATTGGCAACTCCTGTTCAGGAATTTCCTCAAGGAAACAAAACATGTAATTATCTTGGCATGAATCAATTTCAGAGTTCAAGTAAATACCGAGAGGAAAAACATTCTTAGGTTTATGTGTCTTTATTCAGGGATTATTATTAGTATAAAATGCAAAATATTTCCTTTTTTACTTTCAAATAACAGCATTGAATATATTCTTTTTCTATCCTTGCCAAAATTTTTGTTAACCACTTGTTAGGGTGTTGAGTCATATTACCTGATAATGATTAATAAACTAGGGCTCCTGACCACATCATTTTGTGAACAGACTTGAAAATTGGCAACAGTGCTCTATTATACCCCTTCTAAAAAGCCTTTTTTTTACCTTTTGGGGTCTTATTTTGATGGGTTTATTAACAACATCTTTATTCTGATTCAAGATGGATTTTCTAAGATCTATTTTCAATGATTTCCTCTAGAAAACAGTGATGTCATAAGTAGAATTTATTCTAATCATATTTTTCAATGGAATTTTTTTACATGACCTCACATTTTGATGCTACAGTTGTTCAATAACAAGCCGTGATGGCAAGTTATTCTTGTTTGTTTGCATGACTGTTACACTATCCTACCTAGGATCAGAGTGTAGTATCTGCTTGATCCCAAGAGGATAGGTTTTCTAACCAAGAGACTCACATAATATCAAGTGGGAAGGAATAGGGAGAAGTAAAAGAGAAGAAGGATAAAAAGAGAGTGAAAGAGGAAAAGTAGGAGGCAAGAATTTCCAGGAGTCCAGCTAGTACCAATTAAAAAGTCAACTGATTTTAATCAGCAAGAATTTGTTACATAGAATTTGAAGCGGCAAAGTTCTAAGATTGTTAAATCCTCTCTTTCATTCATTTATTTATTTCAGATTTTGTGCTCATAGTTAACGAATTTTTATTTTTTTAAGAGAAAACATGATTCTATAGTTCAAAATCATTTACAGAATGCTCTGAAGACAAAAAAATAAAATAACCAAAACGATTTCTAGATTAGTGTATAATCAAAATGTATAACATATCTTGGGATCAGTTATCTGTAAAGCCAACAAGAATTGAATACTCACGCAACACAATAAGGCTTTTTTTCGTATCCTTTGTAATTCTTCATGTTTAAAGTCATTCCACAATTTTCGCATTTGAAACAACTCTTGTGCCATACCTAGAAAAACAAAAAAAGGCAAAAGATTGTTTAATATCAAATCCAGCTGCTTGAAGTCATACAAACTAATAGATTAAAGAAAAGAAAATTATGAAGGAAATGAAAACTTGCCATCTAATAAAGTTGGTAAAACTCACAGATGAAGAGCAATCACAGTGATAATATAAAAATTGAAAAAAAATTGAAAATACAATTTACATAGACAGTACTGCAGGAGTTACAATATCCACAGAAATCACGATTCAAAGTTAATTTGAACACATGCATTCATATATAACTACATTTTTATTTTTGTATACAGCTAGACATCAATATACAATATAAGTTTCAGCAGTAGCCAGCAACGAAGACCAACAGCCAGAGTAAATTAAAACTGAAAGGTTCATCACTATTTATATTATAGCTAGTCATCTACTTCTTGCATCATTTCAAGTAAAGGATTCTAGAAAACTGTATTACAATACCATTTCAAAGCTTCCCAAAAACCCCAATTGCTATCTTCTTTAATATGGGACTACTTATTTGAATAGAATTTCATGAAGACCAGCCACCCATCACACACACACAGAGGGGAGGATTCTGTGACTAACATAATGTAAATAAAGTTGAAGTTCTATATATCCAAACATCAATCTTTATCATTACTAGATGAATTACTATAACATTATTTTCAGCAAATTTTCCATTAGTTTTCAAGTTAATCTTAATTTCAGCTGAAAGTTATACCAAAAAAAATTGAAAATACTATGAAGGTAAAAACTAGTCAAAAGTTCAATGGAAATAATATCCCAAATATGTTTATATAAAAAAGAAGAGGCTTGTTTCAAATCAAATGAGTGAAAAAAAAATGAATAAAAAAATATTTCATATCCGACTATGAGATATTGCATAATTTATCTTATAAAAACCATTCCTAAAAATGACCAACATTTTTAACAGTTTGTATATGACCTAAAGATACAAATACGTTATTGAAAACAGTCAAAAAGATGTTCATCCAAACAAATGATTTTGTGGGATTTTATCTTATTCATTCATAGAACTAGAGAGCACTCAGAAAGCGCATTCCTCTGCCACTGCCAGTTTATGCCTGGCTACGATGCAGGGGTGGTAATTGTAAGTTTTGATTTTTCAATTTCCAACCATTTCCTCTCTCTCTCTCTCTCTATATATATATATATATATATATATATCTCAATCAAAAAATTCCGAAGTCTGCCCTAAGATTTAATAAATTCTTCTTCAGCCTATCGCCCACCTTTGCACAAAATGTCATTGAAATTCATTAAGATATTGTGCAGGCAAACACAAGTGACTGCATTAATGTAATGAGATAGAGGAAGGAAAAGGGGGGGATATTTTTTCAGAAATTGGAAAATTCTCGGCTTCGCCCCAAAATTCAACAAATCCTCCCTTATCCTATTGCCTAGCTTTCCAAAAGTTTTCATTGAAATTCATAGAGAACTTTTAGTGTGCATACGAACAGACAAGTGAAAACAGTCAAAAATATTGTATATAGTTTTGAGAAGTGCCATTAACATGAGAAGAGCTTTCTGGATGATTGAACTCCTGTCATTTAGAACAAAAAAAAAAAAAAAGTTCAATCATCCACAAAACTCTTTGTAAGTCAAAATATGTTCATCCTAACAAATGATTTAGTTACATTGTTGTCTGATTCATTCACAGAATTAGTTATAGGTTTTCCTTTTCAGCCTGCTAATCTCATTTGAAGGGCAAACCCGACCCAGCCTAGAATTTCCAGCTGAGTAAGCAGGGCAAAATGTCAACTTCAAGTCACAAAAACCTTTAACGATTCTGAATTTCAATTGAAATTATTTAAAAAATAAATCCACAGCCTGTCAGTGATCTCCATAAAATGACCATTATTAAAATACATACATATACACATACGAAAAATTTTAATACTTTGATTTGACAAGGCATTACCGCAGACTGAAGGTTTTAAACTCAAGGTTAATCTGCTTTATCACTCTAAAACTAACAACTCGCCCAGAAAACATTGATCTGCTTCAGACAAAGTGCACTAACTCAATATTATTACAATGGGACATATAGATTTTTCACTCCCCTTAACAGCTTTGTTTACTTAAGCATTTTTCAGGTATAAGGAGGCTCAATACTACAACAGACTATAAGTACCTTTTTTCTTTTTTTTTTTTTTCCCCTAGCTTTCTGGTAATCTCCTTTCACTTAGCTCAAGAATGACAATTCTGGAACAACAACTTCACAATTTACTTATTTGTAATAAGCAGTGTGAAGAGTCTTACTTTTGCGAGCCACTAAGTAGTTGAATAAACAAAGTAGATTTAAAGACCATCAGCACAACGAGACATGCCTTTCAAAGAGAGCAGGAAAACAAGAGAAAAAATATGTACAGTAATTACATGGAAATCCTCAAGTAACATTTTATAGAAACTCCAGAGAGCAGCAGTAGAGATGAAGCTTATAACCTGACACTTGGTCAATTGTTGAATGTTTTGTCACATCTTGCAGACCATTTGCTGATGTAGAAAGCCCAAACCTTACAGGGTTGTGGCCTTGTATCAGACTAAGCTATAAAATTACCCAAACATTTTGCTCCAATGACCATCATTATATACAAAGCATTAGACACCATCACTTCATCCATTTTCTTTGATAGCTTGACAAAATAATCCATAAATTTATAAAAGGAGATTGTTTTTACAGCCAAACAAAAAAAAATCTTATACTGTTTCAGAAGATTTTCAAACCTTAATATTGGAGTGACTTATTTCTCATTACTTCAAGTTAGCATATAATAGCAGATATAAATTATGATTCAGTTATTTACAGCCTCTACTTCCGAATAGATTTTACATTTCCCCTAACCATAAAAGTGACTACAAAATCAGTGTCTAAGAAACTTTGGATTGCATGTATTGATAAGAGGTAATAATGGAACCCGTGTCATCTCAGCCAGAAGTCAAGATCCTCTTTCATGAGATCCAATTCCTGTCAGACTTCCTAAAGCAACGAATTTTGAGGTCACCCACTCTTCTGACCCACAAAACATAGCTGTCAGCCCCCACACACAGTTCAACCCTGCTATTTTTAACCTATTTGAGTTCAGCCCTCCTACTTCTGTTGACTCCACTATTTGTCAGTTGCTCACCCACAAGAAAAATACAGCATATTTTGCACAATGATGAAATTGTGGGTTTTGAAAGATAAGTAAGAAAAATATTCCATGTCAAAAGCTAGAATTTATTCATCAGCATAGAGGAATGAACAAGTTGATGATGAAGAGGAATACTGACATTTTTATCCTCAATCGTTCTAACAGCTGGAGTAGGCAGTCAAGTAAGAGACCCCCCCCCCCTAAAAAGGCTTCAGTTGATAGAAATAACAGGGTCCTGTTGTAGCACAAGCAAATGAGGAATGAGTACTACGGAAGGAAAATGTTAATAAAAAAAAAAAAAAAAAAACACCAAAAGGTATACGCAAAAAAATGCTTAAATAAGACTGTATAATAGATACTTTTAGGATAAATCTTCACCAATTTCTTGCTTTCTTCTTATCCAAGTTTACATAAAATTGATGAAAATTCCAGAGTGTGTGTGTGTGTGTGTGTGCGTGTAACTTGTGCAAAGATGTTTTTAATCATTATTATGCAAAATGAAAATTATAAGTTTACAAAAAACAAAAAAAAAAAAAAAAAAAAGTAATTTCATGTATAATAAAAATAATAAAAAAACCCACCCACCCCACAAAAAAATTCTTGAGATAATGGTCTCCAAGGCAAAAGACAAGCCTGAAAGGAACTGGAGAATGAAATGACTGAAACATTGTCTAGGGAATCATCAAATATTAACATCTCAAAATTTCTCCAAAAATGAAACGAAATAATTTCATTATTAACCAGAAAAATTTATCACTCCTCAAGATTATTGATTTGGAAGCTGTAGAGCAGAGGTTCAATCAATTGAAAGAACTTGATAAAAAAAAAAATTAAAAAATGGGAAAAAAAAATGTAAGAATTGTTTATCAGCATACCATATATTTTATAACCTAATATTCAAGACAAATTTACTAATATCAATATATTATCTTTGATATATCATACGCAATGGATTGTCTAAACCATTCAGATTTTCAGTATGATGGTTTAGAACAGTGGTTTTGAGACTTTTACCTGACAATGCGAATCTTTTGGCAGTAAACTAACTGATCCATTTGCAGCTATCCAAAAATATTATTGCACAAAGACTTGAATCATATTTTAGGATTCAAATGAAAGTAATCCATTTAAAATGATTTTCATAAGTAAAGAATTGCTTATTATTGAAGTTCATAGGTTATGGTCAAAAAAGTAAATGCTAAAAATAGAGGTCCACCAGAATATTTCCTTTATAGAAGGTGTCGTTGAGTATTGTAAGTTTTTAAACTACTGGTCTAAAAGCATAACTTTCCATAGACTGAAATAAAAATGAATTTCTGTCTATCTGTTGAATCTGTTCGACAGGAGGCCCTGGAACTTGAGAAAAACGCTCAAGGGAGCTCTTCATTAGCCTACTAAGTTAGAGATAGAATTTAGTGCAAAGCCTATATATCCTCAATGTTAGGCCATACAATCCATAATAAATAATTTAAATGTATTAAGTAGTGCACATAAAATGACAATATCATACCTTCCGACTCTTTCTCCCAAATGAGGAGAGAGAGTAACAAATTTTTTCAAGTGCATTTGAAAATGCCAAAAAACAGATTCAAGAATAAATGACTTCCTCAAGACCAGTTTTGTGAAATTTCTACCTTCTGCAAACTGCCCCTAAAGGAAAACTCTCATAACTAATATAGACAGCTCACCTTAAGTGCAAACCATTTTTGGCCAGCCTACACAAGAGGATTATTTTGTTTTACTTGAAACCTGAACATAAAAACCATGCATAGAATCTTTGTACAAATATGTAGCTGAAGTTGTAATCAGTCAATAGCTAGTGATCATAGGGAAATCAGTCTGCAAAAATATCCCCTACACAACAGAATATATACCTGCCTCAGTATTAGATTAACATTCTTTCCACAGACTGGTCATTTGGCAGCTTAGATGCCAAAATAAGAGGAAAAGAAATTGAAACAATTCACTTTCAGTACACAGAAATCTGAATAGCATATTTACTGCTGTTAGTTGAGAAGATCAGATTCTTGCTAACAGATAAAACATTTCCAAGACATGCAATGTTAGAAACACTAATAATACCTGAAGTAAACTACAGCAGGAGCATGTTTTGAAACATTCGACCTTTGAAATGATAAATTCCTCACTTTTTTGCACATTTCTAACCTTCATAAAACAGCAACGTGTCTATTTTCAGAAGAAAAATACCTAGTGGTTAAAATCTTAGGATATAAGTGAGAGGTGTCTGTGTGTTGGTCTGTCATGCTGCAAAAATACCCCAACGTGGGTACAGCCCAACCGAATTTGACATGTCTACTCAATGGACCTGGTGAAAGGTTTTGAACAAAAAGTTTGGAGAAAAATATATTCTTAAAGGGGATGGGTTATATTTACAATGTAACTATAATGCAAAAGTGAAACCTACTTTCCATCTATATACAAATCTTATCTTATATGAAGACATATAGATCTTTGAGGAGCATAAAGTGAAGGAAAACCCATCCTTTAAAGGATCAAAAGTGAAGGGAAACTTTTCCCTTCTTGGTGTAGGGTTGAAAGAGACAGGAGACTTTTCCCTTTTACTGTGACAAAATTGAAGGAAAACTTTTCCCTATCCTAAGGAGTTAACAATGAAGGGAGACTTCCCCTGCTTTGAGCGAGTCAAAAATGACAGCAAAATTTTCTCTTTTGAGGTGACAGAAGTGAAGGGGGACTTTCTCATCCCTTAAGGAGTCACAAGTGAACAAGAAACTTTTCTCTCCTTTGATGATCCAAAAATGAAGGAGACTTTTTCCTAAATTAGATTTAAATTAAAAAGTTGAGGAAAAAAAGCATTAAGTACTATTTTAATGCAACAATAAGGCAAAACTGGACCCTTCCATTCAATACACACAAGCACAGACACTCACAGAATGACCTGTCCATGGGATGGGTATTCATCTTGCATTAGTATTACTAGGCTATTTCTTCTATGCTAGTGTCTGAATTTATCTTTAGATGCTTTTAAAACTCAAGTGTTGCAATATATAGGAGTAAGTAATACAGTTTTCCTCATGAATTTTTTTGTACTGGTTTTGTTTCTTCAAAATATGTCAGTAGCAACAATGCTAACTTGATTGAAATCCGGACGGAATTTTACCTGGTGAGATCATACAAACTCGTGTAAGATTCATTGTTCTGCACGTCTTTGTTCAATGCCTTTTTCTTTTGAACATAAAATGAGAATCAGAAAGCATGAAAGTCAAATTAAAGCTAGAATAAAAACGTAAAGAACTGCTATTCCTAATCTAAAATACAGTTTTTGAATGTATCTTCCAGAAAATTCTTCTAAACCACTCAGCTATGACCTCCCGAGATGATGCTAATTCAGAATATACATATACTTTGATTTGATAGATCCAACAAATAGTTTTTGAGGAAATTTTTGAAGGAAAAAAAATATATCTTCAACGGATTTGTTTTCTGAGAGCATGGCTACAGACCCCATAGAAATCAACAAACTTGTTTTTGTGAAATTCAACCTTAAAATGTGTGCTGTAGATAAAGTAGGTTAATTGTAGGCTGCTGATTTTGGATAATCCCTGAGTGAGGGTCCACTTTATCATTTTGAATACATTCTAAATAGAATCCCTCTGAAACCTGAATGAAATTATTATATAATACCTTGATTAAGGTTAAAATTACAGTTAGGTTAACAATATACATGTGCTTTATGTATGGAGAAAAAAAAATAGCAGTCGCAGTACTAGGGTTTTAATAAACTCAGTGTTTTTTTAAAAGGACAGTTTCAGAAAATATAACTATTCAGACCACTGGTATTAGCACAGTAAACTGACCTAAAACATAGAAAAAAAAATTCTATCCAACTTTGACATTCCAATGGATCATTCCCAATCAAGGCAAGGACACCAAATCTAGTCATTGAGAATAATGAAAAATATTCCAACCTTAGTTTAAACAATTGAACTCCTCTGTGGTGTTGATGTTACCAGAAAATTTTGGCCAATTCTTTCAATAACCTTCATGAATATAATTTGTAAAGAGAGAGACATGTCTTTTTTTTTAAACCACCATAAGATGATCAGTGCAATACCAACTGGATCAGTTCATTCCAGCAATGCAATATATTAACAATACCATTCAGCCATCACTCATGTATCTCAGGTGTTTCTGATTTCTATGACAAGTTTCCAATTCTTTGATGACAAAGAAAGCAACTCCATGTTAAAATCTATACTTATCCCAATTCACACAAGTAGTCTAAAAGCGGATATATGCAGCTTCTCTTGTGGTGTTCCCTGACCAGACCTCATTCCAGAGAGGGTAATGTATGCCTCTCTTTTTCTCCATATATGATCCATCACACCAAACTTTTCTACCACTCTTGGGACATGGCTTCCTTATGTTCCTCGAATCAGACTTCTAGGCTGTAGCCAATTTTATCCTTATAATCTTTTCCACATTTGCTATCAAAAAACCACCCTGATGTTGTAATGTCCACAAATCCTTAAAATCTGTTCAGTCACACCTCTTTCATATGGTATTGTCGCTGTAGCAACACAGTTGTTTCTGGGGTTTATCCTCCTATTTTCTATCTTAGAGACAACAGAGGACGGATAGTTAGGTGTTTAGAGGGTGCTATCTAAGTTCCTTAATTTATCTTCTAGCATCATAGGACGACAGCTGATGACCTTTGCCTGGAGTTGAAGACACAAAACTAACCCAATCGACCAAGAGACAGCTCCATGGGTATCAAACTGGGCCAAGACAGTTTACTATAAATCTTTAAAAAAAATGTCATAGTTGATATGGCTGTGCTCTAGAGCAAAATTGGAAGCAAAAACCTGTCTAAATATCTGCATTTTGTCAGAGAACCAAGGTGAGGTATAATATAGTACAAAGGTAACATTTAGATAATCATTATTGGAGCACTCAGAACAATGCGAATATTTGCAAAAATATCGGAAGAATTGGAAATCTATGGAAATATTGAAGCCAGCTAGACTAATATCAGAGAGAATAATGAGGAGAATATTGGAGTATTGAGGAAAATTTACTGTGATAATGCTAAGAAAATTTCATGTGGATTATCATTGATAATTATATTTGAGACATTAAACAGAAAATAACCCCCATTATTAAAACTAGTAAAATATCAGTTTTTTTGTTTGTTTTTTCTTTCACTGAAAAGAAGTTATTTTTACAGAATACGAGAAGTAAAAGATAAATACTGGGATGCTTTCTAATCAATAATGATTACCAGTTATCTTGACAGGCAAAATGAAATACAAGGTCTACTCCATTAAGATGACACTCACCGATATTCATTCAAGTAAACAATCAGGTAGCACCCATCTCTCAATTAAAATCTTATCTAGAAAGTGGCTCAGATCAACTGATAAGGACATTACCTAGACATGATGACTTAAGTTTCATTTGTTTTCTAACATTTTTCTCCTAATGTCGGTAAGAGATCAGTAAAATAAGAATTAAATTCAATAATTTATATCAATTTGCTCGTGCTTGTTTGTACATAGCTTTGGCAAAGGTAACTTGAACAAATAAAAATATAAAAAATAAAAAAGTTACCTCATAAACCATAGATTCAATATGATTCTGTTGAGATGCTTCTGAGTCCCAGTAATATATTTATTCTATTGAATAGAAATAAGGGCTAAGGCCAGAAATATAACTAACTCACTATAACCAGTATTTGGGTATTGACATAATACTATTGTGCAGCATACTGTACATGATACAATTGTGGGTTTTTTTGTTTGTTTGTTTTCGGGGGGGGGGGTCTTTTGAGAATAAGGGACACTAATCATTACAGCCATTTAAAATAGCAGCACCCAAAATCATTTCACCAAATATTAAATCTGTTCCAGTTACTGAATTTCTTCCAGCTAATAAAAAAATTTTTCCACAGTGACATACCAAGGGATACACTTATCATACAAATATGTTTTGTTTTTTTGTTCTTCTTCAAAGCATAACATACTGTTCATTACACTCATTCAAGTTCAGTTATGATGCAAAACTAGTACACATCATTACAGAATTCAAATCATGTCTATATATCCTTTCCAGATGATTGCAGCTATAAATAGTCTGTCATCATAGTCATTAGCTTGGCCATTGCTATCAACCATCAAGTACTTCCTGTTCCCACTGAGCACTGTTAGCTACTAGATCTTTCAGAGTTGTCAGCCAAATGGTTGAGTACCTTTCCTCCGCACCCCGATGACAACAGCAAGAGGAAGAGAGTCCTTATGGCACTTTTTCCAAGTCATCACAGGAGCTCCTTTCCGACACCTCTATGATAGCTCACGGGTCATGCGAGGAAGCTTCACAGGCAGCATCTGTAAAACATGTCCCAGCCAGTTACTCGTTCTGGTGGCAACTACACTGAATAGAAGAGAAATTTTCCAAATAGACTCAATATTTTCCAAAATTAGAAAACTAGGACTTAGAAATATCAGACTTATATAGTACTATTTTAAGAACATTGTGCATTTCTCACAAACTAATCAACAATCAATTAGGTTTATGCACATCAACTAACAATGGATCAGATAGAGTCAAATTTAAATATGCTTGGATGAAGAATTTAATATTCATCAACAGCTCATTCTCAAATTTCCAACATTAAATCACCGTAGCTATTATACCTCCAACAGACTTTTGGTACAATTGCTTTTTCAAAATTGTCACATTGTCTTTATTCAAATGAGAGTTATCTCCCCCAAGTCAAAGCTTAATCGCGGTATTATACAATTCATTTTGGCTCTGATCACATATCCAAGGTATATGGATTGTTACACATACAGGCAATAATTTTTCACTGCTACCAACAAAAGACCAGTTTAAACATCGTTGCTGGGTTTAAGTTATTCAGATGTTCTGAGATTTAAATATAAGTAAATATCTAGATTTCCCCCAGCCCTTACTTAAAGGGTGGGTGTTAGAATCCAAGAAAGACAACTGTATCATAACTGAACTGCAGATAATTGCAATCCATTTGCAGTCAATCAATAACAAGTGCCTAACAAGTTCACCGGTTAATGAAGGTGTTTTCATCATAGAATCATAACACATAAAACACCATGTAAATATATGTTAATTGATTGCAAATTGAAGATATTTAATATTTTAGACTTTACATCTTTTGATGAAATTCTGTTTCTATCCATGGTTGCCTGGTTGAGTTGGCAATAATAAAGGCAAAAATCTCACACACCATCCATCAACCTAATATTATGAACCATGCTATAGAGGGTCTCCTTTATCATACAAACTCTTGAGAAATACATTCTCCAACTTCCTGTCTGTAAAATTCTTCTTTACCATAATTTGATAATGATCATCACAGATCCAGTCCAATATAAGCAAGTCTTTAATCTTGTTCTAATATGCAAAATCATGAATTTAGATGAGAATATCTTAGGCACAAATCTGTTTTTTAGCATTTATTCTTCGGGCAAATAGCCAACAGCAATTCTGCTACCTATATCATATTGGCACTGTCCAAAGTTTTTTTTAAAAGCTTCCACCTGCCAACTTCATAAATCAGCCATTCATTTTTTTTCTTTATCAGTTTTGATTAATAACCCCTATAACTAACATGAATTTAACATAATTTTTTTTCCATTCCAATGCCCCAAATCATCATCATCATCATCCTTTCAACACCTGTTATTCGCCAGACCACTATCATGAGAGTCATGGAGCCAATATTTTTTTAACTTGTCTAATTGGTCATATTTTTGCCAACCACTGTTTCACATATGATCTCTGAGGATACCCAGCCATAACAGAGTACAAATTATTTATTGTACCTCAAGAGAGTCGAAATATCTAAATTTTCTTCAATGATATACAGAACATGATTCTTTCAAAAGATACCCATATAGAAACGCTTTATGAGAAAACAGAGAAATCAAAATTTTTCATATATTCCACAATGTGATTTGAAATTATTTTCCATGAATTCATTCATCTATAATTTGAGCATTTGATAAAAGGATGTTTATTTCATTGATATAGAGAGAACCTGATGTATATAAAATGAAAAAAAAAAAAAACTCCATCAAGGAACTGGTTTTCTTTTGGTTTGGAACAAAAAACTGAGTGTTTAGTTCCAGTAGGCCGCTACGCCTCCCGATCGCACTTGAAGGATCCGGGTTAAAGCGGCATCCCAAAGGAAAAGGAAGAGAACTACACACATACTCACTCGACCTTGAGGGGTTGGATAAATCCACTTTTCCAGGTCAGAGCAAACAGAAGCATTCAAAGAAATAAACACTTTAAATTCAAAATGGCTCATCAAATTTTTCTAATTTCTCACTAAACTACCATTGTAAATTTTTGTGTTCTAATATTCCTATGAACGCAAACAGTGGTGGTACTAGTGTTTCGTATCAGCCTGGGCAATGTTTGGCCAGAAAACTATGAGGACAGGCTAAGTTTTTATACAAGTAATAATATGACACTAAAATTAAATTTTGCGAGCCTGAACAAGGCACAGGAAAGGCTGCTGGGAGCTCACCTCCAGGATATGCCTTGGCTTGGTGCCACTAGTGCAATGCAAATAGATCATGTCTACACTGCTGAGGCAACAAAAGGGGTGAACTTGTTCATAAGTTGTTAAAAGGATCACTCAACTTCAATCATCTTTTTCTTTAATTTCAACCAAGTGGAACTACTGAAAGGTTCGATTGAGTACAGAAGATAAGGAACAGATACTTTGTACTAAGTTTAATAAAAAAAAAATTAATAAAGAGGATTGTTCTGCACTAGACAATCAATCTTTATCCAACTCTCATGTTGAATCAAGATCAGCTAGATTAATTGTTATTACCCTAAGTTAATGATATTGGAAACTTTTTCAATACTATCGAAAAATTCAATCCAGTAATCAACCTATTGATACGGTTTCAATCAAGCAAAGCTAAATACTATTCATTCATCAATCCTTATGATCAGGAATCTTTTGTATTCCAGTTACTGAAAATTGTAATTCTACTGATAAACATGTTACAGTAATATTGGAATCAAGCCAGTACCACACAAGGATAAACTATTAACAGTCATGTTAGCTGGTAGACTAACATGCAGTCTATTCTCAGCCTCTTATTACTAACCTGATAGCTGTCAGTGGAAATGCTGAGCAAATATTATTGCGTGTTAAAATTGGATTGTTTTTTTCTTTCTCTCAGCTTCCAAAAAAATCTGACTGCAGGGAAGATCAGATAGAAATAAAACATAAAAATCTTAAAACCCAAGATATAAGGGGTCATGAAACATTAACAATACAGAATGTCACCTTATTGTCCGGAACAAAATGAAAAAACAAATCTAAGTTTGAGGATGAAGAGGAAAATATTTTTAGCAAGTTACAGTTTCATCAATCTGATTCTAACTTTCTATATTCAATGTGCATGGTAGTCAATATCCGCTTGTAAAATTGTATAAACTAGCAGGAAATCCTGGCACTGCACAGGGAAGAAAATAATTGCACATTTGACTATACAGAAAGAAAACATTCTTTCATACAAGTGATCTTACACAATACAATAAGGTTGGAGGGAATGGCACAAGCAAAAAATATAATGAGGGTACTAACTGGCAGGTTGTGCAATCAAATCTTGACATGGGTGTTGCATACCCTCAGGCAGATTTACACAAGGCCACACGCACTCTTGCGCAGGTCAACATAATATGCATAACTTTTTGTGCGACCATAATTGATATGTTTAAAAGCAGAAGTTCAGGTTCAAGATTCAGAAATGAGATGATTTTTTTTTGATTTTTTTTTTAAATGAATAAATTGGAAAAAAAAATTGATATTTGTTGAAATAGACCATAGATGCACAAAAGGGCAAAAACAATGTGATTCAACTGAAAGCGTACAAATGACTAACTGCATTAAATAACAATCCTTATACTCATTTGATATAAAAACAGTGCACAACTTATGTGTGTCATCTTTAACATTAAATGAGCAAGTGTGAAAAATTCAAGAAAGTTATACAAAAATTATATTATTTTGAATAGTACCTGGTGCAACTGAAATTTTTTTTGCCTTTTTGTGCATCCGTCATTGATTTTGACAATGGTTAAGATTTTGGTGCTCCAAAACAAAGGATTGCACAAAATTTTATTTTGAAAATAGAGTAATCAAAAAGGAAGAAAGGCCTAATACTTAGAAAGTGTCAGACAGAAAGTAACAGTCCAGATAAGCATTGTAGCAACTATATATAACCCTACTTCTAAGGGTTTTAAAACAATTTTTCTGAAAATTGACAAATCTCGGGAGGAAATAAAGATGTTAAGGATTAAAAGTAGGAACAAATCTTGCAAAAATTATTGTTGTATAACTTTTTCGAATACCCATTCAACTAACATAAATTTTTCAGAAAATTAGTCTCAATGAAATTTTTTCCATACATAAATTTTTATTGAAGCAAAACATTTTTATTCATCTCTACACAAAAACATACTCCTTCTCGTGTCTTCTTCAATGCTTCCCAATTTTTTTGTCACATTTTAGAAATTAATTTATAAGAAAATTCATAAACAAGGTAAAACTTATAGATTATAAATAAGTTGCAATTTTTGACATTTTTTGCTCATTCTTTTTTTACATTTTTATTCAATTTATTCATAACTAAAGACTAATATCTAATATCATACATTGCTTTTATAAAAATGAGTGAGGAGTCATGAGAAAATTAGCCTCATCAGAAGGGGGGATAATATATATGTATAGATAGATACATACATACATGTAGATATATAAAGCTTTAGTTTTAAACACTAAACATTAGAAAAAAACTTTTTCTATTGATTTTTTTGTGTCACTTCAGTTACCCATTTGTCAATGCAAATTATGTAATCTTCAAAAGTATTTTTTTCTTTGTTTCCCTTATACTTTGTTTATATCGTCACTTGTTGGGATGATCAGTTGTTTACCATGCAATTGTTCCAAGAATCTTAAAAGCAAAATAGTCACATTAACATGGCACCCCAATAGTGTTGATCAGACAACACCTCCCTTCATCAGATAGTTTTTACCATACATGTAGTTTGTTATTTTATACAAAGTTTTATATATATTGATATCATTTTATACTACATATCTATTTTTTGAAAGGCTTACTTACATAGGTTATCCTACAAATGTTTTCAACAACAAGGGATCAGTAAGTATAACAACTGACATGACTCGCTTTTCATGTTATTTCTATTGATGTTCACCCATGTGAATATTGAATCTGTTATGCCAGTTTTAATTTCAGACTGCACACAAATCAACTCCTTATATCATCTTCAAGAACATTAATCACACAGAAAAAACTTCTTCGAGTTGATTCCTTACCAACATATTCAACTGAAGAATTTGATCATTATTTTCCACTAACAATAAAGTTCATTTTCCCCATGTTGTATAACATCAAGCTTCCAGCAAATGGTTTGTTTTTTTTTTTTGTAACACTTGATTATCAAATAATGTATTCTTAGATACGTGGTTGGAACAAAACCACTTTCTAGTGGGTAGTAACACCTCGATGAGCGATTACATGAATATACTCAAACAGTTTGTTACATAGCATTCCATGTTCGATCTCCCACCCCGCCCAACTACCTATCAGTCAGAGAAATGGACCAAAGACAAATGTTTCCCCCCTTTCCCAGATTCCAATCAATACAATGATCTTTTACACTGACAAAGACTGGATTCATCTCTTTTGGTTAACTAATTCCCCTAACATTAAGACAATTTATTTTTTCTAATATAAACTATTCATTTATTCTATTTTTATACTTTCAGTAACATGTTCTTCAATTTTCATAATTATTTCACTAAGATCAAGCAAGCAAGTTTCAAAGGATGTCTAATCATAGCTTTTGTGAATTGTCTAAAAATCTTACTGATTTAACCACCTTGATTGACCATTCTTACAACTAAAGAAACAATTTTCAGTAAAAATCAATGAATCTTAAATTTACTCCGGCAATTCTCAAATATTTTGATTATATCATTCCGTAAATCACATATGCAGGAAAACTACTTGTTATATATATATTAACTAACATAGATGACTCCAGCAAAATCCCACCCTCTTCCATATATCCTTGCTATGACCTATTTCTCTGGCAACTGGGTTTTTCACACAGGCCTACGAGGTCATCTTTCTTTCTTGCCCCTCATTAGATGCGCACATACAAACATATATATATATATATATATATATATCACACACACACAAAGAAAAAGATGTTAGCTCTCATTGTATTTGGAAAGACTCATTAGCATTGTTTTGAAGGAGGAAAAAAACAAAATAAAAACTCAAATCAGAGAATGCTAGTTACTATCATCTTGTTTCTCAATATCATCTTAACTTTTTGCAACAATTCAGTTCTCTGAATGCATAAACAAACTGGTCCTGACTTGAGAATTGCCTTTAGGCTTAAACCTTAACTAGTATTCAACAAAGAATTTGAGTTTGGGCCAAAAAGCAATGATCTCCACCCACGTTCTCAGCCATTATAATTCCACTTAGTCTTTAAACAAATAGATCAGGTTCTGTTCTGCTGAAAAAGGAGAAGCTTCAGGAAAATACCGAAGTAAGTAAAGAAAATGGCTAATATACCTTGAATCACTGGATTACTAGTAAAGAAGATAATTGTTAGTTAATACCCGAAGAAAGGACAAAAGTTTAAAGCCAACTTTCACACACATATACACATCAGGATAAGGAACTGCAAAAAGAATACCAAGAGTTGACCTGGAAACATATACTATTTCAAATGAAACGAACACAAAATATTTAGATGCAAAAGGTAAGTTTTTAAATGAAGATATTTCAACAGAAAAATTCCCAAAGACAGAAAATATTTGCCAAGACTTGTTAAATCTAAGACAAAAGAAAATTAAACTCTACGTTGTAATATTCAATCAAAAGAAACCTAATCATAATCTCCTCGAATTAAGTGTTTACTTTTTAGCAGAAATTTTGGAGTATGGATGACAAAAATCAATTGGTAATATGCCATGAACTTCAACATCAAGTTCTCATTTAACCAAATAGGATTTAAATGTCAAATGTTCATTTCAACATTTTAGTTGAGTGGAGCTTATTTTCTTGGGCTTATTTCTGGGGTTCTTTTGTTACTTCAAAAAGTATACACTTACAATACAGCTCAATTGTGAAACAGACCAGAAGGCAGTGAGCTCACTATTGTAGGAATTATGCTATTCAACAAGCAAAAAAAATTCAAAATAGGAGAGTTTTGTTTTGTTTAGGGATGGGGGATACTACTTTTATGATATAACTACACCATCAAAATCACATAAAACTATTGAAAATTGAAAACTAAGCTGCTTACTTGACCAAAGCTTTCATCAAACAGGGCAACAAGAAGATGGCTTGCTTGTCAATTGAGAAAATGACACTGAGAAGACCCAGGTGAAAGCAGACATTTTTTACTTTCTCAGTAACGGTCAAGCATTTTTAATTCTAATAAATTTAGTACATACACAAGTTTTTCAGTTTAATTAAAGTAAAATACATGGTGTGTTCATGAGAGAATACTACACAACAATTTCAAATGCTTTGAAATCTAGATACACCATTCAATACATTCACTGCTGCCTTGGATAGTACAACATACAGCACATACTCTGCACAGGGTCTAGCACATTGCTGTGACTATGTATATTGCCTTAAATAAAACTATGGATGAGACACAAATGTTGATCAAAAGCCACACACAACATGTCATAAGATGCACATACGTGTCATGTGGCAGGGAACATGTTAACCATATTCAACCTGAACGAATATTTCTCAGGAAAAAAAAAAAAGAAAAAGAAGAAAGAGAGCATAAAAGAGTAGAGCATTCAAACAACAAGTATAAAATCTCAGCAGCAACACTTTTAGACATGAAGGCAGACAGAGCGAAATCTGGCATAATAACGCCCACAAGAGAGGCACTTCTCATGAGCACTCAATTACACAAATGAAAAACATCAGCAAATTGTTATCTGAACTGCACCCATCCCCACATGAAGATCTTATGAGGGGTCTGTGCAACAGCAAGCTGCTCTTTCTTGATTACTGCAGTTTTTTTTTTTGTTTTTTTTTTTATTCAAAAATCAACTCAAGACAGTCCCATCATTAACTGATTTTTTTTCCAGCAGCTTCAATGCAACGCAGAATTAGTTTCATAACTGCATAATTTTCTGAAAATATTTTTTACTAACCATTGTTTTTTTTTTTATTGCATAATGTTAAAGAGCAGAGAAATAAAATGATGTCTGTGCAGGCATAAAACTTGTAAACAAGGTTTTTGTTTCTTTTCTGAATATTTCAGATCCATCTCGCTTTTTTCACACACACACACACACAACTTTCCAATAACATCTACAATTGATGAAAACTCTATAAGATACTATAAAAGAATCTACATTACATTTTTTATTTAAATAGTTTTAATATTTGATACATGTCAAGATTATGAACATGTTTATAAATAAATAAAAATTTTTAAAATCTTCACAAATTGAGCTAAGACATTTCAGAAAATACAACAAGAGTTAATAACAGTAGAAAGACAAGTTTTTTTTAATTCTTTCATTACTGGTGAACTGAATTGGTTACATAATTCTAAATATCAGAAATCAGCATTACTTTTATCAACCAACCCAGTTATCATAACTGCTTCCTCTCTTAAGAGGCAGAATGCAAAACATATTTGGGGTTTCAGTTAGGTATTATCTCCCACGTTAGTCAGACATCTTCGAAGAAGAGTAAAGGCATGCTCTCGTTTTGTAACGCATGCTCTCTTTTTGTCCAGGGGAGGACTCGACCAAAAAAAGCTCAGTACATACCTTCCACCCCAATTAGCTGCTGAGTGCATGAAATAATTTATCCAATGAAGAGTTTTCTATGCTCTTTCCTCTTACTGGGAATCAAACCCATGACCTTCAGTTTGTGACGCAGATGTGCTAACCACTACACATTCCAAGCAAGTAATCATGTAAAAAAGTTATTACAATTTGGAGCTTTATTTTTAGGTTTACTGATAAAATATTTTTAATTACATTTAGGGAGAAAAAAAAATTTTTTTTTTTTTGAAAATTTAAAGAAGAAAAAAAACAAAAAACTCGTACACGATACGTAGCAAATTATTGAACTTCTGCAAATGCAAAACAAAAGTGAAAACTTGTACAATAAAGTAAAAGCATGCATGCCATATTCATAGTTAGAATTTCATAGATTTAAAGCATAACCCCTTTCTCAACTAGGTAATATAACCACAGGGTAACCATTTATTTGCAAGTAATGAAAAGCCATTTGGATAGAAGGATTAAAGAACCAGAAACAGTGGGCAACACGATACCATTTGAAGGTCAATGAAGAGGAAGAATAAATGTCAGCCGCCAGAACTGTGGTGGATAGGGAAGTGCCCATCACATAATATTCTATTTCCTACCAACAAGAGTCATAGCAATGAGTAGGGATGCTGATAGTATGTTGACTCTGCACTGACACTTGGGACAGGTGACACTGAGGCTGACATACAAATCTATTAATTAGATAATGTATCGGGATAAAGAATAATCTAATGAGTTCAGAGGTGATGGAAATAGTTCACCAAAATGTATACCCTTTGCAATAGTGAAAGTCGAGCAGAGCTACTGATAGAGGTTCATGATATGAAAGCGTACAGCAAACATAATATTGGACAAATGATATTCTTAGGTTTCTTCAGTTTTCAAGCTGGTTCAGCTGACTATGTATACATCATGCATACAAGCCACACCAATGGAGCTAGAGGGCTGAAAAATTCAAACATTTACTCATTATTATATCAACAAAAAATTTGTTTTTCAAAACCAAATTAAATAGGTTTTTAATGGAGAGGGGTCAATTTGAGATGTAAGTTTATGCTAAATTGATCACTAGTTTGTGCCTAGCAGCGCTCACGCGAAATCAAAATGCAAGAGAAGTAACTTCATCGATCATACCCCCAACGCAGCATGCAGCTGAAAGATGTTGGTCATGTGACGGTTTCAATTAAGTGACTAACCAGACCTGTTCTACTCACAGTTCTTCCAATTAGAAAACTTGTATGAATATTATCTCTAAAAAGGATGAAGTTGATTCTAAAGCAAAGAAAAATGCAGCTTAACAAATAAGAATCATGATAGATTTTATTAATATTTCTATGCTTACATCATCCTCAGACCATCTCCATACCATTGTCTATTAAAGATCAGATACTATAGATCAAACAGCGTTAGCTAAAATTAGTGTACGATTCAAATTGTTTCTTGATTCCTGCTAACTTGAGCACAATAGTAGAGGAGGATGGTAAACAGACAGTATATATCAATCTTTGGCCCCAGTCCAATGGAGTCTCCCCAATAAACAAAAAATGTTCATTAAAAAGGTTGCTGAAAATGTGTCTATATGTACACATATTAGAAAACTCTGCATCAAGTTCTGTTAAGTTGGACTAATTAAAAGTAAAAGTAAAAATACCAAAAAAATTGCAGACATTATGGAATATCTTGACATGAAAAACAATTGGAGGGGCTTTCTCAGAATAAAGTGTTTTTTTTTTTTCATTTACAGAGGAGAGAAAGTGAGAATAGGTATAAATGAAAACTATATCATCACTAAAACCGAGTTTTGAGGATAAAGACTATGATAAAATCAAAAACGCAGACCAGGAGAAGGTAGACCATTATATCTACCTAGAACAACGAATCTCTGTGAAATCCTAAAAAGAATTCAGACGGAGACTCACTCGAAGTTTGTAAGGTTTCAGAGGAGGAAGCTAAACCTTCAAAACAAGAAAATTTCATTAGTCCTAAAAAGGAAGGTATACAACCAATGCATCCTTCCGATAGTCATCTATGGAGCTGAAACATGGAACATAACCAAAAAACTGATCCTAAAACTGAAAAGCATATGAGAGATCATAAAATAAAACAGAGATATCATAGAGTCTATTAGAAAACTCAAATGGCAATGGGCTGATTATGTTGCATGAATTACAGACAATTAATAGGCATCAGAACTCACAATGTGAATCCCCAGAGATCATATGCAAAAAAATAAGATGGCATGACCAACTAAACAACTTCAAAGTATTGGCGCAACAACTCGAGATAGAGAGACCTAGTGAATCTTGGGGAAGGTCTATGTCAAATGATGGATGCTGAGAGGATGAAGAGTTTAGCTGATGTTGGGTTAATCTGTAAGTAGACAGGTGTTAATATAGAATAGTAGCAGCTTATTTTGCACTGAAAGTTCGGATGAAGTTAGATACATTGAACACACCAGTAATTGGGGTGAACTTCAGGACATGGTTGCTGCCTCTATGCATATCATCCTGCCTGTACTTTGTTCATGAGTCAAAACAATCTACTTAATTATTTATAGTGTACAACTGATATTGTGCATCAGAATGTCTCTAGTTACCTTTCTCATTAGTCTAATTACACACAAGCAAGGTTATTCAGAACAGTTTTGGTTAAAAAGAATCCTGTCTTTTAATACTAATTTCATCTGCCGCAGGTTGACTTGCAGTACAGAAACACTTTATGGAAAAAAAACTGATGTAATGATAATTAAAAAATCAAAATCATCATCATATAAGTCTCAACGATTTAGTAGAAAATCTTTCAAATCATTTTATCCAAGTGTAGTATTCATTTTCAATATTTAGAGCAGGAGTTCTCAACCTTTTTGTCATCTCCACCTACTTAGAAAATTTTTCCACCATCCACCTGTAGAGTATTCAAAAGGATACAAAAGAAAAATTCAACTCCTAAAAAACAAAAATGAACAGATTTCACTGTTGTTTTTTTTTTCAAAGTAATGTAAACTAGTAACATCAAATGTTCGGCACAGACGTACCATTTTTAGATATCTTTGTCTGGTGAAACATAGCTAGTGCAGACACATTGGGTATACATGATGTGAAATATCACACTGCTGATCAGTAAATTAATAATAGATAATGTGGCTGCTGACATTTTTTATTGCCAATTTTAGACTTTATTACACTAAATTTTAGAACATCCACCATTTTCTGTACAGCTGCTCACCACCCATCCGTGAGCTGATATCGCCCACGGGTGGATGGTATCACCCATGTTGGGAAACGCTGATTTAGAGGGAGAATTGCTCATTTAAAATTTCTATTTGAAAACATCAAAGTACTTCAACAATAAAAAAATATCAACCTATTTCTAAAACTGAATTGAGTGAACCTAAATCTTCTGATAACATAGGATTATCATCTCTATCAGACAAGAATCAATGACAAAGGTTGCACTCAGCATAATATTTCTTTATTTTAAAAGTAAAAAAATAATCTAGTTTTGCAAATGATTCCTACAGTATCAGGTCTAATCATCACCGAGTATTCCACCTTTAGTTTAGCATGACCTGGGGCCATAGTAAACTTGATAAATATCTACTCTCAAAAGTAGATGAATAAGGTTTAAAAAAGTATATAACGGTCAACTAGAACAAAATTAAAGTGAAACCAAACTTGAAAACATCAACTTGACAATAGAACAATTGGGCCAAACACTCAAAATTGAATAGCTAATAGCAGAATGACATTCATACAATCAATGCTGTTGAGGAGCCATGCGCCCTGAGATTGATATAAAAAATAAAACAGCAGCCATGATTGCCACAAGTTTATTTTTCATAATCGATTTAAACCGAGTCAAAATAATTACTATTTACTCAACATAATAGCTTAAAAATCTAACTATGTTTAGCAAGTTACAATATAAAATCAATTTTAGAGGCAAATCCTTCAAGAAGCTAACAGGACATTTTCACTAAATCTTGAAAACTTATCAATTGCATTTTACTGACTTCAACACAGTCTGATCCATCAAAGTTAATCCATGGTAACTTGTTTAGTCTCACAGTTGAACATTTGAGAATTCTAATGAGGGGGGGCTTTAACCCGATATTAAAATCTTTTCATATAATTTTGTTTTAAATTGCTCCAAACACTTACTTCAACTCGTCAAAGTAATACTTTGGCATTAGGCACTCTTAACATGATATAAGTAGCTTCATCTGAAATAGTTGTCCAAAAATTATTTCAAGATCTGATAATTACGGTGGAGTAATTTATTCCTGGTTATATATACAACTACCAAAATTAACCACTGAATGTCAGTCATTTTCCAAGAATTTATACATGAGCAAATTTAGACATTTCATTCAGTTGACTGAATGTTTCCTTTATCCTACGACCATATTCGTAAAAGAAAAAAGAAAACAGCATCCAACAGTGGTTTAGAAAAAAAAAAAAGTACATGTTCACAGAAAGCACTTAGTCTTTCCATCAAGCAAGCAAAGGAAATCCTACCAAGAGCAGTTCAGAAGAAATGGAAACCCTAGTTGATACAGTAGCTCATTTGGATAAAAAATGAATAAACAAACATAGGAGGGTGGGTTGGTAGGAATAAGGATAATAATAATAAAATCAATTAATGTAACTTGTGACATACAATACAGTAGAGCAGAGAGACAAAGATAGTGGTTTGCTTATTTTGTTAACTGATCCATCCTTAAGTCTCAAGTAGCATTCATTAAATAGATTTCTCTCACCAAGCACTCCTGAGAAAAAGGGATATCGGTTGCCTGATAAAAATATTAGATGTAAAGTAAAATCTTGCATGACTAATTTGGCCACAAACCAGAAGCAAAAATATTACCAGATGGTGATGCTTTTGACCAATTTTTATCTCAACAAGCAGTAAGTATATTTCCTACATTTTTTTTTTTTTTTAAGAAAATGCACCAAATACACAAATATAGTTTTATTAATATTCAACGATTCTGTAAAGGGTGTGGGATATTGCCATTACAGTTGTTACGGTACCCATCCTTATGTTTCAATTACAATATTTTCTGGCATTTTTCCTTTTTAATTGTCCAATGCAGATTCTTATTGTTGGTTCTGTTCTGTTGATAATTTGGTCTATGGTAACAACCACCTTTTTCATCAAGGAAAAACAGAGTTCGCAGATTCAATACAACTATCATTAGAGAGAGTTCACTGAAACTGAATGCGTCAGCTAACAGTATCATGACAAGACAACCCAGATCATGAGAAGAGCAAGAACAACAAGGTTCTTCAGAATTGAAAATGGAATGGCTAAAATAGAGCATCAAAGGCAATTACTCCCCAAAAGACAAACAAACAAAAATGGTAACAGAACTGATTATAAACCTGGATCTTGAGGTGGGGGGGGGGAGTTCCTTGTTCTATGCAAATAGCATTTACGTATAGGAAGCCTGTCCAAAAAGTATCCAGCCATTTACTATTAACGTAAAAATAGCAAATCTAGAGCAATAACACTTTGGTTCTCTTCAGAGTACTCCCCTTAGAACCTCACATACTTATCCCAGGGTTCCTTTCATTTTTCAAAACAGTTCGTAAAATCCTATCTTGAGATCACCATCAGCTGCTATCACATTCTCCTTAATATCAACCATAGTCCAAAATCTCCTCCTTTCAACGGCAATTTCAACTCTGGGAAAAGCCAGTAGTCACAGGGAGCCAGATTTGGACTTTAAGGAGAGATCTTGAGGGGGGGGAGTTCCTGGGTGTTGCAATGCTATGCAAAAAAAAACAAATCTTTGATACATATTCACTCATGTGGTCATTGTGAATGAGATAGTCACAAAATGCACAAGCTTGCACAGTGGCATCCTACTGCACACTGAGTAACCCTACAGAAGAATCAATGTTCACTCTTCGAAATTGCCAGATACTTTCTGGACAGACTTTGTACAATGGTCAGTATAACAATTCAATGTTCAAAAGGTAGATTGCAATAGAGATAGTCCAGTCATGGTTTCAGAGAAAAACTCAAGAGAGAATGCAAAGTCATATGAAGGTCACAAGGAGCCACATGATTAAGAAGTTGATGAGCTACTTTGATTAAATTATCTTGATTATCAAAACTTATCCATTTTCCTGTAAACAAGTGATGATTGATAAGGTTGAGCAGTTATTACATGGAGATGTCATTTTAGAAAAGCTAATTTTTCACCCTCAATAATGTGTACCATGACATTGGTAAATCATTTTATGGAATTGTATCAGTCACCAACCTATTCAAGCTTTTCACTTGATAACAATCAGCTTGAAAAGACATTTAACCATTAGAATACGCGCTTACTAAAAATTGCGCATAGTATGATAGTAATGGAAAATCAAGGCATAAAACCAGAAATTACAAAAAAACACACACCCATTCATTCTAGCAATAATTCATATGGAAATAATAGCTTCACTGAATGCTGGAGACAGCTTAATTATAATCCTATGCAAGAGCAGGACAAATCAATGATTGAACATTAAAATTGCAGTATTTTTGATTCTTTAAAAGTTTATCTGAAATAAATTATCTAGCACTCAAATGTGTTCATTGGTAGCAAGCACGTTGTTGATATAGATCTTAAAACTTCATATTGAAAGGAGAACTTAATCAGAAGATTTAAAATGCGATTGATTCTTGTGGCACATTATGATATAGCAAGGGGATCAACAAAAAGCAAATCAGGATAGTTGTATCATTTTTGTTTGAGATAACCAAATGATTATAATCCAAACCCGTTTTTCTTCGCGTTTTAGATGCTAAATTCTATAGCTTTCTTAGAAGCAAAATTAGGCCTAGTACCAAGCATATTGGAAATAGAATAACACCACTTAGAAGCCAAAGACTGCAAAATTGGAAGTGGTGGGGCAATGGCACCCTGTTTGAATCAAGTGATCATTTTTTGACAATCACTGGTACTTGTCATCTTAGGTAGAGATATAACACCATGACCTTCTGACCAGGAAGTTCAAATTCAATTCAGATCAGATTTTTTCACAAATAGATGAATTGTGTTTCAAAATTTCAAAACTATCATCCAAAATAACCTTGACTGAGAGATACGATAAATGATTGGATGTTCTTAAAGTTTAATCCTGAAACCATAACACTCCTCTTATCTACATACTTCATATATAATTTTCTAATTTATCTTCCAGAGAGATAGGAAAATAAACTGTTATCAAAAAAGGAGTTTTTTCAGTGCAGTAGTCAGCATGTCGATCATGTAAGCATAAATCATGTTCTATCAGACGTTGCTTCATTTAAATTAAGCAATAAGTGTTTTAACATCTGGTATAAGATTTTTCTTGGTCAGGCAGAGGTATAAAGAGTTCAGAGAAAAGTTCATTTATAATTTTTTGTTTGGTAAGTATTTACTAATTGAATAGTAATCTTTGTTGCAGTGAAGTGGAAAATTGGAGGGTAGGGTAAAAGATTAAAGATGGATACATTCGACATACACCTGAAGGAACACCAACCCAAACTTGTAATTGAAACAAAGGTGAAGATGCTAGTAATTCAAATAATGAAAATACTTCCACCTTAATAAGTCACAAATTTCTTTTTGCTTAAGTCACACTGAAGAAATAAACTTTATTTGAGGTGATTTATCAACAGTTGAAAAAGAGGTATATGTATTCAGCCACATCTGTCCACACAATATCACTAAAAGAACTGAATGAATTTCAATAAAATTTCATAGGAGGGGAGGGTGTAAGAGAAAAAGAGTAAAAATTTGGGTCAGGGCAGGGAATCATATTTTCCAATTGAGAGTTGTTTTGTTTTATTTTTTTTAATTACACACATGTACATATACTCATGACTGTCCATGCAATATCTCAAAAAAAATTCTGAATGCATTTCTATGAAATACAGTGGAGGTGTGGACAATAGTCCATGGGAGAACCAATTCAATTTTTGAGCATATCCATGCACTATTTCCTCCCCTTCATCACAATTATGTCTAAGCCACATAATATCACAAAATTTTCACGTCTGTCCAAACGATATTTGCCAAGTTCACAATGAATTTCAATGATATTTTGTGAAAAGGTGGACAATAGACTATGGAAGAACTGATTGAATTTTAGCACGAATCCATGCACGATTACTCCTACAGACAACGGCGTTGGCAGGTTTGAGCTCTCCGAGTGCTTTCGAGTTTACACTGTTTTATACAACTCTTCATTTTTAGGCAAAGAATAACAGCATCCTCATCTTGGTTGTTTTCCATACAACGTTTTAGGCTGTTGTACTCTACGGCTTTCATCAGGTAGCATCTGGTAGGTGTGGGGGAAGTAACGAACCAAACCCTTTATTTAACCAACAGGGGTATATAGACCTGATGAAGGCCGTATAGTACAATGGCCGAAACGTTGTATGGAAAACAACCAAGATGAGGACAGTCCGAACAATAATAGAGATAATAATAATACCTCATCTCAAAAATTCAGAGAAAGGAATAACAGGTTGATTTTCCACTTATTTTTATTGATAAAGTGTGAAATGTTTCTCTGAAAACATTTTCAAACCAAGAGTTTGGATAGTTCTGTTTTTTTTTTTTTGTTTTTTTTTAAATATGCTTATGTTGTAGCACTTGGTATAATTAGGGAGAGAAAAAGATAAACTAAAACAGTCCAGAGATGCAGAAGAAGCAGAAAAAGGTAGATTTTTATTGTCAACCTATTAATCAATAACACTTTATACAGGAGGAGGAGGAGGACGCAGGGGCTGATCAAACAATTTCTTTTAAATAACCAGCTAATTCTCTACCTCTCTTAGACTGAATGGATAACACCAAGAATTGAATTCTAGCCCTTAGAGCCTTTTATCCCCAAATCGGATAAATTCCTTAAATTGTATCAGGGTTAAGGAAGCAAAACTTTTTTATTTCTTTTGCTTGCCTATTAGAGTGAGCTGTATACAAGCAATGTGAAGCATGTCACTGAAATATTTGAAAAAAAAACCTCTTGAAATGTGATGAATGGTTCCATAAAGACATATCAACAAAATAGCTGCAGAATAATGGTTTAGAAACTTGAGTTCCTACTCAGTATTAGGGCTTTATAAAAGAAGCAAATTCAAATTTTACGAAGTGTAGTTTTAGCATAAATAGTGAGATAGAGGACTAAAGGTCGACTGAGATTACAAAGTCTATTTCAATTGTCAATGAATGACTTCAGAAGAGAAAAAACCTATTTCAGGTTACAACATTATTCTCTCTCTTAATTTGATAGTTGAAAAATATTATATAAAAGGCAAAGTCTAACTCAGGTTCAACTTTCTTGCTTGCCTTTACTCTTAGAATAGAAAGTCAACTATTGATTTTGAAAAATTAAAATCATTATAATGGAATTCACACATACAAAATGATACCTCTTCAATCCTATCAAAAACAATTTTAAGTACATTTTCAAGAAAAGTATTGTGATTCAACATTAATGTACCCGAGCTCATGTTAATAAGTGTCTCATAATAAAACACTTCTATTACAGCTGGATGTTTTGTTCTGAAAGGAGTGTACATATTACTCTAGAAGGAACCGAACAGCATTGGCAATTGTGTATGGGGGTCTTCTCTGATTTGCCTTAATTCTTTCGATACCTGGTTGGTCCTAAGTGCATTTGAATTCATAATATCGCTCCCCAAATATAAAGTGGGATCATTCGATTCAAGTATTTATTCTCTCTTCTTCAAGCCTTGCATTTTTTCTTCTTAGACTGAGCTGAAAAAGCATCAGATAAAGAATGTGTGATTGCCTCATTAGACTAGTATCCTCATATGTATTGTTTTTAAACACTGTTTCAGATCATATGTTCTCTTATCTCTTTTGCATGTCAAGCAAGATTTTGTTGATTTTCTTTTGATTGGCACTCAGGAAGGCAAGAGAACAGTCAGAAATGTCAGGTTAAAAAATAAGATTTAGTTTAAATAGTTCACAAAATGACACACAACAAGGCTTCATCCCAGAACTTAGGACTATATAAATGCACACTGCATTTTAATATACTATGTCAGGTTTTAAAAACCAAGGGAAATCAAACTTATCAATTCAATGAGATTTAATAGCAGCATATAAATGAAAAAAAATTTAAAATTTAAAAAAAAAAAAAAAAAAAAAAAGAGTAGGTAATTAATATAAACTTTCAGAAGTTTTAGAATTTTCTCATCTTTTAACATCTGGCAGATTAATACGGCATTTTAAAGATTAATATAATTCACAATTTGAAGCAGTTTTGATATACACTGATTTAATAGTAGATAAATAAGAAGAGAAAGTTCAATCTATAAAGTTTAACGCCATTATTGCCAAATCATGTAACCTAGAGATGGAAATGATTTTAGGTAAAAAGCATCTTATTAAGGAGCACTTTATTTGGTTTCAAATGAATCTGACTCAAAACACCTGAGGAAATTGATTTTCAAACAAAGTTTGAACACCACTATTTCCAGATCATATGATTAAGTGGAAGAAGCATCTTATCAAGGGACACCTTTCTACCAAGTTTCGAGTAAATCAGAGTCAAAACAACTTAGAAAGACTACGAAGACAGACCTACCGACAGATGGAAAGAGCCTCTCAGCGAGGCAAAGATGACTAAAATGAAATTAAAAAAAAAAAAAAAAAAAAAAGCCTAGTCTAAAATAAAGCAATGAACAGAAAATGTGGCGAACCTTCAAAGATTTGTATACTTGATAGATTAAAAGAAAAAACTTCTTCCATGAAAGTTGTACAAGATAGAAATGACAAATTAAGAATTGGTAAACTTGGATTGAATTTTTTTTTTTCTCAAGTGATTAATCATTCAATATTTACAACTGGATTCTATTCTTCGTTATTTTTTTGATACATTGTATTTTTCTGAATCATTGATTGCTGTGCATTACAAAAACAAGCCTGCATGAAATAGACTTAAATGCAATGAAGTTTCATTCAGGTTCATCTTGACTTGTAATCCACACCAACAGAAATCAATATCAATCATTGATCGCTGGAAATGAAAGTCGCACAAGAACAGATGGAAATGATCAGCAAAATGCAGATATCTGACCTTGAATGTCGACACACACAAGGATTTCAGGAAAGTTATGAGGCCAACAAGGCATCCTTTCAGCAGCCCATTCAAAGGTTTCAGCATGTTAAATGGATGTGATTTATCTCTTTAAATCTCTAGTCAATAAAATGTAGGTAAAGAAAAACTTTTCTTTGATCTTGCAAAATAATACATTAAACAAAAGTTTTACAGAATGAAAATGAAAACTACCATTGTAGATTCTTTTCACTATCTGAATTACTCCATTATTTCCTAGCAATAAAAAGTCACTATTGTAGTGGCTACTTGGACAATGAAAAAAAATACTGGTGTGAGAAGTACTAGTAATTATAACAGTAATTAACATGAGAAAACTGGTTTACATAGAATATTAATCATTTGATGAACAATAAAATGCAGTCAACAGTCTATAAATGTTCACTAGTGCCAACAAGTGTATATTCAAACCGCTGAAACTCAGATAATTTTTTCTTCTGCAATCCTTAGGACCTTTAACCAAAAATGTCCTACCTTCAATTTTTACATAAAGTACAAAATTTTCTTAGTAAAAAATTTAACCTTGTTTTAAGAAAGGATTTTATTCATAATAGAGAAATGAGTTTCTGGCCAATTCGATACGTACATTAGCTACTAAGTGCTAAAGATCACTCATCTTTGTTATCAAATTTAGCAGGAATTAAAAGGTCTTTTTGTTACTGGTTGAAACCTGTGCAAAAAATGGGTTATCAAGTTCTTATCCTTCTCTATATGGATATTAATAAACAAAAATAAAAATTAAAAAGTTTATAAGAAAAAAAAATTTGCCAATCAAACAGATCATGGCCTGAATATTCATGAGGCTTATGAGGGGATAAAGAGAAATTTGAGTTGAAAATTAAGAAAAAAATGCTGGACACACACACAAAAAGTATCTCTAATATGCATTAATACTATCTGAACATTTTTATTCTTTTATGATTTCAGTGCTTGGATTTACCAAGTTGAACATTATTTGTTCAAAATAAGCCATTCAAGAACTAAGATCCTATCGCTTTTAAAGGGTCTATAACCAGTGCATCCTTCCGATAGTCACCTATGGAGCTGAAACATTGAACTAAAACAAGAAATAGGCTCTCAAATCCCATAATGTTGTAACAAAATCAGACAACTACTTGATATCATGACTTATAATGTGAATCCCTCAAGATCATAATTGAAATTGTGTTTGTCAAAAAAAAAAAAAATAAATAAATAAAAATGGTGTGATGATTTGCTTCAGAATATATTGGCATCATGATGCTTGGGAACAAAATAACTGGCTATAAATGGCTGATATGTGATGATGACTTATGCCCAATATTCAACCATTTCATTATCAATAAAACTAATGACAAATTTAGGGCATAGAAGGGGATAAAAGTAATTCATGTGGATAAAGCCAGCCAATACTAATTTATGGCATAAAAGGGACTACAAGTAATTATACTATAAGTTTCATGCAGATGAAGCCACCTTACACTATTGATGAATCAGCAATTCCAGGTCTACTCAACTAAATACAATTTTCAAAATTGCATCATTTTATTCTCTCAAGGTATGCAAGAAAAAAAGGTGTCCTTGTCTCCACTGAATTTAACAGTAAGTATAACAAATTGCAACTGATAGCCAACTTATGCTCCACCCCTATAACTGACACACTGAATTCATTCTGAAACAGATGTGCACTTCAACTAGACACAAAGAAAACACCCAACAAGTGAAATGCAAATATCTGCAATGAATAAATAAAGAAAACGTCAATATTCTTCCCCCTTTTTTTTTTGCCTATCATTGTTGAAAGATTTGAGAAAAATAATCCTGGATTCCATTATGTCAAGTTTTAATTTTGATCTTTGTACTAGATATAATTCTACAACTTCAGCAAACTATATTAGCTATTGTTATACGAGCACAAATACACTTGATGATATAATTTATGCTTTCAAAAGGTTTGTCTAATGCCCAACCCCCACCAAAAAAAAAAAAAAATAATGTAAATATCACTCCATTACAGTTGCTAAGCAACATTAATGAATAATATTTAAATGTCAAAATTGTATCAGCTTTAGTCAGTATCATTGCAATGTGAAAATAATACATTCATACAAATATGCAAAGCACAAAACATTTGTATTAGGAATTCAATCCTGCAGGAAAACCTATGTTAGAAAATATATATAAAAGAGAAAGTTTCGAGTTGAAAGTTTGTTTTAAATAAAAGTAAAACTTCTTCCATTAGGAAGATTGATGCCACAATTTTCTACACACCACATTTGGATCTGTGCTGGACTGAGCTGACCTATATATCTATTTTGCCAAGTAATTTGATAAATTAATAAGTCTAGAAAACTATTCCATATGATTTACAATTTTTTCATTTATAGGATATTAAGATATGAAGTACAAGAATTGAGTTTGCACTGAAGAATGAAGTCATGAGCAAAGATTATTTCATCGGGAGATTTTGAATGTAAACCAATTCAGAGATTTTGTCAGAAAATCCTAATCCCTTTATCAAATCAATTTTCAAATCTTTTAACACATTATGATATACTCGATCTTAATCTTAACCCCATATTCACCAATATTTAGTCCACCTTAAAAAAAATTGCCATTGGAAATATCCAGTTTGTAATTTGATCTGATTTCTTTCATCAATATAACATACTTTCAGTTCATTTTATAAATAAATTTGCCTTACCATGCTAATATACTTTCACTTACTCCATGTTTCCAATCATACCAAAACTTCAGGTATAGATGGATTAACTGCAAGCATAATATCAGCATACAATAATAGATTATGATTTTAAAGTAAGCACTTACACCCCAAAATTACTATATTTTATTTGTAAATTCCACTTTGCTTTCTTCTTTATAACAGTGAGAGGATGCACTGCACCAGTGGTCCAGTGCTTCTGAGTTCAGGGTAAAGAGAGTATTCTCTAAGGAATGAATAGATGAATAAAATTACTATGCTGACCATTACTCTAATTACTAGTATACAAGGGCTCATAGAATGGATTTTTTAAAAAGTCTCTTAAAGAACAGATAATCAATATCTAAATTACGTTCTGCTATTAAGCATTTTAAGTTCTAATATTATTTTAATACAAATACAATTACTTTTCATTGGTCTTATTTCTACAAATCCAAAGGGTCAGATGATGTAATTTAAAATGTGTCTGCTATAAGCAAACTATATTGCTCAACAGTTCAATATAGAAATTTTAGTCAATAATAGAATAATTTCCGTATGCTTAAAGTAATGTGTCTCATATGTTCATATCTATCATTTTTCCCATGAACTTGCTCTTCTCTTAACATCCCATTAAATCTCCCTCCTTCAACAGAAACATACCCCAACAAGTAGTCTTTTTGTTTCCTTCCTACTGGTAATAAACATCAAAACATCTTTAACATCAACTTGCACCATGGGTTCAGGTTACAAAGCAGCTCATGTCAAGTACGTAGACACACTGTAACCATTCTTTCTCCTGAGCATTCTTGAGAACAGCAGTAATGACTGAAGACTATGCCACAAAATTTCAGGTTTGTTTATTTCTGTAGACTCCTTGTGGAGCATAGGACGTAAACACATACTTTTGGGGATGATGCTACTGCAGCGACAAGTAAGTTTTTACCAAGTGGAGTTGCTAGCCCCATGACCAAATTTCCTTCTTTACCAGGGCTTGGGACTGGAAAACAGTTTGAATTCAGAGTTCTGTCCGTCTCTAAGACCAATTGCCAACCAAAGCTGAAAAATCCAGACTGCCCTGACAGTTACTCATAGCAGGATGAAGAAATCGATTCATACATTTCCCAAGGGCAAAAGTGCAAAGTGAACACAAACTGTCTCTGCTGAGTGAACTTGGTTCCGTGCTGCTAACCATAAGGCCTACTGCATCTCCACACAATTCCAAGTAGGATTTCATAATTGTGAATCAATAAGCATTTCAGACCTCAGCTGCTTTTAATTCAAGCCAGTGGTAGCACAAAACAAAACACGGCCAAGTCAGCATAAAAATTTCAAATACTAACAGGGATCAAAGACTGCAATAGCAGCAAGAATACAAAAAGCATATGAGTGGTGAGGGTGAGTGCTTGTATGTTAATCTGAAAGGTCAATAAAACGAACAAAATGTAGAAGGCATTCCATTTTTCTGTGAGTGCGCAGTCTTCAATAATGGATTCTGTTTGGGTAATTAATATTTAGAAGAATACACTTCATAGAGAGGAAGATTTAAGCCGAGAAAGTTGCATAGATTCGATTGAATAGATGCCACAGACATGGACGTAGCTACGTAATATAGCAAGACAAATATAATATAGAGAACAGAAAATGATTTTAAATTTAATAATAGCTTCTCCTTTACAACATTAGAGAACAAAGTGAAGAGTAAAAAAAAGAAAAATATAAAGGAGGAATAATTAATTCTACAGAAGTTTTATTTAATAAGTTTAATTCACAAAAATGAAACTAGAAACAAGAACACACACATGCATACAAGAATGGCGTACAAGGCTAGGTTTAGTATTATTGAAATGAAAGTAAACTTCTTTCCCTTAGAGAGTGAATTTTCAGTAATATTTACAAGGAGCATGCATACATTACAGACACAGGAGAGATAGATACGCAGACTGGAGGTAGAAAACTGATGGTATTGTCTTACAGATGGTTCACTGTAAAAAACACTATCAGAACAATAGGTACTGTTTAAGAAGAACAAATTTTCCTTCTGTATAATCAACACATTTTTTTTTTCTTAAGGGAGTCTACATATCTCCATGAAGCTTTTCGGTCAGTCAGTCTGTCAGTTGGTTCCAGTTATGTTAAACAATAGAAAAGGAAGATGCATGATGTCATTAAAAGGTATGATGTTATTAAAAGGAATGACATCATTAAATGGTGTGACATCTATTCCGATCAATTTTACCAGCTGCCAATGATGTAATAATAGAATATCCAAGGTTTGCATAAAAACCAAAAATGCCCACTCACAATTTTTACAGGAAATTATACTTGCTGAAAATTTCCATATCCAAATATTTTACAAGTTCGAGAACCAATTGACTCAAAAGAAGACTTGCTCTTCTTCCTCCTGCTACTACTACCATGGATGGTGGACACATCATTGAAATTATGGTTCTTGTTTTTGCAAGATTAGATTTGAAGATCAAACAGAAAGCAACTTCAGTCGAATTCAGACAACGTTTCAACCTGCCTTCAGGCCATCTCCGAGTACCTATTGAGAGGGGGGGGCAGCCAATGATAAGGACACCTTATATTAATTGATACTTGTACTATTTCATCCCTTTGATGAAGAAGAGGTTATTCTGGCAGGAAAAAAATCCTACAGCTTAGCAGTCACCGTAACTGGTCTAAAGCTCTGGGTCAGGCGAGAGGCTATCAACTTCACCTTGTAAAAACCTACATACCACTTGAATCATAGTCATGTGCTATCGACCCTATACTCCAAAAAGAGTCTACAGGAATAAACAGCAACATAAAGTTATTATCATGATAAATGCATGAGCAACCGAGTCATAGAAGGTATCCCAGTGATATAAGATACCCAATATCAGGAATTTGAAAGACTATGAATAAAAACTAAGAACTAATAAATGAAAGATAGGGAAAGTAAAGATGAGTGACAATAATGATGAATGAGTGATGATAATTCTGAATGAACGTTGAAGGTAACTATACAGATTAAAGATTCTGTTATTCAATATTACATATATTTAAGGAATTTTTTCTTTTCTAGCGGATTGAAAATTTGTTTCATAAATAGCAATGCTGGGCTTTTAGAATTTCGTATGGCATACAAACAGAAGAGTTTTTGTGGAATCAAATTCTCCCTAATAACCCATCTCAATATCTAAGACAGAATGAATGATAGTCATTTGAAAAATTTGCCATAAGAATGCCTAATGTAGTGTCCAAAATAATATCCTTCAGATCGAATGTTTGTCATGCTTTTTCAGCATAATTACAAATGGGAAAGGAATTACTTTGCTAACAGATCTCTAAGTTTTTAGGGATTAAAGTCAATGACTCAGCTCTTATGGATAACAGACATTTAACCTTTCAAACATCTGGGTATCTATGGCTGATAAATGTAATAAGTAGCATTATAAAAATCTTTCAGGTATTCTCTTCAAATCACTTGAAGAAATAGAAACCATGAGACAATGTGTTTTTGTTTTTTTTATTCTTCTACATTCCAAGGTTACATTTCATAAGGCTATATGTTCTGTAACACAATGTATCCAATGAATATCATTGCCACAAGAATTAATATAGGTGTCCTGTGTTATAATGCAGATGTTACAACACACCCACGATGAAAGTTTTGGAGCTAGATTAATGTTTTGGGGACCACCATCCACCTACATTATATGACTAACTGCATTATAACAAGAGAGTTCTGTAAGTCAGACAGTAAAAAGGTTATGTTAATGCTTTTGAAGCATCATAGATTTCAATTTTTCTTTCTCTCTTTATGTGTCATGTCCTTTCAGGACATGGGTGATCATGGCTCTCTACAGCTTCCTTTCTTTAGTTGTTCGCAGCAATTCCTGCCCCTTTACGACCCCTCTTTGTCTTTCTGGTACTCATTCCACCACCTATTTGTTCCAACTTGTCAAGTAGGTTACCCACTGCCTTCCTCCGCTTCTCTTACATTCATCGCCCTGTGTCCAGTTTTTCAAGGCTTCCTTCCTCATTATATCTCAAAAATTCAGTCTTTTTCTCATTGTTAGCAACAATTTCCTTGCAATACTCTTAAAACTTCCTCATTTGTCACATGCTCCATCCATGATATTTTCCACTAGTAAAACACACTTCAGCTGCTTCTAGCATTTTCTTGATTTGTAACAAAATAGTGCAGCATTCACTAGTATACAGAAGATTAGACATTACACAGTAGTCAAAGTATAAGACTGCCTAAACTTCTAATGTAAGGATGATAAATGTAATAAGTAGCACTATAAAAATCTTTCAGGTATTCTCCTTAAATCAATTAAAGAAAAAGAGCCAATTCATCTGCTTTCTGGGGAAGTTTATGATTACAAGTGCAGTAGAATAATTCTATTTTAAAACATGAAATTTCAATATAGTCCAATTAAACCATGCAGCTTCAAGTTTTCTGGAGGGGTTCTTTCACAGAACTAAATAGAGGCAAGTGTCTAACGGAATTTGTGTAGGGGAGATTTCAGTTTTTATCAGTTTCTGTCCTAGTTTCATCACTGACTTAATTCAGCCATTGTGCTCAT
Source organism: Thysanoteuthis rhombus (assembly GCA_963457665.1). NCBI lineage: Eukaryota > Metazoa > Mollusca > Cephalopoda > Oegopsida > Thysanoteuthidae > Thysanoteuthis > Thysanoteuthis major. The sequence continues at coordinate 31,967,668 of OY735231.1, read as the reverse complement.
CATAGAAGACATAGAGAAGACATTAAAATGCTTCAGGTCAATCAAGAAACATTCAAACAATACACACTAACATATTGAATAAACAAAAAAAGTAGTCTAAATTATATACTACAACATAGGCTCTGTGTGTGAGAGTCTCCAAAGAGCTATCTGCTGGTAACAGAAGATAGGACGGAAAGCATTAGGCTATCAATCATCAGTAGAAGCGAAAATGAAATAGAAAGCACCCAGAGAACGTATACCTCTGCCAACAGCCTACACAAACTAAAAAACATATCTGGTTCCAACCCAAATTTTAGTCACTTCTACAAATTCCATTGAAATTCATAAGAAACTTTTGGAGATATGTCAACAAACAGAACTTAAAAGTTGAGATGTAGTGCATTATGGACATACAGCTAGGGTGCACTATCAGCGCCTGTTTATAATAATACTACAAACAAAGGTTGGATTTTTAAAATAAGAATTATTTCAACAGAAATGAATATTTTTTTGGATTAATGACTACTTTGAAGTTCTTTATTTTTTGAAAAAACCAATGAGTGCACCTCAAATTTTTATCTCAAGATCAGAATGAAGACAGAAAGGAGAAGCATAGAGTATATAACCATTTACCCAGACATGGTCAAGGCAAAAATACCATGACCCAAATTCATCTATCAATCAGAAGCAGCAATATATCTAACTACAATTGAAGAAATCTGCGTGTGTTGAGCACCTAGGTAGTGTACTGTCAAGTTTGAAGTTATTTATATCAACAGTCTTTGAAAAATCTCGAAAAGGTGCAATATTATAGATCTTTCTTCATACTTTCTATAAATTATCTCTTTTGAATTCAGCTCTTCAGAGTTATCTGAATTTAGATACAAAATATCCAAATTGATAACACTGAAGAGAAGTAACTGAAATACTTAGTTTCATGATGGACCGAAAATCATTACACAGGACCATAATGACAGGCTGTTCCACATACCATCCGACTCGTTCCAAACATGCATCTTTGAAAGCTACACTGTCCTAGTTCACAGCAAATTCACCAGAGAGGATTCGTAAATATTCCAAAGAGTTTCTATGATAATAGAGAGCCCAACACTTTTACGAGAAACAATACAATATTCAAATAGGATTTACGAGCCAGAGAAAGAACATTGATACTTGGGTTCAGTAGGTGTGGAGAATTCAGGGACAGTGAATTATATTGTTTTGCACTTCCTCTCCAAGCTCTGACTTCCCCTACAACAATAATCTAAGTAATAATGATCAAAGAGTAATTATTTAGCGTCAATGTAACTATGAACCAATTTTAAAGTCTCAATCTATTTTCAACAAAATCAGGGCAAAGTTATCTCCATCAACATGCCATATCCAAGCTTGTAGCTACAAATAGCTATTATATGACACCGCCAACTAATATCAATTCAATGCTTCGCATGTTTCAGCCATGTGAGAGTTACAATAGTTAAAGTTAACACTAGTGTTGCTAGTATGGCTTCTAAAGCTTAGTTTGCTTTGGGTCATAAGGCAATACCCATCTACGGTTGTCTCCGCAAAACATGATAGCAAAAGAAAAAAGAAAAAAAAAAAACTATATTTTCAATCCAGAAAAATTATTCAAAATAAGATTGAAAATATCAACAATTCTAATAATGATGACTTGTGTACAAAAATAAAAACAAGATATTAAAGAACTATAGACATTTACTAAGCTCAACTTGACCTTCCAAACTTAGTCTTGTGCGGGGAGGGCCAACCAGGGGTAAAGTTGTGGGAGGGAATCAGCATTTGAAATGCCAGCTTCTACCTGGGATGAATTAACAACCACCAAGAAATATGCAACTTAAGCAACAACAGCAAGCCCAGCTACACCGTATATTCACATGAAGTGAATATTGTCAGCAAGTTACAAATAAGAGTATACTTTCTTATCATGATTTTATCAAATTGTGATAAATTCTGATGTACAAAATTTGTGCAATTTCTTTTATATGCCGAATAGTAAATATGGTTAACAATGTATACTGATGCCACTTGGAGTTTTTTTATTTCCTCTTAAAACCATTCAAAATTACAAATTTTTTTTTCCTAATTTAAAACTGATGATAAGTGATGATTAAAATACTAAATTTTACAATCATCAATAAAAAAACAACGAAGTACAATGGCATGAGTGAAACGAGAAAGATAATTTCAATCCTGGTGGCAAAATGCCACTTTATCCCAGTGCCCTTAGAAAAAGTATGAATTAATAAGCTTATGATAATAAATAGCTAGAAAGGAGTAGGGTGCTGTAATACTAACCATAAGCTCCCAGAAACACTAAGATTTATACTCAATAGTTATGCTAGATTGACAGACATCTGATCACCAAAATAAAGATTCCCCAAAAGTTTCAGATCAAAAGAGAGATGTCAAAATACCTACTTTCTACTTGACCTACAGTACTGGATCTTCCTTTTTCAAGGGTGCCAGTAACTTTGAAGGCCTATAATTAAAACAGGTCTTTTTATATATGAATGAAATTGATAAAACACAATCACAAACATGAGTGAAACTCGGTCATTCTGCAATTGGAGTCACTTAGCAGGACAAACCTTTTGCTTTAAAAGTCGCCTGTAGAGTGCTAAAGGTTAACTAAAAGCTAACACCACCCCTAATTTCTGCTTGCCTTCTTCTGGTTGTTTCTTGAAATAGTACTGATAGTAAAATTGTACGTTTCTATTAAGTGGGACTATCAACATTATCTTTTATCAATGAAGCCTGAAAAGAGATAAAAGTACCAGACAGCTAGCGGAGCAATATAAATCAGCTGTTGAGAAAGACAACAAAAATCCCTTTTTCATGCCGAACACTAACAGAAACACTTTTACCTTACTTGCACAGCCCTACGTATTTACCCTTCCCCCCTTTTTAGATACAACCCACACTGGCTGACTGTAGGTAATTAGATAGCAGCAGTGTAACAAGTAGGTACCACAACCCAAAATGGACTTCATTCTTCTATACCAGTGTTGCTACTATCTGATCTCCCGGACCGGCAACGTTTTTTTCCCATGTGTCAGGGACCGGTAGCATATCTGTGCCAAATCATAGTTTCTACGTGATCAGTAAATATTATTTGGACATTAGTAGTATCAGGAAAAAATGATGAATATAATAAAACTCAATTTTTACAATTTATATTTAAACAATAGAACACAGAATAAAATTTTTTTTTTTTAATTTGAAATAAGCAAACCAAACAAAAATATCAAGAACATGTTAATCAGTGATAAAGTGAAAAATTACAATAGAAGCGAACGATGCTTAGTAGATTAATGTGACCAACATCTTTTGACAGCATGCTGTGTAGGGGGTGATCAATCAAAACATTGGCAGAAAGAGAAATAAATGGATAAATTGATTCTCTCGCCTTTTGTAGGGCAGTAATCACTAAAAAGTCCAATTTTTTTTTTTTAAAGTAATCGGGCACAAATGAGGTACCAATTTTGCATAAACTCACATTACAAATAGAACCTTCCATCGAAACTATTTTTTTTTTTCTTTCAATGTTCTTTGTAGACATAAGAATAAATGTTTGAATTTTTATCTCTCTAGCTCCATTGGTGCAGCCTGTGCACATCATATAAACCTAGCCAGCCGAACTCACTTGAAAACTAAAGAAACCTGTTTTGGAAACAGTTTTGGTTGATGGTTTCTAATATAAGCATGTTTCTTATGTGAAAGATGAGCTTGCTTGCTTCTTTGTGATCTTATCTTATATCAGTTCAATTGAAGCCACATGCAATTTAGAATGGATTTACATTGTATTTTTGTATTTTGTCTTAATGATTACCATGACTGAGAAGCCAGATATATTGAAGGAAGTGGTAGAAGGACTTTCAAAAGCAATTTCAGCAAGCTCAGGATATTCTGCTGTTAATTTTATTCAGAAAGAACTGAGAAATGTTGTAATTTTGGAAATCATCCGGCCAAAAACATCATCTAATAATATATACTTTAAATGTCATTAAAGATATGAGAGCGAGCTGCCTACCAGCAGCACTTGGCTCGCATACCACACAGAGTAATCCTGCATCTTTTTTTGTTGTCTTGCCACACCATCTTACCTGCATTTAGAGTTATTTACATGAAAATGCAGATATAAATCTGCTATTTCCACTTGTATTTCTGGACTACATTGATACTACATAACACTTTGAATGACTGAAAAACCTCATTGAATGTGCAGCAGATTACAAAATATGATGTTACTCCATAACCCTCCTATTGGTTTATTGAGTTGAATACTAGAGAAGGGCTGCAATCGCCAAATCTTGACTTTGGCAAATCAACAAGGAACATTCTGAAGATTGGTGTAATGACCATAATAATTGGACTATGGAGCAATGGTAAAATATATACTCAGACGAATCTTCCTTTACATTATTTCCATGTTCCAGCCAAGTTTACATCCAGAGGCAGTTGAGTAGGGAAGTGGATCTGTGATGATCTGGGTGGCAATATTATAGAATTCCTATGGTCCAGTAGTAGCACTGCATGGCAGGGTGACCTCCCAGGAAATCTGTCGATTTTGGCTATATATATATATATATATATATATATATATATATATATATATACACAAGAAATATTTGTAAATGGACAACTTATATCCAATAGAATGTGACAATTATCAAGATTTTAGTAGAAACTTGATTTTACTCAGTACCAATTTGACTGTAGCAAGACGAGTGGCCTATATATGTGTGCACATGTGTGCGTATGCATGTGTGTATGTGCACATGTGTATGTGTGCACATGTGCGTGTGTGTATGTGATAATGGATTTGCAACTCAAACATTTATGTTTCTGCCCTGTTTGGGTTTCTTCGGGCAAATGATTAGAATTATTTAGATCCCTATTAAGGACATTATGGGGGGGGGGATTTTTCATTTTTTTGTCTTATTCTATTTTATTTTACACATTTTAATCTTATTCTATTTATTTTTTCTTTTCCTTGCTGATCTGTTTGCATTTTATCTTCCAAAGGGGAAGCAGAGTTCTTGGCTAGTTGTTATAAATTACTTAAAATGTTTCAGACACTTCCTTTATCAATGTGTTGTTAATACATCAGCTCTTTGTGATGGGTTTCCTCTCAGGAAGTACTTTTATCTACCCCCCAGTGTTAAGGTTCATTTTTACATGACCTTAGACGTATGTCTAAGATAATTATGAGAAGGTGATTAGGTTGTTCTCAAAGTGGCTGGAGGTATGATACTAATAATGATGTTAAGAGTAATGCTGCTACTATTATTATTATTATCATTGTTATTATTATTATTGATAACAAGAAAAATAAAATAGCAATGGTGGTTGATTTTTGTGTACTCGTATATATGTTAGATTATTTTCATAATAAAAATTGTGAGCAGTGCCTACATTTTACAGCTCCTTCATTTTTTCTATTCAGTAAGTCTATCATTTTAGTGAAGGCGAGAATCTTCAATTTTTCATTCAAACATAGGTAGCATGGGGTTTCAATATTTTTCATCTTACTGTGGATGTAAGGTTGCTGTCCCAGTAATATGTATATAGTGATATACTGTCTTGTATTTATTGTTTGTAAAGGATAATGTCTGGTTGGTTGGTCTTAATTTAAAAGGTGTTCTTGATATTCCTATATAATATTTCGCGTTTTATATGCAGTGAAAATCTGTCAACACATCAATTGTTACCTGATATGGAGTGCAAGATAGAGCGCAATGAAATAATCACATCCCCTGTTCAGTGCCAAAAGGAAGGAACCTAGTCTGGAACATTGCCATAGCTATTTGATATTGCATTAAATAAACCCATGGAATGGACTCACATGTGCATCAGAGACAAAACACAACATGCCACAAGACGCCCATGTGCATCATGTAACAGAGTACGCTTCAACACATTCTCATCTGTAAACAAGTCACTCGAGGGAAATAAACAAAACAATCTTGCAAAGAACAGCCAACAATTGAATATCACGTCTGAACAAGTTCAAAACATGTCAGGAGTTGGCTACCATTATGTCTAATGAGGCTATTTGTCAGCATTTGCATTGGATAGGAAAAAGCATACAAATCAGAGAAATCGATTCCTCATTTTCAGCATGTCCTCAAAGTGTTCATTCAAAAACTTCCTGTGTTCATCAATTGCAAAGAGTTTCCCTTCATCCCATTTTAATGGAAAATAATGCCAAGCTTTAGAGAAGAAGAAAAAAAAAAGCCACAAAGCCTTGACTGAAAAACTTCCTCTCAACTACCATATTATCTGAATATCTTCAGGCAAAGGGGGAGGAGGGGGGGAGTGTCCAAAAATAACTTATTGATCAACTGTTTCAAACTAGAAAACACCATATGAAGGGGATTTGTAACCTTGAATCTAATCAGGGTATTTTTCATCAAAACTGGTGCAGATTTTTCATTATTCTCTCCTAGATTCTAATCAGAAACTTTCCTGGTTTTCCGATAGATGCACAATTGGGTGGGAGTAGGGGTATGGTGAAACAAAACAGAAAAAAAATTACTAGTTTCCAGTGATTATTTCGTAGTATTATAACAAACAAACAAAAAAAATTCAACTATCTTTATAAATTCATGACTAGCATTCCAAGAGAAATTATTAATTACCACCACCCATATATGTTACTTTTTACCTTGTAAATTAAACAGTGGTGTTGGTAAAATCAAGTTACCTTGATGAAAGTACTACCTGTATGATTTGAATCATAAATTTGAAATTAAAAAAAGAAAAAAAAAACAACAACAACAGGTCAAGTTAGCCACTCAATAAGGTGATCATTTAAAAATTGGAAAAGAGGGTGATCAATGAATAAGTTACTTTTCTTGCCTTTTGTTGAGCTGTAATCACTAACAATATATAAATTTTCAAAAAGCAAGCATGGGACCAATCCAGCATAAACTTTCATTGTAAATTAACCCACCAACAAGAACTGTTTAGAATAGGAAGAGGAAGGAGTTAAAAAAAAAAAAAATTTCCTAAACTGTTGAGGCAGTATTGAAACAAAATTTCAAGTTCCTATGATAAGCAGTTAGGGCTAGGCCAAGTCCAGATAGATAGATACAAATAAATGTCAGAACACATGAATAACCTAAACCCAGCAACAGTGATTAAACCGGTTTCTTGTGGGTAGCAGTTTAATCAATAAGTCAATTAATTAAGTGTATATGTGAGAATCAGTAGTGCAGAATGGTGTGACCGGAATCAAGCTTTGAATTGATACCATTGTGAAAGGAATGAATAGTCCCAGCTATAGATAAATAGCAGGGCACTTGAAGCCTGTTAGCCCTGTAAGGCAGTCTATCTAAGAGAAAGTTACTATGACAGAGAAAAAAAAAAAAAGTGCCACGATAATGTACAGTTTACCTGACCTCATTAGCAAACCCAGCAAACCACAGTTTCTTGGCCCTAGGTTAAGATCATACTTGATGCATCCCAGATGTGGGTACTTGAATATCAAAACGATTGGCACTAATATACTAGACTGGTCCCTAACCCTTCATGTGTTGTTAGGTTAGAAATCTATTGAAGAATCAACATCAACTCAAGTGCAAGTCAGGGTTTTTGACCTGAAATTACATTGTTTCTCCTTTGACTTGAATGAACAGTTTTTCCCTTATACAACTGTGGATTAGATCTAAAAATATTGAACATGTATCAGATATTGAGCAGTTAAGAACAGATATTACACTTAGATCTTAACCATAAGTCCCAGTTTTGATACTCCCCCCCTCACAACCATCACGAAGGTTACAAGGATATCAGAGCAGGCTGGACTTGTTCACAGGATAAATCTTGTGCATGCTGAACAAGGATCCCTGGATCAGGCGCAATTCCAGGCAGTCTTCATCAACTTCTCAACCCTGAAAGCTTGGAAGTGCAGATACTACACTTTCATCTTTGCCAAAAGCCCAAGAAAGAGGGATTAGTGTGAGACTAGCAATTCTACCCACTAAAACGTACTTGGTATTGTAACAACAGCAGGCTGGCTGCAACACTATGCCCCACAAGGAGTCTTCAGTAATTAACAGTTAACAAAAACACAAGCAAGAATCTTTTTTTCTGTTTTATTTATATAGGATTTCTACAATTACAGACAGCATATAGTCATATGCTGTTATTACATTTGAGGCTATCATTCACAAGTTTCCGCAAGAGTTACCCAAAGTGTTGCAGAAAGTTTCTATTAAATAATAAGAATCGAGTTGATGCAAAGCCAAATTATTTTCTGCAACAAACTTTTTTGAAATATGTTTTTGATTAGAAATAGAATTTTTTTTTTTAAATAAAAATAAAACGTAAAACCTACTTAAATGTCAAATTATAAAACCATTTTAGGCAATCTTAACAATTTCCTTTTACCACATTCATTGAATATGACTCAAGACTTCAAACCAAAAGAAAGAGGGAAAAAAAAAGAAGGAAAGTGAATGCGTTCACTTTAAAGAACCAGAAATGAATCATGCTTATTAAAGAATTTTTAAAACCGTTACCTCTACCAGTCGACTTCATCCTGAGATTTATGATTAAATAAGTCACAATAACAGTGCATCTTACCTGAAAAGATAAAAAGAAAATAATATAGACAAATGGATAACTATTTAGATTAGTAAAACTAAAAAACACACTAAAATTTTGTAGGAATTGATTCAATATATTTGATCTAGTCTAAGGGGGCATATCTAGCTGTTCAAAATTACAGTTTCAATCTAACCCTATCTCCTCAAATAATCATCCATTCTGTAGTGACCAGGGAGGAAGATGCTTAGTTTTAATGATCAGTACTTCAATATATTTAGACTAAAGTACAAATAATTTTTAAGGAAAGGAGGAAAAAAGGGGGGGGGCTTGTTGAATCTCTAGAAAGAAAAAAGTTCTTAGCAAAATTTAAACCCAAAATATTAAATATTGATATTATTCAAGTTTAATTACTATTTTTCTTTCATAGCTTCAAAAACATCCACACATGGTTCCATTCATTAAAAGGGGTGTGACACAAAATACTTTGAAGGGTGGGAATCAGACATGAAAGTTTTTGTTCTTTCAATGTGGTATGAATGGAAGACTATTTTATTTGCTCTCTGACTGTTTTTTCAAATTTTCTGTCATAATTGAGTTCAGAAGATATCTGGATTCCTTGAAACAAGAAAAAAAAAAAAAAAAAAACAGTACTTGAATCATCAGACAAATACAAAATGTAGAGAGTAAATAGAAGGAAAATAAGCATACATGCACACACAAATCCAGGTTCATAAATTCAAGCTAAAATGATATTCTTGACAGTGGAGAGGGATGCTGAAAAGTCTTAAAGAAGAGAAAAAAACTCAACTAAATATCCTTGAAATGCATAGAGAAACCACACTGCTCTTCTTAAACTGGCTCGACTATCAAATCCTAAACCTAATAAAGCTGGCACCACCCTAAATGCCGCCCTCAAGATCCAGTCACCCTAATTTAGGTGCCACACTGTCCAATGACCTCTTTTGTAAGAGATCATCATGGATACTGAATCGCTAAATACTGAACTTCCAGTCAAAACCTCAAAAATATCAAATCCGAAGTTAGATGTGACAACCGTTGTCAACTATCTTCTAATTAACTCATAGATGCTGAGAAATACAAGCCAAGAAGGTTGAATTACCTTTTCAATCTAAACTGGTTATGGTGGAAAAATTGTAGAATACATACCCTCCCACAACTGGCATTAGAAGCAAAATTTGAAATTTGTTCACAAGCTACCATCACTAATCTTGTTCTTGTTAGGTTATTCTACAGAAATTGTATATAAAATTTCAGTTAATGATAAACCAAAAATACTGCCTCCTTTAATTTTCCTATTTTCATCAAAGAAAATCACTCCAGTACAGTGGTTTTGAAACTGGGGTCCCTCTAAACCCGACATTGCAATTCTTTTGGTAGAGAAACCACAACCATAGCACAGTTATTAGAAAAATCAATCATTATATAGACCTGTATCATACATTAGAATTTTAATTGTTGCAATGCATTTTAGATAAATGACATTTTAAAAATGTCAAAAATTGCTTTTCCTTATAGTTCATTAATTGGTCTAAAAACTGAATACTGAAAATAGAAGTCCTCCAGAATATTTCCTTCATAGAAGGGGTTCTTAAGTTTTCAAAGTTTTGAAACCACTGCTCTAGTGTGCTGTGATTTGAAGTGTCTCAAAATTAAAAATACTGTATATGCCAGTATATATACGAAAAAGATCTATCTAAATATTAGTATCCAATGCACTGGTATTATGAATAAAGGACCCTCAAAATAAGACAGCAACAGAGTTTGGATAAAATGCAGTGGTAGTCCCCCAAACATACTTGTAAACCATGCCTCCTGACTAATTCTCATCAACAGATTATGAAGTAAAATATATCTATAGAAAAAAAATTATCACAATTTGTTGATTTTGAAGTTTAAACTTCGAAGTTATATCATTAGCTCAAAGGTTAACTTCAGTGAGAACTCATCCCACAGAAATATAAGTAAATTTTAGATAGTTATCAAAAAAACAAAAAGGGACTGCACAAAACTACTTCTAGATCAATTTTTAAATAGTATGCTTTTTTATGAATATTCCATTGATACATATACATTCTTTTTGAATTTTTGCACTTGGTAATAAATTTGAGAAAAAATGCTTGCAAAGGTGAACAAAGATAGACAATAAATTTAAGCAAGAAATAAGCACTGGTTACTAATGATTTGAAACATCACAGAAGAGATATTAATTCTTGAAGAAACTATTAAAAAAAATTTATTACCTTCACACTTACATTAGCTTAATCTACAAGTCTTAGAATCCTCTGTACTCCTGAAAAGCATAAGAGGCTTTCACCTGAATATGTTGAATACACTATCTACCTGCTACCATCTGCAAACCAATTTTTGTGGGTGGCCAAATTGGAAAAAAATGCTTTTAACCAAGTTTCAAATGAAGACAGATTATTAAATTGATCACATAATTACATTACCATTAATATATAATCATTATTCCAATACTTGTTGCTATACTCAGTCAAGTCTGGCACAAGACCACAATGGTAGGAACCTCACAAGGATCAATCTCACTAGCCAAGCTCTATTAGACTAGCAAAAGTTGGGTAAAGACTGACTAGCTTGCTAACCAATTTTCCAGTGAGGCACCCACAAAGGTCCAGCTTACAACATTACAGCAATCAATTAGAAAATAGATTCTCTTTCAGTATACCATGAAAATACTTCAATCCTTTCTTGACATGAACAAGTATTATTTCAAGTAAATGAAAAACTTTGTTGCAAAAGGCTACATCTCATAGGATGGTCCATACGGAAAACAGGTACATAACTTCTTTTGCCAGGAAAAATGTGCAAAACCTTTTTGCGCATTCTCTCACTAATTGCACATCACTTATTTCAAGGAAGACAATTATTTAGACTGCTTTGTTCCAAAGTGATACCATTGCAAACATTTCAAATTTCCGTCCAGGCAATTTACAACTAAGCATGCTACATTGCCACTGTTGATGGAAGGATTAGAGAGGGAGAGAGACGCTTCAGTTCACTGATGGAAGATGATTTTTCAACACAAAAATAGACAATCTAATCAAATGTATGGATGCTTCTTCATTTTTCCAAGATACTTAAAATCTATCTATTTATAAAAATCAAGCAGGTCTACGAAAAGTTAGGGGAGAAAACAGAAGCTTCAAGAAGAAAAATGTTGTTTCTTGTTTTTTTTCATTATAACTAAATTTACTTAAATTCACTAAGCAAATAAAAAAGTAATTAAGTTAGATATATCTTATACAGAAAGCCATAAAATATTTTCAAGTTCGAATACATGTATTCATAGAACAGATTTTTTTTTTTCTTCAATATTGCTAGTGAGTCTTTAAGGGAATGTCTATTCTCCAGGAGAGATGTCTTAAGACATTGATATTGTCGAAATGTCTTTTTCATGTCTGTACTATTATTGGAGATATCTGTTCTCATGCATTTCAAGACATTGATATTGTCGAAATGTCTTTTTCATGTCTGAGCTATTATTGGAGATATCTGTTCTCATGCATTTTAGGACATTGATATCATCAAAATGTCTTCATGTCTGTGCTATTATTGGAGATATCCGTTTTCATGCATTACCAAAATGCTTGTTGCACAATAGATTTCACTTTAACCACGAGGCTACCACACAGATTTTGCTTAATATGAGAAACTTTTGAGGTATCCAAATTTCTACGAACAAAAAAATGATACAGAAAATACAGTAAAATAATAGAAATTAATTTTGGAGAAAAATGTAATTTTGTTGGACATGTTTTGTCAGAGATAATAATATATAAAGAAACAAAAGACTATTTGTAAATACACATCAAATACTTTTTCAAAGTAATGAAAAGAAAATTAACCTAGGAAAACAGCAAATTCTTGTATCAATGAAGTACAGTTTGGATCTTGCCATGTGCATTCCAAGAGAAAGCAGTTTCGGTTAACTATCCATGGCTTTGGAATGTTGATGCCCTTCTCCAATCGATGATAGCATTCAATTCAGCGGCTCCCAAACTTATTTTGTCCCAGAACCACTACAGGATTTCCCAAAGATTGCGAAACCTATATTTATATTTTACGGACAATGTTACCACCCTCATTTTGATAAGACAATAAATGAAAAACAATTTGTTTTAGAGAGATAGTTTATTGATATAAAAGAGAAAAAATATGAGTTTTCAATTGTCACAAATTCGCAATTGTTGTAGAAAAGAACTATTAAAAGCAGATAAACGTCTATCAAAAAAATACCTAATCCTACAGAACCCAATTCAGGAGATACTGGTTCATGTATTGAAAACAGAGAATTTCATGCTATAATGTATATCATCCCATTTCCTTTATAAGCATTTGTTACAAGAGGAAGCTTTGCTTGTCTTAAATTGTTCTTACAGTAGTGTTAACTTTACAAAGTGTGATTTGCCAGGGTATTGGAAATCCATCACTGAAGTAATATTTCTTCTACTACACTGGAGGGTGCAAAGCATTCCTCAATATCTTTACTAATTATAGCAGGAAATTGTATATAACACAACTTTCAAAAACGCTAGACACCTTTTATCCATTCTTTATAATAAAGGGGTATTGACGAATAGCTAAAGTAGTTGCTTAAGATTTTTGTTTTGGAATGATATATTTCCGATTCTTGTTTGGTATGGGTTTGGTTTTTTTTAATTATTCGAGAGAACTCCTTTATCAGTATCAGATTTTGAAGTTTCATTTCCAGTCCAATACTCTAACCACTGAGCTAAGAAAAGAGAGGAAGTGATATTAAGCTATCAAATGTTAACCTGTAAAGCAATCATGTTCATCAGAAAAATAAACAAGAACGGGAACAGTAAGTTGTTTTCGTATTCTAAGGCAAAATATTCAAAACTATTTGCTTCCACAGGCTAAACTGGACATCTTACAAAAACAAGAAAAAAAATTCTTCCAAGAATAAACATTATGGGGTATTAGAATTTGATTAATTATTCATCCAGATTTGAAACACCACTATTGTCAAGAATGTAGGAAATTTGTTGAAGATGAAAGTGAAATGTAAACCCTATAGCTAATAGTAAGAGCTTATTTGAAAAGCAGACATTGACTTTCTGAAGATGTGTACAAAGCGATAGATACAATCTTCTCAAAAGGCCGAAAAGTAACCCTCTCAATATGATATCACTTTATTGAAAAGTATAAAGTCCTATAGTTTTGAAAATTGAAGCATTTACAGCATTTATCATGCATTGTAAGTGCAAGGTTTGATACCAGATGCCAAAGTTTAGTTATTGATAGTAGCAATTTATTAACATAGGAAGTGCACATACCGTAAGAGTTACCAGCACAGAGAATGGAACTGGAGACACTAGTTCAAACTTCTCAGACAGTTTGTACTCACTTCACACAAATACTTTTGAAAAAGGCATGAATCCACTCCCCCCCCCCATTCATGGGTAAATAGAAGAGCAGCCTGAGCCTTTTAGCCCAGTAAGAGTCCATCTTGAGTGTAGGACTAGCTAAAGCCTCACGATTGCTAGAATAATTCAGTCTCCAAGGATTATTCAAGAAATGGAGATGAAATCATTGCCTCCTGTGTCGTTCAGCACGGGTAGCAACTTTGCTTTGCACTACCTTAGTATAATATTACACCCAGACAGAAAATAAATAATGAAAAAATGAAATGCAAAGCTGATTGGGCAACATTTCTTGTAATAAGAAAAAGCAGTCTAGAGATTTTAATGACAAAGTATCCTTGCTCCTAAGGTAGGTTGTTGTAGATCATTTTAGTAAAGAGTTCATCCTGGAAGTGGGCGAAGGTATTATGGTACAACAAAATGAAACGAAGAATTTAAAGAATAAATTGAAATTTATTATTCACTCAGGATCATGAATAGATAAGGAGTAAATGAAATAACTAGAATACTTCAAGCCCATTGGTCAAAAAGAACTCAGCCAATCAGAATCCAAAATGCAGTTATGTGATATTAGTACCATGTTCAAATCTAGCCTTTTCTTTTTTTACATGGTCGACGACACATACCAAAAAAACAAAAAAAACAGCTTCTCTCATCTGGAGCCTACATGCCTCTGATGAGAAAATTTTTCACTCTGCTCACACTTAAATATTATACACAATTTTCTCAAAGATGTTTATAAGTACAAACACTTTAAACAAAGACATATCTTGATTTTGAAGGATATAATATCATACACACATTCAACCAACACCATAGAAAAGAAATCTTCCTTGTTGGTTGAATGAAAATTTGTTTTTAAGTTTTGCTTTTTCTTCATTCTGTTGTTGCCTTTATTTCTAATTACGAGGCACAAGTTGATTTGTACAACAAATTAATACACGTTCCATATTTTATACAATGGATATGACCAGTAAAAATAGAATCAGATATAAGTAATATCTCTTGAAAGTAGCCATAGCTTTGTAGCCTGCTCACAACATATAGATGTCTACTTATTCCTCACAGAGGTAGGTCAACAGGAAAATATAGCAGCCTCTTACATAATTCTAGGAACGTCTATCACCTTAACCACAAATACAAAGGCAACTGGCTGCCATAGTATCTATACTTTGTAGGTATTCATATCCAGTAATCAATTCAGTTGTGTCAAAAACCAGTGTCAATCAAGTAGTACAAATCAACTGAACATGAGAAAAGGAAATTATGCTATTTAGATCATAGATATTTATTAAGCTCAACTTAGACAAGGATACAATTGTGGAGAATCCAGTGATGATTAAATTCACTAGTCATGGTGTGCTAAACATCATTCTACAACAGGCATCTAGTTGTACAGCCCAAGTGACACATTTTTATCAGATGACACTTCAATGTTTTATATACATCTAATAAGGCATCTAATAATTGAAGGGTTGAAAAAGAAAAAAAAGAGAAAAAATGTCTTAGATCTGTGAATATTTTCCACAAACTAAAAGGCACACCCACTAAAAATGAGTATTCATATTCAAATAAATGAATATTCTTCTTGGGTCAAGAGTCATTCTAAATGAAGAATTTGTGTAGAAGTATTTGAAATATGAAATAGAAAGTTGTTTGAGAGGGTTTCATTTTGGGAGACTATTTTCCTTTTTTTTTCCTTTTGCATTATTGACTGAATGCTAACAGGTATTATAAAATCAACAACCTATCAAAACAAGCAGGAATGAGAGATTGATTTTTTCTATGTTGAATAAATTTTTTATTGTGACATTATTTAGACACTAAGTTTAAGGTGGAAAAGGCATGAAACAGTTAGATATCATTCCAGTAGTTGAAAAAGCCAAAAAACATTTGTACTAGAAAAGGAATAAATGAAAATAAATTTCAATAAATATCAAACTTAAGATGCATATTAGTTAGTGGTGTCCCGCATGGTTATCAACAGGACACAGTACTGCTCCAAACTTTGGTGGCGCCATCTGCCAGTCTCTTTGATATCAATTTTCTCATAGAAATACTATATCAAATTGGTATTTTCTTTAGGTGGTGTATAGTTTGTTTGGTTGGGGGGGGGGTCATATTTTATTGTTGAATGCTCACACATTAAACGTCATAAGTTGGTGTCGGATGTCTCATATTCTGTTGATCAGGTGTTGTCTTCGTCTAAACAGTTTTGGGACTTCCGATAACTCATTATACTGATAATAGATAATTAGCCAATTTAATTTAGCATATCATTTACCTCTGTTAAATATCAGTATACTCAATAGTTGCATACTTGATGCAATGTTGAAATAGTGTTGACCGAGAATAGCAAGTAACAAACATTTGATTGCCACAGAGGAATTGTACAGAGCAACCACTCTTCACCCACTAGGTTGAAATTGAAACCAGACTAACAAAGCAGATAGATTACAAATACAGTTCATTTTAAGCATCAATGCTTTACTAATGCGATCTTCTAAGAGACAAATTACAGGAAATTATACGTAAAGACTAATTAAAAATAGATGCAGACTAATTGGCTAAAATTACCAATCCCTTCAGTGCAGCTTCTCCCTTTCTTTCTATTTTCAATGCAACTGTGATGTAGCATTTTAAGCAAAAAATCCCTAACAATGTTGTAAAGATCAGGTAGACAAACTCAAGGTAAGTCTGTAAGGGGGGAACGTTTTTAAAATAGCAATTCTAAAGTAATCTTCCCACTAGTGAAGTTAATCAATTGATTCCAAGGTGTGAGAATGTGAATGTGATTAGGCAGTCTACCTGGAAAAAAAAAAATAGAGTACATAAACGGGATATGCCAAAAATTCTGCATGAGAATCTGAATCAAAGAATAATGTCCAAGTAAAAAGACCCACTTGAAAAAAGAATTTGGTCTGAAATTCAGAAATCTCACATGCACATCTCAAATGTATTAAGGTTTTTGAATGAAGTTTAGATATTTTAAAAAAAAAAAAAAAAACCCTAGGTTAACAGATGCCAAAATCAGATCTCAGCAATACAAATAATTGTAAATCAGCAGCTGAGTAGATATCTTCTACGTGCCATAGACAAAAATAACAAGTTTCTTAAAAGGATGCAGTGTTATTAATAATGCAGATCAGCCTGCAAGAACAGAGATGATAGAGGGTTGATTGTTAGCCTCTTAGGAAACTAAAAGTCATCTAAAAACATCACAGTTTGCTGCTGTTTCTTCTAAACTAAACTAAGGGATGTGATAGCCAAACTATTTTTATGCATTTTGCATCAATGAAACCATTCTTGCTACCACTTCATTTGAAACCATTCTTGCTACCATTTCATTAATTTATACAATAAAAGTACATTTCTTAAATCTGAGGCGGCTCATCCAGTTAAGTAGATTGAACTATTATTTAGATGGTTGCAGAGTTAAAAAGTGCAGAGTTAAAAACTGGCAAGTTGAAAGAAAGGAAATCGATTGCTCAGACATATGGCAAGTATTGAAAAAGCAATGCTAAACTCTGGTAAACATTTTTTTTAAATTGAAATTTACAAAAAGATGAGATTTTTCAGTTGAGATAATCGATGATAGATTAAGTTCTAAATCTTCAGAGATTTTATGCTTACGGCTGATTTTATCAGATTATATGAACTAGCAGTTACATTTTCTGGACAAAATTGATGGTATGTACCACTATAACAAGAAAAAGAACTGACAGTTGGAAAGCTGCAACATTGTATAAACAAATTTTTTTCAACATTTGTTTCTGTAAAGAATATTATTTTTTTTTTTAAACTTAATCGTTTCCAATTATTTTTTCAAGTTAATACCCATTAAAATGTCCAAAATAAAAATAATCATTGCATAAACAATGAAGGGAAAAATATTGTCCAAAATACAATATAATTCATTGGAAAGAAAGATATATATGTGTGTGTGTGTGAAGTGTGTAAATAAGTTATAAAAAACATTTAACCCGCTTTTTTTTCCCTTTCCTTCTCTTCCTTGGTTTCTATATTTTTCATCTCAACAATTGATTTAGAAAAAGGAACAAGACGTAGTGTGTCAAAAAAATCATTTTTTTCCTGATTATCTCTCCCTCTCATAAAGATAACAGCTTTCTTTCTTTGTTTGTTTCAAATGCTATCTCTCTTTAAACAATCTCTTCAGGTCATTTGATTCCTAACAAATGCCATTAACCAATTCAATTCAGGTCTTAACGAGAAATTTTCCTCAGTTTTAGAACTGACAACTCATGTCACAGTCAAAAATATAAAAAACTGATTTAGAAATTTAAAACTATGAAAAACATTGATCTAGAATTACAATGATAAAACATACTTGAAATGTTAAATGATTTACAATAAAGTATACTTCTTCAAAGCACATTTCAATCATTTTATTTTCCTTGGGTATAGGAATAAATTAAATATCTAGTATCATCTTAGTACGTAATCGATCTTTTTTGGCTTGAGAATAATATATTGCTATAGATAATTGATGGCAATAAACACCCTATATGAATAGGGTATTTTTAAAGCCTTTTGTATCTAAGTATCAAAGTTCTTGAAATGAGAACATATTGACAAGATCAATGCTATAAAAAGAATGTCATCTGAAACATTTCAAAGTAACATAGCCAAAAGGAAAAATTCATTAATATCTTTTTTTATCACACACAATTCTAAGATGGAAGAAAGCCCAATTAAAATATTTAACATCACTAATAGAGCACAACCTCCTACTGCCATCTATTTTAAGTACATTCTTCATAGATGAAGATAAACTGACATTCCACTAAGCTATAGATAAATTAATTTAAGATTGGGCACCTAAATAGGGCAATGATTAGCAAGTTAGCCTTGCAAACCAAATCAATCAAGGTGCTCAACTATTTTGGTCTCATGCCATGTTAAGTTGAGCTTTATTTCATAATGTATGAAAATTTTAGAAAAATAGTCACTTACAATCCAGATTTTTCCTTTCAAATTCATACTTTTTTTTTTAGATTCATACTTTTATCTATCTAGGAATTATAAAAATCTACATAGTGGTTGTTGTGAAAAATTTATCGCCTTTTAGGTGTCTATGCAATATTAAGATTGCCTCCTTTGAACTCTCTGCCATGAAACACGATGACATTTTCTTTCATGTACAATAGATCAATATACATGATATATTCAACGATTGTGTGAAAACAACTAAAAAAAGATATAAAAGCAGGAGAAGGGCTAGTGTAAGGGCTTGGTTGGGTGTTGCAAATGAAAAGATTTGATTTTTTTTTCATATTTGTCACACTAACATGAGAACACATCCGAAATTAATATCAAAAAATAATTAAACGAATTTCCTTGGTCATTTATAGCAGTTTTTCTCCGCATGAACTTGTGTAAATAAGTAAACAGTCTATTTATTTCAAATCGTCTGCATAATTTACCATGAATAGCATCTATACTAGTTACCTCCACTGCTTTTACATATTTAATCCTAACAATTACCAATATTTTAATATAATCTCATATTCACTTTAAATAGTGTTTGGAACCAAGAGATTTTGATAATCTGTGAGTATAATAAAAAGCTCTCTATATAGCCAACAATAAACTTTCGAAACTGTACTCGACATTTTATAATTTGGAAAGAAAAAAAAAATACTTCATAGATTTTACAAGTATAAAACTATTCCTACAAGAAAAGCTTGACCAAACCTGTTAGAGAAATAACTTCTAAAATATCACCCTGGGAAAGAAAGTACTCAGAGAGGGCATTCTTCTGGCAACATCTGGATATATAGCTGCGATGTAGAGGGAGGAAACTGAGCACAGATCTGCACCAAAATTTAATTACTTCTCCGATAGCCCGTCCACAAAATCATTGAAATTCATCAAGAACTTTTGGACGTATAACAACATTATTAGGAAAGTAACAGTGCATGGATCTACCTCAAAATATAATCCTCAAAAACCCTTACCGTTTGAGAATTTAGTTGAGAATTCAGGCCTTGAAATAAGTAATAAAATCTACAAGCTGAATGTTCAAGTTTTTATTTTTAGCTATCATAAGTGAAGTTCTTGGGGCATTTCACACTTCATCTACAGGAGGAAGAAATTTAATGTTAAGAATTTCAAATGTTCCAATACGGTCAACACATAAGCAAGATATTGAAAGCAAGGAAGACAGTTTCTGCATTTTGTTTGGTTGAAAGTTGGTCAGAGTTCTTGGAATAATAGCCTACTTTTCTGCTTGAAGCATTCACTTGAAACATTGTGACCTACTCCTACTGCCCATATTTATTCTATCAGCCACCAAATTACTGTCAGTAAGAAGCGGAAACCTATGTTTTTAGCAATAAAACAGTTTGAAAGGAAAAGGATTGAAAAAAAAAAAAAAAAAAAAAAAAATTCAAGATAGCCCGTCAAGCCATCAGGGAACCTCTACATAAATTATCTACCAAAGAAAAAACCATATGATTATGAAGTTAAGATCAATTAATCATGAGTGTAAGAGAAAGAAACAATACAATAACCAGTTCTTGAGGAGCTATGCCATTTTGTCAATGGACTTGAAAATTGGCATCAGTATATTGCTAGATCCCTTATAAAAATGGTTTTTTTTTTCTTTGTTCTTCAGGGGAGGAAAATTTGACCTTTTAGGGACCTTATATTGACGGATGTAGTATATTCTCTAGAATCTAGATGTTTTTTTCCCAGTATTTCAGATGTTTTCCTAGACAACATTTATTCTTCGATGGAATTTTTTTTTTTTTTACTTCAAATTTAGACGCTACGGTTGTTCAATTGTATTCTCTGTAGCTAATGCAAACCATATTCTGAAATACAATCAACAGAAGGGCTACAAGCTAGCAATCACATTGTTCAAGAGCCTTTCAATAACACAATGAGAAATCCTGACACAAATATGATTATACATAGAAAAAAAAAAAAAAAACGAAACAAATACATTTTAAATGGTGAACTAGTTTTTGTGCAGAGGTCAAAACTATTCAAACCAACCAGGTTTTTTAGACAATGAGAAGGGCTAATTGTTATGATTCTAAATCAATTTAATCTGAAACATTTCAATGCTATTCAGCAAAAGAGGAAGATCCTGAATGAATGCTTTCACTAACACTTGTAAACAGTAGAGATATGCATTAGTAGTCAAGTATCTAAACACATTGTATAGACAAGATTATAAGGATCTTAGCATAACTGCTGTTGCTGAACTGAAATTTCTTCAAATCAATACACTTGTTTGACTAATTAAAATAGTCAATACATAAAGAAAAAACTAGTGAGCATTCATGAAGCACATATGAAAAGCAGTTCATATATATGAAGTAGAGCAAGTAACTGTGTAAGTTTTGTTATTTCATATTCCAGCTATTGTCTTAATATACAGAAAAATATCTCAATCAGGAAAATCTCTGGATCCACCCCAAAATTTAATCTATTCTCCCTTAGCTAGTGGCCCACGCTTCACTGGCAGAGGTAAAAAAAAACAAAAAAAACAAACCCCTGATCGATTAGTACCAAACCCAGTAAAGTATGAGTGAAGTCTATCATGCCCATCTACCATTAAAGTAATTACTTCAGTATGTAAGAGGAAGGACAATGAGCAATAAAATATGCTTCCACAGAATCTACACTTGTGATGTCTCGATAAACATTGGTGAAGAAGTCT
Organism: Thysanoteuthis rhombus; assembly: GCA_963457665.1. Classification (NCBI taxonomy): domain Eukaryota; kingdom Metazoa; phylum Mollusca; class Cephalopoda; order Oegopsida; family Thysanoteuthidae; genus Thysanoteuthis; species Thysanoteuthis major. The sequence continues at coordinate 31,945,996 of OY735231.1, read as the reverse complement.
ATGTGAAATAATAACTCAATACACCAGTAGATATTGATCCAAGTTTGTACCTAATAGCAGCAATGTAGTTCTGAAGTTGTTTACCTTACACTTAATAAAAGATATTCACAAAACAGTTTGCCTGTTGTTGAGTGATGATTGACAGGATTAAGCATCACAAGGTATTGCAAGAGAGTTTGATCCTCACTAAGTGAGCAACATTTGTGGCCTTGTGCCAAACTAAGCTAAATACCCAAGCATCTTTATTTGTAAAACATTTATCGTAAGGAAATATGTTGCATGGATAAATAAGTCAAGTTTATAGAATAATTTAGTTAAATTGCTACCATCTTGTGTGAATCACAACTCGGCAATTGTGATAAGTTCACTCGCAATCTTGCTAAATTGGCAATTTACCATTTTGTATGTATACACATCCCTGCAGGTCTTAAGAAGTTGTTATTATACCGAGAGCTTTAGTCACAGAAATAACAAAATACCATTTAAAAATTAACAGCCTGTTCGCACTGGTTTAGAAGAATGCTAATTTCTCAAGTTAATGAAAGATTAAAAGAATTTGTCACTTCTGGTAGTCCATCGCATGTGCACATGTGGGGATGGGGGTTCACATGTTTGTATAAACAACACATTCCAAAGAATAGGTTAATAGACAAAAGTAATTTGTTTAAAGAGAGACAAAAAGAGAAATAATAGTGACAAATTAACGAAGTGAACATGTCTGAATCTGGTCTCAACATGGGGTCCACCCTGATTTTGTCATTACCCAACACATGGTCCACCCTGCTACTGTTATTAGGAGATAACGAATCACCAGAGCTGAGTCAGCTTTAAACAGAAATAATCAACAACTACAGAGGAACAGAAGTGAATTTTTTTAGAGAAATCATATCCAACACAAGCTATTATGTAACAGTAAACGATCAATAAGATTAGAACTCTTCAGGCTAACGTTTTTAGCTTACAAAAAAAAGGAGATATTTAGAAAGAATGATCACTGCTTTCTTGATAATTTGAAGAGAAGTTTGGTCTTATTTTTAACTCTTATACTAAACACACTAATCAGATATCAATTTACTGTCAAATAACTAGTGTGATTCCAGTAAAAGAGACCAGTTACATTTAGGGACACTGACAAATCATTGGCCCTTGGAAGAAAAAGTGTCAGTCCTTGAACATTAAGAGCAACAGGATACTTAAATACTGGTGTGAGCTCATGATGGCAAAATTACATCAATATATGTCAATTACAAAAATAAAATGCAACCTAAAACAGCTTTCATAGACAGAAGAAAGAAAAAAAAAAGCTAATACTTTATCACATCAAGGGAAAAAAATTGCTGCTACTGTCTACAGTTAATAATTATAATAATCACTTCCTAAAATATCTAAACAACCTCTGATAGAAAAACTCTAGGGAGCCACTCCTCAGACCCAAATCAATTCATATTTAATCCATGTATACACAGATCTAAACTTCACTGGTAAAAGCAGGTAATTAATCAAATGATAATTTGCTGTTAGATCGATAAAGCTACCTAAATCTTACATTAAAATCATGAAAGATGTAGAGATACTAGAAAAATGTGAACATCTGGTGATTACCAAATGAAAATATCTGTAAGCCCTTGGCAGAGCTCATTATCTTTCTATCTACAGTTGAATTTAAAATTAGCCTCCAACTATAAATTTGGTTAGACTACAGCCAATTATTTCATAAGAGGATAAAATTTTGATTTTTTTTCCTAAAGTCAATACTCTAATGTCTATCCTGAACAATTTCAAATTATTAAGGCAAAAATAATCAGCAACTAAATTCTAAAAATAGAAAATAGACAATTCGATAGTCAACAACATTACACACGAGATGATTACTATTCTCCCAGGGAACTGGCAAATAAACATCTTTACATAATAGATTTAAGAAATGATATATTCACAAAAGTATAGACAAAAAATGATTAAGGACAACTCGGTGAACAAATGTTACATTTTAGGAAGTAAGACCTCTTTATATATATTACTATAAGGATAACGAATGTTTCTTTGTTCTGAACTTCATGATTTATAGACTCCCAAATGGCTGCACAATATACATGGTGCAATTTTTAGAACAAGGGTAATTTGATTCTAGGATGGGCATAGGATAGGTTGCGGTGACCAGGTCAACGTAAGGTCAGGTGAATTTTGATCTTTTCAAATTTAAAGGAACCTATTTTGTTATAATTGAAGTATTTTTTGCAGGTCCAACAGGGGAATGAGTGTGAACACATGTCACCTTAATATTTTGAAATACCTATAAAATATAATTTGCTTTCCTGTGTTGTTAAAGTTGAACTTTTCCCCCCAGGCAATGCCAGGTACAACAGTAAGCGTATGCATGTGCACACACACACATTTTTTATATATATATATATATATATATATATATATATTCGCCTGATGAGGCCCGAAGAGGGCAGAAACATGAGCTAGTTTGAGTAGCGAATCCACATTCTACTATTTTTATATATATATATATATGAGACTAGGGATAGTTGGACCCCAGGATTTTATTTGAAGCTTAGGCGGTTTTTAGCCATTTTGTCACATGATCGCCTGCTTTCTTGCATTTGAAATCAGGTGCATACATGCAGCAAACTGGTGAGATGAGGGCTTAAAACTGATTTTGATCATTAAAAGTTGAGTAGTTCAAGATTTGTCCAGATCAGGTTTCAGAGCTAGTAAATGGTATCAGCCAGACATGCATAGCTGTGACAAAGCTTGAACATCTAAAGTATAGATATGTCTGTGTTAGAGCAAGTTGGTTCTTGTTTCTTCATGTCCTTCAATGCCAAATATGTGCCTATATTCTATTTGCTGATAATTAATAGGGATATTCTAATGAACTGTATTAAGGACATCTGTTTCTTTCCATTATTTTTCTAGTTATACGTTGGCTAAATTAATGCCAAAGCATCGTCTTTCAGGTTGCGTTTTTAGATTGTATATTCTGGTCATAAGCAAATGGTGCAAATCTGTTATTCTCAAGTCTTAGTCAGAGGAAATATAGTGAATCCTTATAATTCTTTTAATATTTTACTCTGCCTACTGATGGAGTGAGAAATTATACCCTGTAAAAATTCGACACTGTTAACATCATACCTGAATGTTAACTTTATTTCGTATATAAAAAGATACAAAAACTAGTCTCAATATTCTTGTGAATTGTTTTCTACTTCTCTCAAATAGGATGCTGGCTTACCCTGATACGAGGCAAGTTCGTCCCTGTGTCACTAGGTCAGCTAGGAGCCAAACTGTTATATTACATTAGTTTTGCTATTTCATATAAATTTAGAAATGATATTGATTGATGCTCAGATTGAACCATGAATGGTTCCCCTAACTCCATTAAACCATTCTCCACATTGCTTTGAAACAAACACTCACAAATGACAATGTAGTAGTTCCTCCCCTTCTTCCAAATGGTACAGGCTGAACACATTAAGCTCAATGTAGACTAATAAAATTCTCAAGATTATCAAAAGACATTTAAGATAATCTAAATAAAAACACTGACTGCTGGCTGGATAAATTTTAGCAAAAAGTTTTCAAAAATTTTAATTTATCTTCTAATTTGACCTAAAATGTGTATTGCAGGTAGAGAAAGAGATGTGCTGAATCTGATTATAGATTCATTTTTTGTCTACGAAGCGTAGTTAAAGTTATACATACATAACTCTATACGTGTAGAAGATTATCATCATCATTATCAATAATAACCAGTTGCAACTTCTGTTTCAGATTTTATAATGGTAGGTTGAAGTATTAAGGTTTTTGTAACTTTGAGGCATTATTCACCTGGGCCTCAAAGCTGCCAAAATCTCTCAACATATTTCAAACCGGGCCTCAAAAGCTGCTTGCAGAACATAGGAAGTGGGAGGAAATGAATCAGTATCTAACCATCTTGCCTCATACTGATTCAACCATTTTATAGAAGTGATGATTTGTCCCTTGAAATAAATCCAGAAGTGAACAACCATTAGTTACATAGTACAATGGTTTAAAACACAAGCTAGAGAGCCTGACTGCCAGCACTCAAAAAGTCAGAAGAGCTAGGATCATCAAGAGATACTATATGTAGAGCATCACATACGCTTGGAAAGAAGAAAAAAAAAAAAAAAATATTTGATCAATAAAACAAAAATACTTTTGATATACTCCAATAGCAAAAAAATATATTTACTTTATTTTCTTCATAACAGTATATCTGACTAGAGGTCAATTAATACTTTTTTTACTGATTGGTATCACAAGACTAATTATCAACAAGGATAGATTGGTCTCGTAAAGCTGATGAGAAACAACTTCCTTAGAATTAGCAATTAGCTGGAAGGCGGCAATAAAAGATTCTTGTCCAAGTTGATAAACATCTCGATCGCCAGAAAGGATCATCATCTTGTGAATGTATAAATTTCACGAACATCCAGAAATCTCATCATTTAACCTTATTTAATTCCTTTGTAATAAAAATAAACCTTATTAGCTTTGTTTCTTAATTAAGACAATAGACTTGTATTTTTTCTTTATGTCAAGTAATTTTTAGCTCAACTTGATTAAGGTATGACATTAGTTTCTTATCTTTCAGAGTCAACTAAAAATTTCCAGAGAAATAAAGAGCTAAAAATAATTTTATCAGATGGCCTCTTGAGATAAAAAAAATCTGTTTATCAACTTCTTTAAAGGTCATCAGTCTAAAGAAAATTTATAAATACAAGCAGCAACGTGAAGCTATTTGGCAGATCTTGGGTTTTTTTGCTGAAATAGTTTCATTCAACAAAGTAATGCCACTAATATTTATTCATTTGTTCATACCCATTTCACTTTAAAACTGCAAGGCCCATTGACGTAATATCTGGCATGTAAACCCACAGAATGTTGTGCGATGTAGACCTCAAAGATTACTTCTACAAAATCTTCTGTTCTACACATTGGAAAAAATTAATTTCATAGAAGATTCCAATTCATCTTTCTTACAAATAAAGGTTTAATACAAATAATTGATTTTTATACAAGATTTAAAGTTTTTTACATCTCGTATTGAAGAAAACCCATCCATAACAATAATAGGAAAAATAGAAGCAACATATAGCTGTCTAAATCTAATCTTTACACCCCTTCCCAAAAACTGAAATAAGAACATTTTTTAAAGTTGAAACTAATTGTTTTATTATTCATTTTTATCAGATTAAGTATTGTAAACCAGGGCTTCTCAAACTAAGGTTTGGGACTCCTCCATACATAGCATAAAGATTATTGGGATTTGTAGAAAATATTTTTTTTTCCAATAATGATGTAACAAAACCTTTTTTATATCTCTTTAGAAATATTCACTCTTACTGGTGCTTATTGTAAAAGGACTCAATGCTATTCAATAATTTTATGAATATGCATTTTGTTTTGGTCACACAATTTGTTTCTATGCTTAGTTACCATTAGATTACAACTAAGACTAAAAATATTAGTGCCTATTGCTTTTATAAAAGTGATTGCGTGTCACAAAAACATGTCCCAGGAGTATTAAATGAAAAAGCTTCAAGAATCCTTATTGTAAACCATTCTTACTAATTTTTGACCATTATCAACCTACATGTTAATTTTTTAGTTGACCTTTAGGTTAGGATTTCTTCTACTAGTAAAAAGCAAAAAGGATTACAAAATTTGTTTTCAGAATGAAATTTCATGCTTTCAATCATCAACACTCCCATTACCTTTGGATAAGTGTCAGTTGTTGAAAAAGATAAGAGTAGGATTATTTATGATGTAACTATCATGCTGAACTGCAAACAAACTTTCTGTCAATCGTAAGACTATATGAAATCATTTTTCTAGTCAGGAAAAAAAAAAAAAGTCACCTAAATACTCCACTGCCGTTCTTTCATGACTGATGTAAAGTAAGGGTCAAGTTCAGCATTATAGTTACAACATAAATAGAACCCCCTACCCCCACACAAAAATGTTCTCTTCCAAAACACACACTATTCCAAACGGAGGTCTTATTAATCAAACGCACCAAAATGTTTTCTGGGGAAAATAAATAACATATCAACTTGACTATCAATGATATGGAATAAAAAGCACACATCAAAAGTAAAGAATAAGCTCTGGGTGTAAATAAACGTTGTGTTATGTACAAAGAAATATATATTTCCACTGTTGACAAATTTGATGTTTTTTCTCCCCACCAGGCAAACACGCAAGCATAGAATAGATTATCCAGTATATGTACATTGTTAGTTCATACAACCCAAAAGTTTGTTCTAGTTAAGTCACTGATGAATGAGCATAATTTGATAACAGTTTTCACAACTTCTTATGCTGATCAAAAAAGTTTCATTTACTTCAAATTAATATGCTTATTTACTGTTGCGTTATCTTATTTCTAATATTTTTGAAAACCTTCAGGTGTCATATTTTACACACAAGTAAGAATTGAACTCACTGTCATACAATGCAAGGGTATGATCACATAGGGTAATTGAATAGGACATAAGAATGTTTTGTAAATTGTTAAGCATAAACTTGCAGATTTTGTTTTACTGCAATTCACTACTTGAAAGGGGGGAAAAAAAAAAAAAAGAGATTGGAGAACTACGATTAAATGCTTCAACTGATAACGATTTTCTTGGCACAAAAATCTTGAACAAACAAACAAACAAAAAGTAGAAGGTAAACGGTACGTTTCAAAATGAAAAAAAATATATATATATAATTCCATTTTCCTATGTCTTCATTTGAATGTAAAACAATTTATTCAGTCAGGAAGAGAGCAGACAAAAATAGGACAGGATCAAAAGCTCTAAATAGTAATGATTACAAAGGTAGAAGGAAACAATGATGAAAGAAAAAAAATTTTTTTTTCATGGTCATTTTATGATATCACAAGTTCACAACATCACTGGGCTACTTCCATGTATTGTACGTAGAAGAATAGGTCTTTCAATCACTGTACTTCAAAGCCATCAAAGAAAACATTCCTGGACCTCTTCTTAACATTGAGAACCACTGATCATGAGAATGATATAACACACTGTATACAAAACAGGGAACAAATTAATATATTAAAAGAAGGAAAAAAATCATTTTTGAATAGGAGATAGACTGAAGCTATTTACATCAGATTGTAAAATTAAATTTTAGTAGGCTTGGCTAACTTAAGGAGACAAAATCTTGATTAAAATTTAACCAAGACTTTCATCATCAGCAGTCTTTTATCGTCCAACATTGGGCACAGACTTCCCCCAGGATCCCCTACACGTCCATCGTGGGCATCGCAGAGACAATACTTTCTGAAATTGTTTAGTTCTTGTATTCTGCCTGCCTCAGTTGGACATACAATCTCTGGGGATCTAGGTTGTCAGTTGTGATTTTCTTCAGTTGTCGGTTCTTACAACATGACCAGCCCATCACCATTTGAGTTTTTTAGTGAATTTTGAACGAAGACTCCCGTTTTCTCCCTGATATACTATGCTGTCTTGTGATCTCTCCATGTGAGGTTGAGCAGGATTCTTTCATGTACACGTTGCACACACACTGCACGCTTCTCAGTCTGCGGGTCAGTCTCTTGGTTAGGTTCCATGCTTCAGCTCCATAGGCGACTATTGGGACGATGCATTGGTTGTATACTCTTCTCTTCAAGATTAATGGGATCTTCTTGTTTATGAAGATTGAGCTCGCTCTGCTGAAGGCTTGCAATCCTAGACTGATGCTTCGCTCAATTTCTTTTGTGGGTTTCATGAAGATTCGTTGTCCAAGGTAGAGGTAGAGGTCTTCTTTCTCCAGTTTTGCATCTTCAATTTTGATTGTTGTGTTCAGATTTCCAATGTGGTTGTTGCACCCTTGACAGGATACAAAGCAGAACTCATAACAATGGCTGGGAAGAGGAAGACAACTCTTATCGTAAATATCTCAGTTTATGAGAGATGGTGTAATAGTTGAGTAGAATCAGACCCCATACCAAGGAAAAATGTTGGCGGTGGAGCAAGGTACAATTAGGGGTAGAGAGGAAAATCCTATCAGCAAATTCAATTTCCAAGCAAAACTTCAGAACTTCAGCAATTTTGGTGTAAATCAGATGTAAGAATGGCTAATAATTTTACATGATTCTTCTCAAAATGATTAATTCTTACATTCTTATTTATATTTTTTTTATCTGCAAAAAGTCTGGTACCCCCTACTTGTTACAGGCTTGACAGTATGTGTGTGATGCATAAAATGATGTACCTCAAATTAACAAAAGACAAATTGATGATTAAGAGACTTTGTTTTCAATATATACACAAATATGATAAAAATACAGATCCATTTCATGATTTCCCAGATATAAAATACACGTACTGTTTGGAAATATGTATACAGGTATCCCTATTTTTTCAAATGTTGGCCAAATGTCAATATTCTACTTTCAGGTCTGGGAGTGATCAAACATTTTTCGTATAATTTGATAGTAATTTTAGCATACAATAGATTTATAATCGGATCATTACTTTCGGATAGCGAGGGAAACCTGTATATCATAAAAACTGACGACTTGGCAATGAAGGAGATTTTTTTTTCTATATAAAAGTTGATCCTGAATGCAAAAATAAATTTTAGAAGCTTCCCAGCAGAAAATATGGATATTTCTACATATTCAAAATATAAGACCAACAATATTTTCCTCCAAACAAAGAGTAAAATTTCAAGATCATTTCCAGATTAGAATCGATGTCTATGAGATGCTATAATGACAACAATCAAGTTGATGCCGAAAATTCACTGTGATAGGATATGATAGCTAATAAAAAAATATTTTCATTGGAAATTATTAATTTATTTATAACCAAGATAGAAAACAAACATGGCTTAGAAAGGAATCAAGTGTTTTCCCGAGAAAAATATTTTGGCAGTACACATTTCCTTTCAAAGTGACAGCTAGCATTGGTTGATATAGCATCAGTAGCTGAAAAGAATCCTTGGCTTGACCACACTTTTGTCAACCATCGTGACATTCCAGAGGCAAAACCTCTGTAAAGACCTCTGGCAACAGGACAGTGCACAGGAAGAGGCTGAGTTATGCCTTTCCTAAAGACATTACTGCAAGGTTTTCAACTTCCCACATGTTCCATTTTCTAAAAAATTAGTTTTAGATCAAGTTAACCCAAGAACTACATAGCAATAGTTCAGAGAAGAAAAATTCAAAGGCTATTCATTGAGCTTTCCTTGTGGGACATTATCTCCTAATTACTTTTTCCTCTTTCATTACCAATTATATAGGAATTGATTGCTTAATCTATTCAATCCCCATGAAGCATTTTTTTTTTCTCAAATAGGATTTTTTTTTCAATTTCTTGGCAAACAAGAATCAACAGATGGTGATACTAGTCTGCTAACTAATGAAAATATAAAGCCAAGCATATGATGCACATTAGTCCTCTTCTGCCATGGAACTTTACAGAACAAACTTAAAAGAAAGCGTACACTATATTCTAACATTATTTTATTAACATCTACTTGAATGCCATTGCTTCCTCAAATCTATTTCAGAAGTTTGGGAGAGGAAATGGGTAAAGAAATAGTTCTTATAGAAACCAAGAATGGTTCCAGTCTTTGGTATGCAATACATAGAAGAGACCACACCAAAAAATTCTTCAGGAATAGGAAGAGTTAAATACAAGCATTGAGAAAATAAAGATTTTCAGTACATGAAGAAAAAAATATCCCCCAAGGAGAAAGCATATGAAATGCGAAGTCAATGAAAAAGCCAACACTAGATCACATAAAACAGAAAACCCTGGTAGAATAAGAAGAGTTCGAAGTAGATGAAATATCTAGATTTATAACATGTGAGGCATCGATTGACAAATGGATATTGAAATAGGAACATCTGGATACCATATATCCTCAAGTATATCTTTGTGTCTGCATGCCATGTGAATTATTCTGAAGTAACAAGGTGTAGCAGCAAGTGTCTAAAATTATCTCCACTAGGCAACTGATGTGATTTAATGCAAAACACCTTTTAATAGTAAAACGAGATAAATAAAAATGAAAAGATGAGTAGATTTGCATCTAGCAAGAATACAATGTAAATGAAATATACAGTTGAGAGAGAAAGATTTATAAGTTAAAGAGAATCAAGCTTTGCTTCGCCCTATCAGCTAATTTCAAACCAGTGATTTGATCAGGGTTGAGGGGAAAAGAATTACCTTATAAGTCTATAAGAAGTCTGGGAGGAGGCATGGAGGGGCAATCTCCCCCTTCACACACACACAAACTCATTCATTCTCATAGACACAGAGTAAGTAAGTAAATGTGCTGTTTGCTAGGAAAAAGAAGAATATTATCCTTCCTTTCCAGCATTCAAGCATGAGGGGGGGCACGCACAGGAGTGAGTGATAAAAAATAAAAATAGAGATGGAAAGCAGTAAGAGAGAGAATGAATGTTAGCACTTTTTCAACTATCTAGTGTTAATCACCAGGCACATTCCAGCAGTAACCATCATCAGCAGCAGCACCAGCTCCTCCTGCTGCTATAATACCAACTGTGTGGAGGGTAAGGGAGTTGAATACAGAGGAAGGAAGTATTTTATAGAGGAGAATTCTCTCAGGATAACTTTAGTCATTGGCACCCTTCTATTGGTCAACAATTCAGACTCGAGTGTGAAATGCTGCCACCACTCCTTTTCAGCAAAATAGCCAAATTGGGAATAAGTCATTGACCGCTCATTGCTCTTAACATTTCCGATTCCTCCCTGAAATTAGCTGAAGACAGAAACCAATATTCTAAGGATGAGAACGGTACTTCAAGAAAAACAAGGATCAGTTGAAAGAATTAAGTTTTGTTTTTTGGGGTTTTTTTTAGCCATAACACCTTTTTGTCAACTTATCCATTTTCCTTATCTGAACTACAATTGAAGAAATCAGTCAACTTTGTGAGTGTGTGCACCAAGATTACTCAACAACTGGTCATTGAATGAAGTTAACATTCACCAGATATATTAGTCAGCGTACAATGCAGTGCAGTGCACTGCCGAAGTTTGAAGTTTTTGGATGAGCAGTTTTAAAGATTATAGATCTTCCTTGGAGTTTCTATAAAATATCTCCCTGGGCTACCACTCAGTAGAATTATCTAAATTTGAACATAAGACATCTAAATTGGTAACACTGGGAAAAAAAGTAACCAGAATACTTTGGAGTCATAGTTTTGTTCATGACAATTATGGCAGACTGTTCCACACACAATATAGTCCAGCCCCTTCCAGACATGCAACTTCAGGATATGCACTGCCCTAGTTTCAACAATTGCAGAAACTTGTGCAAATTTATACTCATACTTCCCAGTAGGAATTGATACCCAAAGGTTAAATTCTACATAACTGTTAAAATGTCTGTTATAAATGAAAAATGTCTTCATATTCAAGGTTGTATCTCAATGACAATAATAAAATTCAAAAGCAGAAGTTTCACAACAGTAACTCCAAATAATAGAATTTTTTTCAGCACCGAAGATTTCAATTTCTTTTTTTTTTAATGCGAAACACAGTAAACTTTGCTACAGACAAAAAAGCAGCAACACTATTAGAAACCTTCAATCAAAACTGTAAACATAGGTTTCTTCAGTTTTTAAGCTAGTCCAGCTGTCTGATTATAAGGTAACCTGACAAAGCAATAGATTTTTTCTCAAATTTTTCCAGTCTCTATTGTCAAATCACCACCACCATGTATGTATAGGTCACACCGATTCAAATTTACTCTTGATTATGTCAAAGAAAAAAAAATTGAACTTTTAAGAGGGGTGTCAGTTTACAATGCAAGTTTATGCTAAATTGGTCCCTCAGTTTACATCAGGCAGAGTTTTTTTTTAGTGATCCAACAAAATATGAGAGAAGTAACTTATTGACTGATCACTCCTTTTTTCAATTGCTCACTCCCAATACACAGCAAGCTGCCAAAAGATGTTGGTCATGAGTTGGCATGTAATGGTTTCAATTGAGTGACAAACCTGGCCTGTCTTTATTCGTTATCAGATGAAGCCTTGTCGACCATTATTAATTTTACTTTTTAATTACCTACCCAACACCAAAGCAAGAAGCTAAAACTGTAACAGTAATCAAATATTTTGTCACCAAGTTACACCCATAAGTGACCAGGCAAAAAAAATGTAGATTAAACTACAATGAGAACTTATTGATTAAAAGCTGTAATGCAATCATATCAGCAACAACACCTGACATAACTGAACTCAATTTCACATGACTATCTTGGTCACTGACTGCAACAGAAATCATTCTGTCCACAAAGTTCATCAAAAATTGATAGTCTTATATAAGCAAGAGAAAACTTGATACAAAATGGTTGCCAATCAGACAATTATACTGTAATTCAGTCCACTTGAATATTTTTCCCTAGTAAATTCCTTATGGAGTTGCATTATACTTTCAGTAACAAAATAACTGAAAAGGCTCCAACTCCTATGCTATTTACCTGTAGCTGGAGAGAGATGTGGATTTATGACTTTCCCAAGAGCACTATTGCAAAGTAAATGTAAGCAGCCTTGACAGAAACTTCAACTGTTCAACGATTCATTATATATGTCTGTAACAGCTACACCACTCTACACCTCCCAACTTGAAATATACAGACTGCAAATATCTGTGCAGATTTACAATGGAATATTCCAACAGAAATATTTTGCTTTATGATTCAGAAAGGACTATGAGTATACATCATGCTAGACATTCCTAAAGAGAAACTAGACAATTTTATATTCAAAAAAAATCTGGATAGAATCTAAAGAGGCAGAGAAATAATTGACATGATATAGAGAAGATGAATTCTCCTTGAGTGATTATTTTCATAAGAGATTATCTGAAATGAAGCTCAGCACAATCCCAAGTTATTTTATATACATTTTCAAATTTTCAAAATCAAATCTGATCAACTGCTTGGAGTAGGTTTCTCACAAAATTAATAAGAATTGAGAATTAGTAACATCTTCCTCCTTAAAATATCACATAAAGAGGATTCTAAGGTTATTTCAAGATACACGCCCTATTTGGCAACATAGATATAACTCATGTTCAGGACTAAGAATTTTTTAGACTAGCATATTCATTTTGGTTGTTTCAATTTTGTTTCAACAGTGTAGAAAAGTAACAATCTTTCATCATAAAAGTTCAATGGTCCAGAACATTCGAAGTGATCTCATTTTAAAAATTACCATGAAAAAGTCTATTATATACTAAATCTCATTTTCTAAGTTTGATGGACTGAAATTAGATAGGTACTGAGTTATGTACATGACTTTAGGTTTTCCAAACAGTATTTGAAAAACAAACTAATTTCACTGGAAACTATATCAATTCTTAGTCATAGACCAGAATGATAATAATTATATATTATATTGTTCAAAGAGCAGAGCAGATTTAAAAGTGATTTGCTCAATCTTCTAAAATGAACACTTTTGAAACAATACATTATAGTTGTGGTGGTCAATACATATAAAATATGTTCAAAGTCAATATACCACAAAAGGTGTCCATTATTTGGCAAGAGGGTGAATAACAGGTCATGCAAATGCTTAGCTAGAATTACAGAATTGTTCATTCTTCTCCATCTGGACCAAAGAGAGTAGAGGTATTCTTACTGTGCTTAGGTTCCTTTAATCTGACTATTATTAGTATCAGATTTGTACTATGTCTCAACTAATTGATCATCTACTTCAGTAGTACTTGTAATCTTGAAAGCCTTGCACATAACAGTCAATTTATTCAAGTTTGAAAGGTTTGTGAAAAAGGAAAATAAAAGAAAGAAAAAACACGAACATTCCCCACTTACAACTATATAAAAACTTTAGAGAGGAAATTGAAACGAAGTTTTCCTCTGGAACTGCCAGTCACTAGTGCTGGTCTCAAGAAAACAGTAACAAGTTAATTTTTAAAAAACTCATAACTGTTACTCCTTGCCATTTGGAGTTTGGATTATTCACAGTTCAGTCAAGAGTAATTCAATGGGAATATTTTTGGAAGTTTCGCATCATACAAAAAAAAAAAAAAAACACATAGAAAATATGCTATACAGTAAGAAACAAAATGTCAAAAGTTTAGGAAATCATAAATGCATATAACAACTACCAAAGTCTTTTGACAAAAGTTATGAGTCTATGGAAATGTCTAGAACTCGTAATCTATTTATTTTATCCAAATAATCTTTGTTATTAAGGAAGACAGTAGAAAATTATCAACTCAAAAGATACAATTGTGGTTGAAAACTCATTTACATTTGCAAATCGGTCAACCATTAAATTTTTTATCCCGATTCACTGTACTGTAGTTTTATGGAATATATGGTTTCCATTAATTAACTGTATATTTTTTTTTACTGTGTGCTTTACTTCATTTATTTATTTGTACATTTATACTATAGGAGTGGTGAAGTGTTCGTTTATCAAAAGGTTCCTAGTAGAAGATTTATGGTTTTTGGAGACCGAAAGTGTGGGGGCCAGCAAAGATCATTATTTGCAGTCCCCTTAAACCCCTAAGCCCTGCGAATGGCAAGGACTAACTGAATTTATAAAACATCAATGTTGAATTCAAACCGCTTGGGTTTCCATGAGAGAGAAAGAGAAGCCATGCAATTTATCTTTTTTTATATATAATGCCTCTATGGGCATCTCATTATAATACATGGTCTCATCAACGTTTAAAAATCTTGTTCCAATTCAACATCACCTCATCACACATCGACTTGCCATACTGTACGCTTGATAACTTGGAAGATTTTTTCTGAGAGTTTCCAATACCGGACCATTTAATCCATCTTTTATGCTATTTTCTCAAAATTTGTCAATACTATTTTGAAAGCTGTTAATACTACTTTTATTCTTCACATAATCAGGCAATTTATTCCAATAGTGCACAACGCTTTTCACAAAAGAAATCCATAGATTTAGACAAAAATAATGATACATAAATATTGAGCCAAGCAATTCTTTGCCAGCTTGGATTATCCCAGTCTGGAAGAGTTCCATGGTTTAAAGCAAAATTGTTAATATAAACTTCTGGGGCCTTCAACAACTTTGTTTAGAGTGAAAGCTAAATGGTTAGAGGACGAGATTTGAAGTGAGTTTAGAATGAATGAGCTTCATTAACCATCAGAAAAATTGCCACTCACACAAAAAAAAAATGTACCCATGGGCCAAATATTCAATACTTAGATTGTAATAATAATAGAATTGGCGGGGAAAAGTATAGCATACTGCTTAACATCCATACAAACTCAAAATACAGTGAATCACTACAGACCGGAAGACTTTGTACAAAGACTAACTTCCTACAAGTACTTCAATCTGCTCAGAATGGTTAACTATGTCTACTACTTGCATACAAATCTTGTTCAGTAGTCAGTAGATATTTCTGGTTTTCATTTGAAGAAAAATTACAGATATGTGCAAAGTAAGCAACATTTGTCTTCACTTCGTATTCCGTAATCGTGTTAGCAGAGGTGATAAACCTCTCCTTCAACATTAGTTCATTACTCATGTACGTGTTTATATATGTAACAACTTCTTTAGTAAAGGCTGTTTTGAATTATTTCAAGACACTCTTAGGAATAAATATAAACACAACACAAAAAACTAGGCCAGGTGAGGTTTATTGTTCTTCTATATCACTAGGCCATCAGTGCTATCTTATGAATCAGACTCAGTCATTTGAGAGTAAATATGCAAATCAATCTCATTTGTAAGATATCATATCTGATGATATTGAGGTTATTTAAAACTTTCTGATCTGAGCTGGAAAGGACTAAAAAGCAAAAATGTTTCTCTTTGTTTTGACTCCTTGAAAGCAAAAATGGTTTCCCTTCACTTCATCATAAATCAAAAAAATATGTATGTTTAGCTTCACGGTTACAATAGAAACCCATCCTTCTAAAACCTTTTAAAAATAAAGAGAATTTTTTTTTCTTTCCAGCAGACTCTTTGGGGAGCACAGGGCTGCATCGTGGTTTCAATAGCAAGTCCTTAATGGATGGAGTTGCAAGCTTCACACCCAAGATGGACTACCTTGCAGAGCTAAAGGACTCCAACTGCCCTGCTATTTAATCCTAGCAGTGGGGAAGAAGTGCATTCATGCCTTTCTCATGAGCATGAGCACGAAATTGGTTGAATAATAATTTCTTTTGCAGAGAGAAATTCATGATTATGAACCAACAAAAAAACAAAAAAAAGGCAGTCAAAATTTTATTAATGAGAGAATAATGAAAAGCATTTGGTTTTTGAGTAAGAAAAAAAAAAAAGGTAGACAAACGCTCCAAGTAGATACATTCAACACTTGGGGCTTTTAGAAAATTAGTGTACCAGTAGGAAAACACACATACAAACCACTATCATTTTCTTATTTAACTGTACATTGGGAAAAGAAGAATTCCTTATATTGAAATGGAAAAAAAAATACAAAAACTAGTATTGATCAAGTTAAATAGCAAAGATCAATGGGTGTCCAATATATATCTTTTTATAGCTTTGTTGGGTATTTAGAAAACTACAACAATTAAAAGGGTGCAGGGTGGCATTGTGTTTACCAGCACAGAAAAAAGGATCAGAGATGAGTTTCAGATGAGACTGCTTACATTCACTCCACATTAATGCCCTAAGGAAAGGCATGGATCCTTCATGGGTAAATGGCAAGACAGCTGGAACCCTCTATCTCTGTTAGTCAATCTTGGGTACGGGGCTAGCAACACCATCTACTTGCCACTGAAACTGCAGCAGTATCACCCAAGCAATTGTCCACTGGTATGATGAGGTCACAGCCCTACGCCCCACAAAGAATGTACAGGATTAAACAAATTCTATTAATTACAGTTTCTTGAAAATAATATTTCAAACGCCTTTTGAAATGATATCGCCTTACGCTTACGTGACATGATCGGATAACAAGAGTGCTGAAATTTATTTTTTTTAGTACTGTACAAAAGTGGTACAATATCATGCATAGATGTTTTGTTCACAGAGGAAATGTAAAAGCAAGGTATTTGTGTGTGTGAAATCATCAATCAGAAGTGTCAAAATAGGTTTCTCCAGTTATCAAATCAGTCTAGCTGTTGCATATGCATTATACATACTAGCAGCATTAGAGGGCTGAAAATATAACATTCACTCTTTATAAAACCTAGACCATATGTTTTTTGGGGAAATACACCCCAATAATGGTGGGAGGTAATTTACAATGCAAGTTTTCACTAATTTGGTCCGTAGTTTATGCCCAGTTGCTTTGAAAATTCAGACTTTTTAGTGATCCAGCAAAAAGCGAGTGAAGTAACTTATCCATTAATCACCCTCAACAGGATATGCTGCCGAAAGATGGTCATGTGACAGTTTCTATTGAGTAACTTATCAGACCTGATCTTTTAACAATCTACTATAAACTTATAGATCTTACAGTAAAAAAGATTAAATGTATGAAATTAAAAAGATAAACAGGCAGCATTCTGAAAGGTAGACAGGAAAGAACCCTAAGATTCAAAAATACTGGAAGAAATTCAGAGAGCATCCGAACTTTAATTTCTCATATCACCATCTGCTATTAACATTTCAATGTTGAGGAAGACATTCTGCACAAGCTTCATTTAAAATAGCAAAATGAGAAATCATCTAGATTAATCAATCAACCATAAAAGAAATGAATCATGAAAAGAAAAAACTATTCTGGTCCGATGCAATATTTAATGAGGTAGCAGATGTTTGAAAAACAACTTCAAAAGCTGTAGTTGAAAGTTTTCTATAAGATTACCGCACACAAAAAGCTCTCAAATATCTAAGTTAGCTGGCTAAATGCTTACTTAAAAGGTGGATATTAAATAAATAATGTCCATCTTAGATGTTAGGAGAACTTCTAATGTAATGTTACGTAGGCAAATCAAAAATACTTTAAAAAGCAGAAAAATATTTCTTGTATACACATAGTATATTACTAAAGTCTTCTGAGAAGAATCCAATCTGAGTTCATTCTTTGAGAAAAGAAATTAGATGAATAAAAATTTCTCATTTCTTTCCTGACCATATTATTCTGAACCAATTTCTTTTGAGTATTGATGTATTCACTAAGATCAAGTAAAATGACTAAAATATTTTGATTTCAATGTCACATGACTTAGTGATAATCATCAATCAACAGGTAAGTCAAACTGAAAGAAAAGGTGGAGAGTATAATGTTCGACTTGATAAACTGATTTATACTCTGAATCTCAACAAGTGGGCAAACTACAAGAGAGGTCGTTTGAGATACCATCAATATGGATATCAAGCAGGAAACTTCTAACCTCCTGGCAAAGCCAACAGAGTTGATGGGGGACGAACTTTGCACTTGCCCTGGGTTTGCAATTTTTTGTGGGTTTTTTTTTTTTGGTATTGCACCCACCTCAAGGGTGAGTAGATATTTGCAGCAAGACTCCCAGGTTCAATGATATCTGAATACTCTTCCGCCCCTGGATTCCAGGACAGAAGCACTGACAGATCAACAGTGTGCTGGCATCCCCTGGGGTTAGGAAGTAGAGAACTAAACCCAAAGAATTGAGGATATCTCAAATTTTCTGATAATGGCTCATACCATGGCCTAATCCACGTTACGTACATTACAGTTAAGAAGAGTATTCCAAGGTTAAAATAGAACTACTCAATTTTATCATTCATCTTCCTTGGTTCTGTGGTCCATAGAAATTACTCTTATCTATGAAACAAGAATCTTCTCTCTTCAAGGAGCCAAGTTTGTAGTGTTACACAAGTTACATTCAGACCTATAAGAAATTTGGGGCATTTTTAGAAAGAGCACAATGTCTGCTAAGTGTTTTTGAAAACAAAATAACATCTGATTCTTAAGTATTTATTTGGAGAATTTACTCATTGAACCCTAGTGAGTACAGGTATTTGACAATATGTGTGATAAAGAAACATTATGTATTTTACATATCTGAAATGAATGCTTCCCAGACTCACTTCTTTATTCAAGGTCCTTAGTTAAGTATTTTAGATAAAAATGATGTACAATATGGCAAGGTTAGCTTTTCTATCTTTGATTTGGTACCACTGATGAGTGAATGAAAGTATCATTTGTTAATGTTCGTGAGAGATGTCAATGAACTGTTTAATCAGGGTTATTCTGGGTTTTAGTAAATTTGCACCTGTCAACATGTGATGACTAAAAGATCAGCGTCTAGACCAATGCAAATGAAAAATGTACAACAATGTTATACATAAACTCAAGGGTCTAGGTATCACATACGATGAACATTTTTGGTCTAGAATCCTCTGTAAAAGTAATCATTATGATTTGACTTCTTGTTGGAAAGGTATTTATGACGAATGCAAAGAAGGTAAGAATTTTGCCAACAAAAAGGCTGATGCTGATATGCTATCTAGGAAACAAGAGGCCAAGTGTGAAACAGGGTATCTACAGTTAGAGTAAAGACAATTGAAAGAAGAGATTTTTGACACATTCCCACGAGCATGTTCAAGTGATGCAAGTTCAGTCAGAAGCAATTTGAGAAGTTAAGAAGAGGGCGGATTGCCATGTTTTGCACAGTGATTTTCCTATGGTGCACAGCTATAAGTACCAGAATGAACTACAAAATACCCTGCGGTCAAGAAGTAGAGTGAATTAGTTCACTGTAGCTCTATATAGCAAGGACCAAAGTTGTGAAGCATTCCTAATTGTCACATTGTATTCTCCACACTAAGCTTGTGTATGTTTTTACTAGAGACATATCCTTCAAGGTGTGCTATCAATATTTCACAATCTTAAACATTGGTTTTCCTAAAGTATTTCACAGATTCTTTGACAAAGCTTGACTGTAGATAGTTAATGTGATCTCTTGACTTCTCAATGGTCATCAAATGGTCCCCAGCTCACACCTCTTGTTAGAGGCATTTGATGAAGATGAAATTCTTTACTGAGTACATAAAATCAGACCATGTCTAAGGAGAACGTAGAAGATAAATCTCTCAAGGAGTGAGCCTCATAATTAATTAAATCAAAATAAATAAGTGGGGTGGGGGCAGCAGATTAGAAAACAAACTAATGCAAAATAAGAAAAAATAAAAAACTGCAAAGTTTACATATGCATTAAAGATAAAGATAATCACAATCTATACAAAAGATTGAGTAGATATCCATTAAATTATGGCACATTTAAAATCCTGCAGGAAGAAAAGATTGAAATTACAGGCATTAAAGATAACAGCAGTATAGGTTTACTAATTTCTAAGAGAAGAATGCACAGATAGATGCTGTATTTTTATATCCTGCAGTCCAGTGCAGGGTTGATGAGGTGCAATAGATTATTTCATCATAGGAGTGTCAAGAGCAAGATAGCCCATCCCTCTTCAGGCTGGTTTAGAGTCAGAGTGGGCCATCTCTTAGACAGGTTGCTAAGGGCATTAACGCAAAGAAAACACAAACTATTTCAGCCAGAGTTTGAACGCATCT
The DNA here is from genome assembly GCA_963457665.1 of Thysanoteuthis rhombus. Taxonomy (NCBI): domain Eukaryota; kingdom Metazoa; phylum Mollusca; class Cephalopoda; order Oegopsida; family Thysanoteuthidae; genus Thysanoteuthis; species Thysanoteuthis major. The sequence continues at coordinate 31,925,495 of OY735231.1, read as the reverse complement.
CACTGATACCATTATCCATGATGTTAACCATTCGGCCAATCAGTACCTCCAGATTTTATTAGTATGATTAAAATACATGAGAATTTGATTGAGAATGAAAAGAAAAGAAAAAAAAAAAAAAAAATCACTTTTTTTTAAAAAAGACACATCTAAAAAAAGTTGCACACCTAAATGTTTAATAAACCTCTTTTACAACTTTATGATGCAAAGAGCAAAACCAAAATGTCACATTCAACAACTTTGGCTTTGAAACCAACAATAAATGCACAGGATATGAAAGAGTTAATGAATGGAAGAGGATTAAGCAATCTTTTCAAGAGATTGCAATTTGCACTTGACATTTTTATAATGACAACAAAGGTTATTTCCTGGGCATCATTTTTCCTTTCATTTCTTTCAAATACTCAAGCCAATGCAACCAAACGATGCAGAAACTTGTTCAAACATATTAGAAAGAAGTTTGGTTCACCAGACATTGAGAGCAGTTTTTCCTACATGAAGGATTCCCAGACAATCTCTACCCTTGACTTTCCACTCCCTCTCAGCATAAATAGATAAATATGCTTTGTTTCTTTACTAGTTTCTTCTAGAACGAAAACATATGTCAAGACCACCTACTCAAAAACACTTCCAAGTGGGAATAAGGCAGCGAGACATTCACACAGTTATGTACAATTATAGACAAAAAGAAAAAAAATCTCCATTTTTTTCTAACAAGAAACCAAGCTGTTACACACATTTTGAAACAAGACTCAAAATATATTCAGTAACAAGCATTTACTACCAATGTAGGAGTATATACTAAAGTCATTCATAGCAATCGAGGTTATTGTTATCAAAATCAGTTAGACACCTTGAAATAAATTTAAAATTCTGTACTAATTACACGTGAATTGTTCTAATTTTTATATCCTTCACTTAATGTTAGCCAGTTATTGTTATCTGAAAGTCCTGGTTCCAACATGATCACAATAAGCTGCTTCCTATGTCTATAAGTGGATATGAGCATATAAAGCATTCAGTATCAAATATTCTGTCTCAAAAGAGCAGTCTAATTCACCAGTTGTTTTCTTTCTTTAAAGAAACTAATTTTGTCCATAAAACATTTTTATCTTCTAACAATATACATCATTTTTGGATAATGACAATTAATGAACACCTATGTTGGTGATGTAGTTATCTCTGGCATGATTCAGCAAGAAAACAAAGAGATTTTTAAAATTTATCAAGGAAAAAGGGTAGACAATATCACCCATCTACAACTGACAACCCATGCAAGAGAGATTGAATTTTTCCACTTATTGTACAGTCCTGTCTGAAAAAGCTTAAGCAATGGTGACAGCTGTCAACAAGTATTTCCAAACACTCTCTTAGAATATTTTTTAGAAAGAGTGAGGAAACTAGAGCTTACAACACGAGTTAGTCACTATATATTTGTACAGACACATACATGCACTCATACACACACATGGAAAGAGATGATTATACAAAAGGGGATCAAAGTCTCTAACATGAATAGGAATGGGGTCACGAATAAAGACCATTGGATGAAATTAGCTGAAAATAGATGCAGCTGGAAATACTATCTAAAAGATTTTGCAAATGATGCCAACACACTGCTCGAAGTCCACTGCTAAGCCAATATCAGTAGAAAAGAGATGTTAGAGCTCTTTATCAAAAAACATAAGAATGCACGCATTATCTATTTATGCATTTCAATGAAAAAAATTTGCAAGTAGAGAAAAAGACGAGAACTAAAAATATTCAATTTGAAATTAATTTTGGAAAAAAAAAAGACTATGAGAGAACAAAAAAAAAAAAAAAAGTGATTGCAATAAACAATCAAGTTTTGAACTTTAAAAAAAAGAGCAGCAGCTGTAGTGAGAAAGATTAAAATGTCAATTTAATTATCACGCTTTACGTATGAAGAGAATCTGATCAAATGGCTTAAGAAAAAAATCCAAAGCAACAGAAGAAGCAGAGAATCTTGAAAGAATTGGCAGTGGTTTTATTGCATAATTCATTGCACAATTAGTGAAATTTATCAACAAATTAATGACATAATCCAACAATTTATTACATTTAATCTTGGCATGAACACAATTTTAGGCTTTACAGTCAATAAATAATCGATTCAAAGAGCAGCATTTTTATTTAATAAAATGAGCCTCACATTCACATGAACACCTGTGCAGTTACAAAACATGCTCAGAAATTGACTGTTGGCCTTTAACAATCTTGCAATTATATCATTACAGTTAGATGGTTAGGAAATGACAAACAATACAAACCTAAAAGATTATGAAAAATAATTAGATTTCATGTCAAAAGATTAACCACATGGAAAGTTTCAGTTTTGGTCTTTTCTCATCAAATCAGCTTCAAATAGAAAAACCAGAGAAACCTTGATATGCTGATTTAAAAATTAAATTAGTATTGATAAAATACATTAGAAATAATAATAATACTAATAATAATGGTAGTTTTCAGTTTGTCCATGCTGCTCTCAAGACAGGTAAAAGATTTTACCTGCTACTTGTGGACATTATTCAAAAACCTCACTTCATTACAGAAAAATTGAGCTGGAGAGCTAAGTTAGATTTCTGCCAGCCTCATGACTCCACACATTTCAGTTCTTATAAATTGTAGATAATAAAAAAGTTATTTCCATCGAGTGCAGGAATCAAATACTGTTCAGCTTGTTTGAATATCTAACATTCGGAAAAAGAAGGGGGTTCCTTCTGAAAGGATTTCAAATTCTAGTCATCAGAGATTGAATTTCAAGAGGAAAAGCTAACAACAAAGGTTCTTTTCCTGTGCTCAGTAGAATGTGAAAAATTGGTTGTGAAAAATTTCAAGCCTTTTTTCAGTAGAAATTTACAGGAAACAGATCTGGAAATATTTAGGGCGCAGAGTCATCAGATATCAAAATACACACATGTTAAGAAAAGTCTAACAAAAGATGATGATGACTGGCTCAAGAAGAAAAAGTCAGGATTGGCTTGATTCAAGAGATAACATTATTTGAAAGAGTTTAGTAGTTGAATTGAAGGTGCAGAAGGCGAAATGGTTACTCATACGGAAAACAAGAGTTCGAGTTTCAGCTGAGGCTGTTGGCATTCACTTCACACCAATGCCCTTGGGAAAGTCATGAATCTACTCCTCCCCTCAGCTAAGAGTAAATAGGGTAGTCGGAGTACGTAAGCCCTATACGGCAATCCTTCTAAGGGAAGCTTACTGAGACAGAAAAAAACTTACATTTGAATCTGGGACATTTTAATCCAGGCATTAAGCAACTTAATAGGTTAGACTTAAAAGGGTTAAATCTTTTTTCAAGTGATGACATTGATACATCAAACAATAGTTAATAAGGAAATTGTTGAATTCAAGGTGTTACTGTTAAGCCCTGATTACAGTAAGTCAATGGAACAAATACATTTAAGCTGAGTTTACAATATAAGCCAAAAATTATATGAAATCAACTTGGCTTTTAATGAAGTCTGTCATTGATAAACCTCATAAATAAGGGGGGAAAGAGATAAAAATAGAATATATGAGAAAGGGAGGAAGAACCAATCAGGAAAGCAATTTAACATCAATTAAGAATAGTTTATTTGTCTGGGAATAAAATATATACATACATACATACATACATACATATATATATATATATATATATATATATATATATATATATATATATAAAGTAAGTTTTTAACATTAACATCTTTGTTGTTTTGATAACCAAAGATTTTATTTCGATGAATTTCTAGATGATTGATGAGGATATTTCATGCATGCTCATCAGCTGAAGAAGTAGGACATTTATTTCCCCAGGGTACCAATGATCAGTGTTAGAGCCCAGATAATAGTTCATTTTCAGGGCAGGTAAGTCTCACCCACTTGTAAGATTTGTACTACATGGTCTTCCTAGCTTGAGGTGTCTCTGAGTCTGACTAAGCTAAGCTTAGGAAACATCTATGGAAATCTCAAATGCAGGGCTTTACTGAACAGCTAAACTCTCAGAACATTTAAGCAGATGTATAGCGACACCCATCATAGATCAAACTGATATTTAAGCTCATATTTTTCTTACATATCCACACCAGCCCTGATACCTTGAAAAGAAACTGAATTTACACTAAACACATAATTAACCAGAAGTTGTGAAGTTGTTATAGAACAGAGGAATTAAGCAGAGAATAAATATGCACTCAAGATGGAGAGTTTGTAGCTCTCATTTTTTTTATATCCCATAACCAAGGGCAGGATTATTGGGCAGCTACAGATGATTTTAATCATGTCAAGGGAAAGATAGCCCGACAAAGCCAATCCCCCTTCAAAATGGTTTGAAATCAGAGTTGTCCAACTCCAGAACCAGTTGCTAACCATAACTAAAGAGCCCAATCAGCCCTCCTATTCACTCATAGACAGAGGGAGAGGAGATGGATTCATGCCTTTCTCCAAGGACATTGATGCATAGGTCTCAGCCAGAGTTTGGACTCGCCTCACAGATTCCATTCTCCATGTCAATAATCATTTGTACCTCCTAGGTTGTTTTCTGTGTTGATAAAATATGTTTCTTGAAACAAGGATGATTCGGAAGAATCACACAATAAGGAACTTCAAACATATCAATTCAAGTAACAAATGAGTTCAGTCTTGGAATGAAGAAGCCAAAATGGTATCTCTGCCATAAGCAGAAAAGAATGAGAAGCAGAGTAGGATAGGCTGGAGAGAAAGACCTGAGTGCGATTGCCTGTGGGTGTGATTATAGATGAAGGAAACAGCTGAGGAAATCAGTGTCTCAAGAGCCTGAGTACAAACAATGCCAGAATTGGCAAGAATCCAACGACTTCCTCTAGAATTTCACGTCTCTCAGGATCACACAATTTATTGTGGCTACACATGTACCACTGCATTCAAGTGAGCACAAGTATACAATCTTCAACAAGTAGGATCAAAAGGTTTATTCACCTAAATATTAATGGAAAAAAAAAAAAAATAATAATATTTCATATATATATATATATATATATAGCTTTGGAAGGTGAAGGGACACTAATACTCAAAAAAGTTCTAGAGAAATAGGTAAACTTTACCAACTGGTTTGTAAAGTGGGAATTCATAAGAATGAGGGATAATTATTCACAGAAAACAATGATTCCTCTATCGACATAAAAAATTTGTAACAGTGCACTTCACTTGGGAAAAACTTTCCACTGGGTTCAAATTAAACAAAAATAAGATTTTACATAAGTTCATTTCAACAATCATAAAATGAAGTGTACATAAATATATATTTTTTTTTTAATCCGTAACCCAGTATAAGGCTATTGGAGCACCACATATGATTTCATCATGGGTGTGTCAAAGGCGAAATAGTCTGACAGATATCATCCCTCTTCAGGCTGGTTTGGAATCCTAGACTGGTTGTCAACCATAGCTAGAAAGTATGCCTCACTTTTTACCAATAGCTGAGAGAGAGAGAAGGATAGATGCTTTTCCCAAGGGCATTAGTGCAAAATAAGCACAAATTGTCTCAGCTAGAGTTTGAACTTGGCACACAAATTCCATTATCTGCACCATTTACCATGTGGCACTTGCTCATAACAAATGAAATCTAAGCGTTTTAGAATTAAAAAAAAAAAACTCTTCAAAATGAGGAAGAACCAAGCTCTTCTGAATTTAGTAGCCAAAATCTTTAAATTGAAAGCAATTAATTCCAATTGTCAATCAACAGAATCATTACCAAAACCTGCATAGAAAGCAATCTGCAAACCAATCATTACCCAAACTGGCATGGAAAACAGTACCAGCAAACCAAGTTCTGTCCAGCATTGTTTACATTCACTTCACACTAATGTCCTTGGGAAAGACATGAATCCTCTTCTACCCTCAGTTATGGGTAAATAAGACAGATGGAGCCCATTCACCCCCATGAAGAAGTCCATTTGGAGCAGGAGGCTAACAACTCTCATCCGTAAAAACCTACTCGCTACTGAAACCGCAATGCAGTAATGCTCTAAGGAGTCTTACTGGGAGAAAAAGAAAAAAAAAAAGAATAATACTTCGATACAATGCTAAAAAAAAAAAAAAAAAAAAGGCTTGGTATGTGACTTGATGGAGGATGAAATAGATCATTTGAACCAAGAGAATAGATTGCCATGAAGAATAAAAGGGGTCAACAGTAAAAATCTGCAACAGGTCTAAAAAGGCTGAACAAAAAAGAAAAAAAAAAGTTATTTCTTAAACCTTTAATGATGTGTTCTGCTAGTTCGTGTGCTTCTCACACTGGTTAAAATCAGCTGTCAAATATTTCTGCAGCTACAACAAAGAGTCTACATATATCAAATGTTGTAATTCATCATAAGACTGGATATAAAATCTACCCCCTTTATTGAAAGGTGAAATACGAATTAAACAAGACAGTAAAGTAAAGCATCAGAACACAGCAAACCTTTTAAGGAGTTAACAGAACCAGAAAAATACACGTCTGATAAATCAAAATAACCAATGCCGAATCTACTAACACTAGCAATCACCTAAACCTCAGAGACTTGCAACTCATTAGTAGCAGTAGTTAAGGGTCATACTCATTGATGGTGTCTCAAACAACCCAAAGCTGGCTATCATGATGGGAGGTATATTTTACTATTTTCTATCCTACACCAGCTTCTTATAATTCTTGAGAGAAAAAAAAAAAAAAACAGTCCTTAGTGATATGATAACTTATTATCGTTCTAGTCCTACACTGAGAAAGTGGCAGTAGATATCAAACAAAACAGTATACCTAGTTTCCAATAAGATCTAGCGAGTGATCATTTCCCAGGTAACTCAGCACTAACAAATGATACGAAGTTATTTATTATCAATAATAGATTTTTTAAAATACGGAAGAAATTCCTTCTCTAAAAACTGTGCCAAAAATGGGGTTAGAGCGACAAACTACACAGGAATAATTTTCAGGTACCTTTTTCTCTACCGAAAAATCTTTGAATGACAAAAGGTGTTGCTTGCTCTCTAAGAATGTCCGTTTTCCACAGAGAGCCAGTCAAGGAAGCAGACATACTAATCTTTCCTTCCTACTGCATAGAGAAATGTGATACGCCAATAAAGGATTACATTCTGAGGCTAACAACATTTGATACCGACTTTCTTCCTTCATTCTTACAGACACTAGTCATCATACCTACCCAGGTATGAGGATCCAGAAATATACATTAATGCTACTCACTTCACTCATCTACCACCTACTGCGAAAGGAACCAAAAATGAGAGAATATTCGAGATTCCATCGCATACTGATTAGTAAAGATCTTGAACAATTGATACTTTATTTTAGGAGAGGAATATGTGGGTGGGTGTACAACAATTGACCCTCCCCCACACGCACACACACCTACAAAAAGGGTGGGGGTTGCAAATATGCCTCAAATGATTTTGTCATTTGATTATATCAGTAGAAATTTTCTGAAAAATGATTCCGTTTTAATTTTCTGAATTAGAATATAACAAAAAGGACTATGCCGGGAGATTTGTCAAGAATTACTTCCACATACTTGATCTTCGAAAATGAAATTCAGACTGGGGGAGCCTAATTCACCGGTTTGGAATGTCAATGAATGAATGTAGTAGTAGTAGAAGAAGAAACCACGCGCTCGAGAAAAAAAAAAAGCATCTTCAATTTTGAATTCTTACGGAGAAAAAGAAAAAAAACGACCCAGAAAAAGTATTTCACTCATTATGTAGATTTTTCTTTTTACTCTTGATGCAATAACTATCTTAATTCTGAATAAAGAAATTCAATTATATCAAATTTTTTAAGACAGAAGATGAGAGGAATAATCTTGAAATAGTGAATATTAAAAGAAATAGACACCAACTAATAAAATAAGAAATGTTGTTGAGCAAAACGATCTAGTCGACACGAAATCTGAATAAAAGAGAAAATGTAATTCAGAGAAGACAAGCAATTGTAGTGGCAGATTTTTGGTAGGGTTCCTTCTTCCTTATGATGCCGGGAACTAATCGGGAAACTCGAAAATAGACACAATAATGTACATTATTAGCATGCCAAAATAACTGCAACCTGCAAATCATTTTCTGTTGTTTTTCATATCTTTTAATTGAAAATCATTTTTCATACTTTCCCCGTTTAAAAGAACACACACACAAAAAAAAAACTTGTTTCCTGAAGAAGGAAAGAAGAAATTCTTTGTGTGTGTGTGTGTGCTGCATACCAGATGACTAACATCACATCTGCTGTCTTGTCGTCAACCCCCAAATTACAAGAATTTAAACTACATAGACATTCTTTCTCTAAAATTTTGTCTTTTTCGATTTTTACAAATGAATCCCCAAGAAAGCTAGAGTCAAAAGCTACTATCTCTAGGAAGAAAAACTAATTCTCAATTTTTATTCATTCTGAGTTTTTATTTTCTCTCTCTTCTTCACCAATTACATAATTTAAAATATAATTCTTTTCATAGCAAAGTAATAACGTAACACAATGAATGACATTAAGAAAGCATATCCAAACTACTACTATAATACACTGACTACACATAACTGGTCCATCACGGGTTAATTTATTATAGATGTACAATGTATGTCATTGTTCTTTTTATCCACAGTTGATAAATACACCATCAACAACAAAAAAAATATCCTCGAATATTTTCATCATCTTATCAACATTTGATCCGGGGGTGTGGGTCATGTTGTTCACATCAACATGATCCTTATTGATTCTACTTTACGTGACTTTTCCGCCAGTTTGATTTCTGTGATATACAATAACTTCAATAGTTTGAATCGATCATCTTTTCTATCATAACCAGTCACATCATTTGAAATGGGGACATCACAGTTAGTTGCACATGTAACAAACCTCATGTAGAAAGAAGGAGACTAGGCCACTCATACCGTATATGGCGACCCCCACCCGCTAGAAATGTGGATTGTTGTTCATGATGTAGTAAGAACGACCACACATCATAGATATACTTTTTACCTGGTTATAAGGACAAATCATTTTGCCATGCTAAGTAAAATATAAAAGTAATGATGCTAGTTCATCCTTGGTTATAAGCTTGTACACCTATTTATCATTTTTTTCAAACTGCAGTTCTGCCTTCGTTTTGCCCCCACCCAACAACTAGGAAAAAAGATACCGGTTGACTTCAATTACCTTGTGTTATTCATTTATACATTAAAATCAAAAGAATGAGAATTCACACACCTTACTAAGACTAATCATCACTACAAATTCAACAGAAGAATCAAAATTATTTCGGAAAATTAATAAATAAATGTCCCCTTAAAAACAGTTTTAAGAAGGGATCCATTTTCCCTTACCCTTTACCAAGACAGCATCGATATGCCGGCATTTTTAAATGGAATTAATTAGATTTCTTCCTTTCTTTTCAAAAAGCCGTTAGAAAACATGTTTTCCTTTTAAGTATATTGTTAATCAATTACAACTTAACAACAGAGTCTTTAAAAAGTAAAAACGAGAATTAACCGCCCTTTTTCAAAGCCAAAATGACACTTGCCCTCTTTTAAGGCATCATCATACGACTTGAAAATTACAGAAAAATCGACCATAAATTTCGGCGTGGAACTAAACAGCATCAAGAGAATTTCATACAACTTTTTAATGAATTTTGCCAGCACGTTCGATCTTTCTATCAAAAACTTTGAAAAAAAGGAGCAAAGCCAGATAAATAGTATTTTTCTCTTTGTGAGGGCAACTTTTATTCATTTTGGAGGTAGTTTGTTGATGAATTCAGTTAGGTAGGGTGCTTTTCTGGTTAGAAATGACCATTATCTCGATAAGAGACTTGAACATTTTAAGCAACGACCAAAAATTCAACTTTTTAATCAGAGGCTTGAAGATCAGATACAAATAAAAACAGACAGAATATTCACTTGAAGTTAGATTTCAAGAAATAAAAAGCACATTTAAAAAGTGTAGTTGTAGGTATAAGTTGTTGCCACAATATTTCTGTGCGACAATTGAGAATCAACTGATTAAAAAAGATTGGTTTCCAATTTGAAATAAGGGAAAAAATATAAACAGTAGAAACTTGAAAAAATACATTGAATTCATACTGACTTCAACTAACAGTGAAAAGATTTTTTTTAGAAAAAGTACACACAGATAAGTAGATGGGTCATACAAAAACAAATATTCTTTTCCTTTTAGGAAAATAGGAAAAACAAAAAGGTATCATTTTCTCATTTCAAAGATAAGAATATATTTAACTAACGAATGAATTCAGCTGAGGTGAAAAAGAAAGACGAGTATAACTATGAATCCAAATCCAAGGTAATAAAGAGACAAAGGTTAATATTAATCGCGAACAAGACAGTCCTTGTGTTATATTATTTATCTACCAGAGTCTAACTATGATAGGAAAATAAAGTATACCAACTCATTGAACGTCCTTAAGAAAATAACAATGAAAAATGTCTAAAAAGTTGAATTAACTTATTGGTTCTTCTTCGTTCTTACCTTGTCTAAGCATTTTAATTCCTCTATAGGGTAGACCGGCTTTTCACACTTTGCACAACGTTTGCTCATTTTGGTAAGTTTTGCTTATTTTTCTCTCGTGTAAAGTAGATTGTTGTTTGTTTGTGCCTGTGCCTATGCCCGAGCCTGTGCCTCTATTGTTATTTTTGTGGTCCTCCGAAAGGTAAGAAGAGAGATATGCAACTGTGAACTTTTGACTCAGGCTGATGATGACAGTGGCAGTAAAAAAAGCTCCGGGACTTCAGAGTGACGCCAAGAAGAGAGTGAATAAGCAACAAAGATGGGGGGGAAATGAAGGGGAGAGAGGCAAAAAGTGACTGAGGAATGAAGAAGGAGGGGGGTGAAAGTGAGGAGAGAGAGAGGCGAGAAGCGAATAAGCAACAAACAAGGAGAGGTAGACAGGGAGGGAGAGAGTCAGAAAGTGAATAAGCAACAGAGAAGGAGGAGGAAAGGAAGGGAGACAGAGAGAGAGAGAAAAGCCTTCACTCTTGTGTAACGTGCCTTGTCATTGGTCGATGCCGACATCGAAAACGCAATAACCACAGCAACGCAACACAGGAGCAAAAGATTTTTAAAAAAATCAAATAAATGCAGTATTTCTTTAATTCGCCAGAAATTACGAAACCCTGTAATGAAGGAAACCTTGACCGTTAAAACTAACATGAGGTAATTATTCCTTCAGATAAAAAGTAGGTGAGAGGGTAAAAAAAAAAAAAAAAATTCCCCCGAACCACTACTACACGACGGCATGGATCTTGCCTGTTTGACACGCACGCTTCTTGACCTTATATGGTAATTGTAAACATTTCTTTATTTTTTTTTGTTGTTTTTTTTTAGATTACTCTCAAATAAAAAATTCGATCAGCAGTGAAACATTAATTAAAATATTATAATACTTTCGATGATTCATGTATATAAATAATTAATAATGAATACTTTTTTTTTTTTGGCGAGATTTTTGATTAACGAAGTTAGTCTCGTTTCTAATATCACGTTACTCTATATTCACTCTCTCATCACGTGGAAAAATTATGAATAGTGAAGTGCGTGCTGAATTTTTTCCGAAATCTTCCAACCTTCATCAAAATCGCGCTTTATAACTTACTTATCTACAATTACATACTGATTTATTCGAACTTTCCTTCTCCTATGATAACGTTCGAACCGAACCCATTCAATCCATGAGGGCAGACCGTCCTCATTTGAGATTCCGAAAGCGTTACCGATTACACGACAGGCACCTGATGAAGTCTGGAGGGTACAGCAGCCGAGACGTTGCCAATTCTTACAAACACAAGATGACAACAACGGTCTGAATAAATAAGTAGTGACAATTCCACATCTCAGAAATTAATATAGAAATTACTTATTTACTATTTCAACCTACCTCCGACTCAAGTTGTATTTTTTTCTTTAATTATTTATTAATTTTATTTTCAATGTTAAAATAGTTAATTTGCAAACTGAGATAAATGAAACATTCAACCAGATACTTCGTTTTAAGCTGTTTTGTTTGGAAATTTTCATTGTTAATTTGCAGTTATGCATTACAAGCAAACTTACTTCAGAATTCAAAATGAATTTAAAATGGGCTCTTGCTTAGGAAGAGTAAAAATTGCGTTTACAAGCAAGGGTTGCCTATGAGGCAGGTCTAGATCAGTGTAAACTTTTAAAAGACAATTTTCTCCTGTTTTAAAATTATGATCTGAGATATTACCACGGGGTAAATGATTGCCGAGCTACTCACTAGCAGACCATTACTATATTGTGTAGTGAGTTCAATCCAGACTGGGTGCCCCATAATAGTTGTGGTTCCAAACTTGGGGGGGGGGGTCATGCATCCTTTTCATCATGTTTAAGAACAGACTGTCATTCGCGCGATTCCCAAATTGTCTGACACGAAAGGTGCATACTATACAAGGACAAAAAGATCCATATTCCAACAATTTGAATCTGCCAATTTGTGGTCCCTATTTCTTGCCTGAAGCTCTAAAATTTCCCCTGGAGGGATAAGGGTTAGTTGAGAACGTCTGCTAGACAGAAAGGAAGCTTAGCTTAGTAAATATCTGCCCAGTGCCAAAACTAAGCTAGGGTGGTGTAGGGTCAGATGTTTTCCTCGTTTAAAATTTTCAAAAAAGATTTTTGACAGTGATAAAAGTGTCAAAATTTGAAAAAAGTTTCATCTGAAAGGTAATCGATTATAGATTAATAATAAGTATTAATGAAGTGATAATATTTAGGATAATAGTGATTAAAGAATTTGGAAGAAAAAAAATTAGCGCCAGTTGTCCACATGGACACATAGCGCAGTGGTTACAGCATCAGACAAATTACTGTTAAGTAATCTGATGGTACTAAGTTCGATCCTAGTGTGAGACAGTATAACAATACTACTAACGCTATAAGAGGGGAGTATGGTCAATATGCCCCCGTCGGATAAATAAAGGGTTCGGTTCGTTACTTCCCAAAAATCTCCCAGATGTTACCTGACGAAGGCCGTAGAGTGCAACGGCCGAAACGTTGTATGAAAAACAACAAAGATGAGGATGGTCCGAATATTAATGGAAATAATAATAATACCTCATCTCAAAAATTCCGAGATAGAAAAAAAGAAGTTGAAATTTTTATATACAAAATTTTAGGTCTAGAAACTTCTGTAAAGCTCAAAAACTATAAGGGTTAAAAAAATTGAATATATCAGTAAATAGAGGAAAGGTATAGTTATCTTTGTGGTAATGCTTTGAAAAACCAAAAATTTTTTTAGTCATCAACGAAAAATGAACATAGGGGTCAAACAGTTCTGGGTACTTTTTGTTAATAATTTAAATTTATGCATCTTGGTTCCGTGTAAAATTATCATTGGTATAATTTCATGTAATTCCTATTTATTTGTTTTAGAAAATCACTGAAAACGCTCTGTTATTGTGAAAGAAAGTGTGCCACCCAATATGATCCTTCAATTCTCAAGGATATTGTTGAATTAATGAAAGACATTGGTCATTCTATCAGCAATGCTGCCAAAGACCATGATGCTCCCATACTATCTTACACTATTGGGTTATCAGCATTCACAGTAAAGTTGTTTCAGGTGGGCACTCAGTTTTGAAAAGGGGAAAATGATTGTCAGTGCTCTTGAATTTGTTGCAGATTGTAGTTTCTCTCAAGGTTATGAAGAGGTAAAGTATGGTACAGTCTGATATCAATTTCATAGGAATTTTGTTGGCACCCACTGCCCCAAATCAAAAGAACTTCATCATTTGACCCCACATCGTGCTACACTTCAGTAAATAATTATGATCTGGGATATAATTTCAATTCACTTTTATTTACCTCTGCCAACAAAGTTTGAAGAGGCATCTTTTCACTCCTGTTAGTCCACGGACTATCTCCAAAAGTTTTCAATGAAATTTCGTGTTAGGTTGAGCCATGGGATAAGGAAAATTGATCAAGTTTGGGGGTGGACCATCATTTTCTATCACACTCCTGTCTAAGTTGCAGTTGACTTTGTTTTTTCCCTGTAACGAGAACCAAAACAATCCTCACCTAATTTAGTGGAGTTAACTCTTTATTGTCTCTTATCACATAAAACCAAACCAATGTAAAAAAAAAATAACAATTCACTCTCATGATTGCTAGGCGGCTCTCTTACCAAGTCTTATATCTATGAATTTACTTATTACATATATATGTATGTATGTATGTATATGTATATATAAATATATATATATATATATATATATATATATATATATGATAAAAAAATAGCAGTAATTATCTTCAATTGGAATAGAAGTAGGTGTGGAGTTTGAGCCTACAGCAGGCAGACTTGTTTTCTAATTGAGAGATTTTTTTTTTTTCATATCTTTGAATTGTACCTGAGTGATGAATTCACCAGGACTATCTTCTACTGGGACATACCAAGATATTACAGATGCACCCCAATTAAAATTCCAGGTGATACATACGAAATAGCCAAAAATGTACCTATCTGACAGAAAAAGAAGATTGTCAAGAGAAATCTAGATGTGAGGTAAAAGTTTGTTTCTGGTTTCTTAACTGAAATATCAAAGGGAGTTAAAAAAAAATTTTAAAAACTGAGTTATGCAACTGCTGCTACTGCTACAGATTAAACGAAAGCAGAAAACTTGAACATTTAAAACTATATTTTATTAAATTTAATTGTAAAGGATATAAATTAGTCCTGGGTCATGGTTGAGGCTTCCAGTTACAACAAACATTTTTTTTTTTTTTCGTATTTATAAAATTGGATATGTGAATATCTGGAGTGTCAGAGATAGCAAAAGAAATGTTTAATGAAATTTTATTGTTAGTTGCCTTGTATATTATTTGTAGTTTTAATATTATGAAACAAAAGTTGGTTGTTACTTGCAAACCCAAAACTAACCCCAACCCAGAATTATATCCTTTATGATCGAATTTTATAAAATACATTTTTGAACTTTTACCTAGGTGTGAAGTCATCTGACTCTCTAGGGAGAGTCTGTGCAATCTCATTAGCTTGAAATTAAAACCTTTCTGTAATGAATATGGTCAGAAAAAAAATGTTCATTATTTTTCATTCATTTATTAGATTATGTAAGATGAGTGTACTATAAGTTTTGAGCCTGACTGATCCTTTTGACAGCGATCTCAAATTTTTGTTTTAATTTGATCAAAGCAATTAACAATGATTGACGAAAATCAGAATCAGAAAGGGAAGTATTGTACTGTCATTGAGTTTTTTACTCTAGGGAAGATTGCACTGCAAGAGATCTGATCACATGCAAAATGTGTACTATGAGGACTGCCCTTTATATATGATGGTCAAACATTGGGCCGCTGAATGTTGTTGAGGGGATAGATCCCTTGTCAATGACCTGTAATCAGGAAAGCCTGTGGGAGCTACCTCTGAGGAAAACGTAGAGTGTCTTTTGAAGAAAGATCAGCGAGTGAGAGTGAATGAAATAGCTCTGGAAGTTGCTTTGGAAATTTGAACATGTCAAAGCTGTCTGTTCATTTCATTCTAGAGATGACAATCAGTTCCATTTAAATGGCGTTGAGCAGAAACTCAAGTGATATGAAAAGTGTATTGAAGTTAACAGTGACTTTGTTGAAAAAGATAATGGAAGTGTTCTTTCCTAGCTGTCATATTGTGTATGTAGGGCTCAAAACTTTTGGAACACCCCTCATATACCTTGTAGGTCTTGCACATCTTAGAAGACACTGCCACAGAATACTGTCTAACACAAAGGTCAATGCCACTGTCTTGATTGGACCACAGATCTTGGAGTGCTGGGAATTCTCCAAGAAGAAGAAATTGTCTTGGTATAGCTTTGTCACAATGGCTTCTTTGGTAATTACAAGGCCAAAAACTATATGGAGCTGGTTGAGTGAAAAAATGTTAACATGTGCTGTAGGATGTCTGTATAAGTCCATATCCTTGACACTCATCTTGATAAATACAAAGAGAACATAGGAGCATATTTGGAGGTGAAAGACAAGCATTCCAATTAGGATATACTGAACTTGCTAAAGAACTTGAAAACATGAAACAACATGAAAGATTATATTTTGGGGTCTAGTTCGTGAAGGTGAATCGAAGTACAATCGATGATCTAAAAAATACACTTATTTCTAAATCTTTTGTTTAACATAAGTGCAAATACATGTTAATTTAGATTTATTTTGAAAAATTGGAATGAAAGTATGCAAATTACAATTGGAAATGGGTAAATTCCAAAATGTCTCTGCATTAGTCACAAAACTTGAGTTGGAAATAGTCATTTTCTATATATTTTACCCTTGCACAATTAAGGAAATACCACTCACTACCCAGGATCAAAAATCACTTTGTATGGTGTAACAGATGCGTGGAAATCAGGTATTAGCTCAAAGAACCTAGACTTACATCAGCAGTAGTAGATGGAGTTTGGGTCACCTCAAAAGACAGATGTATATCATAGCAGTGGCAATTCGAAATAGAGCGCTGCCAGAGGGTCAAGCAAAAATTGTATCTGCTGCAGACATCGACAGTAGGTCTATGAACATGGTGGAAGACTGTATTTAATAACTGTTTGCAAGGTCTCAAAGTTAAAATACATATTTCCCATTCTAGTTCCTTCCTAAGTAGAAAATGTCTACTGCCCTCAATAAAAACAGGATGTAAGATCTCAAAGGGAAGCTTTAACAGGAAGTGCATTGGCAAAGCGAACTTCAATGCATATTATAATATTTTGATATTTAATGATAGAGCCGTACGTCATTCTTTCTCTGTAGTTGTCTGTAGCCAAACCCTCCACTACTTAGAGCCAAGTCTGATAGTGTAATGATTAGCATATCTGCCTTACACGATATTTGGTATGAGCAAAGAGTGTGGGGAAACTCTTGGGACTAATTTCCCTGTGTGCTCAGGAGTCAATTGAGTACACTCTGAGTTGTGTGATTAGGGTGGAGGAATCCCTTCAGAGGACTTGTATCCTGCTAAATAGGTGATCATAAAAACTTGTGAGTATAAAGTCCTGGTCTTGGCCAGACTTGAGACTTGTGGAAACCAGGATTTTATAACCAACCTCCATACTCCATTGAGAATTGCTGCCCTTGAATCCTATCGACTCGTGCAAAAAGTCTCCAACTCAATCGGTTTTTACGAATAATTCACAGCTGAATCCTTACATCTAACATCTTGGTTCATCAACCCTTCGATACATGTTATCATGATCTACATCTTGGCTACATTGGAACTCTTTTACAAACTTCTGAACTTGGTCTACATTATCTACATTATTTCTCAAAACAGTCTGCAAAGCCCTCTTTCGGGATTACCATCAGCTGCCTTCTTGCATTAACCCTAACCCATAAAGTTGTCCTCAGTCTGGTATCTCCTCTCAACAGCAAAAAAACAGAAGTCGCAGGGAGCCAAATTTACCCTGGGTAGGTTGGCTGACAGACTTATATCATTCAAATGTCTTTCAAAAAAACCTGTACAAGACGTCATTGAGTGTGCTTGTGTACTGTGTGACCTCTTTCACAATCATTGAGCAAGTTATTCTGCTGGTTTTTTTTGGCAAAACATTGCATCAGCCAGATTTGGCTCCTTTCAGCTGGCTTTTCTCAAATAGGTTTCAGACCATGGATGATATTAAGGAGAGTGCAACATGGCAGTTGATAAGAGTCTCTGAACAAGACTTCTCTGAAAAGTGGAAGAGACACCGGAATATGTGTATGAAGTCCCAAAGGGAGTACTTTAAAGAGACTAAGGCACTATTGCCCTAGGTAGATTATTTTTCATTAGTATTAAATGGCTAGATACTTTCCAGACAGACCTTGTATACTTCTCTGATAGAGTGCCTATACGTGAAAGATTTGTGAGTGTAAAAGGACATTGCTTTTGGGGTTTCTCTAACAATAAATGATGAGATCTTGGATGGGCGATATGTACTGAGTTAACTTGACAACTAGCCATTGTATATATTAGTCAGCACACCAGACATGGCAATGATGAGTTTGAAGTTGTTTGGATCAGTTGTTCTCAAGAAATCCAATGGGATTACTCAACAAATGGACATTGTACAAACTTGACATTCACCTGATATATTAGTCGGCGCACAAGATTATGCTGTGTCAAATTTAAAGTTTTTTGGATCAGCAGTTTTTAAGAAATCTTGATTATAGATCTTTTATCTACAGTTATAGATCTAAAGTTTTGCAATGTTAAAAGAAGTAACTGAAATAATTCAAAGCTGACCAAAAATTGTATTATATGACAATTATGGCAGGCTGCTCAAAATACCATAAAATCTGGCCCCAGTCAAGCATGCACTTTAACCAAGAGAATTTAAAGAACTAACTTAGCGGAAGAAGTCAGTTTGGGGAGAGACAGAGACAGAGAAACCACTTTAGAATTGACACAAGGTTTGTAGTTACAGCCACAAGAGTAGAAGTGTCCTTTGCCAAGTTGATTTTACTTAACAGAAAACAAGGAGTCGGTTGGTGTAGTTCTAATGAGGCAAAAAGTGTCCTGCAGCTAAAACAGCAAGAAGTGAATAGTTGAGTTGAGGTCTGTTTATTGTATGCGATAGCAAAGTATTCATAACTGGTACTAGAGGTTGGTGTTCAAGCCCAGGTAACTAGCTGGGATTTACATGCTGAAAACAATGAAAGATTTGTCTAGTTTGGAATTGTGGAGGAATTTCCAGCTTCTGTTTGTTGAAGTAATTTTCTCCTAACTCCAGTCCAGCATTTATATTCAGAAAAAGAGGTTCCAAAGAAACTCTCACTAATCAAAAACCTTGATTTTTCACCCTTTCTTCATTCACTTTGCCAAACCTGTCTCTTGATCTTATAAAAGTCAGAATTCCGACCAAAAATCTTCCTTAGGTCTTTCTCCACACCAGCCACTTACCAACTCACATGTAGAATATGAAATACCTAATCCACTTCCATCAACTGACCTCTTGGAGTACTTCAATGAACTTACTGTGACCTTGCTTGTAAGGTTGTTATAGCAATCATACCCTAATAAAAGCTACCTCCCATAAATTTTGCATCTTCAAAAATAGTATTCAAATTTTCATGCATAACACTGATAAACTTCAAACCAGTGTATGGCCATTATTTCATCAGCACTTTTCTTTTATGCTGACTCATAAATTATGGTGTGCCAACAACCATTATCTCTGTTCACGATTTGCACCTCCAAGCCGCTTTATTCTGGCAACCAACACTCGACCAACATTAAGAGATAGAGGTTAAACCCTGTAATGTGATGGGTTAGTGTCTGATAGTAGGAGGCAAGTGAGTAAAGCTGTAATCAGCAGCAGCCATTTGAGCTGCTTGGTTGGTTACTAATTTGTTGCTTAATTTCACCTAATTTTCAAGCAAGTAACATTGGCCAAACATATACGCCACTTACCTGTCTACCACCATGCTTGTTGTACGAATCATGGCAGAGTTTCGTTAATTTTCTCTATCTGTTTAATGTTGCGTGACGGAAACCAACAAGCAAAAATGTGACGACAGTTTTCATATAATGAGATTTGTCTAAATATTTGAGGTATTATCCTTGAATTCTGGAATTTGAAAAGATTAATCAATCTGTTCATTTGACAAGTTGCCCAATGTATCCTGTGTCTCATTAAAAATTCATTATATCTCTTGAAATCACTTGACTCATAAATAAAGAATCTCATTTTCTACCCATTTTCCCTTCCTTTGAGAAAGTTACTGAGGTCACGATAAATCTATTCATCAAAACTACAAAATGAAACTTGTAAATAAAAAAAATGCCTTTAGGTTGGACTTGATTTCCAACCAAATAAAAGGCAGAAGGGAGTCATTGTATACCCGGAAGACACTCACGCCTCTAGATTTTACACCAAGGTAGAATTGGAGTCAGTGCATCAAGAACTCTTCCTTTGAAAATGCTGTTGACCTCTCAATCTGTGAGACTTTTTGCCATTTACAGCTGCTTTTGGAACACAATAATCCTGCTTCTGTGTGCAACCATTGGACAGCATTAGCTTAGAACTAAAGAAAAATCCTATGCCTTAGCTGAGCTGGAAGAAGGAGTTTCTATGATTCTAGTGGCACAAAAGATTAGAGTTTAAGTGAGGCAGTTTATGACCTAATGAAAGCTCTTGTAAACAATGTTATATTGTCCTCACAGTGACATTCTGCAGATCAGTGAACTTTTTCTTCAATGTAGTAACTGATATGGTAGGGTTGTTCATCATTTCACACTTCAGAAGGTTGTTGGTAGCAGGAGAGTTCTTCTTCCTCCTAGTACCAATTTTTTGCTTAGGAGTGCTACCTTTTATCAGGTTGTATATTCTTTTATTTACACTCCAATATCTTGTGCCTCAAGAATCACAGAAACTCTTTCCTCCAGCTGGGCTGAGACATGGGATTTCTCTTCAGTTGTAAGCTCATGGCAGAGTTTAGAAGCAGTTATAATGCTCCAAAAACCGCTATAAATGGCAAAAATTGCAGATTGAGTGGTCAACAGCATATCTTCTAGGATAAACAGTTCTTGATGCACTAACAATAACACTGCCTTAGTGCAAAGCCGAGAGGTGTGAAGGTCTTCCAGAAGGATGATGACTACTATCTGCCTTTTAGCTAGCGAGAAATCAAATTCAAACAAAGCATATTCCCGCTTGTTTAGTTTTGTTTTGCGGGCACTGTATTTCTTGCCTAAAGTTCCCCGAACTTTTGGGTAGCATCTAATTTTTTCAATTCGGATTTTGAAACAATACAAGGGAGGTAACTTAATGGGTCCTTGATTCATGTGGCTACTTCATGATTTATTTACTTACTCCTGGCATTCTTTTCGATTATTTTAGGTGTTTGTATTTCTTGGGCAAATAAAAAGTGATCATATAATTTGAAGGGAAATCGACACAGAATCGCATTAATTTTTTTTAGCTCAATTACTAATTACCTAAAGACGTGGCGAGATGGGACAGTCGTCCACGGGTGCAAATGTGAAGGGGCGCAAAATTTCCAGTATTGTTAGTGCTAATTAATAAATATGCCCTCCATCGTGCAACTGACCCCCAGGCGCTGTCTTTGACCCCGGTCAGAGAAAATCCTTGCTCCGCCACTGAAACTAACTTTCGGACGCACCACAGTTTTGATTTGCAAAATTTTGAGAGAAAAAAAAAAGAAGAAACAAAAAATTAAAGTAACCTTTAACCTCTTGGTCAAAGGGTAAAATTTCAAGTTATTTCCGGTAAAACAGTGAGAAATACGGTTTTTAGATCAAATGTTGGGAGCGACGCAAACTTTTTAAATGCGGTCTATTTCACCCCATACTGTATTATTCCCACTTATCTTTAATCGCAACGTAAGTCGACACTTCTGAGAACGGCTGAAATTGTATATTAAGACCAGATTTGAATAGGTTAACAGCATTTGTAAGGAATAAAGTAACGAAGAAATAGTGGTTCAAGAAATAGATAACGTTCCTAACAAAGAAAGAAAACTGATATCCTATTGGGAGGGGATAATAAAAAAAATAAAGAAAATTAAATTAACTCATTTACATCACACCACATCATATTAATTTTGTAATAGGTTAATGAAAGTTTTTCGTTGCATAAACATGTTGAAACATTATCGTACTTTTTATTTGTCATTTCTCAAGACACTCACACGTAGTAATGTCCTAGTTTAAGGATTAAGTTGGTTGAATGTACAAGAAAGAACGAATAGCACAATCAAAATAAATGTACGTTTCCGTTTGGGGGAAATGCTGGGTGGTCTAAGCAACTTTCTGGGCTGGTTATCTTCTGAAAATAATCCGAACGAATTCTGACATTTTTATTTCAACGGTCAATCTTGTCTTCTCCCACCGTCATTATGGAGAATGTCAGAGTATTCCTTTTTCAAAAGCAATCATCGAGATGTATACAGTTCATATATTTTCAACTTCTACCTTTGCCAATGAATTATATTGAATTTCGGACGAATATATTCTTATCTTTATTTCTGATGCTGTGAATATTTAATTTTGTCTCGGGCGTTTAACGAGGATTAACTTGAAAAAATCAATTGGAAACAAGTATTTTTGAATATTGATATTTTTGATGCAGAAACAAATGTTAATGTTACCTAATGCTATCAAAAGTTTATAGACAACCTTTACAGGTTTTGAACGGTCTGCTTTTTTTTCTTGATCCATGATTTTTGAGGGAAAAAAATGCAAAAAAATATGTCTCTCAAAATATTGATGCAGTATTTGAAAATTAAATATTTTTGAATGGATTCTTGTATGGAGTTTTGCAAAATGGAATTATAGTCAGAGATTGATTTGATTTTTTTTCTTTTTCCACTACAAACGCCAGGAAAAAAAATTGAATCCGAGGTCCACGACGCATTTTTAAAAGTGGAGGGAGACGAAGTTAGTAAAGGCGCCCCAGTGAAAATTTAAAAAATTGTCTCCTAGAACACTAGAAAATGCCTGTAAGGAACATCATTTAGTTATTTAGACATTTGAAGTATTTTGAATAGGAATAATTACATCGTTCGTAATACTCATCGATTCGTGGCTGCATTTAGTTAACATGAATAACTGCAATATAAACTTATTTCGGTCATTAGATTTAAATGTCAGATTTATCGAAATCACAAAATGTAGAAAACCTGTCTGCGTAAAGTGTAACAAAATCATCTCAGACTTTTAAAAGGTCCTTATAGCTGCTCAATATAGACGGAGAATTGAACCTCTTCTGTGACATACTCGATCGAAAACACGTTTTAATGCTTCCTGCCAGTGAAAATTATCACTCATTCCGATGATGCAAGCAGAATAGACGAGCAGGGTTTTTTTTTTTTTTTTATCAGACTAGTGTTTGGAATGAGTAACTTTTTTATTTTATTTTTGTAGCTCTTTCAACTGCTCAGAGATAACATTGAAACAAACTGTATCGACCCCTTGAAATATCGTTTCCAGGATCTCAAATACTGTTTCCAAGACATTGATATTGCTTCCATTCCATAGATCTCTTGAAGCTGATTCGGCTCATCACCACATTGCTTGCTAAGAAAGGCACTGAGAAGAACATTTTCAACAAGACCAAAGTTTTGAAACTTGTTTGATCAAATTTTACCATAATCCAACGGACTATTGTATCTACAGCTTTTGTAGTGACCTTTCAACACTCGTAGAGTAGCGAGCAGAAGCACTTTCGCAGCCATCAATGAGTCGCATTGTCGCATGATTTGGTCTGTTTAATTCTCATAACTACAGTTTCAAAGAACAATTTGAAGGAAACATCACTTCGCACCCCTTCAAATGTCTGAACAGTTAGGTTGGCAAGCTGTTGTCCTCTGATAGCTGCCATTTTCTCTCTCAGCAAAGTTGTGCAAGTCGTCTGTCAATTGATATAACCTCTGCCCCATTGAAAAAAAATAGAATTAAAATTTTTACATTTGTAAATTACACCCTCGATTCTCGTTCTAATATCCACTGTCAATTTCTCATGAAGACATCTTCCACGTGTACCACAGTTGATTATAATTAACAAGTATTTTCTGAAGACACGAAGTGCAAACAGTCCATCGTGTTACACAAAGCTTATCAAACGAGAACGCCTTGTGTAAATATGCCTCAGCATCAACTTATCAGTCAATGTTTCTTTGATGGAACGAAGCACTCTTTTTGGCTTAGGAGAGAACTTGACCAGAATGCATATTTAATCAACAGTTCCCACGGTATCACCAAAGATTTTACTGTCGGGTTTGATGTTTTCTATCGATAAATTGATCGGATGCCCATAGCAATGGTTGACCAAGTATCTTGGCTAGATGGACGGAATTAGGGAAGCAACGCCTGATTTTTTCCCAGCATATTGCTTGCATCGTCATATATTTGCCTTCTGCAGTAGGATAAAGATAATTGCATTTGAATTAGCATATCACTTCTTGCAGAAACTATTGTCATTTTTTTTATCTGTCAGTTTGTCAAAACCAAAAAAATATTCTTGGACACAAATAGTTCATGTGCCAGGGGAAATATTGGCACAGAATCTGGTACTAAAAATTATTGTCATAAATTTTTTAGTGCTGCCAAAACTAGGTCCAAAATGTTTAATTGACATGCTAGATGGCCAGATTAAACAAGTAATCACATAATTTAAGAAATTCAAAATGGACGACTATGAATGTACATTTCTTCCGACTAAGACTAAGTGCATGGATTCGTTCCAAAATTTACTCACTTATTCCGTAGCTTACTGTCCACCCTTCCACGAAGTTTTGTTGGACTTAATTCTGAATTTTTGGAGATATCGTCTAGACAGACAGGAGTGAATACTGAAATGCACGGAAGAAAAGAATATATATATATATATATATATATATATATATATATATATATATATATATATGATTGTGTCATCCATAGACAGCGCTGTTTCGTTGTATTACAACTCTTCAGTGTGGCTATAGACAATCCGTTATCCCATCCAGTACCACGAGGCAGGATTGAAACCTTTGTTTCAGACCCTCGGAAGAAAATCCCTGAATCAACGCAAAAATTCACCCATTTCTTCCCTACGGTGTGGCTTACCTTTCCACAAAATGTAATTGAAATTCTGTGGAAAGACAGGAGCGAATAGTTCTGTAAAAGGGTGAACCACATTATAAGAAAGACGTGATTAAATTTTGGATCGGATCTTAGAATCCGTTATTGATTGAGAGATATTTTTTTCCGTATATTTGTATCCCCTACTGCCTGTCTTCACAATACCTACAAAAGTTCCCGATGTATTTCACTGGAATTTCGTGGAACGGTAGCGCATATCGTAAGGAAAGAGCAACTAAATTTCTGTGCAGATCCAGTTATCTGTTTTCGATTGAGAGATATTTTTACATTTTAATACTTTGTACATTTCTGTGTTTGCTCGTCTATTTTGCAGGATATCTCAAGAAGTTCCCAATGAATTTCAATAAAATTTCGCGAAAAAGTGAGCTGCATTATAGAGATGAAATTTTTTCTGAATTGAGTGATATTTTTGCGTTTTTTGTAATATATTTCTGTATTAGCTCCAGTCAGTCCACCCGATATCTCAAATAGTTCTCAATGAATTTCAATTAAATTTCGTGTATGGGCAAAGTACGTATTACATAAGAGGTTCTCAAATTTTGGGATAGATACAGAAATTCGCTTTTGATTTGAGATATTTTCCGTTTTTTCCCTACATTTCTGTATTCGCTTTTGTCTGTTTACTCAATATCTCCAAAAGTTCTCAATCAATTTTCTTGAGATAATGTGGAAGGACAAGTGATCAAACATTGAATATTTGATCCAGGAATTTGCTGTCAACACAATATCTCCAAAAGTTCTCAATGAAATTCCATTAAATTTTGTGGAAAGTATGGTAATAGGTCACAGAAGAATTGATTCAATTCTGGGACGAATCCATGTACCATGACTTAGTCATATCTGGAAGAAATGTGCATTTGCAGTCGTCTATTTCGAATTTTAAAATGGTCACCCTTAAAATCCATAGAAAACCTGGCAACAATTTTTTCCTTATCTAGATTGTTTTTAGGTATATGATTTACTCTGGTTGCCAAGATTCTACCCTACCCACCGCCCGAAGGAAACTTCCACTCCCAATTTTCGATTGACTTGAATGTACCAATACACTAAATTTGGGCTCCTGGCCGATGGACCATTATACTTTTTTTACATTATTACTCACCTCCGCTGGGCGACCCAGAGGACAATCAACCATTTTTTATACTCCGCAGACAAAGACAAAACCTAAATAGTCGAATTTAGTACCACCAAGCGTACCAATACATCAAATTTGGACTTCTGGCCAATGGACTAAACTGGATTGTGTAACTGAGCGAATACATTGTTGATTTTCATCTGGTGCACAATTATGTCACACCTGTTTACCATTCAGATTCTTGAAATCATGCAGAATTTTGATTTATTAGAAAAAGTAGATATAATGTTTTTAAAACACTACTATTCTCTTTGTTTTCTTTTTCACAGATAGGCTGATAGAAATGGACAAAAGGTCATATATAAAGTGCTTACGCAAAAAAGAATGTCAGTTTGTAAAAAATGGCCCCTTTTTATTTCTCATATTACATATTGTTCAAACAAAAAATATTATTTCATCGTCAAAATCTTTGTTGTTATTAAGAAGAAAGATTCCAATCTTTCTTCTTAATAACACAAAGATTTTGACGATAAAATATTCTTCCATATAAGTTTGACACATTTTTAAATCTTGGTTGTCGAGTTATTGGTAACACTTTGTGACCGGTCAAAAGGCATTAGGCAAAAGGACAGCAGAGTAGTGCAAATTACTGCAAGTTACATGGACTAAATGCATCAGTCAGAATGATATCAGTAGTTATGAATATCTTGACTGAATTTATACTATTTCAGCAATTTGATTTAGTATTTTTTCTCTTGTAAATTCAAATGAATAAAAGTTTTATTTATTTCGTACCCTGGATTCGTTCGAAATTTCAAATTTAAGGTATAATAATGTCTCCAATTTATTTTGTAAAGGGTTTTAATTTCTTTTTAGCATTTACATTTTAGTAGCTTGTTTGATTTTATAATTAAAACATGTACTTACTTTTTCCAGCGCTTATGTATAACTTGATACAGTAATTGAGTTAGAATTTCTTTTTAAAATTTGAATGAGGTTTTATAGTGATTTTATTATATTTTTTATTCCATTCTGTACGTCACAGGAAAACTCGAGGATAATTAATTATTCATATTTTTCGAATCATACTTTCATTATGAAATAAGTTCGGGGGTGTTTTTAAGATTAAGATATCTTTGTTAATATTGTGTCCTTTGCATTAAAGTTGATCCAAAATCTCTGAAAAGTATATATTTTTTAATTAAAATGTATAGTTATGTCGTCAGACATTGAGACAATAATCAAATTGGAACTTTTTGTACAAATAATCGCGTCACCAACGACAACGCGCCATCATGAATTAGTATGAATTTGATATCTTGGTAATTTATATGATTTCAAAATGGAATAAGCAACTTTATGAAAACGGAAAATGAGCTAGAAGACTAGAATAATTGAAAATTTATATTTTTCAAATCATAACACTTATGAAATAAGTTGACTCATTTTTTACGATTAAACTACGATAAATTGGAATTCATTGCTTATTTCTAACGACTATATTGCTTAATTTCAAATAAATAAAGATATATACTTTTCAGAGATTTTGGAGTGACTTTGGAGCAAAGAACACCATATTAACAAAGATATTCCAACCGTAAAAAACGTCAAAATACTTTTCATTACAAAAGAATGATTTGAAAAATATAAATTATTAATTATTCTAGGCTTGCTGTGAAATACCGTATGGAATGAAAAAATCACCATAAAACTTTTATTCATCTAAATTTTCAAAATAAAAAGAGAATTAAAACTCTTTTACTCTTTCAAGTCATACATAAGCGCTAAAAAATATATTATTTAATCATAACATTAAACATCTTCCAAACATGTCGCTGCGAAAAAAGATTAAAACCCATTCTTTCAAAATTATAAAATAAATCTTCTATTAAACGCATGATTACACCTTTTAATTTAGAATTTCGTTCGAATCCAGGGTACGAATGAAAAATAAAACGTTTATACGTTTTAATTTACCACAAAAATACTAAATTGAATTACTTGAATATTACAAATTAAGTTAAAATAACTACTGTTACCCTTTTAACTGATACATTTTGTCTGAACGCGATTGTATCTTGCAGTGATCTGTACTACACTGCTGTCTTTATGACTTGATGCCTTTTGACTGGGATTCAAAACTTTTCGCCATATTTGAACTTATGAACAAAATAATCGAGGAAAAAAACACCCTTAAACATGTATGAAAGATTATTCTATCATCATAATATGAGTTATTATAACGAAGAAAATTTGGAAAAAAACCCTTATATATTCTTTCCTTAAGAAAAATCTATAGAATTGAAGATTTGCTGAAAATTAACTGCGTGAAAAGTTGTCCATTTGTGAACATTAAAACGACACAAATTTGGCATTCGGAGATTTTCTAAAATTTCTGTTATGAAAAATATTTTCATAGAACAGTGCCTTAAGAATATGAAGATATAAGAATTAAAAAGATAATTTCCCTTGGTATTGAAAAAAATATTTTATCGATTCTGAGATTTCCAGAGTCTCTTCACAATATAAAACAAAAGAATTAAAAAAACAATAATATCCAGGGTATTTAAAAGAGAAGAAAATCAATTCTGCAATTTCCAATATTTTAACAAGAAATTATTGTTAACAAAATCAGATTTCGTACTTATACAATCTGAGTTTAGATAAATTGCAAATGCATCGTAATAAATTGTCTGTCGAAGTATACATTTTTTCTCAATAAGTAAGTATTTTATTAATGCTAGGGTAATTCCACCCTAAAATTGCTAAATATAAAAATGTCATAGTTGCACATCATCTGGATGTAACAAGAAAGTGACTCATCTCGGGGGGAAAAAGAAAAGCTGTTTCAAGTTTCATTGGTTGTTTTAGCTACCATTACATACATTGAAACTAACCCACTGCAAATGGCAGAGAGTCGATGGATTAAAGGCATCAGACTTTAACGTGAACCCCATTTTAGTTGACTTATTCCAACATTACACACACACAGAAGCGATCTTTCGTATTTTCAGCATTTTATAAGATTTATAATCCATTTCAATATTTTTCTGCCACTCTCACAAGATACGCTTTATACAAGAGATATTCATAAGACATTGTAGAAAAATCGACAAAAAACACAACGAGTTGCAATAAATTGTCTTTTTCTGCGTTTCTGTTTATTATTTCGTCTTCTAGCCACATTCTAACGTTACATTATTAACTGGATAAAAAGAAAAAAATCCTTCCAGGGCACTGAACTGAAATACGTTACTGAATTCCGGAACTTATTTGAGGAAGAGAGAAAAAAACATTCACCGCCTGAATGAAGAACATGGCAGCGATGGATGTTTTCACGGAAGAATATTTGGCCGAAAAAAAGTTGGAAGTTTCTCACAAAGTACGTATTAATGCATACAGTAAATTTACTTGGAACATATAGATACTTTAACTACCGAAACGTTCAAAATAAGAGAACGATTTATTCAAGTGTAGTTCTTCTTATTAATAGTAATCGTCACAAACGGGCTTGACAAAAATCGTGAAGCTTTTATCGAAAGTTGTTATGAAAAAAATATTCAAGGAAAACCCTTATTTGAAAAAATACAGTGGACGAAATAAGATAACAGTTTTATTTATTTATTTATTTATTTCCACACGTTCTAGAAATTCCTCAGAGGTATTTGGCAATATTGACCTCACTATAAGATAAGTAGTTAGGTTTTCGGATGATCATCTGTTGCCAGAGATGACGGAGCACGTCAAAGTGACTGCAGCCCTTCGACAAGAGATTGTCAAGATGAAGACTGACGGCATGACCCTGTCTGCAGTTTCAAGAGAGTTGGGCTGGTCTAAAATTGTAATTTCAAGAGTTTTGAAATTGTATAATGAAACAAAATCTTTTGTTTCACAAAAAAAAGCAGGGCGACCCCGTAAGACAACTTTTAGGGTGGACAGAGTAATTCTAAGGCATGCCATGAATGATCCCTTGAACACTGCTGCAGGAATTTCAAGGCAAATCAAAAATAATCTCAACAAAGAGATGAGCCCGCCGTACAGATTCTCGAAGATTGCACGAATTTAGATTGAAAGTAGCTTGTTCTCCAGCTACTAAACCTATCATAAACAAAAACAATAAGAAGGTTAGACTTGAATTCGCAGAAGAACATGTTGTTTGGAAGGATGTAAATTTGTCTAAAGTTCAGCTATGAAAGCAAATTCAATTTAGTTGGATCTGACTGCAGACAGTTTGTTCAATGTCTTACAGATAACAGACTTGAACCAAAGTGCATCAAAAAATCTGCCAGGTTTAGAAGGGGAAGTGTCATGGTAGGGGGGGATGTTCTCCTCTGAAAATGTTGAACCTATTGTGAGAAATAATAGGATGGTATATGCTAATTCATATCTCAACTGAGTGAAGCAACATGCTACTCCTTCACTACAACCACTACTTTTTTGTTCAGGTCAATACGCCCTGTTATGCTACAAAATGATTGAAAAGATTTTTTGATGAAGAGAACATTGTAGTCATAAGATGGCCTGCACAAAGTCTTGTCTTAAATCCCATCTAGATCTTATGGAAGACATGGTTAGGGAATGAAATCCAAGCTCTGTAACCAATTTATGGGAAAAACTGGATTATGAATGGAAAAAAACACCAGATCTATGCAAGAAACTTGTCATGTTCTATGTGCTAAATTTATTGCTAATAAAGGTAGGTCTCTATACTTCATGCTAATTGTTTTAAGTTGAATTATTCACAAATGTTCAATTTTTATTTTGTAAACTTCATCATAAACATGATATTGTATACCTGTTCTTTTATTTTGACCTCTGTATTCTTTTTAAAGATAAAGGTTTTAAATATTTTTTTCCATAACCACTTTTGATAAAAGCTTTTCTGTACATGAAATATATACCAAGATATATATCCCAAATATCAAGATTCTGTGGCAATTACTATTGATAAGAACTACGGTTGAATAATCATTTCATTTTGACTGGTACTATACGTTTATATGATGATTCATCTTTTATAGTTTTAGAAGTTTTTATTCTTTTCTAAAACAGGTTTTCTCTTGTGTCTAATTTTAGTCTGACAACTAATTTTTTGCTTTTTCCTCCATTCCAGCTTAAGGAATTTTGTGTTTTGGAAGGTGAACTTCAGAATCTCAGAAAAGATGCTGTAAGTATTCATTTTACTTGTAAATTCATGATTTCATCCCTATCTTTGTAGGTATGAACAGACTTTTCACCAGAAAATTGATATCTGATAAATTTCAAAATATCTGATTTCGATATCATTTTTAATACTTATTTATTAAAGGATGAATTTGAAAGAAAAAATAATTTTTCATTCCAAAACTAGGAAAAAAAAGAATGTTTTTCATATGATTCCTCCCCTCCTCATTGCTATTTTCTTTTATTTTTACACAAATAACAGATGAATCCCTTTAGATATTAATTATGTTTACTTTTTTTGAGAGAAGTGCTCAGGAACTGCTCAAATCGACTATAATCGATTAAAATAAAGAAAAATCTTTCTTCTTTTCTTTTTTTTTAAAATAAGGAATGTAAGTTATGATTAATTAAATAAAACTAAAAAATTGCTGATAAAAAAAATATTTGACCTAATTTTCTTTTTAATTCCCAAAGTAAAACTCCCAGTTGGACCAATTTCAAAACACTTTTCTAAAAAAAAAAGTGAAGATAATTAATATCTCAGTACTCATCTTTTAAATGAAAACAGCATAGTGTAGAGCAAGATAAATCATCAAAATGGTAAGAATTATGATAAAATTTTGTTTTTTTCCAATAATTAGAATAATAAAAATTTTTTTCTTTAAAGTTCATCCTTTAATAACTCTATTTCAAAATTTTTAAAAAAATCGAATGATATGTTGATTTTTCAATTTCTAGGATGTTGACTTTCCAGTGAGATAGCGTCCATATTGTTCATGCCTATCTCTTTGTGTGAGTGTTTGTCATCAACATAGAGTCCATAAGAAAAGAGAAACACAAAAAAAGAAACGTAGAGTGTGAAGTTTGATGTTTTGAAAGTCCCGTTAGTACATACATCAGCAAAATATTTGCTTTGATGTGACTTTTTTGGTTACTAGCCAATGTTGAGAGTGTTAGTGAATTAGATCCTAGTGCTCTCCCCCACCCAATAGTTTTGTGCAAACGTCTTTCTTTTTTTAAAAAATTTTTTGCTTCAAATCATACATCCACTTGAACCATTGTAGGTACTGCAGGGTTATTTTGCTTGCTTCACTGGAGCCCCTGTTAGCCGTTGATCGTACATTTTGGGAACAGATTCCTTATTTGTTACCAGCCACCCACAATGCTGGACTAAGGTTTGAACTTTCTGGTTTAAATTCAGAGTTGTCCGTCTCGCACACCAGTCTGCCTTGCTATTTTACCTTTAGCTTCGAGGAGAAAAGATAAATCTATGCTTTTCCCGAAGGCATGAGTACAAAGTGGACACAGAAAGTCACAGCCAGAGTTTGAACTCTGCTCGCCAATTCCATTTTTCTGTGCTGTCACTTACACCTCCATGCACCAAAATTTAGTCAATGTAAATTTGTAGATAAAATCCCAGTTCACTCGTACATCCAACTTAAGTTAATTTAAATTAAACTTATTGACTTTAGTGTACCAAACCCTTTAGGACATAATTTCATTTTGATTTCTTTGGTTATTTTAGAAAATCTCATCACACTCAACTTTAATCCATGGCAAATATCTCAGAAAACTGAAATATACAATTATTGCTTCTTGAATGGAAATTTATCAAAGGAAAAAAACAATACATTTTTCTGTTTCCCAACAGACGGTGAAATATTGTATCTTATAGGAAATTATTCTTTGATCAGGGGTGTAGATGTTGGATTTCACTGGAAATTATACTTTGAAACAATAGTATGAATATTGATTTTCATAGGGAATCATACTTGGAACTGGGGGTATAAATATTGATTTTCATAGGGAATCATACTTTGAACTGGGGGTATAGATATTGATTTTCATTGGGAATCATACTTTGAACTGGGGATATGAATATTGATTTTGATTGGGGATTATACTTTGAACTGGGGGTATGAATATTGATTTTCATTGGGGATTATACTTTGAACCGGGGGTATGAATATTGATTTTCATAGGGAATTATACTTTGAACTGGGGGTATGAATATTGATTTTCATTGAGGATTATACTTTGAACTGGGGATATGAATATTGATTTTCATTGGGGATTATACTTTGAACCAGGGGTATGAATATTGATTTTCATAGGGAATTATACTTTGAACTGGGGGTATGAATATTGATTTTCATTGGGGATTATACTTTGAACTGGGGGTATAAATAATGGATTTTAGAGGAAATTTTACTTTGAAATAATAAGTCTATAACTTCAATTGAAGTAAGTTATATTGACTATATCTGTATTTTTCTTCTAAATCTATTTGGACTAAACTAGATCTGGCACAAAGCCAGGTTATTTTTGTAGCACTCAGATAAAACTTACTTTAAATTAAAATTGAATCAGTAAGTTTCATTTTCCGTATGAGTAAACTTGGATTTAGCCAATTTAAATGCTAGTTACACGTAAGTCATTACCATAAACAGCCATACGCAGACCGAATAATTAATGGTTTGAAAAAAAAAAAAAAGAAAATAATTAAAATCCACATCCTTGATCAACCTTTCTATTTCTGTATAAATGTTCCGTTTGTCGGCTATGGGGAACCTTGAACAATGAATCAATACAGAATAATTTCATTAGAAACTGTCAACATATGAAACATAGATTTCTTCAGTTTTCAAGTGATTCTGGGTGGATATTTATTGTGTATACAAGCTGCACCAAAGGAGCTAGAGGGCTCTAAATGTAAACATTTGTACCTTATTATGTCTAAAAAAAAAAAAAAATTTTTGTTTTTTGACCTCTCCCCCATTTTTCTTTTGGTGGGGGCTATTCAATTCATATTTAAAGTTTATGCTACATAGGCCCCTAATGTGTGCCTAACAGCATTCACGGTTGTATTTTAAACATTTTGATTTTTTGATGATAACTGCCCAACAAAAGGTGAGAGAAGTAACTCATTCATTGATCACCCCTTTTTCCAATTGATCACTTCCAATAAGGAATGCTGCCAAAAGTTGCCGGTCCCATGACAGTTTCTATTTAGTGACTAGCAAGACCTGTTCCCAAAGTGGTTAAATTTTCCCTGATGCGTTTTCCAGCCTTAATTAAGACTGTGATACATGGAGTGAATTAACACTTTTTCTCACGAGAGTCGAGTCGTTCTAACTCCTTGTTTTAGTATTTACTGAGCTTTGCTTAGTTGTAATGAAGAGAGCCGCCTCCTGTGTCTGTAGACAATGCAACGACACTGAAGTGACCTCTCCAGGGTGCAAGCCTGGGCAAAGTGTATAGAGATTCTGGGGTGCTCAGTTGATGGAATCCCCCCTGCAAAAGCTGCTGGAAAGGAGTCAAAGTTGGCACCTAGCCAGATTAAAGGGGCTCCACATCCTGGTTTGGAATCAGTTATCCATCTCCTAGATCTTTGTGAAAACCATGGCTAAAGAGCCCAGTTTACCCATAGATGGGAGGGAGGAGATGGATTCATGCCTTTCCCACGAGCATAGCTTTAACGCGAACAAACTGTCTCTGCTTGAACTAGGTTCACTGATTCCATCCTCTGCGCTGTTAACCATTAGGCCATCTGCACTGCAAGAAGTAGTAATAGTAGTGATGACCTGTAAGACCTGTTCTAATCATTGATCTGAAGTGAGGTTCCCTAAGGTATTTACTAAGCTTCATTTAGTCTAGTACTAGGCCTCAAATGTGGGGGAACATAGAAGTAATGATCTGAGGGAGTAGCTTGTTAACCCTGGCTAAGTACTTGTTTGTTGCAGTTGGCACCTTTCTACAGGATTGAACTCTGGATGCCACTTCTAGAGGATGCTCCTCAATCTGTTCTCTTCCCTTAAAGTCACAACTTCAGTTTTCCAAATAAACCGAACCATGGGAAAAAATTTTTTTTCAATCCTCGAGTTATTTTCATTTACGTTATTAGCTATCATTTGATGAAGACCAATGAACATTCTAGTCAAAATGTGTTATAAGTAACAAAAAGCAGAATACCGGTTCAAATAAATCAAGCCCTTATGATAATGCAAGTATTAACATATCTTAATTTCTGTTTTGTTCCAGAGTATCTATGTTCAACAACCCAACAGTCTTATCTTCTTTCGAAGTGATAACAAAGATAAAGTAACAGTTTTATGCAAAGGTATGTATTTTTTTCATCGTCCAACAATTTAATATCATCAATAGTGTGGGTTCACTCAGTCAAACTAAGGGACGCAACTGAGGTAGTAAAATAGGATTTTATGTTCCGATGAAAAGTTTATATATTTGTTTTCATTTTTGGCAAACGTACTAGTTTAGTTTATTTTTGATTGATAAAGTAGTGCGCTCGCCAAAAGGAAAAACAAATATATATACTTATAATTACCATGCTACTAAGGATGTCATTAAAACAATTTTCTGATGACAATAGAAATGCTGAATTTGAAATCTTTTTTTTTTTTTAAATACATCATTTCCCACAATGGCATGGGTAAATTAGTCATCAAATGACAGTCCTACAAGTAACAAAAGAAAATTTGATTTTTTTTATTCTCCCCTCCTCCATAAATTTAACATGTTTGGATTAATTATACATATAATTGCCTTCTTCTCTCAGTAATTACTTCATGATAAAATATTTCGGTCATTTGTGAGTTAGCCTTTAGATTGCACCAAGTTCTTCATTTTTTCAGAAAATAAAGATAGCATTAGGTTTGGTTCACCTCTGCAGGCATTGCTTGAACAGAACTACCATTTCAACTGGTACTGTATAATGATAGTCTGAGATAACTCTGGCAGAGAAGAAAAAAAATGCTCATCTTTAGCATTTATTTGATATAGCCTTATTCTATCAGTAATACTGGCTTTGATTCTTCACTATTTACAACTCCTTTCTTCCTGCTTTTCTATAATTAAACTATTAGCAATGTATTCACATTATACATATAATGGCCCTATTCTGACAGTAATACTTGCATTCATCCTTTTTTCCTATGTATCCTCAAAGTAAAAACATTAGCTATGCATTTACATTGTACATATAATAGTCCTATTTTGATATCTTTTCCTTATTTTCACATTGCAACCAACAAGTACACACAGCTCCCACAATCTAATTTTAAGAAATCTGAACTTCTGCTTGGGAACTTGTGCAGGTGTG
Source organism: Thysanoteuthis rhombus (assembly GCA_963457665.1). Classification (NCBI taxonomy): domain Eukaryota; kingdom Metazoa; phylum Mollusca; class Cephalopoda; order Oegopsida; family Thysanoteuthidae; genus Thysanoteuthis; species Thysanoteuthis major. The sequence continues at coordinate 31,889,497 of OY735231.1, read as the reverse complement.
TGTGTGTGTATATATATATAATGACATCCACCTTGGAATGATACTTAGATCCTTGGCAGAGCATGTTGAGATCAGTACCACTGATCAAAACCTCTCAGTAGATTATCCTGAAATTTTTCAAGTATTATGCTAGTTTGTTTAATTAATGCTGTGAAGTTATGGCTTACATGAATAACCATCAGATAAGAATAGAAAGTATTTTTTTTTTTTTTAAAGTCACGATGACTGTGAGGCTTTAAGATGTGTTTATGAGCCTTTGTTGGCATTTTGGGTGAGATTCACATTCTCCCACCTCTAGTTGGATGAGACTAGAAAAGTTTCATCAGTGACCTGAATAAGACGCTTACTTGACCCTGAAAAATAACATTCCTGTGTATAAATCTCTTCCGGATAATTTCCATCATGGGCGAGTCAAGGTCAAAATAAAAAACTTGATTCCCAAACCAGATTGTAGAGGAACAGATTGCCCTGTCTACCTATAGCTGGGAAGATGAGATGAACTTGTACCTCTTCCTCTTCTGCTGATTCCATCTTCTGTGCTAACTGTTCAGTCATTCAGCACCCAGTGAATTTTTCACACTATAAAGCAACCTTTCCTCTGAATGGTTTACATCAACTCATCCTGACCTGGTCATGTAGCTGAAACCATTGCATGCAGTATAAAATCGGCAGATTTTGGCAGTTATGGAATGGTAAATAAAGTGTATGCAATTAGTTCAACTTGTATCATTGGTAGTCTGGGAGGGGAGGATTCAAATGATGTGTAAATATAATATTCATGTGGTTTCTGATCCTACATTATAATGTACAATTTGCATATAGAGATGGCCAGTGTTGTGGCTACAATAGTTGCCCCCCGCCATTGGCACCTGAGATGGGGGGGGTCTTTGAATGCTGATTTCCCAAGCAGTCAGGTCCACCCAATGTGAAGATTGAATTTGCATCAATCTCCTTGCCCTCCTATCGAACTAATTGAAGATCAGCGAGAATCGTAACCGAAGTCCTCTTTATGGAAACCTGATTATTGTTGGGACTGATCTGAGACATTTAAGTATTACTATAATTAAAAAAAAAAAAAAAAAAAAAAAAATCCAATTATTTTATTATTTTTCTTTTTCAGATTCCATTGAGAAGTTAAAAGAACAGCAAAAACGATTTGAAGAGATGGAGAAGTTTTCACAGTGATAATTTAAATCAAATATTTCAAATATTTTTGTTAAATAAAAATTGAATGCTTAAAAGTAAAGCCTTTAGCAACATTTATCATTAGCGCTTTGATGTAATATACATCTATTGCCATTTGCCTACAAATGAATCACCAAAGCTTAGTTACTTCATTTGTCACAGTACTCCCCACAGCGATTTTCTAGACACTGAGACAGGGTGCAGTACAGTTGCTAGGCAAGAATACAGGAACGGGTGTTACAGAACCGAGACAGAGGAAAGAGAGAGAAGGGAAAAAAAAAAAAAAAATGCAGGATTATTACGATAATTTGGCAGCCTCTCAAATATAATAAAAAAACGAATTAATGACCGACACATTTTCAGTTCACGTCAGTGATTATGGCTACAGTGATTGGATATGTACATATACATAAATTGTGACTCCCAACTCTGAAGTTATGAAGACGATTTTAGCTAAAAACGTTTCTAGTCAATGACTCAATTATCCCCCTTGTTCAAAGGGAAGAGAATTTCGAGAGAAACAAGTCTTAATTTTAATCATATTTGGCAAGATTATTTTACCTTGGCTCAAACACCCATTAAGCCATCTCAGTATCAAGGGCATTTCAAACTAAGATAAGGTAAATGTGGGAGGTACCAAGTAAGAATTGAAAACTTGTTTAATACTGCTCCACTGGAAAAGGTTACACCAAAGATAAGTAAAGAGGGCAATGTGTGTAAATCAGCAAAGAGTTATCAATATCCTTGGAAAAAAAAAAAAACAACTGATATTGAACATTGATTTTGTCCATCATGGCTAAACAATCATGTTTCAATGATCAGTTATTTTTTTAAAAGTAAGACTGACATTTGTTTAGGTATATTTTCTGATTTAGCCGACTTGACTCCCCAAACAGCATGTATATGGCTTTTCAAGCGGGCAGTTTAGCAGCAAAAACAAATCAATTCTTTTTTTTAGTAATATATATATTTTATTCACAGAGGCAACTTTTTTGCAGATGAAAAAACGCCTTTTCAACTGTCCAATCAAAGATGTGCCAATGAATTGTCCTAAGCCCAGTTTATCGTCGCTGTGTCTTTCCAATACCCCGTTTTCCACAAAACAGATGCTTTGGCTTCAAATCATGAACATGTCGGTCAGATTCACCCTTTCGGCCATCCATAGTGAAAGGCTTGATGGCTTTTCTTGCTATCTTTCGGACCTTTGCAACCATCTAGTTAAAAAAGAAAAAGGAAACATTAGATAGCAGGTTACATAATACAACTCTCAAAATTAATGAGTTCTATGCAATTAATGTAAAACTTCAAGATTCCAAGTAATACCAGCTGCATTTTATCAAATAACAATGTGTATTTCAAACAGGTTTTTCTAAGCCATTAAATTTCTGAGTATATATAACTTATAGCATCTTGAATCTGACAAATTTTTTGTCAAGGGAGGTAATTATAGGAAATTTGATTATTCCCTTTGGTATTTAAATTTTCCAGAACTAACCTCATATTGATACTGCAACACACGAACAAATCCAAAATTATTTTAAATACCTCTAATAAAATTGAATTATTAACTTTTCCACAAATGTGGTTGGAGCACTCCGTTGACCAGCCATTTTTCATAACAATGATCCTTAGGTGACCACATCCAGGGAGGTAATCAATTTTCTTATTTTTATTACCTCCCTTGACAGTAAAAACTTGTCAGGTAATATTCATGTATACCAAATTTCTATTCCAGAAAATAGATAATTTACCCAGCCTCTGAATATCTAGTAATAGAGTGTAGGGATAACCACAAATAAAATTCGACCTTAGTTCGCAGATTTTGAGTTTGAAATGCTAACAGTTGCACAATTGGTAAGTAATGAACTTATTAAAATGAAAGAAATGACTGAATGTGCAACACCCTCAAAATATTTGAGCAGAAAATATCACTAGCAGTCTTTCAGAGCATAAAAAAACTTGTGGGATATTTCTGAATATTTGAATCACATCCAACAAAAAAGCAATTCGTTCCTTCAGTTTCCAGATTAACCTAAAGGTGTGCGAAGTCAGAATTAGAATGTCCCCACAGATTTTTAATAGGCATCTACGGTACACATATGTTCCAGCAGTCATAGACCCCTGGGATGGATTTGAGTGTTCAGAAAAAGATGGTGTATATTTAAACCACAATCACAATTTTGAAACCTTTCAAACCATAGAAGGCATTTAAAAGCCTTTACTGCATCAGGATTTTTCACTGGCTGCAAGGCAGTGCTATTACTCTAAAATCCATACAGGGAGCAATAGCTCTAACTGCCCTGAGATTAAATTTTACTATACACTATCAACAACACACAGCTAGATACAATAGATGATGAACTAAATGCAGATGTTATTTTGAACTATTTAACACTAGTCCCACGGTAAGTTGTTTGGTTTATAATTTATAGCAGGGAAATTGTGATTACTTTCTGAAAACAAATTAATGTATCCAAGAAGTTTCTAAAGGGGTCAACAAATGATAGAATAAAATCGAAATTGTTTTTATTTTCTATTCATTTATTGCAAATCGTTGCTTCCCCTGAATCAAAATTAATGGATTCCAACAGGATTTGGAAAAAACTATATATATATATATATATATATATAATTAGAGTAGATGCATATAAATCACTTGTATTAAGCGTTGAATATATAATCAGAGTAATTAAGAATGCATTACATCATTTAAACTATAAAAAATGACCACCCATTATTATATTGGTATCCGACTGCCTATTTAGCTCAAAGGTAATATCAGTGCTACATAGAAACAGCTACTTATTGGTTGAAGGTTTGATTCCAGCAGCCACCTCATTGTCTTTGTTTTATTTACATTATCTAGGCTAAGTGACATATTCTCAAAGTAAGGTGCTTTTTAATGCAGTTTGGGACTGAAGAATCATTCAGTCTATTCATTTCTATGTAAATGCTTAAATAGAGAGAGAAAGAAAAAAAAAAAAGAAATACATACAGTTGTGTCTCTTAATCCAGATACGTCCCTTGGTGGTCTTGAAGAACTTCGTGCTCTGACTGCAGCTACAGAGTCTTCTCTCTTTCGCTTCAGGGGTTTTCGTGATGTGCTACGAGGTTTCTGGTCAGCGTAGTTCTTATTCTGAAAATTAAGTACAGAAATGTTGTCACAAGAAAAATTTCAAAATATTTCAATTTATAACTATATGCTGATGATTCATGTGAAATTTTATAATATTACATCTTTGGAAAGGAACTTCAGAAAACATGATATATAAACCCCATGTTAGCTGAATCTAATGGAAATTTCATGGATGTAGACGATTAGATCTTCAATTATCTGATGCAAATTTAAAAGTAAATACCAATCATAATATACTTATGATCAAAGAATATCCTTATTCAAACAAATTGATTTCTATCCCATCATATTGTGAAAAGAATTTTCTTCTTCAAACTCTTTGACACCTGGGAATAAAATTGAGGTAAGATGCAGTTTCAGCTACACTCATGTATAAAGTAAATAAAAATTTGGGTTTAACTTACAGCTCTGTCTAGTCCAACACCAAGGTCATCCATATCTTGTTCCAGTTTTCCAACATTTCCAGGAGCAGATTTTGGCCGAGGTATTCGGTTGATTTTACGCTTGGCCCTGGATTCTAAGATGATCATTTTTCTTTTCTCTCGGATCCTGTATTAGAAAAAAATAGGGACAATGTCATTGTGAAACTTCTTGGATTATCAAGTATTGTAGCTCAGAAAACATTTCTTGTTTTCAAGTACACTAACTTTTTGTCTCAATTATCTATCAAATATCTGCATTGCTTCAATGAATAACATTTAAAATTATATTCATCATACCATGGAGTCCACCAAAACCAATAAGTTGAACATTAACCCATTAACTGCGGCAGGTGGTAAAGAGTAATAGTCATCCATTGCAAGATGATAGAATTGAGTTGCCATCAATCACGATAAAATGGAAATTTTATCGGGTAAGTCAAAAAATCTTAATGACTGAAATTCTCATCCGCAAATAATGGGTTCAGAGTTTATCAATGAAAATGACTTTCATTATCCATCGAGCTTTTCAAATTAGCATCTTCATCTTCGTTTCCATTCAAATGTCTCACCTGTTCCACGCTCCAATTTTCCTCAACTATACATCGCATCTTTGAGGATATATCAGATAGAACATTCTATTTTGTCTCAAAAAGAACAATGTTCTCATCCTTGTTTTTGGTCATATCTAGCATCCTCCCCAAGGATTTGACCTCATATCCTCCAGTCTATCTTCATGGCATCACACTGATCTTCAACTAAGCAGCTAAATTCTAGCACTGTTTAGCCAAGAGACCGAATTCATAGCCCCAGTGAAATAAAATCAACAGGAAACAGCAACTTTATCCATCAAGTAACACACCAGGGGAAGGTTGGAGACTAGACTGGTTGAAATATTGATCAAGATGAGGACGGTATTCGAAAATCATTGAATAACAATCACCTCAAACTTTGGCAGAACTTATCAGAATGGGATTAATATACACTTTCAACTGGAGAAAACAATATTGAAATATGTTGAACCATATAAGGTTCAATCCCCAAAAAGCTAAATGATTTTATTAATAGCAAGGTAAGCATTAGATAAGTCCCATAAATCTAATGCAAGGATTATATCCTATAAAGAACACTTACATGGCAGCAGTTTTCTTGAGGGTTTTGGAATCATCATCATCTTCACTTTCCTCAAGCTCATAGAAACCAGCCTCAATTCTCAATTCCTCTTCTTTTTCAAGAGCATTCAATTTCTACAAAAATAAATACTGGTAGTCAATAAAACATTCACAAGTTCTAGTAAGATATTTAAATCTTACATCTATTCAAAAACTGAGAAAATAAAGAATGTACTGAACAAATATAGATACGTGAGAATATTTACACTTTGTGGAGGGTTATAGTAAGTAATACGAGTCAATACTAGTTTCTAAATCAATGGGTCCATGAATGTGGTTCTGTATATCTTATACACCAGAAGTTAGAATAATTCGAACATGGTACAAACTTTGGCCATTGCCCTTTGGTGAGATCACTGTGTGTGTGTATATATATATATATATATATGGGACATTCTAATACACACAGCATACACCACTGATGATGGGAAAAATCCTGAAACATGTATGGACAATTTACTTATAAGGATTAATAAACCTTACTTCCAAACACCTCACTCCCGAGTCTGTTTCACTCTGTACAGTACACATTATATATATATATATATATATATATATATATATATATATATATATACACACACACACACACACCAAAGGGATGACTTTGAGGGATAGTGAAAGCTAGGTAAAATTTTCTTTTAATGATAGAATTCTGAACTTTTGAGAAGTTGGTAATGCTCATAGCTTTCCGAATTCTTGATATTCATTTGTCCATACCATATCTCAAAGTTCGTAACGAATTTTGACATTTTGCAGAAGGGTGAGGCATGGACTAAAAAGAGAATAGAATAAACTGTGATGGATTCAGAAAATTTCCTTCCATATATCAAGACAATAATCTGAAAGAATGGAGAATTGAAACTACCGATTACTGCCCCTATATCATAACTATGTATCAACTGATTTTCATTTATTTTTAGTTATTGAATAGGAATTTACAAACGAGCTGTAGTTTCTGCTTGCATCAAGATCAATTAGGAAATTAACATACAGTTTCAATGGAGGTGGAGGGCAACAGTCACTCGAGCTGACATTGGCATTCTTGTTCAGTTTTTTCTGACTATGACATTGGCATAGATGTACGCTCTTCGAGTGTTTTCCAACTGTTTATTGTATTTGGACACCCAGTTTCTAATGGTTTAACTTGAAACAATTGTAGGATCATTTTCAATCAAAAATGGATTAGTCTAGAGAAATGGATTGCTTGAATGCATTTAAATGCCTTCAAGCATAGAATGAAAAAAAAAAAAAAACAAAACAAAACTTTACCTCCATTATATCTGGATCAATGAAATCAGCAACATTACGTCCACAATAGATTTCAGGCATAACATCATATTTTTCGTCAGGATTAGCCAAATCCCAGTTTTCTGAAAGAAAGAAACAAGAGATAATCTTGGAGTAACAAAAAGAAAAAAAAAAAAAAAAAAAAATAATAGGCAGGCAAGTGAACTAATAAATACCAACCAGCCAATAAAGAAATCTTTTTTTCTAATCTTATATTTTTTGGCTTCTCCCATAACTTGTCAGTCTTACTGTCTTCAAATCTTGGTAGGTACATTCAATCTTATATTATATATCTTTCAACAGATTTGTTATTGATATTTCATGTAATTCTTCAAGATTGGCTGTTTTTATCACTTTGAACGAATCATTCGATGCATTTTTAACTACATTTGTTATTGTCATCTCTAGACTGGTCACAGTCCAGGTGTGTGCATGAAATATCATGGACAGCTCAAAAAAAAAAAAGAAAAAAAAAAGCTGTCCCCGTCCCAATTTAGATGCACAGTAAAGAAATTGATTCCACACAATATCTTACTAGATTTTTTTTTCAAAATGAAACATTGTCAACCATAATGAATTTTTGACTAGCACCTTTTTTTTTTTTTTTTTCATAGTTTTGGTGATTTTTATCACAACTGCTCAAAATGCACACGAAACTCAAACTTGAGTTTCTTATACCTCGTACATGATCAAGCTTTCAGAGGTATAAGGGATGAGAGTTTGAGTCTTGCTCAAAGCTTGTTCTCCATCCCCGACCAGCACAGTTTAATCACTGGACTGACGGTCTGAGTAATTACGATCAAAAGCAAATAAAATCTAGAAATACGAGTCAAAAATTGATAATGATTGTTAAACGGGTTTTCTTTGAGACATTTGGTTAAGATACAGTTTTATTTAGGGGTTTGAGACATGCAATGTAAAAAAAAAAGAAAAAAAGAAAATGAAATTCAGACAATACAAAAAAAAAAAAAAAAAAAATTGTATTGAAATAACTGGAGAAGTCATTATTTGAATAAAAGAAACCAAAAAAAAAAAAAACCAAAAAAACCAAAAAACAAAACCAAACCCCCAAAGTAGTTTTATAAATAACACTTTTTTCTGCTAAAAAGAATACTTACTTCTAAGATCCAAGATATAATCATCACCTAGTTCCAGCTCAATATCTTTTTCCTGGACGAGAAAAAAAAAAAAAAAAAAAAAAAAAAAAAAAAAAAAAAAGTTAAATAAACAAAGACATCAATTGTAGTTATGACACAATAGAACATAAAAAATTTTTTTTAAAAAGCCTTTAATATTTTGCCATGCTCATATATGCAAACAGAGCTCTACATAATAAAATTACTTGACCCAAAATTTGATTAAATTGGTTATTAGAATGAGCATATAAACGTCTGATAAATTCCAATCTAAAATGAAAACATGATTTTGTTAACATAAAAATATACTATTGAAGATTATTTTACATCAATTTCTAAAAAGCATCCACTTTAAACTTATATTTAGTAGACATTTTGACCTGCAAATCTAATAATTTAAACATTTTATATATATATATATATATATATATTAAAAAAAAAAAATGCTTTAGAAGGTATAAATCAAGACTAGTTGAACTGAGAAATTTTCACTAGAATACATTTTATTAAACCTGTCAGTTTCTCAAAAGACAATAAGATGTATATAGTTTATAGACAGAAAATATGTAACATGCATTTTCAATCTGCATTCTGCTCAAGAATTATTAATTAGTTGGACTATATTTTCTGTCTGTGACAATTGTCAGAGCCAAGAGATATGAAATCTTGGTAACCTCATCAGGTTTTAAATATACAACACCAGGGATGATAGGCAAGTGTCTTATGGAACCACAGTCAGATTTATAAAAATTTCACAGTGGTCATCAGTCCTCAGCAGCTGGAGTATTGATCAATACTTACAATGTAAACAATACTGGAATCAACACCCAAAATGGAAATAAATTTGTTTTTAATGTTTGTTATCATTAGAATTCACTTATAACTACAAGTTATTTGAAGTCACTTATACTTAAGCCAGGTTAAAGACTATATTTTCCATTCGCAACCATGTCAAGAGATATGATATTAGGATACTAATTGTAGATTTATTGTAGTAAACAAAAGGGGTTGGAGAAAACAGACAATGCAATGTGAAAAGTCACCTTCTAAGCAGTCAGCACTATTGCCACAATCAAAAGGGAATGGAGGAAACACTGACACAGTTTGGTACTAGAAGTCATATTAGAAACAGTCAACACAGTTGTTGGTATCTATTAACAACGCACTTATTACTAACTGTTCAACCATCAGCGGCACAGCAGGGGAACTGCCTGCATGCAAAGAATTACACATCCTGATAACAAGCAAAGCATCTAGAGTCTCGAATGCAATTGGGAAAACTGGGATTAAAAAATGCAGGTGACGCACATTCATTAATGTCTCTGCACTGGTAAGTCTTCACTACACTTATTAATTCTTTTTTTGCATCAAAAAGAAGAAAGAAAAAGAAGAAAGAAAAGAAAAGGAATCAGGGTTCATTCTTGGTTGAATATAAATGTAGAGCATCTAAATATTTTGGATATTTTCTTTTCAAGTAGATAGTGAAAAGAAGTACAAAATCATAAAATTATGGCATCTGCTGCTACTTCCTATATAACCCTTTCAGTATTTGCTTTGTCACTATGTACATATAATAATTAAAACAAATGAAAACTTTGATGCATTCGTTTCATAGATCAAACTAGTGAAATCATTGGATACATGAACATCTAGTAATGTGATAATAGTGGCACAAGTGCTTTTCCAACTTACCAATTTTGGTTTCTCCTCGTCTGTTTCCATTCGTTGTCTTTTCTCGAGGATATTTGGAGGGATCGTTGGAGGACGGTCCTAAACAAAGGAAATTATTTCAAACAAAATCAATCAACTGTAGAGCAAAACTGATGATTAAATGTCTAGAACAATATTCACTGAATAATGGAGAGGTACAGTGACTCCATATAATTTTGGTACAATTTTTATTGAGTTCTGCAATGACTTTAATAATATTTCATACATTTTCCATTGTGTATTGAGCAAGGAAACTTGAATCTTCAAACAAATATAGAGACATTTTCTCACCAATTTATAACTAGGTAGATTCTTGGATTAGGTTCTTAAGAGTTATAACAATTAAGAGAAACTGTCATAAACAATAAGCAAACTAACTAGCAAAGATCTCTCCATTGATTTTTGTATAATGAATAGATGATATTTTATGCTAATTCCTTCTAAACAGCCATTAAATCATTACATTGAACACAGATATTACTGAATACACAATTCATCACATCTCAATTCAAATATCATTTAACACACAGATATGAACACAAAGTTAAAATTGACCACAGAATGACTAAGATATATTTTCTATTAAGGAAATGATTGTACAAGAAACATTAAAAAAATAAAATAAATAGAGCATCCCCAAATATTCATAACCAAGAGAAGAATCAAAATTGACACAACAATCAAAAAAGAGCTTCAGCATCCTGTCTCATAAGAAACAACTCCCTACGAAGTATGGAGGCCAGTGACCAAGTCTGTGTTTCTGTTGCATGCATTAGCTTAATAATCCTTGAAAGTCTCCAGTCTGGTGGAGACCAGGATTTCAATGATCCAAGTTTTTATGATCACCCCTTTGGTGGGATACAAGTTCATTGAAAGAATACCTCTACCCTAATCACACAGCTTAGAATGTACTCAGCTGCTGAGTGCCCAGGGAAATTATTCCTTCACTCTTTGCTCATACCAGCAATTGAACCCAGGATAGACAATCTGAGCAGACACATGGCAATTATAGTAAGATTTTGAAGGAAAATCACAAGGCGTTTGTAAAATTCAAGATTAAGCGATTTAAATTTTTCATTTGCAGAGAGGATGTGTGCCGCCGAGTGGCACCCATTGCTCTTAGAAATGCAATCAAGAACTCAGCAGGGTCACTAGATAATCTATTAGGTCATATGATAATGATATTTGTCTAAACTTTACCTTTAAAGTTCAATAAGTAAACAGAAAGCTTGATTTATCTCTGTACAGAAATCTCAGAGATCAAATACAGACATAGGAAATATATCTAACAGAAGATGTCCTCTTGACAAAAGACCATCCCCAACTCTTTACACACAAGCTGTTCACCTGTAAGTAGCCATAGACTGGTTTGGTAGAAATGGTGTGGTAACAATGCTGATGATGATACTTGTCCTTTATATCTAAGAACAACTATGGCTTCAGTCTCAACTAAAGAGGGTCTGAAGGCATAATTTGCACTGGACTTGGCTCCAAGTGCACACATCATTAGTTTTACTTTCTCATTCCTGTCTGGCAGGATCCAGAAACATGACAGACTGGCTGGAAACAGATCTAGATGCAGTAGATGACAAGAACACCATGAGTTGCGCTATACTCTTTGCACCATCTAATACACTGGTCGCCAATGAAGGCTGAAGAGTCCAGTCTGCCCTGCTGTTATAGTACTGATAGTACCAGAAAGAAAGAGTCTGTCTGAACACTAGGAATGACAACACAAACCAAGTAAGAATTCTCTACATTTTCATTACATTTCACCTCATTCTCAAACAACCCATCAAAAAGATCCCATTATTTGCATGACTGAAGGATAATGAAAACGTCAGCTCATTTCTTTCCAACTCATGCGCGTCTCCAGGATTACCCGAACCAACCGAACATTATTATTCACCAGTCCAGCAACCAACTTGGCTAAAGAGATGTGAATTCACTGAATTTTGATCTGGCTACAAATAATTTGCACGAGAAATATTCAGAATTAATTTCAATATTAATACGTACCTTATTATCTCTCTTGTTTGGTACAGCAACCCTTAATCGGGACAAGATATCACCTTTCCGTTGTTTGAGTTTTGTTTCAACTCTGTGTGAGAGAAGACGATCACAAGCCTGAAAGTAGAATAAAACAAGATGCTATAATTTACAAAATCCAAATGTTTCCTCTAGGTTTCATTTCCGTATAAGATGGTCTGAATTAGTAATTTTCAAATAATATGGTTTACTCCGAATTGTTTACTTCTAATTCATATTTAAACTTCGGCAATCCAGTGCAATAAATCCGACTAAAAAAAATCAAGGGCAGATAATCGACACGACTTTCTTGATTTTAATTCCACGAGATCAAAAGAATATATGAAGTATCATAAACCTACAGAATATATATAACAAAAGAAGGTTAATCTCATCAAGAATTGATCTTTAAATTGTGTCAATGAAATATTGTTGGAGAACAATGACAAACTTGGTCATTACATTCTTTTAATAAATAGCAATTTTTTCCCTCCAATAGGTCATGATAATTTCACAAGAGCTTAGTTGAATATACCAGCAGTAGGACTTACTTCCATTTTCACATTCATCACACCATCTTCTGTGACTGTACTCATAAACAATATAGGCACACTGTCTTCTTCCAGACTCTTGATAGCTGCCTGTTGATGAGAGATAAGAAAAACTTGAGTTATATTCAGTAAATACTACATATTTATGCCATAATAAAAATTTTTTTAAAAAAGACAAATGAAAAGAAGAGATAGCTAGATAGAACTTTTAATATCAGGATTGGAAAAAAAAAAACCATACATAAAATGGGCTCTTAGTTTTTTTCACCAAAAGACCCATGGCTGTGCAAATAGTATACAGCACCCAATATGCTTATGACTAGGAAGCTGTCTACTGAAGCTTGATATGGATAGCTATGGGACTTGGATGAGTTGCAGTCAGCAGCAGTGCTCAGAGTCTGCATGTAAACTATTAGTCTTATAGTAAGGTATATAAATTATATTCTCTTATAAGGCAAAAAAAATTTTAGTTTTTTTTTCTTCATCTCAACATTTGTTTGTTTTCATTGTAATTTTAATTCTCAGTCCAAAATTGAATACATTTTGTCAAGGAAGTTTGTATAACACTAGTTCTTGGACCTGATGTGGTGTGCCTGGCCTATGAACCTGAGTCCATAGTCAACTAACTCAGTATAGGTTTATTGGTCCCCTGTGACATGTTGTAGGGGTACTCAAATTTTCATGGGTGTGTCTTAGATGATATAGAGAGACAGAGCCTATTCCTCACCAGGCTCCCTCAATCCTACTCCTGTGCCAAGTGCTTAGTAGAGATCTGTCAAAGTCTTTCATATAACTGCCATGGATTGAACCCATCACCCACAGGTAATCGCCTTTAAACACTGTTTTTTAATGTTAAAAGCAGAGTTACTGCCAATGTCCACACAGAAACAGACCTCATTTTAGAACGGTATCCAAGTAAACATTTCTAAAGACTATTGCATACGCAGAAATATACTCTAAAACATTTGATCATGCAAAAATTGAAGATTACTTAGTAGTTGCAAGGCAAAAATAGGGCCACACAATCCTTGATTTACCATGATTTAAAATTGATTCAGGGTTTTAAGGGAAAAGGAGAAAAAAAAAAGCAAATCATAGAAAATACCTTTTTGTTTTCAGGTAAATCCTCAAAGGTTATGACATCAATTTTGTTCACACAGACCAAAAGAGGTTTGTTGACAAATAATGGTTTAATGTTTTTGAAGAGAGCAATCTGTAAAAAAGATTAAAGATGGTTAAATCGAATCCTATCTTTTTTAGAGAAAAAATTATTTGCAATGCTTAATAAATCACAGATTCATTTGAATGTATCAAATAATATCAACATACTGAAAGTATTCACATGTATCTATACTAATCTACATAAACAGTGACTTTTTCAGTTTGTTCCTGTTTGTAACTTCTGCTATCATCAATGAAGAATACATAATAAAAGATATAATTAATTGAATAAGTAAACCCCCCCCCCCCAAGAAAATCACAAGATTAAATAATCTATACATTTATAGATGTTTTTTTCTTTTTTGGGGATGTATTAGATCTCATGGTCTTTGAAATAATTTTTCATCTACATATTTTATATAAAATAGTTTTTAAATTAACCCAGGGATTTCCACAGGTCATACAAGCAATGTATATATCTAAAGTAAGTACACACATATTCATGTACAAACCTATTTCTATCAACACAGATCTAAATTTCAAAGATCCTTTCAATTTCTCCAACACTGAATATCAAACATCTAAAAAATGGATGGTCAAGTGCAATATATCAACTGATGTAAGGTAAAGATTTCTTCTAACCTGTTCCTCAATTGTTTGGTTGCACTGTTCAGATATATCCATTACATAAAGAACTGCAGCTCTTAAATGAGCCAATGCCGTAATGGCCTGCATTTCAATTGTGTTCCTGTTCTCTAAAGGATGATCCAAAATACCAGGAGTATCAACAACCTGAAATAGAAAAAGCAAACCATAAAATATTTGCAATTCTTAACATACTCTTATGAGAAAATGTGAGTAAATGACTGATTTAAGCAGGTTCAAAATTATAACAAATAATCTTGGCTTTGCAAGGGGCAAACTACCTTGCTTCATTAAAATCTAAAAAGTTAACAAAATAGAATTACACTCTCCATACAATATCATTCCAAAACCGTGTCCCATTCCAACTCCTTTATTAGTATTTCCAGTAAATGGGATTTGCAAACTTTAGCAAAACTGATCAACCAGACTTGGGCTTCAAAAAAATAGGAATCAATTTTTACAATTTTTGTGTACATCACTGTGTCACTCTTATTTGTGTCACTGGATTTTAATCTGGTTATTGTCATTATATACTAAAATAAAGTGAAAACCCAATGATAGTAGTTTGACAGTAACTATACTGATCAAAATTTAATTCTGAAAAACATTTTATGGAGTTGGATGCACAAGAGACAGGATGCAATATATGCAAAACATTTTAACAGTATATTTTGACTACGATTCCAACAGTCGCATAATTTCAAGGTGAAATTTTCTGTATTGAATTCAACTTTACAGAATAAAAATATACTGAGCAAAGTAAAATTCCTGCAAAAAAAAAAAGGAAAAAAATCAACATTGAATATTTTTTTTTTCAAAGACGGCCTGAATAAGATTTCTGAAGTTAACGCCAAGAGAAGGCCAGATAACATTCCAAATATGTTAAAAGGAGAAAGAGGAACCCTACCTGCCAACGTAAATATTTGTAATCTGTGTGTCCCACAAATAGAGATTTTGTGGTGAAGGCATATGGCTGAACCTCAACATCTGCACGGGTGATCTGAAAGCAAAAACAGTACATAAATCTTCAGTTGTAACAATTATTCAACCAGGAATAATTATATATTTCCCAAAACAATTTTTTAAAATACTGAGGAAGCCACTCATCACTTAGGGACAGGGTCTTCTAGATAACAACTGGCTAACAACAAGCAAAAGATACAAAAGTCAGACGTATTCACAATAATTGTTATATTATCAAATTCATTGTTACAAATAACTTCACATTATAAAAAAAAAAATTTATGTGACTAAGAAATATTCTTATATAATTTTCATTTCATTTGAAATGAAGGGTTTGGGACTGACTATAGACAATAACAGATTTATGACATTATCTGTGATTATAATATTGTTTCCTCCATATATGTATTTAAAAATACACTAAATTCATTACTGGTGCATGAAGATGACTTAACTCAAGTGAAACCTTTTTATTTTAGTCAAAGCTCTATGGCTATTGTATAAAACAGGTTTGCTGACCAACATTCCAAAGTTGTCTGGAGATTAGAATAGCAACATGGGCACATATGCCATTCTCTTAGCCTCCAAAATTGCTTTCCAGTGGTATAATGAGACATCACAACTAGCAGCTAATTTCTTCCAAAAATATTTTCAATAATCTATAACAACTGGTTCTGTTTGTTATTGTTCAAACTAATTTAGTATGCATACCAAGTGGACCTAGGGAAATATTTTGAAGTTAAAACGTTTTGAGGAAAATGTTTTCCAGGGTTTTAGAGCGAGAATTCTATCTACAATGTGACTATAATGTTAAACTGAACCCTCACTTCCCTTTCAATATACACTGACATACTAGCTGGAAACCACACAGAAGGGTGAGTTTCATCTAAGTCAAGATTAAAAGTATTCATTGAAACAATTACAGATCTTTTCACAAGTTCAATCATTCTATTGGCCCATAAAACTGTTTTCCTCATTCAAATATTTTACATTTCAATACAGAATGTCTGTCCATAAAGTATCCAACCATTTATCATATTTGTTCATGCAGGCACATCAAGTTCCCCTATAAATGGTTGCCAAGTTATACCAAAGCTGTGCAAACACTGAGAAATTAAAAATGTTATTTTGAAATTTTCTTTTGCTAATTTTTACCTTCATCTTCGAGGAAAACATATTCAAAATGGTTGGTTCTTTTCCGGACAGACCTCAACACTGAAACAATTTACATTTTCATCAAACAGAAGCCAAAGTATGGATCAGCCAAAACGTTATAGGAACAAAAAAAAAAATATAACGAAAAAAATGAGTTCAATTGTCCCCAAATCTTTTTGAATCTTTAAGACTCTTCTCAAAATTATTGACAATAAATTTTTCTTTGTGGCTAAAAAAAGTGAAGATCATTGTCCTTACCTTATTTATAAAGCTGGACTTTCCTACATTGGGAAATCCACAAATGAGCAGAGTACGTGTTGTTGGATCAATGGATGGTAAACGAGACAAATGCTGTCTCACTTGTTCAAGGTATTCCAAACTTTGCTTCTGTCGTTTTAAAATGGTCATCATCCTGAAGAAATACAAAGAAACATTAAAAATGTGTGAAAAAAATAAATATACCAACTTCTATTGACATTTTTTGCAAGATCTCTCAAAGGTAAAGAAAAAGGGAGTTATCTATTCACAACTTTTGCTTAAAAAGTTGTCATTCTGGAATTCGTGAGGGGAGATGAGATGGGTCTAAGATTATAAGTAATATTTTCAAAACATGAATTCTTGAGTCTTTCTTGTTAGTCTACACTAAATAATTACAGCTTACCATACTTTTGTTTGCCAAATAAGTGTAAATAAAATAAAAAATTAAGGACATTTCAGCAATCTGTCTGTTAACTCAAAGATACTGTTAGGATAGGAGTTAGGGGCAGTCAGTCAAGGCAAAGGTTAGTTTGTGTTTGGAGCCTTTGACTTAATATTTACATTTATTTAGCAAACAAAATTACAGTGAGCTTTAATAGCTACAATTATGTAGTGTGATAGAGACTAATAAAAAATATCCAAATTTCATGTTTATATAATACTTCCCCCAAGTTACTGTAAAAATTTCCAATATTTTGTTTCTTAGCAAAAGAGTAAATTCATAACCTAGCTTTTTAGAAGAAATCTATTTTCTTATTTTTTATGAGAGAAAAGTAATGTTTTAAGACGTATTGCCATTTTTAGATAAATTATTTGGACTCCTATGTCACCTTTCACCGGCCTTTCTTACATGAACATCACATATGATAACCTTCAAGTTTCCCCGCCTCACTTCAACCTATCACTGACTGTACATAATGATTGAAACAATAAAAGCAAGGATATTAGTCCAAATAAGGAAGACTAATATTCAAGAAAGAATTGAAGAAAATGTGTGTGTGAATAACAGTAAGCGAGAAAAATAGATTAAGATGATAAGTAAAAAGATAAACAAAGATTATTTACTCCAAAAGGTCTTGTTTGCTAGTCCAATTCACAAACGTGAAAACCCTAATCCAGTAAGGGACAAATGGAATAAACTTCAATGCATAGATTTCCACGGGTTATGAAAATTTTGGTCTTATGGGCTATACAAAAAAAAAAACAAAAAAAACCCCCAAAAAACAAAAACAAACTATTACAACCCCAAAATGCTATACCTTAGATGGCAAATTTTTTCGCAAAAATATGACAACTGATCTGGAATGCAATGAAAAAGATATCAAAATTTTCATTCGAGAAAAAGGTTGAAGTGTTCAGAATCTCCAAGATCAAATTGCCATTAAAATCTGTCCCTAAACTAATACCACGAATTGAGTCTCTCGTTGATAAGAAAAAAAATGCAACTCAATCTCTTTTCTTTCCTAGTAAAAGATCTACTTCAATGATTATTTTCAGCTCTTCACACATTTATGTCAATAGGTATTTATTCACTTACCGTCCCAAAGCCGCTTTTTTGAGTTGTTTGCATCGATATAAAGAATCGCCATATTTCAAGAGTCGGGTATAATCCTTACCAACACTGAAAAGAAATAAAATAAATTTTCAAACAAAATGTAAATTATTTGAAATCATGAAGACATTTATGATAAACCCTTTTTTTTTTTTAATACAGAGGAAGCTGTTGATTATAATCAAAGATAATGTTATGAAATGGTTATTGAAATCAGTGTCAGACACTTTCTTTAAAATGAATTATAAATTATCAATAAATTTCATAATTTACAGCTACTTACAATAATGAATTTGAATGGTTCCAATTTTTATATCCTTTGCATAATGTTATCAAAAAAAGACCCTGTCCGAAAGTGATCCCAATAAATGGCTTACTCTGTACTTTTTTTCAATCAAGATTTCAATATAACTAAGCTGCTAATTTCGGCCAGATCTTCGAGATGATGAATTGTTATTGTATTTATTGATATATTCAAACTAGTGTCCTCATATTTATATTAATTTCTTCTGAATGAAATTTGCTGCAGATCTCAGCATCAGTAAAGCAGTTTGTATTGAATTAAAGTGTTTAGTTTTAAAAGAAGATTTCTGACTACAACAGACAATTCAAGAAGGTACAACAGTTGAAACATTGTGACCATAAGAACCAAGATGACAAATCTGAGTAAATTAGTATGTAATATGCTACTTTGAAAATAACAGCATAATTTGGTAGTGAATTCTAATTATCACTAATAAAAATTGTTTCCAGAGGAAAACCATATAAAGAAACATATGCACAGACTTATTTCTAACACAGCTTCAAATAATGTGCAAAAAAAACTGCCATCTTCACCAATTGGTATCTTATACATTTATACATCACATTCCAATGTAGGCTTTCTCTGTCAATGGGGTTAATTTATCTAATCAAAATGCGTTCAAGTGGAACTAGACAGTGAAAAAAATTAGATAATAAAAGTTTCATAATTGACTTATTTCTTGTTACAAATCCGTGTAATGTCCAGTCTCAATGATTAATTATCATCAACATATAAGATTTAAAGCAGGGATTGAACGGCAGGATAATCCAAAATTTTAGGTGGATGCAACCCTAGACATTGAATTTTAGGGGGGGGGGCAGGTGACCCTGACGGCAGAGACGTAGTTTCAGTGTTTCTTAGTTTAGTTTCAACAAATAAATTTCACTGAATTTTACTATAAACCAATAACCAATAACCAAGTACAAGATTTGAACAGGTCAAGGATTTTCATACATTTGTTGATGCTTTATTATTATCAACTATTATCATATTCAAAAGTCTTAATGATACTTTGTATTCTCAAATTGTGATGTGAATGCATTTGAACCGATTTTTACTTTTTAAATTTTTTTATCCAATTTTCTTTCAAACTATCCCTCATTTTAGTCCTGACCACCGGTTCTAGAACCACTGCTTCACAGCTAAGGGCCATTCGTGATGATGGTCACAAGAAATTTGTTCATTCCATCCAACAGGAGTAAAACAAATTGCAAATGGATACTCACTTATCAACAAGATGTCTGGCTGTGTTTATCTGTCCCAAAGCAAGTTTGTAATGATCCCTATCGTAAAGGACGTTCATCAAATCAGCATAAAATGGATGCACATCCTAAAAATAAATAATAAAATTGCATCAAAAACAAATGAATCAGATGTAAAAATTGGCACACAAGTAAAAGAAAATTACCTTTTCTTTCCTTTCTTGTTTACCTAATGATATTTTTTAAACTAGTTACTACCCGTGAAAAAAAGATCATGGGTATATTCCAATATCTAGATTATCTTTTTAAGAAAATCAATAAATACATACACACACACATATTATATATATATATATATATATATATATATACACATACATACATACATACACACACTGAATAAAGCCCTATTCTGCTATACTTGAAGAATTCATTAATCAACATTTATTGCCCTGGAATGAAAAATGCCTGTAATGATTTGCACATCCCAATCTGACACCAGATGAAAATATACATTTTACATTCCCAAATATTCAATTGCTTACCTCCATGCAAAAAAAAAAAAAAATTAAAGCAACAAGCACACCTCAAGAATTAATGCAAAGATTACAATTTTGATAAGACAAAAATTCTCTCTGGCATTACTAAAACCTTACATGACATTTATTTGTGAAATTTTATAAGCAACAGGAAAAAAAATAAAAATAAATAAATAAAAATAAAAAATGGAACAAATTTACTCAATGCAGTGCCAAAGGAAATCACAAATCATAAGTTATTTTCAGGAGAAAGTTGAATACCACAATTGCAATGTATATAAACCTAAGAAATTACTGCTTCTAGCAAACAGGGAAGATCTTCAAGTAATTTAAAACAAGGGATCAACAGGGATCTTTTTTTTTCACTTTTAAAAGAATGAAGGGTTTTTTTGAGACAGCATTCAAGTTCATTTATGATTTGATCCTTTTGAAAAAAGAATTAGTTTCAACAAGAAAGAAACATCCCAATTCCAAGCATAACAAAAAAATAAGTAATTCAACTGCCATCCCAAGACATCAGGTCTCAGATTCATTAATATTTCAATATTTGGTAGTTCAATCTTGAAATGAATGCATCTTTTAAATGGTCTATAAAGCTCAGATCATTGATGCTGATCGGCGTAACTTGATGCTTCTGACAGTCAATTTCTGTTCAAGAATGGAAATATGTTGAAATTACAGGAAAACATGCTGGAAAAGTTAAAACCCTCTTCAAATTCAAATTTATGACATTAAAACAATGCGCGATGGTGCTGGCCAAATTTAGTAAATGAGCTTTTAAACCTTTGTAAAATTGACAGAATCTCTCAAATTCATTTTTCAAAAACATTGGCCCAAGAAATGATGAAGATTACATGATATCGCTGGAGTCTCTCACTTAAATTCTATCATAGACTCTGAAAGGATGTACTGCAGGCAGGCCAGACATCCAGCTTTAGGCAAGACAATATGAAATTTGTCCTCCCTTTTGGAATCTGACTAAAAAACTTTTATAAATTACCTCTGATGTACTAAAAACTGAGAACTGAAAGCTACAACATTTTTATTATGTGAAGTTGCTGTTTTTAACACTACTGAAGAGCCACAGAGTACAGGTTCCTAAACACACCAGAGAGGGTCAATTTGTCCAAATTCACCTTTTCAGACTGGCATGTTCTCTTTTGGGGAAAATGGCCACCCTAATGTACTTGCTGTACGTAATATCTAATGTTAACAATTTGGTATGTCCATGTAAGCATTTTTATTCCATACGAGAAGTGCCTGTAGAAATTCCATGGTTTAAAAAAAAACATACATATTCAACAGACTGAAAAGGAGGACAAAAAAAAAAAAAAAAATTATTTATTATTCAACTCAATGTATGTAGAGAATTTTGATACATCCTCAAAGGTTGATAAAAAATAAGAAAATTTCCTTCTTACGCCATAAACTCTTTCCTCCGACCCACCATCTCATCAGCAAGTAATAAATCTAGTTAAAAAAAGTTTCCTTGGTGTAGACTTTGTTATGAAAAGAATCCATTTTATATGTCACTTGACCCATACCTTGTCTATTTTCTCCTTCCATAACCAGATCTTGATAACCTACACTATGCATTGGGTCTTGCCCTTTAGTTATTATTGTAATGTAGTCGTAGTATCAGTATTGTAAAAAACATTTTTATGGTCGTGAAATTCATTCATAACAAAATTTTATTCTAATTTCTAGAGCTTTGATTTTCTTGCATCATTTTCTACAATATAATCAATTGTTTCTTTCCATCCATTTTTCATTCATATTTTCTTTACCATGATTCTTGTTTATCAATTTCTTTTTCATTTTTTACTTTGTTTCGAGTGTAAATCGTTTTCTCAACTTTCCCCTCTCTTTTTCCATCCTCTTCACTCTCCTTACAAGAAACTTCACTTCAATTTTTAAAAAGTCAAATTCAGAGTTTGCTGCTTAATACACCAGCTTGTATCTTGATATCTACAGAATGTGCTTTCTTTTCTCTTTTACACTAAACTTTCATACAGCTTGACACACCTTACATATGTAGGAAGGTAGGAAGATACCATGGTATTAATGTATAGATATGTAGGGAAAACAGTAATAAAAAAAAACTTTATAATGATAATAATAATCATTATAATGATGACATTCCAGCAAATTTTGGCCCACCTATTCAGTTGGCATATAATTTCATATAATAAAAGTGTCGAGACTTGTATGACTGGATGTCTTTGCTGAAGTATAAGTTAACAATATCAAACAGAAAAAAAAAAAAAAAAAAAACCACAGGTACCATACTTCAAAGTGGCAAGAAGAGGAGAGGTTTTTATAGCAAAACTTTTCCCCCTTTCATTTTTACTATTTCAAGTATTGAAAAAATAAATAAATAAAAAAATCTAAGATGGACACAATCAATAGAAAATGTTGATATAACAGATGGTCTCTCACCAGATTAATAGATTAATACCACACACAGTGCAATACTCTATTACCAGCTTCATAGAATTCGAAATATTTTCATAACTTTTTAAAATCCCATAACATAGCACAGGGTTTTTGGGGACAACAAAAATTAAACATCCAAGGGAGAGATAGCCTGATGGAGCCCATGCTTCTTAAGGCTAGTTTAGAATCTCAAGATTGATTGCCAACCATTTACCAATAACTGGGGGGAGAGAATGCATGGATTCATACCTTTCCTAAGAGCATTAGTGCAAAGTGAACAAACCATCATGACTGAGTATTCTATTCTCCATGTCATCAACGGTTTGGCCATTCCACACCTTCAAGAAATAATATAGAAAGCCTTTCTTTTTATCAGTATCATTATTTATTCCTAAGAATAATTTTCAGTTAAAATACATGTTTTTAACAGGAGAATGCAGGTGATAGTGGAATCTCAGTCATAGAAAAAGAAAACTTAAAAGCAGAAAAAAAACAAAAAACAAAAAAAAACAAAAAAATAAAAAACAAATTGGGTGTTTACTTACCACAAGCTTGGGAAATTCTGTCAAGATCTGTGTTAATTTATCATGGATATTCTGTTGAGTAAATTTCACTTTGCGCATATAAAACTGACGAATCCTCACAATTTTGTAATGTTTGTGGATAACAGTAGGGGTTTTCCGTTGGGTTTTTGACAAAATAATGTCAACAAAGTCCTAAAACAAAAGTAAACATATTACAGACAACCATATAAAGGGAAAAAAAAAAAAAGGAAATTCTTTTTCAGACATTGTCTTCAGTTAGTAAATGTTAGCAAGTTCAGCTAAGGAACAGAGATATCTACATCCAAAAAAGTCAGTGCAGTTTCTTATGTTTTTTTAAATCATCTTAAAAACAAAACAAGATAGACCCTTCAAAAGGCAATGGTCTATAAGCATTTACAACAACATGAAACCTACACATTATATTCTATCAAATAAATTTCAGAAGAGTAAACTTGGAGTAATAAGCAAAATCAACGTGACAGCCTAAAAGTTGATTGTTACAACTAGACTACAGTATGAATTTCAACTTGCAGCAGAGGCCGTCATAGATTGTACTTAGTGAAAGTAAAATTAGTGATTGTACAGCTCTAGAGTACTTCAGGCGGTTTTAAAATGAAACTAAATCATTCCAAGATTTATCTCATAAAGGACAACCATTCAACATTGATGATGACCGACTGAGGACTCGTGCTGAATCAAATCTTCACGTTTTGTAAAATGCTTGCGTTAAGGATGAACATACGAGATGAATCCATGTCTGCATTTCCACCACATCAGCAAAAGATAAACATTACGGAAATCGTTAACCAATGAACTCATAAAACAGGGAAAATAATTGAGGGTTACCTCGAAGCTCTACCACTGTCTGTGTATTCTGATTCTAGTCTTTATCTCCAAAAAAAAAAAATGTAAAATGACTTATTGAAAGCAATATCAGAACAAAATCTATCATCATATACAACAGATTTTTTTGGCACCTGGTGTCCTGAGCCTTACTGTATCAGTCTGAATTTCAATTGATTTATATACTTCTGGTCCACTGCCTTGAAACCTCAGTTGACTGCTTTGCATTTCTTACCATCTTTTTCTGTTTATTTACTTCCTGGTATTATTGTCTAAATAGAATTTTGTCCAACTCTAACAACAGGAGTTGACTTTATTTACCTATCCAACAACAATGACAATCAGGCACTTTTTGGTTGGTTAGTCCCTAATATATTGAATATCAATTTTCTCAGCCATAGCATGTCAGATTGATATGAAACTTTGTCCAGACCTTTGGGTGAACCATCCTCATCTAACTACCACAACCCTCCTGTTAAAACAAGTAATGTTAATATCTATTTTCTCAGCTGTATCATGTTTGGTATAAAATTTTGTCTTGATCTTTGGTTAAACCATCATCTTCCTCTCACAACTAGTAAGGTTAAGTATCAATTTCATTAGCCACCCTGTACTGGATGGAGGTGGAATTTGGTCCAGACTTTCAAGAGAACCATCCATATCCTCCTCCTACTACCACAACTAGTAATGTTTAATATAGATTTTTTCATCTATATCATATTGGATTGATATGGAACTTGGTCCAGGCATTCAGATTAACCAACCTCATCTTCCCTATCCATAGGTTACTAGTACCACAGATGATGGACTAACTGCTGAATTTATGTTTCTTATTTCATCTTAACCTTTTTTTTCTTTCATGAGATTTTTGAAAATTCAGCCCAAGTGGCTAAAATAAATTCATTTACCAATATATGTCAAACGGTCATCCCTGAACATTCATAAAGGAAACCATAAATTTCGCACACACACTCCCCACTCTCTAAGATGGGGAGGAGCAGCTTTTGTTTTGATTTTTTTTCAATTCGGCTCAGTGGCTGAAATAGTTGCATTATCTGATGCGTCACGAGCACAGATGCACTTTATGGAGTCAGACCCTGAAGCAGCCAGTCTTATCAATTTTTTTTCCTTTGCTTCTAGCATCAACACAATAACCAATATCATACATGTAACACAACTTACACACAAAATGATAACGAACATAGAAAAGTTGTTTTTTCTCAATGGGATTTGACATCTGCTTAATATTTTGTTACAAATGACCATCGAATGCACTTTAGATCAACGTGTCGCGTGCTGGAAAAGCTGGACTACGAGATCGTAAAAGTTTCACAACTAACCTATCTCAGTGGAAAAGGAATTAGGACCATGTGATCTGAAATTCTGAAATTGATTTTAAAAGCTCCTAAAATAGCTTGAAAAATTATTTAAAGTTATGAATTAAGATCAATATGTTCGAATTTTAAATAAAGTTGTTGCGTAATAACGTGAAAGACATTTTTTCGAACTTCAACAAGAAACCACCAATAATTAATTTCATGTGATTCGTTTTTCAGAGATCATAAAATGACATCGGCCAATTTCAATTGAGTTAATTGACAATCAACAGAATTAATTGGACCTTTTGCATCATTTTAACGAGTGTTAATAAAAAAAAAAATCACCACCAGTGAACCCCCCCCCCCCTTTTTTTCTTTTTTTTCCTCAAGTTTAAAGATCCAATATTATGAAGCTATATAAATCAAATGTCTGGAAGATGGTAATTTTTTCTTTAAATATCAACAATCAATACTTTTATGATGATTTAGATGATATAACAACATTTTCAACAAATAATCACTTCACACACTTCACTTCGTGGCATCCATCACTACTGAGAAGTTCGAAGTCTATGAGCAATATTTCTTTCTAAAAAAAAGCACATACTAATAGATAATAATAATATAATCAGACAATATTTAAACAATTAATAATTCAAAATAAAAACATTCTTACCTGTGCCGGGGGCACAACGGTGATTTTTTTAAAGTTGTATTGAGCCATGATGTGAATAGTAACAAGCTCCTAACAACCACATGGGCAAAAAGATCGTAGTGTTCCGCAGTAAATATGGAAATAAAATCGAGTCTTCATAAATTGGAGTTTTTTTTTATTGATACTACTTTGAAAAATATTTTTGATAAATATTGATGTGAAATATTTTGTTATTTTTTCCTTAAAAGATATTTTTTATGGAGAGAAAAAGAATTTGTTAAAATCTCATCGAGACTGCTATTAGTTGTAGTGGCGACATCTATCGAGTAAATCGTGAACTATTAAAAGAAAAAAAAAATGGTGTTTTAAGGTTTTGCCTCTATTAATATTAATATTAATATATATATATATATATATATATATATATATATATATATATATATATATATATATATATATATATATATATATATATATATATATATATATATATATATATATAACTAAGTACCTTGTAATTCCAACAAAAAATATACTTGTTTTTTCTGTAATAATCAGTAATATTTTGAGTTATTCTTCTTAAACATTTGATTTTTTTTGTACATTTTTTTGAAAAACTAGGTTTTTTCATATTTGGTTCTTGTTTAAGATATTTTTAGAAATAATCAAAAATATGATGAAAATAATTTTTACCAAAATTAAAAAAGAAAAACAATACTATTTTATGTGGCATTTATATTTTAAATAATCTACCAAGTCTCCTGCATTTTGCAGGAGACTCCCACATCTTGAAGCCTAATGCTGTCTATTCCCGCATGTAATGAATTTGTATGATGTGTGAATTTTTCCTGCATTGAAAAAAATATGCCTGTAAAAATATTTTTCCCCTATTTGCAGACCTACCAAGTCTCCTGTGTTTTGTGGTTTAAAATTATGTTAAGAGAGGTTTTCAATACATACTGAAAAAGTTGTTTACAGCCACAGACATTGAAACTTTTCTTTGCTACCCCCTCCTCAACCATAACAGGAGGGGGTGCTTTTTTCAGGAAATCTCTCTCCTGAGAATTTCTAAACCTTGGCAGGTCTGAATTTCATTGTGAAATGAATACATCACTCCAAAAATAATATAAGTTAAAATTAAAAGCAAAAGAACTTGCATGTTTAATAATCTGCAATTTCTTTTAAATAAATGAGGAGGGTACAGTGTTTGACAATGCGAGCATTTCTCCTTTTCTTTTATAGATCTTAACACCAAACTGACAATGTACCTAAAAGCATACATCGGTTTTGTGCTTATGACTTAACAGCAAGAAAGCTTGTCAGCTACAATAGGTTCATGCAAGTTATGTAGCCAAGAGTAAACCATTTTATTTTGATTTTGATACAAGCTACGTTGTCGGAAAGGGGCTAAATATTTAAAATAGATTGCCACTTTGGTCGTTGGTGGCACACAGGGAAGGCTTAATACAGCGAAGTAAATTTAAAAGTCTACATACTCAAATGATGAAACCTCAAATAATGAAAAGAAATTAGACCTAAAATATAAATAGCACCAACTCAGTGAATTCACAATTTAAGAAAAAAAAATTTTTTTATGCTTTTCAAGTAAATATCGATAGATACAAGTGAAAGGTATCACAAAATCTATCTGTCACGCTATGGAAACCATCTAAATATGGGCACAACCCAACCAAATTTATCATGCATACTTAATAGACATAGGGGAAGATTTTTAAGTAAAAAGTCTGTTGAAAAATGTCTTTTAGAGGTTTCAGAGGGGGTTATATTCACAATATAGTAATGCTGAAGTAGAACCTTATTTTCCATTTAATATACATATATAGGTATACATATCTTCTTATTTTGTATGCTTATATATAATTCTGTAAGGTGCCAAAAGTGAAGGGAAACTTTTTTTGCTTTTAACACATTGACTGCCAACTACGAGTATACTCATAATGTGCAGCCTACTGATTTCTGCCAGTCAGAAGTGTACTTGTGTTGAACATTTAGTGGTCAGGGAAGAAAAGTGTTAGGTTTTCATTATTTTAAACATTAAATGATGAATTTTTCCGGTATTTGCTGAGCCTTCAAACATTAATGAGTCCTATGTGTATGCCAACTTGGCATCAAAGTTTGGACAAGACTAATTCAGAATGACTTTTAGGTAATAGTTGACAAATTGTTCTACTCTGCAGGGTATTTGTTGTCAAAACTTTAGATAAGAATTAGAAATATGATAGATAACAGTCTCTTGCTTTGTTATCTAGGGTGGCCATTCCCATAATTCCGAAATGGAGGACATCCAGACCAGTGGTTCCCAGCTTGGCGTCCACGGACCCCTCCCCGCACCTCCAGGTCCATAAATGTATTGCTGAGGATGGCTGAGCTTCTTGAATTCTAAATAGGCAGACTTTTCAAAAACCTGGGGTCAGATGGAAAATTCATTCAAATAAAAGGGGTCTATATTAATGAAAAGGTTGGAAACCACGGTTCCACACTGATGAGGAGAACTTGGAGAGACTGACCCTCCCGGACATGGTGAGGATGAGCATACCCTGTAGCTCATCGATAGCATTGACAATGACAACAATCAAAAACACTAGACAACGGCAACTATGTGTAATAATGATAAAAATATGTTATTCGTTTCAAGTTACCACATATTTTTTTTCAAGTACAATATCAGAAGTGATCTAAATTAATCTTTTAGTTAAATCACCTAAAGAAGGACAAAGCAACATCTGGCAACAAGGAGGAGTCAAAAGTAAAAAAAGAAGAATTTCTCCACATGGACGCATAGTGTAGGGGTTAGAGAATCAGATAGAAATGCTGCAAGAAATCTAATGGTTCTAGATTCAATCTCAGTGTGAGACAATAATGATTTGAAAATACTACTACTGCTAAGAGGTGAGTGTGGTCTATATACCCCCGTCGGTTAAATAAAGGGTTTGGTTTGTTACTTCCCCCACACCTACCAGATGATATCTAATGAAGGTTGTAGAGTACAATGGCCGAAATGTTGTATGAAAAACAACCAAGATGAGGATAGTCCGAATAATAATAGAAATAAAGAATTTCCCCTCTTTACAGTGACAAAAGTTAAGGGGAACTTTTTTTTATGAGTCTGAAAGCTTTAGTCATTGTTTTTTTAATCCATGAATATTTAACC
Organism: Thysanoteuthis rhombus; assembly: GCA_963457665.1. Classification (NCBI taxonomy): domain Eukaryota; kingdom Metazoa; phylum Mollusca; class Cephalopoda; order Oegopsida; family Thysanoteuthidae; genus Thysanoteuthis; species Thysanoteuthis major. Next base: position 31,860,121 of record OY735231.1, on the reverse strand, counting down.
TGTTTTGGATGAATACTCCAGCTATATCTTACGCTTTTCAAGAAATTGTATTCATAGATATGTCTGTCTCAGTCTATTGATGTATAGCTCCAGTTTATACATATCTACATGTAGGGGGGAGTAACTGTAAAAAAATCCTTTTATCAACCCTGATATTGAGAACTCATGGAGATATTGTATCGATAAACATGAGTGAATAAGTGTAGATATATGAAAAAAAAGAGAAATATATCTCAATCGGAAAAATAATTCCTGGATCTGCCTTGAAATTTAACCAAATCTTCATTGCCCCATGGCCTAAACTTCCTTAAAATTTCATTGAAATTCATCAAAACTTTTGGAGATATTGTCTGGACATGTAGCCATGGTGTGAAGGAGGTAACAGTAAAAAAATTCCTCCCCTCACCTCAGAATTATACCGCTTCTTCCTTGACCACCCTCCCACAAAATTTCATTGAAATTCATTGATACCTTTTGGAGATATTGTGTGGACATACAGGCAGACTGGTAGACACAAGAGAATATATGAAGGGAAAACCAGGGCACAGTGGATCAAAAAGGAATAATTGTTGGTAGAAGCTAATTTTATTAATATATTTTGGTAAATAAAGAAAGATCAACTCTGTTAGCTCTGAAATAGGTTATTTAATGATAAGACAGTAATATTTCTCTAAGTTAGCAGCTGGTACGTATTTGATTTTTCATTTATTTCTGATCCAATGAACCCCACTTAAAGTACATAGTGAATCATCCTCTGGGAACAGTGAATCAACATAAGATTGAATGATTCAAAGAATTCTCAGAACGGAACTGACTGATCATTTTATAAAAGTATTGTTGAATTTAGACTATGTTGAAAAAAGTGATCACAGAAACCTCTCAAACATTTATTGGCAAAAATTAGGTACACTAAAGGGAAAATTTCACACAATTTCAACAGTCTCGAAAGTAATTTAAGAAAAATTAAAAACACGATACAAAAGTAAAATTGAAATGCTCTTTTAGTTTCCTTTTAAACGATATAAAATCAGTTGACGGGATCATTTTTGATTGAAAGAAGCGATCTATTGCGCCCAGAATCCCTGAGCCCCACATATACCATTGAGAAAAATACCCTTACATCTCTCTTAAGAGCAAGCCGAGTGATTTCAGTCTGAACAGGTAATGATTTTAGTACAATCCCTAATTTCACCACAGATAGCAAAATTACAAAACTCTGGATAATTGTAGCTCTATAATGAAAGTAAGAGTGTCTCTGAATATTACTTTTGGTTTAAAATTAGGTCCTTTAGCTTGCACAATGTACAGCAATGCTCAAACAGGCAAATAAGATGGCAGATGTGTTGACCTGAGAAGAGGAAGTAGAACCTTTGTTGGCAGTGGTATATAAAAGAAATTAGAGAAATGGAATTAGTAAAAATTCTAACGCACTGTAGTTGTATACAGCATAGAGAGAGATAGATTCAACAATCAGCATCAGCTTTTGTGACTCTATTTTCTTGAAAGTTTTAATATATACATATAAACATACAAAAGCTGAAAACACTCACTTGGAGTCATATGATATAGCAAACAATCACTTTGGGAAATAGATAAAGTTTTAGAGGAATAAATCAGTATGGCCACAATGGAGCCAACTGACAGGTATAGGATTGGCCGGATGAGATAAATAAACTCGGGCTGGGATTTGATTCAAGTTCTATCTCTTCTGCTAATGTCACCATTATCTTAAAAGTCTCTCTACATGAATATAGATATGCCCAGCCCACCCCCAGAGTAATCATAGATAACAAAGTGTTTATATGATTTGCAACCTGAAAATGAGGAGTAGACAGACATAGATCTGGATTGTCATACATCAAAAAACATAGGAATAAAAAGTTCTTGAAAGAAGGGTTTGTATAACACACTTTCTTTTTTAGTAATAAAAGTAGATAGCTAATTTGTGTTGTTTTTTTTCTACTCTTAATGAAGCTTTATGTTAAGGAAGCATTTTGAATACTCGTGTAAATGTTAACATGACTGAATACTGCTCATAGCACACATGGAAAACTCTTTCTTCAATGTAGCCAGTCGGTCAAAGAAAAAAAAATCATGGTATATCAAGCAGTAGTTGTCAGTACATGGCTCTATGGATGTAAAATATGGACTCTGTATTGTTGTAACATCAAGAGCTTCAAAGGATACCATCAATCAAAGCTGTGGTTAACCCTAGGCATCAGGTGGATGCACAAAGTCATCAAAAATCAAGTGCTTGGACATGTCAATCAAATGAGTATTAAAGCTACTATGAAACAGCACAAATTTTCATGGGCAGAACATGTTTTCTGAGTGACAAACAAAAAATATCATATAAATACATAGTCAATGATTTCATAATACAAATGCATTGAAAATCAGGAAGAAAAGGATTGGAATTAATACAAGTATTTCTGAAAGAATTGGGCTATATGCATAATTTTATCTATTTTGACCAATTTCACATGAGATACTTGATTAATTTTCCCTATATTTTTCTCAATTCTCTCTATTTCCTCAATAATGTTAACAAACTTGTAAATATCACTTTTATAGAGCTATGTTCCCTTTCTGTTCATTGTTTTCAATTCAATCGTTTCCAATTTGTCAATCGATTCACAATTCTACACATTTTTCTGTGGTTTCATTGATGATAATGATTCTTTTCATTAAAACCCTCTTTCTACAAAATTATTCTCTTTCTCCTGAAAAGATGTTCTTTTTTTTCTTAATTTCATGTTTGAAAAATTATTTCCTATTATTTCATTCTTATCTGCTGGTTTCCATTATAAATCCCTTTTTTTACTCATTCCTTTCATAACCTTTTCTATTTCCAATAAAAATTTTAATATTTTCTCTGGTAAATTCTTTGAATTTTCTCTTAAGTCTTTTTAATCTAGTTTTCAAATGGCATCCAATTTTTTTTCGCATTTCTATTTAAATCCCAAATCTCTCAACTGATCATTAAAATATCTCAGTTTTTCACAATTTTCTCTGATTCTTTTATTTATATTTAGTTCATTTCCTTCATAAATTTTTGAAAGTTATTTCATCAATTATTTCATAACTTGACCTTTGTATGCCTCCTAAGTTCTCCATTTATGTTATCATATATTTTCTAATTAATATATCTACAGTCGGTTCAATTTAATTTAAAATCTCGCATACTTTCTTCAAAAATATCTCTTCAGGAATTTTCCTGTCTTGAAAGAATATTTTATTATCGATATTTACTAAGGTTTGTTCAGTATGATACAAGGCTATGATAGTTGAGTACCCTGGCTGCATCAAACTTACTAAACTAGTAAATGGACTAGCCTAGTGTGTTAACGCTCAATCTTAACCATTTTCCCTGAATTTTCTTATTTTCCTTTCTCAAATTTACTTCTAATTCCTTTCCAAATTGACTGCTAGAGCATCTTTATGACAGATTTTTTCTAAATTGTCTCTCTTTTCTAAAAATACATATTCTAATTCTTATAGAATATTCTAAACCTTCCAATAATCCCCTCCAAATTTGCTTGTTTCCTTTTCAAATTCTCTATTTCTTATACATACTCAATAGACCAGATTAACTATATAGCTAAAGTAGCATTTACTAAATACCCTGTAATTTCAAGGGCCCCACACAAAATGCTTGCAAGCTATCAATTCCAATTCAGCAATTCTGCACTATTTCTATAATACTATACTGCTATCAGTGCACATTTAACCCATGCTTTTCCCCATGAGGCCATTGTCCCTTAGTAATATCCAGAGGTGGGAATTTGGACCCTTAGATATAATGTTGCTTTTCTGCCTTTTCCATCGAATAGCTCACTGCAGACCTTTTATAACATGGGTCAATATATTGAGGATTCACTTATAACATAGTTTGAGCATAGAGCCCAATCATTAAATTTGGTTCTTAAAATAATCGCTAAATATAAAAATACAAAGACCCCTACTGAATCAGGCTACACCAACCGTGAAGAGGAAACAAATAAGACAAAAACATTTCAGTAGTCAATAAATGGAACTCATCATCCCTTTCTTTTTCACCTGTTGCTAAAAAGATTTTTAACATATTTTCAAACACCTACTCAAAACACTCACTACATGTATATCTAAGTTTTGTTAAAATGTAACCTTCTGGTGAGTTGTCATAGTTTTAAAAAATTTTTGATATTCATTTCTGTCTTCTTGCTGGACTAGCCTCACCCTACCCCAACCCCCATGGTTTTCTCTTCATTTCTGCACAAATTATAAGGGTCAGTCTTGAAGAAGTTGGGAGGGGCATCTGGACTAGGATTGAAGTTACATTACAACATAGACTCTCTCAAGGACCCCAACTTCCACATTATAATGGGTCTGCAGTCTATATGACTTTTTTTATATAACCATAAGTATAATCAGGAGGTGGAATTTTAGAGTCTAAAGCTTAATGTCTTTTCTTTCTCCGTTAAAGTCTCTTGAATAATGAATTTCAAGATGAAGACACATCTGAATAAATTAATGTGTAATGATGACAACTCCTCATCCCAGAAATTCTGACAAAAATTACTCCATGTTAGTTTATTGTGTATGTACAGTCTCCTTAATAATTTTTCTTTTTTCCTTTATGTACTTTTTTAATTCAAAATTCTTCTCTTTATCCTTCAAAAACTCATAACTTTTCCTTTTATACATTTTTCATTATCTTATTAAAAATTCTTTAGCCGTATCTGTTTCAAGAAGCTTCTGATTTTACATTAAAAATCTCCTCCCTTTAATGTGATATCCTCCCTCTTCTCCTACCAATGTTTCACAATTTCTTTCACATTTGCTATTTATTCTTTTAGTTTCCCATTTCCATCATGTTTCTCATTATTTTCTTGCCAATCTTTCTACCATTCCTTTCCAAAATTCTTCTTCCCAAATTCCTTTCCATTTTCCTATCATTGTCAAAGTGAGCAGGCTGCATTTCAATTCACTCCCAAGTTTATTGGATGGACAGAATAAACATAGAAATGGCTGCAGCTGCTGCTGCTGCTTTATAGATTAGATTCTATGAACTCATAACGTTCACCAAAAAAGGTCCATTAACATCATTGTCAGTCCATCACAAGAAACTATCCCATGAACCATCCCTTCAAGTGGAGGAACAAATTCTTACATGATTCACTAGATAAAACTAAACAGTTTCAGTTTCATTATATACAATGTACGTCTGGAAAGAGTCCAGCTATTTTGAATATCTCAAAAACTGGTCGTGCGGCCATGATGTAACTTGGCAACCAATTAGTGAGCTTTTTATTGCACATATGTGAACATAATTGAGTAACCCTTCGGGAGAGTGAACATACACTCTCCCGAAGGGTTACTCAATTAGTAATGAGAATCCATCGAGAGCATTTGTGTATTGCGTGACTGTTGCATTCAAATGAATAACTGCTTTTTCTGAAAAATATTTTTCAAGAAAAATTAACTCTGGACTTTTTGTTGGCGTTACTAATTGTTTAAGTGACATTTTTAGTTGCATGGTAATGATGAATACGTATATTTGTTTTTCTTTTTGGCGAATGTATAACTTCGTTTAATTTGTTTTTATTGATGATATTTCAACACTACTAGCCAACACTGTTGTTTAGACTGAATGAGGAACGTTATAAAATTTCTTGTTAAGAATTGTTGTATCATCTTTGTGACTTAATTGTTTTTGTCATCTTTTTAATCAATTGTGTTGCTACTAACTTCCCATCATCGTGATTCATGAGTGTTTGATTTTTAATTTTTGCCAGTTGTATTTCAAGCGCCTCCTTCACTTTTCTTTGGGTGTAATTTTGTTGTATGTTTAGTAGAACCATTCGAATAGACCCTGACATTCCTTACTGTGTTCTATGGCTCCTGAGCTAGACCAATGTCTTTTCATGCTGTCCTGTTAGTGTTTAATACTTCTTGTTAGTATTTTCTTCATAGTTTCACCAATGTAAATAGCTTTCAGGAACAGGATTTCTGGTAAACATCAGGGTGACTGTGTGGTGTAATTTTTTCTTTGTTATTACATAAAATTGTTTTTAGATTTGGAGGTGAAATAAAAACGATGGCAAAAACAGTTATGTCATGAAGATGACAAAAAAACTCTTATCAAAAAATTTCATAATATTTTTCATTCAGTCTGAAAGCGGTGTTGGCTAGCAGTGCCAAAATATCACCAATAAAAACAAATTAAGTGAAGAACTGAGCTCACCAAAACAAAACTCAATATATATATTTATTACAAATTACATATACAGATAAATACAAACAGATGTAGATGTAGATGTAGATGAAGATGTAGATGTAGATGTAGATGTAGATGTGTATGTGTATATATATATATATATATATATATATATATATATATATATATATATATATATATATATATATATATGTGTGTGTGTGTGTGTGTATGTGTGTGTATGTATGTATATTTCTCTCTATATATATATGTATGTATATATATATATACATATATATATATATATATATATATATATATATATATAGAGAGAGAGAGAGAGAGAGAGAGAGAGAGAGATAGATATATAGATGTATATATATATACATTTGGATATATATGTATATATATATATCGAGAGAGAGAGAGATAGACAGACAGACAGAGACAAACATGCGTAAATACATACGCAAATATATGAATATTTTAATCCCCCCATGTACATAGCATTACCATTTTTGGATGATGACCAGCCATTGGTATGGCCAGTAATGATTGATTTTGCTCATCCTGTTGTCTTTTGTATTCTGTTTGGTTTCAAAGTATCCATTTTTCATTGTCTATCACAATTTGTTTTGAAAAAAAACAAGCCCAAAGTAATGATTTACACTCAAAAATATGGTCAGATATTTTTCTTTTGCTTATGTGGAAACCACACATCATTGCAACTAACATAACTAGTCTGGTGCAAATGATTTCCAACACTTGATCGGGATATTTTGAGTTTGTTGGCTATATCCTGAGTTGTAGACCTGATTATTTTCAAGTAATGTCTTGATTTGATCACTATCAAATACAAGTTGTCTACCTGACTGTGAGTATCATTCAGCAAGAAATCATATATATATAGGAACCAAAAATATTTTGCAAAACACTTTTGACATGCTTGAGCATTCACACAACCTTCTCCATAAACTACACAGTCTTTTTTCTGCATTTGAGTAGCATTTTCATTTTTTTCAAAATGAAAAAGCATGTGCCGAAAATTTTCTTATGTCTACAATGTTAAAATCAATGAACAAATACACAATAGTTTTGACAATTCAAAAAAGAATAGGCACAGTTCAATGAAAAGCAATTTTTTTTTTAATGAAGTTACTTAAAACTAAATGATTGTAATGCCATTTAACAACGACAATAGCAAATCAAACTTTTGAAGCTACCCAGTATTTATTTTGAGTCTTCAATGGTCTCTTTATATTGAACTAGTTTATGCTAGATTTGTGATAGTGGATAAGGGAGAGTGTGGTTTTTTACCGAGTTTTGAATTTAAATCCCTATCTCACCGTCTCTAATTTGATTTCTCACAGTGATACAAACGACACCCAACAACGCTAGATATTTCATTGACATATAGGCTAAGAGTAAATCCTGCTCAAATTCATAGCACGCACTGCAGCAAATAGCATTCACTGCCAAGATTATCATGTTGAGACCTCCATTGATAAAGTCATGTTTCTGGCTGTATAGCACTTTATAACACTATTGGCAATGCTGGTGTATTACGTTTTCTACAAAACCATTATGGGATAAAAATTACAACGATGAATATTACAGCATTGCAAAATTATTTGTTTTCATAGTTTTTAATTATCAGGAGATTTTTCTTTTCTATTTTTTTTTTTTTACATGTGAGAAATGCATTGGAAATGATCTGATATAGAAATGGGTCAATGTTCAGACATTACCATATTATGAAAAGCATTTTTCAATCATTATTTTTCTTCTTTTATAATAACTTTTCATGCTTTTTTGTTTATGAAGGAAATGGGTTCGAAATGAGTCACAAAAGGAATGCATTGAAAATGGTCTTACACAGGAATCATGGCAACAACATTTATTCATTTTCACTGAATAAAAATCGTTCTAAAAGCTGGCTAATAAAATCAAATATCAGTAATTTTATTCAGAAATTATGAATTAGCATTGAGGAAATAGCAAGAATTCAATGGTGTGTATATATACACTAGTTTTTACCCGTGAAAGAATTCGCAGATAAAATTGATATTTTATGAGATGATTCTATGAGATGATTTTTTTAGAAAAAAAAAAAATATATACATATTTATATATATATTTATATATGTATATACACACACACACACATATATATATATATATATATATATATCTATATCTTTATCTAGAGGGAGAGAGAGAAAGAAATCGATAGATTTGATGTGCAGCAAGAATGTTATAGAGGCAGCATGCACCCTCTCCCTCCCTCTCTCTCTCTCTCTCTCTCTCTCTCTCTCTGTGTCTCCCTCCTACACTCCCGACTTCTATACCTCCGACCAACCCAAACTTGAACCACACAAAATTTTTCTCTTATGAATTAATGATAATTGCTCATTCACTTTATGAAAGATCTTTACAGACAGAAGGGAAAACTAGTAAGTATTAGAGCTCTGTGTATTACCATATGTATGTGTCTCAAATCTTATTTTAGGATCATCATTAGCAGCATTCTCCTTAATCTTGTCCATGGTCTAAAATCCCTTTAGAGAATGCCAGAAGTTGTAAGGAGCCAAATCTGGACTGCAGAGGGGCCTACAGACCAGGGTGATGTGATATTTTGCCCTCTTAGAATGCATGAAATGTGAAGAATTGGCAGGCTCAGTTATTATGAATGTGATGATTACAAAGTATATAAGCTTACTCAGTGGTGTTTCACTGACTGAGTCACCCTACAAAAGAGTGTCTATTCACACATGTGCAGTAAGGACCTCACAACTGGTTCTTGAGATATCCAAATGGCTGGATATGTCCCGGTAAACCCTGTATCTCAATCATTTTTAAATGATACTCTTTCACCTGCTTCCATATCTTACATTTACTTTAGTTATCATTTAGATGAATTCCATGATAAACTTTGATGATATATTGCCAGATTAAATTGCTGTTTGTGCTAAACATTTTCATTAATTTTTGTAATGATTTCAATAATAACAGCTGGAAATCAAGTGTCAATTTACCAAGCTACTTATCACTCGGATTAGTCATGTACACATTTTCCTATTACTAACACAAAAGCAAGAGCAGGTGGCATAGCACTTCTAAGAATACCAATATATCTATAACTAAATCTGGAAGCAAAACATTGGTCCTCTGTGCTCACGTAAAAATTGTACAGCAATTACTTCTTCTTTGGGAGACAGTATTTCTGAGAAGGCAGTATAGTGTTTTAATATAAATATTAGTTCTTTTTATTCCTAACGTTGGTTGGAACAGTAAATAATAGCAACGCAATCCTGGTTCCTTCCTCACCAATGCTAATAAAATGGCTGGTTCTAAAACCAATATTCTAGCTATTCTTGCTATAATGCTACATTTTTTATAACACATTCGTATCCCCCTGTCCCCCAGAAAAGAATGACTACAAGGATCTACTATCGGTTATGAGGAATGTGCTGTGTCCTAAGTGACCAGGAAAAACTAATAGGAAAAAAAGACATGGAAAAAAAGTCTTAATGTACGCCAGGAAAAAATATAGGAAAAAAGTCATAGCTTTGGTTTCCGGCAAGGAAAAAAAAGCACAGGAATTTTTTTGGATTGAATTATTTGATTTATCTAATTTATAGTAATAAAATAAGTTGTATTTTTTTTATAAAATAAGTAATATTCAATAAAGTAAATGTTGACAATAACTGATATTTTGATAAAGTAAATGTTGATGATTCAAGTCACATTCTGTTTATTCTAAAATAGCTAAACCAAATGAGAGGAATGTGTAGACGCTTTAATGAGAAAAAGTAGGAGAGGAAATTAACAAGAAATAATTGGTTAATATGCATGTAAATAAATAGCATACTCCATTTATATTGATGAAAGAGCATGATCATTCAACTAACATGTTGTTATTACATTGTTATCATTACATAAATTTTTGTTCATATAATTATGATAAGCATCAGTGAAGCAACGGGTTATGGACAAGTAATTTTGATATGCAAATGCATTGTAAATAATTTGACTATGGATATGAATAGTAGATGAATTTTGTACAGAAATGAATTGAAAATTAGGACGAGAGGCATGGACATTCGATGCTACTTCTTTTGGGTGGGGTATATTTTTAAGGAGAGGGCAAAAGGATATATTCAGAAATTACCTTAGAAGCAACCCAGTTACCAGCAAAGAATTATATCAATTTTTTTTTAATGGGTACATAATCTTCAGAAGACTAGACTAGGAGAGTAAAGGAATTAGAATAGATGGCGAGTATCTGAGCAACCTCAGATTTGCTGACAACATCGCTCTTTTTGCAAAGAACCTACACGATCTCAAACTAATGATAGATGAACTAAATGAAGAGAGCAAGAAAGTCAGCCTACACATGAACTTCAGCAACACGAAGGTCATGTGCAAGAACCACATCGGAGATAAAAAAACACTAAGATCAAAATCGAGGACACAGAACTGGAGAAAGTAGATCACTACATCTACGTAGGACAACAAATCTCCATGAGACCCTCAAAAGAAGAAGAAATCAAGCGAAGAATCACACTAGGATGGCAAGCCTTTGGCTGAGCAAGCTCAACCTTCAAAAATAAGAAGATCCCATTAATCCTAAAAAGAAGGGTGTATAACCAATGCATCCTCCCAATAGTCACTTACGGAGCTGAAACATGGAACCCAACCAAGGAACAGATCCGCAAATTGAGAACCATGCAACGTGCACATGAAAGAATTATGCTGGGCCTCACTTGGATAGACCACAAGACAGCACAGTACATCTGGGAAAAGACAAGAGTCAGGGACATCATAGAATCCATTAAAAATCTCAAATGGCAGTGTTGCAAGAATGGCGGACAACCGATGGACATTGTGACTCACGACATGGGTCCCCCGAGATCATATGCGCAACCGTGGCAGGCAGAATATTAGATTAAGAGATGAGTTGGACAAAGTACTGGCACCTTGACACCCATGATGGAGAATTGTGGCGAATCCTGGGGAAGGTCTATGTCCAACGACGGACGTTAACAGACAACTGATGATGATGATGATGATGATGATGATGATGATGATGATGATGATGATGATGACATCAAGTTGGGTTTGCAGAAAAAAATTGTACAGCATCATCATCCTTTATTGACTATAAGGTTCCAACTTTCAAACCTCCTTGACCTAGGTTAGAAGGCCTGATCCAAGGAGGGGCAAATCCCCTCCACCTCCATTGAATGCCTATGAAGAGAAAGATAGACAGTTGTCAAGAATTGATGCAAACTTTGGTAACAGACTTGGGCTATTATAAGTATAATGTAAATACTTTGCTAATGAATCTTCTATAAATATTTTGCACATAATTTTAATGTATTGTGCACAATTATATTGTAGAAATGCAAATAATCTAACAATAGAAATACATTTTTAAATGATTTTTATTATAGAAATGTGTTGAAAATTTGAAAGAAAGGAATTGTCAGTGATTAGGAATTAATGCTTGCATTACTAACAGAATAAGATGTTTTGAAACATTTATGAATCAGTTTGAAAAAGGCGTTGACCATCAAGGCCCAAATATCATCAATAAAAATTGAATAAAGTAGTATGTTCGCTGAAAAGAAAAACAAATATATATACTTATCATTACTGTGCTACCAAGGATGTTATCAAAATAATTAACAGAATAGTGATATCTTATGTATAATGTAATTACATTGCAAACATTTTTACATAGTAAATGGCTTTGATATCGAAATGCATCAAAATCAGGACAGGATTGTCAGTGGTCAGGAATTAAAGTTAGCATTATTGACAGAAGAGTGTTGTTATATCTACAACAATTCTTTTGGTCCTGTGTCTTTATCTTGGGCAAAAAAATCTGTATGCAGTAATAACAATGCCTCAACTTAAAAATTCAGTCAGAAAAAATAATGCAATGTTTTTCAGAGAACTCTACTTAAACCTATTACAATAATTCCTATTACTTTCACCTTATAAACTTGTACAGAATTTGGATGTATAGGAATGCCTTTCAAACATTTTTGTCCTAATAACACAATTCTGGTGAAAGTAGTTTTAGCTTTTGTACAAAATAAGTTATACAGCATATTCCTGTAAATGAAATGACAGTCTTAGTTGCTTCAAGTCCAAGACAAATGCACAAGGATTGGTTCTTACATGTTTTCCATATTGAAAGAGTTGTTTTCTTTATTCACTTCTGAGTGTTTAATAATTCATAAGTGCTTCCATCTCTTCCTTTGCAGCAGAACACAGAGATAAAATCAGCAAGCATTTTTGTTTTTGCTTTTGTATGAATATAAAATTGTACATTTACAAACACCCACATCTGTCCACGTATATTCGTGGAAATATATACTAATAAAATATACATGTGAGTGTGCGTGTATATATGCATACAAGCATTTATACCTTTTAAGTTAGTCTATCACATAGCCACAAGTATGTATCAAACTCAATGCTGTAACAATGGTAACTGCACAATAACAAGACACCCATGTTATTGACATTTTCTAAGATCAGCTTAGTCTGGGACAGAGCCAAATGGGGGTGAAGAGATTGTTCTATGCCAGTCTTCCAAGTTAAAGTGGTCTGCAAACTTTAAAAATCAGTACTTGAAAACCTAGCGTTTTACCTGGGTTTGAACATACGCCTCTAGAGCTGGCAAAAATATACAACTAACATAGCCACAAAGCAGACCTTGTGTATAGGACTATACCGACTGCCTGTCCGGTCAGTTGCTTAGTTGTAAGTGGATTTCAACCAATTTTCAAGCGGTGTGATGTTAGCTCAACGGATGTGCAACTTGCCAGCCTACCTCCAGGTCGGATGTTCAAAAAAGAACATTTTCATTAATGTTGTATATCTATTTGCTTTAGTGTGACAGAAACCAACAAACAAGCAAAAAAAGTGACAACGGCTTTTATATAATATTTATGTTACAAGAACGGATATACATACATGCATATACACATTCATACATATACACAAACGTAATATGCACACATGTATGTATATATGGAGTAGCGGTAACAGTGCATACAATGGAATCAGTTTATTCATGCCTTGGGAAAAGCATAAATCCATCTACCTCACCCAAGCTAAGGGTAAAATAGCAGGGCAGATTGGGCTCTATAGACTTGGGAAGGCAACCAGTCTACATCTCAGATTCTAAACCAGGAAGTGGATCCCCTTTAAAGTGGTTTGACACTCAATTTGACATCCTTCTGGCAGCTCCTGCAGCCAACCTGATACCAGACGTATCACTCTCTGCTTTCCCCTGGACTACATCAGCAAAGCTGAGGTGGGATCCTGACAACTGGGCATATCAGGATCTCCATACATTCCATGCACAGGCATGCATCCTGGAGGGGACACTCCAGGGTCATTCCATTGTCTATAAAAACAGAACATAGGCCATTTATATATGTATATGTACACACATATATATATATATATATATATATATATATATATATATATATATATATATATATATATATATACACACATATATATATATATACATACATATATGTATGTTTGTATATACATATATATATATATCAATCAATTGTGAAATCTGCAGGAAGTGAGGGTTTGTTTTAGGCAGTCTTTGAATCTTTTTCCTGGGGCACCTCTATTCCTTTGCCCTGAGGATAGTTCACTGAACATTGCTATTCTTGGAAGTCTGCAGTCTTCCATTCTTGATATGTGGCCTGCCCAACGCAACTGCGTTTTTTGTAGCATGACCTCGATGCTTGTGATTCTGGCAATTCTGAGGATTTCATTGTTTGTAATGAAGTCGTACCAGTGATCTTTGACAATGTTTCAGAGGCAGCGCTGATGGAAGCAATTGAGGAAACAAAAGTGGCAAATGACCCCTGAGTCAGCTCTAAGGGTAAGCAGAATGACGGCTCTATATATGATAAACATGCATGTGCATATTCATGTATTAATTTTAAGTATCATGAATTATATTAATGTAAAAATGAGTCATAGAGATAAAAAATAGATTAAAAATAAATTTCTAAAATATTCAGATGAAAATAGCGACCCATTGGAGACATATGTTAGGCTTTGAGTGGAGTGTGCATTCTGCATAATATATTTTTGTTACTTTTCTCTTCATCCTGACTTGATAAGCTAAAGGTGTACAAGTAGTGGTTTCCCATGGCAACCTGGTTTTCTATTGTACTCACAATAATGCATTCACCGAATCTGGTACAAAATGATTCAGTGAAAAATTCAAAGTGAAATAATTCGGATTGAGCAATAGCATGGCCACCCGACATTGTCTGGGGCGTAACAATTTTGCTTTGAACTTTCACATCAGCTGAGATGTGCCCACCCATTTAATATTGACAAAAAAAAAAAATAGCCTACCAAGGGCAATGGTGCCTCTGTCCATTTCAAAGTATTCTTCATAAAAATTCACATACTTATCCCAGTGTTCCTTCCACCTTTCAAAACTCAGTCAGCTGTTTGGGATCGTCACCTGATTCTCCTTAATCTCTTCCATGATCTGGAATCTGGGGGAACTAAGTCTGATCTGTGGAGGAAGCTGAAAGACTTTGGTAATACAATGTTTTACAAGAAAACCCTGCATGAAACATTGCAGGGAGCCAAATCTGGACTGTTGGGGGGGGGGGGCGGAGTTGACTGACCTGGATGATGCATTGTTTTGCCTGAACAACTTGTATGAAATGTGAAGAATAACTCACTCAGTCATTATGAGTGCTCAATGAGATGATAGAAATGTGAAGGTTTATATTCTTATCATCTGATTGAGCAGTGGTTCACATTATTATCTTCTAATCAAGTCAATCAGGAAAGCAAATGAAATGTATACACAGAATTTACATAATATCATATGACCTAATTTGTATCATAGCAGGATGAAAACTTGTAAGGATCATATGTTTGATGATACCTTTTTCAATTTGGAATGGTGTTATGGCAAGTCATGAGGTTTACAAAAACCACCATCAACAAGTGGACCATACATGCAAAATCCAAAATGGCCCACAAAAGACACCAAATGCACAATATTTTAGATTCTAGTGATGATATCTTCAAGTATAATACTGTTTTTTCAAGTTTTTGTGTACAGGGAATCCATTTCTAAAGAGTATTTTTGGTTTTAAGGTCAATTTCAACTTCATATTGGTCATATCATTATTATTTTGTGTTTTGAAATGTTTTTCCAACTTCATTTTCTATATGATATCAAGCACATGTTATTCTGTCCTATTGGGTTAACTTTTCAAAATCCAGAGGTTTTTGAAAAGTTCATGCCTTAGCACCCTGCCAATTTTTTTAAAAAAAGTATCACCAAGTGCATTGTGCACTTAGTCAGGGTTATCTAGTTAGTGCCAAAGCATTTATGTTCAACTAAATTTGGGAAATAAGCAGTTTAATTCCTTTGTAGATTTGAGGAATAACATTTTTAATGATTATATATAAGAACTATATGAAATAATTCAAAGTAATTGTTTTAAAATTGACATTAGTTTGCCTTCACACTCCCATTACTGTCAACCCTTTCCACCAGTAGCTTCTACCAATGTTGACCATGCCTTGTTTGGTGAATCCAATCAGTGAAACACTCTTGACTATACCTTTTGTGAATCCAACCAGAGGCTTTTAATTTACACTGTTGGCTGCACTATCTTTAGTGAATCTAACTAGTAGAATATACACTGGCAGCCGCAACTCCTCTGGTGAGTCCAACCAGTACAATACTAGTGGTTGCACCTTCTTGGGTGAATCCCACCAATACAAAATTGGTAGCTATACCCTTCAATTTCGAAACAATTTCTTTTCAATATCTCTTGTGGAAAAACAAAGAAATTGAAAAAATATTTTGATTTCAGCTTGTTTTGCATTTTAGTGTTGCAGTTGCAATCAGCTGGTTGAGGAGGTTGTCTTTAAAGGTATGAGAATTCTCAATGAGGCTCTATGAATTCCAGTTTCACAGCAAATATCACATTGGTCAAAATTTTGAAGCCACGTTGGATGAAAAATTTTGCTCCTTGATCATGTCACCTAAAGATTGTTGCAGCAATGACCTTGACATTTGCACTATGGGGCATACCTCAATCCAGTTTTGAAAAATTTACGGTTTCATTTGCAAACTTTGATACAGGTGCAGTGAAGCATAAGCACACAGGCAGCACTGATATCTACCAAATTCATCCAATATGGACTCATGTCTTGAGGAGTGCATTCCATTCCCAACCATATTATGCAGGATCTCTCAGACGCAATTGTTTCTCCAAGGCACAATGACGAATGAAAGCTGATACAAGAATAATTCTTTTGACATGCTGATGCAAGGCTACTTTTGCAGGTAGGATGTTCTCTAGAGACCTAAGACTGTGAATAAACATCAACCATTGTGCTTCGTTTGCAGTAACACTGGTTCAGTTCTTACAGTTAATGATCGCCGTCAGCTGCTTGTTGGGCTGCATGTAAAGGGAATCCTCTGTCAGCTCTTGTGGATTTCTGATTGAGCTGAGCATTTTTTCAGTTACTTTCATCCAAGGATTCCATCCAAACTTTTTACCAATGCCTCGCATGCTAGATGTCAGGTCACAACCTGTAAAGGCATGGTAGTACCTAACACTTATTCACAGGTCCAAATTGCAAAGAGACTCCATGAACTGGGATATCTGTGTACCCTTTTCCACTACAAAAGCCAGCCTACAACTCAGTAAGCCCCAGGTTTTGGAATGTTATGAAGAAATGAACAGACAATACAATTACATCAGAATCAACTGTCAGGAGGGAAGCTTTCTTATGACCATCCATGATAGCATAGTTCAGGCCTAGCATCATACAGGTGTCTGTTGCCTAGTGGTCATATCACATAGGTCAACTGTCAACTGTTGGACAGCACAGATTCCCTTTTTGTTGCCAAAAGATAGTACTTGGATGTAGAGGTCACATTAAAAATCTCATCAGAAAGAAACTTGAGAAGTTCATCTTTGTTCTCACTAACTTTCAGGACTGCCTGCCAGTCATTTTCCTTGGGAAATGTCGATTGAGCAGCTGTCTTGCCAATGCATTTCACTCGTATGTGATCTTTTAGACAATCCTGAGGATAATAATGCCAGATTGCATCAATTCCTATGGTAAATATGTTCATCTGAATCAAGTCAAATTCAATTTATTGAATTATAGATATAATAATTGAATGATTCAATAAATGGAAATGAAAATTATCAGTTTAATTCAATGCTTGTTGATTGCAAAATTTGAACATTTTCATTGAGAATTAGAACTGCGCATGTGATAAAAATGTTCATTTCCAATAAGGCCAATTTAGAGTTTGTGTCTTATATTGTAAGATTCTTTTGTAACCCCACTGTAGAAAAAAACCTATCATATGTCATGAGGTTTCCAAAAACCACTAACTTATGAAAAATCAACCTGAAAGGACAAAATGAGAGGAGCTTCATATAACCTTGTAAATGAAGAGGAAAAAACATTTCAGAATAAGAAATAACATTGATATGACTGATATGACATTGACACCAAAAATACTCTTCAGAAAAGGATTCCCTATATTAAAAAACATGGGAAATGTCATATTATACTTGAGGAAATGATCAGCAGAAGCCAAGATATCATACATTTGGTATCTGTTGTCGGCCATTTTGGATTTTGCATGTATGGGCCACCAGGCTAACATGTTGCCAGTGTTTTTTTTCAAAACCTTGTGACCTGCCCTAACATCATGCCAAATTAAAAAAAGGTATAATAAAGAGCACAATTATTTGTTGACAAGTTCCTGCCCTGCTATTAGTCTTAATGAAGATAAGCAAAAAGCCATTTTTTTTTAGATTTTAATATTCATTTGTATCTTTTTTGGTATTTGTTTTTTTTTTTGTGAGAAAAAATCACTACCATCAGAAAGAAGTTCAAAGTGTGTTTATATGAAGCCAGATGAAAAATAAAATTCTTTAAATATCTAAAAATAATTGGATGGAAAAAACCTCCTTAAATGTTCTGGTAATTTAGACAATGAATATTTTGCAAAATAAAAACTGACTTTTGAAAAATAAATGTATAAGTAAATACATACATGTCTGGGCATGTATATGTATGTATGAATGTGCGTCTAAGTGTGAGTGTGTGTCTAAGTGTGTATCTAAGTGTGTGAGAGTATGTGTAAGAAGGAGAGTGTGTGTGTGCGTTTGTGAGAGTGTGAATGAGTGTGTGTGAAATGTATATGTGTATGTATGTGTCTGTGTATATATGTATATGTCTGTGCATATGTCTCTGACTGTGTGTAAGAAAGAGTGTGACCAAGAGAAGGTATGTATGAGAATGTGTGTATGCATATATGAGGCTGAGAGAGTATGTGGTGTACAAGAGTATGTGTGAGTGAGTGCATGTGTACAAAAAAGAGGAAATGTATATGTGTGAGTGTGCATGCATGCATGTAAGAGAGTATGAGTGTGAGAGAGAAAGTGCATATGTGTGTGTGTGTGTAAGAGAGACAAAGAGAGAGTTTGTATGTGTGTAAATTCAAAGGCTCAAATGACTGTTTGCATTGCTGACGGCTGGCTAGCTCAGTGGTAAGAGCACCGCTACATTGTAGCAGCTACCTTATTGGTGACAGGTTCATTTCGGGCAGCAACCCCATTCTCTTTTATTGTTTATTCTATTTAGGTTATCTAGGCTAAATGATACATTCACAATGTGATAATGAAAGATGATTACAAATAGAGTTTCAATATAATATAACAAGAATTATAATCAGACATATATATATATATATATATATATATATATATATATATATATATATATATATGATGTTTTTTTGTAATTTTGTCATTTTGGTCAATCATTTCTCAAAATCTGTTTCTGTAATTCATGTTATTGTTTTTAATGTTTTTTATGTTTTACATAGAATTTGATATTTTGGTACTATTTTCAAATTTTTTTGTTAGGATCATCATAAGTTTCGGGGATTTAACATGACTCCCCAGAAGTGTTGATCAAACACCACCTCCCCTTAAGCTATGATTTTAATATGTAGCTTTTCTTATCTATTTTTAGGGCCTTACAATATTTCGTGTAGTTCGTTATTTTACACGGGGTATTTTCATAATGTATTGTAGATGGATGTTATTTTATACAACAGATCATTTGTTTTTTTTTAAACATATGACATACTTACGTAGGTTCCCCAAAAAACGTTTTTGACTATAAGAGATCAATAAGTGTAATAACAGATGTGACTCGTTTTTTCATGTCACTTCTATTGAGTGTTCACCCACATATATATATATAGGGTGCTCTGATTTTATGCCAGTTTAACTTACACGAATTGAGAATCATTCTGATTAGAAATTTGCCCAAATATTTTCTTTATAAAATTGGAAATATTTCATGAACACCGCCATAGTTTATATTTACACTGCTGCTGGTGCCACCAATGTAAATTCAATCAACCAGTAGAGTGTAGAGCTAAGGCTATAAGAATTGCACTAAGTGTCGTAGTGTTAAGTGGTGGATTGATTTTGTGCCGATCTTGTTTATGCTGCCTCCTCTAGCAACACATCCCTGGCATAAAATCAGAACAGCCTGTAGACATATATTTCATTTAGACATACTTGGATACTTCATACAAACTTACATTTATAAATGCATGAATATATACATGTCTGGTAAAATACGAAGGCACAGGAATACCTTTTTAATTTCTTGGTCAGTTTTTCTTGTTTATGCACAAGAGAACATATGTCTGGATCCGGAATGATTTTGATGACAGAGTGCTAATAGCTGTACACCCAGCCATTTTCAAGATAAGCAAAAACTATGGTGTTACTGTTTTGTACAGATTTAAATGATATCCACATTAAATTCGGCATTAGCCATTGGTTTATGGTGGTGATATTAAAGAAAATGGGGCTGCTGCAGGAATCAAACCTGCGACCAATAGGGTTGCTGGTTCAGTGTAGGTTGCTGTCACCATTGAGCTAAACAGCACTGGTAATACAAGTAACTGTTTTGACTCCAAATTCTCCTTTTTTCTCTTCAGTGTTTATCTGCTCTATTTGCTTTTTTCAACATGACAATTATGTTATTAGGAAATAGATATATGATCAAACAGAATGATTATAAATTACGTTATATCATATTGAAACTTTTTTTGAAATGACTTCTCATTAGCCTATCCAATGTGAATATGGTTTCAATATAATATAACACATTCTATAATCATTCTGTCCGATCATATATGCATTTCTTAAGTAGAGAATCACCCTAGTATGGCAAGTCTTCAGCAGAGCAAGCTCAACCTTCAAAAACAAGACGATTCCAATAATCCTAAATAGTGTATAACCAATGCATCCTCCTGATAGTCACTTAAGGAGCTGAAACATGGAACCTAACCAAAAGACAAACCCGCAAATAGAGAAGCGTGCAGCCTGCGTGTGAGAGAATTATGCTCAACCTCACATGGAGAGATCACAAGACAGCACAATATATCAGAAAGAAAACGGGGGTCCGAGACATCATAGAATCTATTGGAAAACTCAAATTGCAATGGGCTGGTCATGTTGTGAGAATGAAAGACAACCAATGGACATCACGACTCACAACATGGATCCCCAGTGATCACATGCAGAACCGAGGCCGACAAAATACAAGATGGAGAGATGAACTAAACAAATTAAAAAAATACTGGCTCTGTGACGCCCATGATAGAGAAATGTGGCAGATCCTTGCGAAGATCTATGTCCAATGACGGACGTTAAAAGACTGATGATGAAAATGGAAAGAGCAGATTAACACTGTGAATAAAACAAGATGAGAATTTGGAGTGAAAACAGTTATTTCGGCCTTTGCATTACCGGTGACAGTTTAACTCAATGGCTCAAGAGTAATGCTTCTTTGAAGCGTTTATCCTAATAGTCGCAGGTTTGGTTCCAGCAGCAGCACGATTTTCTCCAATTGTTTATTCTATTTATGAGGTAATATTGCATGACAAGTTGAGGACAAAGAAAATTCTTTATTGGGAGAGTTTTCAATTGCTGTATACATTCAACACTCTCCGCTCATGCCCAAAGAAAACCTTTTTTAAATGTCAATTCTCTTTGTTTTCTCGATGAGCGCTTTCTGTACCTCAAGCCTCTTTTACAGTTGATTTTGTGTAATATATGGGTTTCATCAACAAGAATTTGACGTAGGAGAATTTCAGACGATACATGTTTATTTAGGTGGTTTCATATGGCACTGGTCTAAAGAGTAGCATGTGAGCCATCTCGATAAAGTTATTGCTGTTTGTCCTGTATATAAATTCAGTGGTTGTTTTTGATTGGAAACACAGTCTCCCAAAGGGCAGGTGAAATCATATGTAACAGTTTGATTTATTGGTGCTTTTTCGAGGAAGTGGTTGTTGCTAATAATAAGATTGGAAACAGTCAGTATTTTATAGTAAATAATTAATTTTATGAGTTTGTCAGAGAGATGTGTATCGGTGTAATATATATTTCAATACAGACTCATTATGTTTATAGTTTTGTTGTATTTGCCTGCAATAGAATAGGTTTATAGTTCTCTTGCTTTTGTTGTTGTTACAGTATATGTTATGGTTATTGATTTTTATAGGGCTAATTTTATTTGGTTGTCAACAATATGATTGGGGAAACCATTATTTATTAGTATTTGCTTGATGTTGGAAGGTTCCTTATGGAATATTGTGTGGTAAGAGGAGATTAATTGTGCTCTATCGATAAAGTTCTTAATGATGGCTATTTTATCACTGTGACATTCACTATTGTGATTGAGATGGCAAGGTATTGGTTTGTATAGAGAGATAGCAAAGGTTTTGTTGTTAGCATCGACTAGAACATTGAGAAAGAGGCTTTTAATATATTGAATTCATAAATGTATTTAAGGATGAAATTTGTGCAAAATAGCATCAGAGTTTTCACAGATCTTGAAAATGGCTAGTTGCTCAGCTGAAAGTGTTGGGTCATCAAAATCATTATCTACGTGTGTTGGATCCAGAATTACATTCTCTTGTGCGCAAACAAGAAAAATTGATTAAGAGGTTAAAAAGGTATTCTCAGTCTGTCGAATCCAACCAGTTAGGAGTCCAAACACATCCACACTGTATATATATATTTGTATATACATATATATGTATATGTATGGTGTGTGAGGAGATCTATGGAAAAATGAAGAAGACTTGTGTATCGGTGTGATATATGTTTCAATACAGACTCATTATGTTTATAGTTTTGCTGTATTTGCCTGCAATAGAATAGGTTTATAGTTCTCTTGCTTTTGTTGTTGTTACAGTATATGTTATGGTTATTAATAATCACTTAATTAATAATTAATTAATAATTACTTAGTACATCTCAAATTTGAGAAGTACTAGGTAGTCTCAAGTTTTTTTCCTTTATCCATATTGTCAACTTTTTCACAACATTCTGTCAGATATACACCCTTTCCCCTCACACATACACACACACACATATATACATATACGTATAGTTAAAGAGGTTAATGGAGAAAATTGTCAAATTCTTCAGTTGAATATGTTGGTAGAGAATCAACTCAAAGAAGATTTTCCGTGTAATTAGTATTCTTAAAGACGATATCATGTTGTTTTGCTTGCCATCTGAGATTAAAACCGACACAATGGATTTAATATTCACGTGGGTGAAATGGAGGTGACATGAACAGCAAGTTAAGTCTGTTGTTATACTTACTGATCCCTCATCATTAAATACGCTTTAAAATAAGCTGTTTTGAAAAATCAAATGATATGTAGTATAAAATAAAATCGATATACAATACATTATAATAATATCCTGTATAAAATAACAAACTCTAAGTATGATATAAGCTATATATCAAAATCTTAGCTGAAAGGGAGATAGAGTTTGATCAACACTGGTGGGGTACCATGTTAATATAAATGTTTTGGCTTTAAAATCTCCAAAACAGTTACATGGTAAACAACTGATGACCTCAACAAGAGAAAACTTACACATAGTACAATAGTAACTAAGTATATGAAAAACAGGGGAAAAACACTCAAGAGAATTACACAAATTGTATTGACAGATATTGGGAAATAAGTGACAGAAGTGACCTCAAAATGTTTTTAAAAATTTTTTATGGTTTAGTTTAGAGTATAAATATATTTACATATATTATTGTGTCATCCACAGACAGCTGATTTTATGTATTACATCCCTGCAGTGTGGCAATAGACTTTAATTTTCCCATCCAGTACCACAAGGCAGAAATGAAACCCTCACTTCAGACCCAGAGGCTGATATCCTACCTCTGGACTACGTAACTGGCAGTCAGTAAAGCTGAATTAAAGCAATATATGTTTTTACACAGAAATTCCTCATTCACCCAAGTGCTCTATTCCTATGGAAGAGCATTGCATAAGCTTACATACATATTTATAAATATATATATATATATATATATATATATATGATTATAAGTTACATTATATTATGCAGAAACTCTCATTTGAGATGATCTCCTGTCATTACACTCTTAATGTTTTCCTTGGCCTAGACAACATAAATAGAATAAACAATTATAGAAAATGGGGCTGCTGCAGGAATCAAACCTGCGACTGATATGGTACCCACTTCAACATTGGATTACTCTTACCGTAGAGCTAAACAGATGCCAGTAATGCAAAGGCCCAAATAATTGTTTTCATACCAAATTCTCATCTCATTTATTTTCAGTCTATTTGTTTCTTCCTTTCAACATGACAGTTATTTATTAAGAAACGGATAAATATGATTTGACCGAATGATAATATATTGCAATATATGATATAGAAACTCTTATCAGAAATGATCTCCCGTCTTTTATTGTTTATTCCGTTTATGTTGCCTAGGCCAAGTGATACCTTAACCATGTAACGATGGGAGATCATTTCAAATAAAAGTTTATATATAATATAACACAATTTATAATCATTCTGTTGAGTTGTATATATATATTTCTTAATTCATGTATGTATATAGAGAGATAGATGGATAAATATACATCAATAAGTACATAGTCTAATGATGGAAAAATCATTTATTTTACAAAACAAATATCTATTTTTTAACATAATCTGTCAATGCACTTAATTCAGTGGTGAATGTTAATCACATTGATTCGACTTTATACAGTGAAAATTTCAGATCAAAATTCAGCTAATAACTATGTGTAAAGCTACAAGACTTATAAACATATCTATGATGTGAAGAAAGGTGACAATTTGGAAAAGGAAAGTCTCAAGGCTGAATAGGACATATCAAACTCCTTATTGGTAGCTAACATTTTGATCAGTGGAATTTGAAACACACAAGTCAGCCACAAGTCTTTTCTTTCCCAAATTGTCAATTTTCTTCACATCATCTTGTCAGATCTATATCCATTTTCCTAACATACATATCTATCAACACATACATACTTATACATACACTATTTCATTATAGAGTAATATATAATAATATCAATAAATGTCACAGTGAAAAATTGAACAGAAATATTGCATTATTTCTTAAGCTATGAATATAAACATTGGTTTGAAACGCAGAGGCACCCAACTGGCCTCCAAGACAAATAAGACTCTTCAGATTCTCTGGAAATATAAGAAACATTAATCAATAATCATAACTTGAGGCTACACTGCTCTCACCTCCTTATTATTTTTGAGGTCACTGGGTATCAGTGTGTAGAGCTCAGTTTTATTAAATGCTATCTGCCAAAACAAAACTAGCATTCCAAGGGGAAATATGAATTGCAGTCAGCCATATATACTTGTTTTTACCCCATAAGTTAAGCAGTGATGGTGGGAAAATTAAGTCACCTTGATGAAAATACTACCAGAACGGACTGAGACATAAATCTATGATTTAGAATCTTAAAAAAAAAACAGGTCTGGTTAGTCATCAATCGGGTGATCTATTGAAATTTTGAAAAAAGGGATGATTAATAGTTTTTTTTCGAATTCTCATATCAAATAAGTTTTAACGTGGGGTTCAATTTGCTATGTTAGTTTATGCTAAATTGGTCCTTATCAAAAGATGTTCGTCATTTGATGGTTTCTATTCAGTGACTAACCAGACCTGTTTCTTGCATATAATCATATCATTCTGCATTTATATACACACTGTTATATCATAATAGTATTATTGTACATATTTATACATGTGTATAGATATTAATTTTATATTAGAAACCATCAACTAAACAAGGTTTATCTCAGTTTTTAAGTTGGTCTGGCTAGCTTTGTATGTATGTATGTATCATGCATACAGGTTGTACCAATCAAGCAAGATGGCTGAAAATTTTAACATTTTCTCCTTATTATGGCTTCAAAAACTTTTCTTTGTTTTTTTTTGAATTCTTGTATCAAATAAGTTTTAACATGGGGTTCGATTTGCCATGTTAGTTTATGCTAAATTTGTCCTTAGTTTGTGCCCAGATGCACTCATGCTTATTTTTTGAAAATCCAGACTTTTAATGATGCAACAGAGAGTGAGAGAAGTGAGTTATTTATCTATCACCTTTTTTTTCTAATTTTTTAATTGATCACCCCAAACATGGCATGCTGGTCACATGATGGTTTCTATTGAATGTCAAACTAGATCTGTTTTTATTCTTACGAATTTTTAAAAAAATGCATTTAATCTCTAAATCCTCTTTGGAAACCAAAGTAGAAAGAAATGTTTCTTGAACCAAAATTTTAATTGTTCACTCAAAATTTGATTATCAGAGGATTGGAAATAATGTTACTGATATAATAGGGCTGTATACATATTAAGTTGGTGCTAAAATAATCACAGTTTTTCGCTATCAACTTTAAAGCAGTATATCTCAGCTTGGAATGAAAGTTATTAATTGAAATAAGGATCTTCAGAACTTATAGATAATTGTCAACTAGAAACAGGTTCATTTATTCTGAAAGCATAGAATCCGGAGGTCCTGAAACCAATGAATTCTTTGAAGATGTTTTGAGCTGCTGCTTGGTTGTTGAAGATCTTTCCCTGCGGGAAGTGGTTGAAATGTGTGAAAAGGTGGTAGTCAGTCAGAGAGAGGTTTGGTGAGTAAGCTGAGTGAGGTAGAGTTTTGTAACCTAGTTTGCTCAATTTCTTTTGTGTACCATCATTTGTGCATTATGCAAGCTTATTTTGCTCTTCATTAAGGGTCATGTGTACAAGATGTCATGCTTTTTCCGCTTTTCCAATTTAGTGCAAATGTCAAACAACTGTTGAATGGTCAATGTTTATTTTCTCTGCAACCTTTCAAGTTGTTTTGTGTATGTTTGCTTTAATAATAGCCCTCAATTAGATGTCGTCAATCACAGAATGCATCCATATCTTCAAGGTTCTCATCTCTATTTCAAAAATTTTTGAACCAATGCTGAGCTGTACATCCATTGATGGTCAAGTACTTGATTGATATTGCAAGTAGTTTCTGCTGTTTTACATCTCATTTTGGACTCATACTACAAAACTGCTGGAATTTGCTTTTATTCCATCTTTGATTTGACAGACCCAAATAAACCAGAATAAATAGTGAAAAGAAAACGTTCAGCTTGAATAAATAGAGCAAAATTTACACTTTCAAATAGTATATTCAGACCTACCAGGGTCAGTTTAAGTAAAATATGGGAGATATCATTTGTACATCCAATGAACACAAGTGAATCAGCCGGGGAATGAAGAGACTGTGAGCTTCCCCCAGACATATAGCATTTTTAGCACTTTTTTGATACAAAACATAAACACAATGTCCATCATTGCTATCATGGGCATTTTTGTTTAATAACTAAATAAATTCAATTTAATCGTGCATAATATTTCAGTCTTTAAAGAATTTACACCAATTTAAATAAATGCTGTATTAATCCAGGCACCAATACCAATACTTTCACAAAATGGTGCCACTCAAATTTTGGTATGATAACCTTGTATATCTTGTAGCTTAATGAGAGTAATCACTCCACTCTGTACAAACCTACCTCATATATAACTAGAAAGCATCCGAAGAACATATACCTCTGCCAACAGAAGTAATTTGCTTGAATCCTCCCCAAAATTTGACCACTTCATCTGTAGCCTATTTCCCAGCCTTCCACAAATTTTCATTTAGATTGATTGAGAACTCCTCAAATGAAAAAGTGGGAGAAAAAAAAGTTTCAACTAAAATTGTGTGGGAGAACAGGAGACAAAAGAATATTGCGGAATAACTATGCAAAATGTGGAAGACTTAGCAGGTCTGTATATCACCAGAAATAATTAAATAATTGTTTATTCTGAAAAAGAAAAACAAAGTTTAAAATAACACAAACAGCAATTATTTCTTGATCAAATAAAATTTCTGGATCTACCTCAAAATTTAAGAAATTTTTTTACAGCCAACCTTTGAACAAAAATTCATTGAAATTCATGGAGAACTTTTGCAGACATTGCGTGGACAGACAGACAGACAGATAGACATGAGTGAATACAATACCTTTTCTAACTTTGTTGGCAATGATAAAAAATAAATATACTTATATAGAAACATATTGCATTTCATATATGTGTATGATATAACTGATTTATTGTATTAAACCTAACATAGTACCAATAGAAATGACCGGATTATTTACATACAGATCAGTATTTTTTCCCAGAATCATTTGCTAAATTGATCCCTTAGTTTATGTCCAGCAGCATCCATGCTTGTTTTTCGAAAATTCTGACTTTCTTAGTGATCACCGCTCAACAAAAGGTGAGAGAAGTAACTTATTCATTGATCATCCTTTTTTCCAATTTTTCAACAGATCGCCTAATCATGGCATGATGCCAAAAGAAATTGATTACAAGACAGTTTCTATTGAGTGACTAACCAAACCTGTTCGTATATATCTTTTCTTTCTCCTAATTTCTCATTTGTGTTCATTTGTAATTATAATTATGTGACACACCAAATGGAAATCAAAGAATCTGCTCAAAAAAGTACTGTTCAATTTACCAGATTTTTTTTTCTATTTCTCTAGACAATGGGAGGTGCGGCTGGCCTAATAATTGACAGTATGGAGAATGGAATCAACAAACAGAGTTCAATTTCTGACAAGCATTTTGCATTCACTTTAAGATAATGCCCTTGGGAAAGGAATGAATCCACTTCTTCTCCCAGCCATGGGTAAATAGCACCTATTTATTTGCACTCCAATTGGAGCAAAATGCAACACAAGGTCAAGCTTAACGTGGGAAAAAATGGAGCACCCCATGAAAAATAGCTCCAGCCAACTCAACTGATTTTGCTAAAGTAACCCTGGTTGCTAAAGCAAACAAGGTCGCTAAAGCATCAGGACAAGCCCGACCAATCCCTCTGAGTGAAATAGGAAAGCACCACCCCGCAACGGACTGCTTTCCCGCAGCTGGACCGAGTAATAATAGGAGAACCCAAGTATGGATTCGAAGGTTCCCAATGCGCTTAGCAATGCGCAGCCTCAGTGTTCCCTCATTGGTTGACGCATTGCATATACGCACTTGATCTTTGATGACAGTTCATGTTGGGCATTGGGCTAGCACCATAGGCCTGTAAAAATCCATAAGAGCTACAAAAAATGATTGGGTGTCCATCAATCGTTTGAGAAATGGAGACAAAATCATTGCCTCATGTGACATGCCACATGGGAGCAACTAACCAAGAGCTGAGCTGGGCAATAGATTTGGGTTCCCAAAGCCAACAAGAGTTGAATCTCTGCAGCTGGAGTGAAGAAACAAAATCAATGTTAAATGCTTTTCGAAAGAAAATAATTCAGTTTCTTTTGCTCTGATTATATTTTCTCTCTTCAACTTTAATCTTATATTCTGCCGTTTTTCAAATTTTACATCACTTAAAAGTGAATTTTTTAATAAGGTTCAGATTAATGCAGCATTCAAGAATATCATCAGATATCAATGTTTATCTAGGCTAAAAGGAAGTATAATGATTCATTAAAACAGAAGTATACTCCCACAAACCAACTGAATATGAAGCAAATATAATGTTGTAAACAAATAAATTTTATTACGAGTTCTTCTTAATTTTGTTATTGTTTCTTTCTTATGAGTTGATATATTCTTCATTGTTATTATTATTTCATCGCTAGCTTCACTCCATTTTATTCAATGCTCTGTTTCTGTACGCCTATCATTGTTACTATAATTTCATCACTACTTTTATCTCAGCTTATTCTTGCTTTCAATCACAGCATTCTAGTTTGACATGCTTCATTATTACTGATATTCTATAACTAGTTTTCTTCCATCTTATTATTGTTGCTTTCATCACAACATTTTGAGACGATGCTTTCAGTTATTTTATAGAATAATAGCAATAACAAATAGTGTATCAACCCAGCAGCAATGATAAGATTGAGAAACCTAGCAATAAAAAAATAATAGTTAAAATGCATCATCTAAAATTTTTTCCCCAAAATTGCTAACAAACGCTAGTTAAGATTTTTTTTGTGATATTGATTCTTTCAGATTAGTATCCTTGTCTTCATTGAATTCAAATTTTAGCTAATGCTGCTTGTGCTCACTTAGCAAAGATGCCCTTGGAAAAGGCATGAACCCACGTCTCTCTGTATTCTGTTCTATCACCAGAAATCTTGACCAAAAGTGTCTCATTGCTAGCATGCTACAGTGGCTGAGAGTAGGTAATCAAGCACTTGGGACAACCACTCTCCCATAAGTGTCTCACTGGCCTGGCAGTAATTACAGTAAAAAGCTATCAAACTCACTGTAAACTGTGACAGGGTCCAGTCATTTGTCAAAGAATCTATAAATATATACGTTCACTGGCATTTCTAATATGCTAATTTTAAGAAGTAGGTGATACTTTATTTTTATCATAATGTGAGAAGATTTTTATGATTTTCAGAAATACTTGACAAACACTGAAAAGCTTTAATATATGAAGAAACACTAGAATCTAGTAAAGTAATAGAAAGAAGCTTTGAAGAATAAGAAGGTTCAAAGAATCTGTCAACATACTTTGCTCAGATGACTCAATCAGCAGACCAAGTATTTACATAAATAGCTTGATTTAACTGTTAATCTTAATTAAAAAGGAACAAGGGATAAACTTAAGATTCAATTAGAAAGAGATGAGTGTGCTTTCAAAGATCAATGAGATTTCACAAGGTTAGCACTGAGGTGAGAAGGAGACCTTCCTAAGAACAAGATGCAAGCACTGGACATGATGGGTATGAGGAGGGATATGGATGCTCCCCCAGAACAAGATCCAAGAACATTCTAGAATACAACAGATTCCCAAAGAAGTCTGGAGAGTATATGGCCAAAATGTTGTGAAAAAATCATACAACAAAGACAAGCAAATCAGTTGAAACAAAGTATATACAATGATTAAAACAATTCATCTAATAAAATCCAGATAAGAATGATATAAATAGTAATTTTGATTAATTTTGATGAAAATAAAAATGAAACGACAAATTTTCATGAGCATTGAAAGGAATTTTTAAACTCTTGGGGAATGGCCAGCTTTTGAATGAAACAGTTCTTCATATAATAGCATTACTTTGAAAATTTCTGTATTAAGAGAAAGAGAAGAAAAGTGGAAGAAAAAGTAAAGAATGAAAGAATGAGAGAGAAAGGAATAGAAAGGAAGATGAGAGAAAAATAGAAAGCGATACAAAAGTAGAAAGACGTAAATAGAGAATGAATCAAAAGGGAGCAAAGAGAGAGGGGGAGAAATAAGAAAATATAATGACTGGGGAGAAGAAAAAAAGAAAGAAAAAAAAAGAAAGAAAAAAAGACAGAAAAAAAAAAAAAGAAAAATCAATCAATTTGATGTTTGTGATAGATACAGTTTCCATGAATAAAAGATTTCATTTGTGAAGTGTTTTAATTAAAAGCAGTCTATAAAAAAACACACATGCATAAAACACACGCACACACACACACACACATACACACACACACACACACACACACACACACACACACACATGCTCACTTATACAAAGTACCCTCACCAAAAGATATCAAATATACACACAAAGAAACAATCAGAACCCAAAAATATCTCATGCCCACACACACACACACACACACATACCCACACAAATGCACACACACACACACAACCACCCAAAACCACCCACATCCATAAAACACCCATACCAAAAACATATGCACTCACTCACACTAAAATAACAAGCAAGACCACTGAGGCGTGAGTCCTATCTCGTGCACTTTCGGACATATATAAAAGAAAGGAATGGGAATAAACAAGATGTGGTAGGAGTTTTCTGTATGGAGGCTGTCAGTCAGTCATTCAATTGTCAATCAGTCAGTCAGTGATGACAATCAGTACTAGAGATGCTCTTTCATCTAAAAGCACACCAAATATAACTGAAGAGACCTACAAATATACAAAAAAAAACAAAGTAGAATTACTTTGCTTCCTCCTTTTGGAAAGAAACAACACTCATTCGAGGAAGAACTAGGTTTCAGTTTGAGGCGTCTTCCATTTCTCTCTTTCTTTCTTGTACTTTCTATATTTTTATCTAGAGAATTGTTTAGAAAATAGGAATCATATGACATAGTGTGATGTAAAAAAAGGAAAAAATATTCTTCTTTCTTCACCAACTCTCTCTATCTTTCCTTTCTTATGAACGCTTCAACCTATTCTCATTTGGCATGAATGAAAAATCTTTTGGCATTCGTAGAACTCACAACTATCAATGCAATTAAAAAGAGAGGGAGAAAGAGACAAAAATTAGATAGAAAGAATCATAATCATCTCTTTTCTGGATGTCTACGGCTGATATAAATTTCTTGTCTTTTTAGCTTTTTATGTATAAGGCATACATTAAACAAAACTTCAAATGTGTTCCAGTTTTAAAGATCTTCTGCTTTTCCAATATAACTTGTTCTTTTTCTTTCTCATCAGTGAAATAATTGAATAATCATCAGAGAATTTTCAAAACTAATTCAACTTTCTATACGTTTCTTTTTCACCAAAAAAAATATCAGCCTTTTAATCGATAATATGGAACTACCTGCTTGTCAGAGTTGTCAATGTCTTAACCCTAAATAGAGTTTTATTACTTAAAGCAGATCCTAACTCATTATCATTCTGGCTAATCAGTTCCTCAGTGTGGAAAAAAAACTTCTCTTACTGATCAGTTTTCCCTGTGCTGAGTTCACTCAGAGATCCTATCTATGGTTACAAAAGAATTCCCAAATCACCATTTTTTTCTTATCAAACTCAAATACAGACATCTCCACTAGTTCTTTCCTTCAATCTTTCATCAACCCACAACTATGATGTATGACTTCCAAGGAAATTCTTTCCTTGACACCATTTATATTTCCTTAACCTACACATGAACCCTACTGTAAACAGGTCTGGTTAGTCACTCAATAGAAACCATCATATGACCAATATCTTTTGGTAACATGCCATGTTGAGGATGATAAATTGGAAAAAGGGATGTTCAATGAATAAGTTATTTCTTTCACCTTTTGTTGGGTAGTGATCACTAAAAAAGTCTGAATTTTTAAAAAGATAAGCATGATTGATGCTGGGCACAAATTAGTGATCTATTTGGCATAGACTTACAATGCAAATTGAACCCCGCACCGAGAGTCTATTTAGGGGGAAAATTAAAGAAAAAAAAAACGTATTCACTAGACATACTAAGGAGTAAATGTTGACATTTTCAGCCCTCTATTGCCATTGGTGTGGTCTGTATACATGATACATACATGCATAGCCAGCCAGCCAGCCTGATAGACAGATAGACAAACCAACTTAAAAACTGAAGAAACCTATGCTGACAATTCTTTGGGGACAGTTTTGGTTGATGGTTCCCAATTCCAGTTGATTTGTTGTCATATCAATCTAAAAACAAAGAACTGCAGATATATATTTAGGTAACAACAAATATTTAATTGCAGATAAGGAGAAAGTAGTTTATGAATGAATTTGCCTTCAATTTGAAGACAAAAAAAATGTAATACTTTTCACATACAGCATAATTTAAGCAGATGATATAAAAGACAGAATACTCAAAGAAAATATAAGTCAATATTACAAAGTGCACAGTATTTACCAAAGAAAAAATTGGTGGGGAGAATAGCTTTGAAGTAAATTCATGGAAAATACAAGTGGTGACTCAATATTTATCAAAGAAAAAATTGGTAAACATGGTTACCGATGACATATTAGTAAGGAAAATAAATGGATAAGCATTTATGGCAAGACTCAAAACATGATCATGATAATTCATCAACTGACATAGTGATAAAAAGGATATACACATCAAAGCAGGTTTACAAGCAATACAAAAAGATGCTTCTGGAGAAGATATAAAGCCTTTATTCTTGTCACAATAGGCTGTTATGTAATTAGTAATTGTTGGACAAGAAAGCATTTAGTATTAAGCATGAGAGTTTGCAGTGTATTCGATGAAAATGACAAAAATAGCATTCAAATAGAATATTTTTCATCAGATGTTTGGCTTTTGTAATGAACTTTCTAATTACCTGCTGCAATATTATTGTATCACTTTTTTTTCTAGCTTTGACTACTCTTTTCTGTAACTGGGAAAAGGAGTAAATTACTTTCTACACACTGTATGAAAAAAATTATGACAGTTCTCAAATTTGTTTTTCAAATAGTTCTTGCGTTTTTTAGCTGGGAAAATTATCTATAACAAAACATTTGTTTTTTTTTTTTAGAGGATTAGCGATTTACAAGCTTACTAGCTTTACCTTCTTTGGTAGGTAGATGAAGAAGAGTAGAAAAAAGAATGAGTCAAGAATTATGAATGATGATAATAACACGTCCAATTTGTCGGTTGATAGAAACCATCATATGACCACCTTTTGGGAGCAAAGCTGTGTTAAGGGTGAACAATCAAAAAAGTTGAGAAAGGGATGTACACTTTTTGTTGGATCACTAAAAATTACCATCATGTGACCACCTTTTGGTAGCAAGGCTGTGTTAGGGGTGAACAATCAAAAAAAATGAGAAAGGGAAGTGCACTTTTTGTTGGATCACTAAAAATTTTCAAAAAACAAGCATAAATGCAGCTGGGTATAAACTAAGGATGAATTTAGCATAAACGTACATTGTAGATTGAACCCCCCCCTAAAAACTCATTTGGATGGGGGGATTATTTTTGGAACAAAAATAAATTTTTTCAAGACATCTGAATAAGTAAATGTGTTCAGCCTCAAACTGCTTTTTTGGACCTTAATGCATGATACATATATACCTAGCCAGCTAAACAGCCAGTGCAACCAACTTGAAAACTGAAGAAACCTATGTTGACAGTTTTAGAGACAGTTTTGGTTGACAGTTTCAAATAATAATTAAGGATACTGAGAAAGGTGCTGGGAATTTCTAGAAATTTCAGGAAACTTGCTGTCACTCAATCTCTAACTATAACCACCTGACATCTGTTGTGAGTATGCAAATGCATAAGATATGAATAATGAATAATTGTTATTATTATTAATGTTGTTGTTATTTCTACTACTAATTTTGAATGCAATAGTTTCAAAAATACAATTATAGTTTTCCAGATAGATTGTTATAGGTTGATTATAAATGTAAATAAATATCCTTTCATCTTTTGGCAATCTTTCAAAGAAGCCTAGTTATGTTGTTGTTTAAATATTCATCTCATTGTAAATGTTTATGCATTTCTGCCTTATTCTGCATTGTTCAAATATGTCAAATTATTGACTTGTGTAAAATACTCAATCTTATACAAACACATTAATAAATGATACATGTGATGCTCTTTCATCTGAAGTTCCTAATAGCATTTCTATTTGTTTTTACTGAACTATCATATTACACGAGAAACAAAGAAAATTTGGCTTTTGTTCTTTGCTTTGCTAATTCAGTTTGTTGTGATCGATTCCTTGCAAAATATCAACAAATATCCACAAAGAATCTTATCTTTTGATTTTATCCATTTAGTGATTTCTTAGAAGTCTTTCTGAGTGATTCATGGAGCGTGAGGTTTGGCATTATCATGCCATTGAATCGATCTATACCTGTTGCCAGACCCTTTACCTGATAAATCAAAGGAACAAAAATGAGGCATTTAGGATATAGTTTCAGAGCATTCTCCATACGTGGTTTATCCAGAAAGTATTGAGCCATTTCAAGTATCTTGAGAACCAGTTATATAGCCTTGATGTAACTTGGCAACTAATCAGAGGGGACCTTACTGCATATGCATGAACAAACATTCTCTCATGGGCTTACTCAGCCAGTATTGAGATGCTATCAGTGAGCATGTGTCCTGGGAGACTGCTATATTCACTATGACAATCATGATAATGTGACTACCCATATTCTTGTCTCATGCAGGTTTTTTGGCAAAACATCATATAACCAAGATCTGTCATCCCTGAGCTCCAGATTTGGCTTCATTCAACTTCTAGCTTTTCCCACTGAGAAAGAGGGAAGATTTTAAATGGTGAACAAAATTAAGGAGATTACGAGGAGACAACTAACTGCAATCTTGAAAGAGGATTTAGCAGATTGTTTTGAATAGTGAAACTATGATAAGTTTGTGAGGTCCCAAGAGGGGTGCTTAGGAAAGTAAGGTCCGATTTCCCTAGGTAGATCATTTTTTGTTGCTATCAAATGGATGGATATTTTTGGTGCAGTCATGGTACTTATTTGACCTATCTCCAAATGACAGCCATCTTTTTGAGTTTTTCATCTGAAACAAAATATTAAAAATCGGCAGATTTTTTTCCTAGTTTTCAATTATTTTCTAGCCTTTAAAAGTAGAGAGTTCTAAAAAGGCAACACATTTTCATGAGAAACCCATTAGGAAATAGTCATAATTAAATGAAACTGACTTTGATTATTAGAAATGAGATTATATTTAAAAAAATACTTCATTTGATTTTTCATATTTGGCATTTTCATGCAGAATTACCAAATAGTTGTAATGTCTCTGAATTTCTCAGATAAACCATTGTCATAATAAATTTTTGACTTGTTTTTTAAAATCTTATTCTTGTTGTTCACGTAGTAGTTGATATAATAATCTTAAGTGGTCTGAATTTCTTAGAATTAGCATTGTCATTATTATTAATTTTTGATCAGTCTTTTTATCTTTGTTGTCTGAGTAGTAATAATACTCAGACAACTTAAGGCTATTACATCATTTACATCTTGTAACTAAACATTGAGACGTGAGAAAATCAGATAAGGAAGAATGTAGCTACATGACTAAATCTGATTTTACCTGCTTATGGATTTCTATGGTGAAATTGGCAAAGAATTGTCGAGGTAAGACTGGATCCAAAGTCTGTGGGATGCATTCAAATCTTGTTGGAGACTATTTTGTTATTTCTGATTCATACTGCTACCAAACAATCATAGAACATAAAATAATCTGAGCATTGTGATAAAAAGCAACAATGAAGATTAAAGGGATAACTAATAAAAATAATTAACCTAATGATTAGGACTAATATTCTTGTTTTGGTTTTCCCTTTCATCTTTATCCAATGCTTTGGTCATTTTATGTGTGAGTGGCTTGATCATTAGCGGTACTAGAAATGAAATCGGCAAATCAAGTTCAAACTCTGGCTGAGACGATTTGTCTTCACTTTCCACTAATTCTTTTTTAGAAAGGCATGAATCCATCTATTCTTTCTCTTCCAGCTATAAGTAAATGGCAGGGCAGACTTTGATCCTCAGTCTTGGTTAGCAACCAGTATAGGAGATGGAAATCTCTTAATTAGAGTGAGAAAGTCCAACTCCTTCTACTGTGTTGCATGAGGCTAGTAATGGATAGAGTCAGGAACTTGTTATTGAATATGTATGGTCAACGGGGCTCTAATGAAGCTTCAATGGACCCAGCAAGCTGGGAGTGGATTAAAATAAATAACCACTACCCCAAGATGAGGCAGCCAATATTTGAAGATATAAACAAATAGTTGATACATAATGAAGGAATATGTATAGTTTTGTCACTAAGACTATAGCTGAATGATGGAAATAGCATTCATTTTACGCAACAAATATTCATTTTTCAGCATAATCTCCTTCCTTATAAATCTACTTGATTCAGTTATGTATATCACTCATATAGATACATTATACAACAAAAACTTAAGATCAAAACTCACTAATATTCAGTTAATAACTATGTGTCAGGCTAACTCATACTTATCGGAATCATTGTAACACCACAAATGACCCGCCAGACCAACCAACCAACCAACCAACCAACCAACCAAATAAGCTATAAAGAAAGAATTAAAAATGACATAAACAGGCCTAGTTACTCACTCAATAGAAACAGACATGAGCCCAACATCTTTTGGCAGCATGCCATGTTAAGGGTGACGAATTAAAAATTCGTAGGAAGGGATGATCAATGGATAAAGTAGTTTTCTCACCTTTTGGTTCACTGTGATCATTAATATTCTGAATTTTCAAAAAAAAAGAAAAAATGACTGTTGCCAGACACAAACTCAGGGTCCAATTTAGTATAAACCTACATTGTGAATTGAAACCCAAGTTAAAAATCTATTGAAGGAAGAATTTAAAAAAAAAAAAAAAAAAAATATACATAATTAGGAGTATGAGTTAAATTTTTCAGCCCTCTAGCTTCACTGGTACAACCTGTAAACATGACATATAGAAAAACAGATAAACAGCCAGTCGCCCAATCAAACCTACTTAAATTGGTTGACGGTTTCTTATATTCTGGGATGGTATGAGGTCTAACCAGAAAGTATCCAGCCATTTTGAGTATCTTGAGAACCGGTTACATGGCCTTGATATAACTTGGTCATCAGACAGGATTGCGTGTGTGCAAACAGGAACTCTCTTGTGGGATTATTCAGTTGGCAATGACATGCCATTGAATGAGCTTGTATACTGTTTGACTCTCACATTCACAAAGACTCATTCTTCGCATCTTGTGGAAGGTTTTTAGCAAAACATTGCATCACTAAGATCTTTCTGCCCCACCCCCTCAGACTGGATGTGGCTCCCTGCCACTTATGAATTTTGATGTTGAAAGAGAGTAGATTTCAGATTGTGAATGAAATTAAGGAGGATGCAGCAATGCCACTGATGGTGATCTTAAAAGAGGACTTTTCAGACCGTTGAAAAATGGAGAGAACATCGGGATAAGTGTGTGAGAGTTCAAGGGGAGTACTTCAAAGCAACAAGAATATCATTGCCCTTGATGGGCTATTTTTTTGTCAGAATTAAAGGGCTAGATACTTTAGTAACAGACCTCGTTCAAATGAAGCAATAACTTGAGAATCAAAATCTGGAGAAATTTCTTCGTCTTATTGTTTGATAATATTTTCTCTAAAATGAGCATCCCTGCTACACCTCTTCAAATTTTATCCTTTGTGGATTTTGCTTAATTATTCCATCAGATATCCTGAAATGCTGACTAATCTATGTTTTATTATCAATACAAAAATATCAGCCAGAAAAATATCTTAGATGAGGATGAAAGAAATTTATTGAGCAGGCTGAACTTTTTCAGTGAAACCATTGATTCCTTTCAAATGCAAATTCACCTGCAAAATTCACTTGAGGGAGAAGGGGAAAATGAATGACACTGAAAGCATGTGAGAAAAGTTTCACACCTATTCATTTTTTAAATTTAGTTTTTTCTCCAGAGCTTCTTGCTAGGCTTGGATATTTCTTCCTTCTTTCCCAGCCTCCATTTTTAATTTAAAACAGACAATATGGCTGCTTGACTTTTGTTGTCTATTTAACATAAAAATATAACAGACATTCAGATTTATTTCTTTTTTGCTTCCAGCTTTCCTTTTTTTAATTTCTTTTCTTTCTTTCTTTCACTCTTTCTTTCTCAACTTTCTTTCTTTTCTTCATTTCTTTCTTCATTTTCTTTCTTTTTTTCTTTTTTCCTACTTTCTTCCTTTCATTCATTCTTTCTTCTTTTCCTTTCTTTCATTCATCCTTCCTTTCTTTCCTTTCTCTACTTTCTTTCTTTTCTTCATTTCTTTCTTCATTTTCTTTCTTTTTTCTTTTTTCCTACTTTCTTCCTTTCATTCACTCTTTCTTCTTTTCCTTTCTTTCATTCATCCTTCCTTTCTTTTCTTTCTCTACTTTCTTTCTTCTCTTCATTTCTTTCTTCATTTTCTATCTTTCTTCTTTGATTCCTTTTTTTTCTTCTTCTTTTTCTTACCCGTCCTCGCCCCATTTTTGGCTCATTGCTTATCACTCTATATATTTGCATGTCAGTTTATGCTAATGAACCTCATTTGCAACACTTGCTCATTGGAGTAAAGTACATTGATTTCCTTCTGTATATAACTTGGCAGGAGATTCAAACCCAATTCTTTCCATGCCAAAAGAATTTTGACAAATGCACATTTCCATGAACTCTTGGCTTTCTCTCATGCAACAAACAAAGATCACTCTACTATTTTATTCTGTGTTTTTTTTACTACATAAACCTGTCTGAAATGGCTACAGTTATTTTTACCTTGGCAAGGGCAGAATAATTTCACAATTTAACCTGATTTTTTTCCCTTAGTACACACCACAAATTTGATAGAAGCTCTTGACAAACTCATGCCAAGTAGTAAAATAAACAACAACTATAGCAATACCTTGAAGAGTACAGCAAATTGGTTCCAAAGTCTGTCTGCGCTGTTTAAAACCGCACTGTTCAAGGTCTCGTTATATCTTAATGTGATCTTTTTTACAGCATATACTTATTTTCATCAGTTTGTACAGCAATACCTTCATGGCATGTCCGGTTGTTTCATCGAACACCATATCGCTGATACACAATCAGCCGACAGCAGTTTGGTCATGCGGACACTTTGTGGACAATCTTCTCGACAGAGTGATGTTTTGCCGACCCAACTTTTTGCCAACTGCCGTTTCATTAAAAAAGCAAAAAAAAATAGTGAAAGCTCTGAAAAACAATTTTATTTTTCATCTTGAATAACAATATTGGAAGAACAAGATGATAAAATATGTATTATATTATAATATGAATTTTTGTGGATGATGAGAGAAATAATCCAGCAGACATTGATGCCCTATATCAAAATGTAATTAAAATTGAAAAAGAAAAAAATTTCCATTAATTATTAAGTAGAATATTGCAATGTTTTGAAGTCATTTTTTGTTTGCTTTTATTATTGGCAACATAGATACACTGTAGTTAGTTATTTGATAAGTTAGCAAATAAAGCTTCTATAAGCAAGATTTTTCCTCATCGGGAGTCAATTTTCTGCCAAAAAAAAATCTTTTAGAACTCATATAAATATAATCACCGATAATGCTATCAAACGGTTACTATTATCAAAATCAGTCGGTCCCAAGCACTTTATATAAAATAAATAAAAAATCATATAAAAAATATTTATACTAATCATATAGTTTTTATAATGTAAAGTTGCTTATAGCAATGAATTTAATAACATAATAATGAATTCATGAAAATTGATATAAATTGTTCCAACGTTTTTATTGTTGACTTAATGCCATCAGTTGGTTATTGTTATCTAAAAGATCTTATTCCAAAGTGATCTCAATAATCGGCTTCTTCTGTATTTTGAAATAGCTGTTTTCTTTCAGTATTCAGCCTGCTTATATTCCTGCAATGCTTTGAGTATGTTACTTATATTCCAACTTACTCAATATGAACAGGTAACCAGTGACATTATGGAGAAATGCTGTATAAGTAATACATTCCCAGTAGAAATCGAAGAGATTTAAAATTTTCAGAGTGGCAAAATGTATGCTTTTACTACTGATATACATCGTGGAGTAGTTTTTCAACTACGTCCCCGCAAGAGCAAAATGTGACCCAAGGTTGGTTTTAATGTGGAAGTCCACAAGCTTATATGCGAAACGCACATGCTTACAGTCGCTGGTGTTTGCAAGTGGTCACCCATCTGAGTAGTAATCAGGCCCAATGCTCCTTAACTTCAGTTATCAAATTAGAATGGGTATTTTCAGAATGATTTGACCATAAGCAACATTGTGGAATTTGTTTACAATAGAACAAAAGAAAAAATACACTCAACAAAAAGAAAGCATAAGATCATTCTCATGCCAATCTTCTAAAAAAAGAATAAATGAAATGTGTTTGAGATTTGTTTAATCTAGAGGCAAATATTTGCTTGGGAATCTAGCCCAATTGTTAGAACAGAGAACTGTTGTACAAGAGGTCTGATATTTTATTCTAAGTGCTGAACTAGTAATTCATGTTATCACAGGCTCAAAGAGAAAAATAAATGGTAAAAATTTTGCCAACTAAGTCATTGATATTGGCAGGTTTGGCTGAGAGAGATTATTCCCACATGTACCAGTGTTTAGTCTTTGAGCCTAGGATTTTGAATGCTTGATGCCTACAAATATTTACTTTTGACAAAATTTAA
Organism: Thysanoteuthis rhombus; assembly: GCA_963457665.1. Classification (NCBI taxonomy): domain Eukaryota; kingdom Metazoa; phylum Mollusca; class Cephalopoda; order Oegopsida; family Thysanoteuthidae; genus Thysanoteuthis; species Thysanoteuthis major. The sequence goes on along the minus strand of OY735231.1, from coordinate 31,818,445 downwards.
CAGCTTTTCTTTCTTATTATGTATATACATCAGTGAGATAACTATATATACCTCTATCTCTAACTCACTCCTATATATATATATATATATATATATATATATATATATATATATATATATATATATATATATATATATATATATATATATATACATTATTGTGTCATCCACAGACAGCTGTTTCAATGTATTACATCTCTTCAGTGTGGCTATAGACTTTCCATTATCCCATCCAGTACTGCAAGATTGAATTGAAACGTTCACTTCAGACCCGCAGGCCAATATCCTACCTCTGGACGACGGAACTGGACAGTCAGTAAGGCTTAATTTGAGCGATATATTTATATACATATATTGCCAGGAGAAGAAAAATTTCAACTATAACATCACAGAAAAGCTAATGATATTTTATAGAGATTTCACAGAATTGAATAAGGAAAGGGTTGTGTTCATGCACCAAATAACCCCTGGGCACACCACATACACTCCTGGGTGGACCTGCTCACAGCTTAAGGCAGGCTTGTATAGCTCCTCCAAACGTCTTCAACAATTCATTTCTCTCAAAACTAAGAATTTACACGCTCATTTTTTACTTATGTAGGTTGCGCATGAAAATGCAACATCGATTTTGAATAATGTCTGTGTCTCATAGTTGTGTTTGTGTTGTGGTTAGGGTCAGGGGTAAGTTTAGGGGTTAGACTCAAAGGAAAAAAATGCTTCATTCCAGGGGTAGGGTAAGATTCCTTGAAAAATTATGCCAAACTGGCAAAAGCATTGAGAAAATTAGAAATACATATCCTCAATTTCTTACAACAAATAGAAAATAAGGGTCCAGTTTAGCATTTTTGGTTACATAGTGAAAAGAACCAACCCACTAGAACCTTTTATAACATTTTTTTGCGCAACTAACTAAGGTTTAAAGGTCTTGTAGTTTGAAGGCCTGTAAGATTTTTTGAAAAAAAAGTTTTTAATTCTCTCTGTCAGAGTTTGAACTCAATCTAATGATTAAATTTACCATGACTCTAACCAGTGGACCAATATTGCTACCAATAATTTTTTTAGAAATGAATGAATCTTTAAATAAAAACTTACAAATTAATAGTTTTGACCCAAAATTGATCTGTAGTGACCTAAGAGATCAGCTATACCTATCCGATGTTAATCCTTGGGTCAAGTTACTCCTATAGACAAATTTGCAGCTGTTCAGGAGTCTATAAGACATATACACACAAGATAACAAACTTTTATCAGTTTTATAGTATTTGATGTGTGTTTGTGCATGTATATGTGTGTATGAGTGTGTGTATGTGCATGTGTATGTGCGTATGTACCCTCATGTATCTATGGGAACAGAAAGTTACATATAGCTCTCATAAGAACACACATCCATATATACATATATATATTTATATATATATATATATATATATATATATATATATATATATATATGTGCGTGTGTGTGTGTGTGTGTGTGAGAGAGTATGCATGTGTGTGTGTGCGCATGCATATGTGAGTGTGTGTGCATATATTTTGGTTTTGTATTAGTTATTTCTGAACATTTCCACATACATAAACTCAGATAGATAAATAGATAAACAGATTGGTATATTAAGAGATAGACTGATATTTGCATCTCTGGACATTGTTTTATGAAATTCAATTTTCCAAGGTTTTGAGTTATTTGCACATAATCACACCTGAAGCAAAAACTTCATTTTCTCATCCACATTAAAAAGCTTTGTCCAGTTTCACAACTTGATTGTACTCAGGTGAGCACTCAATAAACCATGCTGTACTGTAATTATAATGCATTTAAACGATCCATTTCTATTGATAGTTATTGTGACTCACTTAATAGCCACTACCGACACATCAGAGTGGCCTCATAATCTATTATATGACATGAATTCCGAGTCAAAATTCTGTTGTAGGTAACTGCTATTTATTAAGTCTGTTCTGAAAGTATCCAGCCATTTGTGGTTAACAAAAAAAATAGCCTTCCTTGGTCCTCTTCCAAGTATTGCCTTTGGGACCTGACATTCTTGTTTCAATGTCCCTCCCACTTTTCGAAACAGTCAGCAAAAAACTCTCTCAGGATAGCCATCAGCTAGCTGCTTCATCACTTTTTCCTGAATCTCTTTCATAAACTGAAATCTCCTCTCTTTCAATAAAGGAAAGTCCTCCCTAATCTTGACCATGGTTTGAAATTGCCTTCTTTTCTCCGTGGGAAAACCCCAGAAGGTGCAGGGAGCCAAATTTGTACTGTAAGGGTACTGGCAGACTTGGGTGATACAATGCTTTGCCAAAAATCTGCTGAAGATGTAAAGAATGGGGAGGTTTAGCCATTGTGAGTGTGATGGTCACACATTGCACAAGCTAACTCAATGATGTCTCATTACCCATTGAGTAATTCCACAGGAGAGTGTCTGTTCACACAAACACAGCAAGGTCCCCTCTGATTAGTTGCCAAGTTGCATTAAGGTGGGGAAACCTGTTCTTAACACTTCCCAGGCAGACCTTCTATATCTCAAGGTTATTATCGATTTTTAAAATTCTAAATGTAACTTTTGCAAGGAAAGATTATATTAATTCAGGTTTGAAATATATCCTGAGTTTCTAAAAAAAGATTCTATAGTTGAAAATTTTGTTTATGCTAATCCTCATCTTTGTCATTTTTTCTCTTCCCAACATTTCAAACAGTTCATTCTCAGGTCTTCTTCAGGTGAAATTTCATCTTCTGCTTTTTGTTGTCAGGCTGTTAGCTGTGTTGCTTTATGGGATATCGTAGATAGGTCTGCCTTTGAGAACAAGAAAATCCCATTAATCTTGAAGAGAAGAGTATTCAAGAACAGAAAAGAATCATGCTCAATATCACATGGAGAAATCACAAGACAGCATTGTATACTAAAAAAAGAACAGGAGTCAGAAATATAGAATTTATTAAAAAACTCATATATCAATAGGCTAGTCATATCGCACGAATGTCAGACAAATGCTGGTCATCACAACTCACAATTCATAACGTGGTTCCCTAGAGATCATGTAAAAAACTGTGGCCAGCAAAATATAAGATGGTGTGACAAATTAGACAAGTTCAGAAAATATTGGCTCTGTAACACTCATGATAGAGAGGTCCGGCAAATCCTGAGGAAAGTCTATGTCCAACGACGGACGCTAAAAGGCTGATGATGATACTCATAATGAAAGCAAAAAAATTTCAAAGAGTTGGCATTAGAGTATTGTTGGAAAAAGGTTATTGCTTTAAATAGGTCATATTTTGATTAAATATAAGACATACACACTCAACATCACTGATGACCAGAAACCAATAAGAATTGGCATACAGGTCTGGTTACTCACTAAATAGAAACCACCATCTGATCAACATCTTTTAGTGGCATGTCGTGTTTAAGGCGATCTATTACAAAATGTTAGACATGGAGTGGACAATGATTAGGTTACTTCTCTCACCATTTGTTGGGCATGAATCAATAAAAAGTCAGAATTTTAAAAAAAAACAAAAACAAGTATGAATACTGCTGGACACAAACTAAGGGATCAATTTAGTATAAACTCAGATCAAAAATTGAACCCCCAACTAAAAACCTATTTAGTGGTGGGGATTTTTAAAAAAAAGCAAAAGAACGTTTTTGTAGACATAATAAACGTTCTGCCTTATAGCTTCATTGGTACAGCCTATACATATATGCATACATACATACACAGCCAGTCAGCAACAAAGCCAGCCAGATCAACAAGAAAACTGGAGAAACCCACGTTGCCAGTTTTGGTTGATGGTTTCTAATAAGCCTAGTTCCTGGAGTTCTCAGGCAGCACATCCTCACTTGAGTCAATGGAATAGGATCAAAAGTATACCCTGATGTCAGTAGCAAAAATGGAAGGAAATTGCCAATTTTTGGATGAACTGTTATGTTACCCAACACAAAGAAGACAATTTGTCATATTTTTCCTTGTAGAGTAACAAATAATATCATATCCCAAAGGCTCATATTTCATGGATGATGTCTCCCAACTGAAGCTCTTAAAATCAAGAAGAAATCTCATCTGTAGTTTTTTGGTACAGGTCTTCTCTTTTGACTGTATTCCATGTTGATTACCTGATAATAGTAATATTCCCAAGTTATTTTTTTATGAAGCATTCTCGCAATTACAAACATTTTTTAAAACTATTTTGTTGCTTTTTATTGGAATGATTCTGTATTGTTGATTAACTTATATATAATCCAATTTTAAAAATTGTATTTCTAAGCATGCATATATGTAATAATATACTTCTATTTATTCCTTTCCAGTGCTCTTCAACCTGGGTGATATTACCAACTAGTGGAATATTTAGGCTTTCAGGTGGGCAGTAAAATAATTACAGTTTCTATTAAAAACATGCAAAATTAAAAATATCAAATTTGTGAGTGATACAAAAGTGACTGCCCGCATGAAAACCCATGGGTGCATGGGTATTTTGCCACTTAGATGTATTCCAAATATATCCTTCTTGCCCCTTTATCCCCTACAAATGTACCTTCTGGGAAAAGTGGCAGCAGATGTCCATAGATGGGTGGATATGTAACATTACAAATACAAAAACAAATTTGATTTATATTGCATCTTTCAGGATCAGTAATTTCCTCTAAAACTGTCATGGCTGAAGATCACTGGTATAGCCAGTCTCAGATGGTCATTCATTTGGCACTCCTGTTGGAAGACTGCTGAGCGAATTCAGTTGGTTCCATTGATGAGATTTTAGTGTCTATCACTTGGATATTAGTAATATCAGGTATGTGATTGGTGCAGAGGTAAAGACATAGACAATAAAATTGTCATACTTGAGTTCAAACTCTGGTTGGGGCTGTTTATGTTCACTTTTATCAATAACCTTCATTTTTTTAAAACTAATCATCATAGAATGTATTGGTATAGAACCTTCCACATGTTGCAGAATAATTTGCTTTCTGTTATTTAATATTGTTGCACCGGTTAAACAACTCATCCTATGTGCGTCATTTTCTCACCTCTTCCACTCAACTTCATAATGTCCATATTAGTTCCCAACAATAGTGCAATAATTCTTGCTATCAACATCATTAATGACCCCACTCTTATACTTCTGGAATATGTCAGGGTGATTACAAGCCACAAATAATGCAGTGACACCCCAGGAGACAACAACAACAACAACAACAACAACAACTGTATTATGCTTACAGGGTGACATTGAGTTGCAACAGTAATGCCATCTATTGCATGGCTATTGAACTTCCAAACCAGTGAGCTGTTCAAAATTTGAATTTACTGATAGGCTTGTTTTTATGGCTAAAAGTTGGTAACGCGAATGTTCGTAAATAAGAGAGTGCCTGTATAACAAGAACGTTTTTAGCAGTAAAACAGTTAAAAAGGGTACAAAGCTATCAATATCCCTAAAATATATAAATACATCAAGTAGATAAAATAATAATTCGTTTTTAAAAGATCAAAGTTTGTTGTATTTGAACTTTCAGATTTTGCGTGCTAAATCAAATATGTCAAAACTCCCAACAAGAAACTGAAATTAGAAGGAATAAAGAAACAGTTATTTTCATGGATCGTTTTCAAGGTTTTGTTGTTTAAAATAAAACCCTTCAGCAGGGTAAGGAGATCAGTTTCTAATCCTGTAAACAATGTTGTATTTGAAGATTCCCTAAGATACTAGGTCAGTCACATGATGCTGTATTATGTCTGGATTCAGTGAGAGTAAATATTTTCCAAATGTTTGATTATCAAGATCAAAGGAGAACAACTTCTTAGAAACCGTCAACCAAAACTGTCACCAAAACAATCAACATTTTGCATGAATCACACATATAGGCCGCACCAATGGAGCAATAGGGCTGAAATTTCCAACGTTTACTCCTTATTATGGCTACAAAAAAGATTTTTTTTGTCTTTTTTTTTAAATCCCCCACCCACCCTCTAAATAGAGGGGAGGGGGTTCAATAAGTTCATGCCAAATTGATCTCTTAGTTCAAAAGTGCTTGGGTTATTTTTTTTGTTGAAAATTCAGACTCTTTAGTGATCGCTACCAAATAAAAGCGAGGGGAGGAACTTGTCCATGGATCACCCATTTTTCCTATCTTTTTATTTGATCACTCCCAATACAGCATGCTGCCAAAAGGTGTTGATGATTTGATGGTTTCAATTGAGTGACTAACCAGACCTGTTTTTCAAATTCTTGATTTTTGAATTTGGTATTGTATCATTTGTTCATCATGATGCATGAGGCGATCAACAAACGAAAATTCTTCCCGGCACAAAATGTGTCAATCAAGTGTTAAATACCTTCATGATACAAATAGAGAAACTGAAGAAGATCTTATTTAGTGTTGAGTTTTTTGATTCTGCAGGAAGAGCCAAGAGAAGAGTCAAAAATGTTTGATCTCAAATGTTCAAACAATGAATCCAGATATATATTCTCTAATATGTAAACAAGAAAAGTTGATTAAAGGTAAAAAAAACATTCCTTAAACAAAACATCTATTAATCGAGGACATTTTCTTGTATGCGTGCGCGTGCATGCATATTGGGAGGGGTCAATGTTTAGTGAGGCAGGTGCCCTTCACTTACACACACACACACACACACACACACACACACACACACACATACACATACACATACACACACACTCATTCTTCACTGTAGATAATGCTGTGTCTTCAAATGGAATTTAAAAATTCAAGCTGCTGATGTAAAAATTCCAATATCTGGAAAACTCTGAAAGTAGAAAACTCTTGCTTTAAATCAACAGATGGCACTAGCAAACCTCTGCAGTAAAAGAAAAAAACTTTGATATGGGGGAAGGCTGTAAAATATCAAGACTCTCAGAACATAATTTCTAAAAAGAACAAGGATAAATACATAGTAACAGTGCCCCACTTTTAGAGTCTTTGAAAAGGGGTTATCACATTTTCTGCTTGTATTGAAATTATATCTATAATGATATTCATGGATATATTTGATTCTATGACTCACAAATTGTTTAGAGAAAGACCCTTATGAAGTCCAAAAATAGAAAGGAAAATGGGACAAAGAGATGTCAATGGAGCTTTCAAGGATTTTCTTCTTTTGAGAAAAAAGTTGATGTGAGTTTGAGTGAAATGAGTAGAATGAAAGAATGAATGAAAATGATTAGATTAAGTAACAGAGGCAACAAAAAAAAACACAAAGAAAGCAATGGGAACTCTTTCTTGTTGGAGAACAGAAAATGAGCCTTTATGAAGCTTCAGTATTTCATGTGAATTGAATAGAATTTATTGAACCTATGAATAGGTATTCTAATTTTTTTTTTATGGTATTAATTCTTTACATTCTTTGCCTGTACTCTGATGGGCCTCTTGAAGGCCAAAAGAGAAGGAATTTGGATTGGAGGAATAAATATATCAGTTATATTCATGTTGTTTCCTTTGTGCAACCATTACAAAAGCCAAGAATTCATTTATGCTAATATGTCTGTTGCTGTGGTTATCATTCACTCCCTGAGAGGAAGATAGAGAAAACAGTCATCTAATGATAATGAAAAGTAGAAGATGATAATATCAGGTTGTTTGACATGGAAATGCTGGTTTAATTAAACTACCAGATATTCCCAGCATTCAGGACACTCCGACCTCAAGGACACACCCAAAATTTGACTAGCAAAATTTTGTAAAAAACAAATAAAGCATAGAATTAAGGTTCTGGTACATTCACCAATCTCACCAAGATGTTTTTTTGGTAGCTTTACAGTTTTATTCTTTTTGTCACTAGATAATGTTCCCTTAAAGTAAAGTTCATTTGAGAAGACAAAACAACAGTAATATTGATATTATGGGTTGCCCATATAAGTTACAAACACCAACATTTTGATTTTATATTCAAAGCATGTTCAAATAAATCATTCGACAAAGAGGTGGACGTAAGTAAATGTATATTCTTCATTCAACAGTAACAAGGATATTGTGGGTGTCTGTGTGAATTATCAAATTATGTCTGCGTTCAAAAGAGTCCATGATGAAATTAATATTATGTTCAGTTAATGTTCATAGAAGGGAAGTGTATGTCAACAGTATGAACGCAAAACTTCTTTTAGGGGGGGGATGTAAGAATGTATCTGTGTCTGTAGTCATAACGTGTTGTGTGTGAGTATACAAGTATGTGCATATGTGTATGAGTCACTCACATTGCTTGCCAGTTGCTGGTAAATGTGTGTGTATGTGTGAGTCAAATTAGCCATACCCTCATGGTACAAGGGAATGAGACTGACTGATGAAATCTCGGCTTCCATTGTTTATGAATAAATTTGCTAGGCTCCCGGATGGCCAATTTCGCCTACTGCAGGCTGGCCTGTGATTGGCTAATAATTTGTGAATATTTCATTTATCTAATTTTTGAATATTTTTCTGTTACACTTTTTGGATAGAATTTCATGGAGACTATTTTTTTGCCATTTTGTTCAACTGAGTTTGAATGGTCCCAACAATATACATCTAAATCACTATTAGTTTGTTGGCATCAATTTTTTTGATTATGTACTTATATTTATTATTATTACATATGATATTTTTGTTTATTTACTATGTTATACAAAAAATTCATTCAGGGTTCATATACAAGAATTCAGGTTACTGTCTAGTATAGTATTGACTGTATGGAAGTAGTCTAGATACTTGAAAGGAAGGTAACCCATTTGAAGCTTGAGTAATAGGCAGCATATAATCAAATCTCCATTTTCAATTCTTTAGTTTTTAGCATCATCTAAGGACTTGGCGAATCTTTTGAAGGCCTGTAAGGGCTCCCCTGCAGTAAAATGAATGACATTAATTCACTCTCTTTGCTACAGAGAGCCTATCAGGAAACAGAAATGAGAATATTCGTGATTCATTATGTGAATAAATATTTTTCAAGATAATGACGAAATCAAGATCTCATGGTGAAGAAATTTTAATTGGTGATATCAATAGTGATTTATAAACATTTTTTGTGCAATACTATCAATAATTATCATCTACCGATCTTCAGATGTCCAATGTTGACGGGCCTTCCATCAAGCCAGCTTTTTTTCTTCATTGCCTCTTTTAGTCTCAGCACCTTCAGAGGTTTGCAGATATGAAACCCAAGCTGATAAAGCATTGTTCTTCCTGGGACTGCACTGCTCACCACCATCCTCTGCTGATGCCAATCATTGTTTTCTGCAAGGTACAAATAACATTTTTTCTTGTCTTTGAGTTGAAACACGCTTTCATCCACATTTTTCAACACGTTGAGGAGATAAATTTTCACCATTTTCCAGTTTCTTTTCATTGTTGAATACACTTCTCCTTGATATTCCAACATTTTTTTGCAATTTCATTGCAACCTAAAGAGGTATCGTTCAGATAAACTTCCACTTGGACACTCTTTTTTGGACTCAAATCTTGACCAGATCCCATGATGACAATATTGGACAAGCATGAATGGCAATCACAACTATAAGAGAAGCATGTTTGATTTGAGACCTGTTACTATGAAAGAGGTTAAATGCACACATTGTAAAAAAGAGGGAGTCATAAAAGGGCGAGCTAGTTCACCTGAGATCAGACTCAATCCTAGGTTAGGGTGAGGTTATGTTTGCTTGAGGTCAACCTGATGTCACATGATGTCGACAATGGTTTAAACCCTTCTGGTACTAAATACTAAATGAATACAGGATCAAAATGCATGAGAACAAATATTACTGTTTACATCTTCGTAGTTTTAATATGGTTTTAAAAAGAAATTAGTCAATTTTGAAAAAGGTACAGAATAATTTTGATAGTACTGTGGATAGACAGCCACCCACCACCCAGCAAGACTAACTTGAAAACTGAAGAAACCTATGTTGACAGTTTTGCTAACAGTTTTAGTTGGTGGTTTCTAACAGGTCAGGTTAGTCAGTCAAGGGAAACTGTCACATGACCAACATCTTTTGACAGCATGCCTTGTTGAGGGTGATCAATTAAAAAATTGATAAAAAAGGTAATTAATGAATAAGTTATTTCTCTCATCTTTTGTTGAGCGGTGATCACCATCAAAAACTGAATCTTAAAAAAAAAACACGAACACTGCCGGATACAAACTAAGGGAACAATTTAAAAAAAACTTACATTGTAAAATGGGACCCCCACTAAAAACCTATTTAGGAGGGGAATTTTTTAAAAACAAAACTATACGTTTTTTCTTGTGAAAAGAGTGAATGCTTAGATTTCCATCCCTCTAGTACCATTGGTGGAGCCTTTATGCATAATATATACATAGTCAACCGGCCAGCCAGCCAACCAGACCCACTTGAAAACTGAAGAAACCCTAGTAGATATTGACAATGCTGATGTTCACTGTTTCGGCTGATGACTTCTGACATGAACAGTTGTAGAAAATCGACAGAAAAATAAATTTTGTTCGAGGTGTGCATTTTTGCTTACAATATATACATTTATAGTAAAATGTATATTTGTATGATTTATCCATACATAAATAATTACAACATTTTTCACAAGTATTATGCTTTATCATATTTTCTTATAGATAGATGGAAGTGTTTTCTTTATACCCATACTATTTATAGCACTTCATAAATAAAATAAATGAATAAACCATTTTCATTAGATCAACCTACACAAAAATCAGACATAAAATATGTCTCAATAGGTTCACAATGTGATTTATTAACAATTATCTGAATTGACAGTTGTAGATTCTATAGTTAATCTACAAATTTTATATTTAATCTGTCAATTACATTCAATTCCATTATTCTTTGTCTTTTATTTTGCAGAGGAGGGGTATTAATATTGAAAAACCTGAGCTTGATAGTTTTTTTCCATTTCTATCATTCATTTTTCCCCTTTTCCCCAAGAAATATTGCCATCTGTTTAGAAAGAGAAGGAAAGAGATAAACAATAAAAGAAAAAGAACTTTCAATCACAGAACTCCATGATCCAATGCCAGAACGTGACATATATTTGCAAGCGTATATATAGCTTTACAGCTTTAAACACTGGAGGCAAAAAAAGAATTTTTCAAAATTTATGTCATTTCAGTCAATTATTTCTAAATATCTATTAATGCAATATATGTAAGCTTTTCAAAGGGTTTTATGTTTTACATAGAATTCGATATTATGATATGTGTGGAAATTTTTTGTTGGAATCAGCAGTTGTTTACCAAGTAATTGTTTTGAGGATTTAAAAACAAAACGGTTATATCAACATGGCTTCCCATCAGCGTTAATTAAACATCATCTCCCCTTCCACTATGATTTTGATATTTAGCTTTATTTTGTCATTTTTAAGGCTGCGTTAAAATACATGTAGTTCATAATTTTATATAGTGTATTATCATAATGTACTGTTTATGGATGTTATTTATACTACACATCATTAGATTTTTTAAAACAAGAAGCTGACTATAGTAGGTTATGCAAAAAAAACATATTTGACAATGAGGAATTAGTAAGTAAAACAAAGGATGTGACTCATTGTTCTTGTCATTACTGGGATAGTACTTGTCAAAATGTTGGGATTCTTCATGTTATGAATGGTTAATTAATTTGTAAACGCTGTCTCCAGTCAAATAAGTTTCACTCTCCCTTTCTCTTTGATCAGCTTTAAAGAGAGGAAGAGAGTAAAACTGGTTTTCCAGCCAAGTCTACAAATAGACACAGCAAACTGTATCCGTGTGTCAGCTACAGCAGTCAGTCACACTTTCCCTGATGGCAGCATGTCTTCCTCTTATTAATTAGCTTTAAAGAGAGGAAGATACAGCTAACTGTGTCTTTGTGTCAGTTACAGGGGTCAGTCAAATTTTTTGCTGATGTCCCCCCCCTTCCGCATGTCTTCCTCACTTTAATTAGCTTTAAAGAGAGGAAGACACAGCAAACTGTGTCTTCATGTCAGCTACAGCAGTCAGTCACACTTTAGCTGTGAGCCACATAAGTCTCCCTCTCTTCCTCTCTTTAATCAGCTCAAAAAAGAGAAGAAGAGAGTAGGACATGTCTTCATCTTGATATTATTAGACAAAGAAACATTCAAAAAAACAAACTAACGAACTAACTTCATGATTATGGTCTTTTTATATATAGATACAAAAACATTTATATATATGTATATTAGCTGGGTTACCCAGGTTTGCACTGGTAAAAAAGTATTCAATACGAAAGGGTCATGTACTAAATTCCAACACAGAGCTTCTCAAAGAAATGATTGCAACCCTTCAGGTGGATTGGAAATACCAAAATTGACCTTTTCTGAAAATTCCAAAATTGAATCGACCTTTAATTGACTTTAAGAGATCAGACAGAGGTCAGTGCTACCAATTCTCTGTTCATCTCATTGGGTACTCATTTACAATTTGGAGCCTATAGGGTGCAGTTGCACCCGTAAGAGGTCACCAGAGGTCATCTATCCTCTGTTCATCCTGGGGTAATAACCCTTATACACAAACTTTCAGCTTGTAGGGTGGAACTATTAAGGAGTTATTAGAACATAAACTTAGAAACAAAGATACTTCATAATTCTAGAAATTACACACACATTATAAGTTGTAAACTTTTTTTTATCACATTATGTATATATATGTATATATATAGCCTGTAAGATTTAACTCAACCACTCGACTCAGACAATTCCACTCTCTCTTGGGCATGTAAGTTCCTCAGCTTCCTTGACTGCTGGCTGAGTTGAAAAAATAAGATTCTTTATCACTTAAAAAAATTTTTAATTGCTCTTCATTCTACGTTGAGGAACAGGAAAGGTAAACCAATGAGTCAATCTTCTTTGCATGAGTATTTTGGTTGCGACAAATTATTTTGGGCCAAGTAAACTTTCCCTCTAATTTGACCAATGGTCGAGTCGCTATTTTTAAAAAATCTTATGGGCTGGATTAATATATATGTACATGATTGTGTTATATTATATAAAAACTCTTATTTGAAATGATCTCCCATCATTACATTGTTAATGTATCACCTGGCCTTGGTCGCAGGTTCGATTCCTGCTGCAACCCTATTTTCTTTAATTGTTTATTCTGTTTACGTTGTCTTGGCCAAGGGATATATTAACCGCGTAATGATGGGAGATCATTCCAAATAAGAGATTCTATATGATATAACACAATTTATAATCATTCTGTCAGATCATATATCCATTTCTTAATAACATAATTGTTGTGTTAAAAGAAACAAATAGAGCAGATAAACATTGTAAATAGATCCATGTCTTAATGCATATTTATAAATAGATATAAGTATATATTAGTAATTGACAATTAGGGAAATGAAAAAAACTGAGATTGTAAATAATTTATGATAGATCCAACATGCTCCTACTATTCAAGAGGTATCGTCTGAGAGAAAACAGTCGAAATAAACAAGCCAATATTTAGCAAACTCGGATGTTGATTAGATGGAGACTGTCATAAATCATTGTCAGCATCATGCTAGGGAGAAGGATACCAATGGCCATTTGTGGATGTTATAAATATATAATCTGCTATATGTGAGTACATGTCTGAGTTAGTGGAGTTTATCAAGGATCATCTTACAGTGGTCATTAAAGATGGATTGTTGTGTGTTTGAGGTTCAGGGTTAACGTTTTGTTCAAGTGTTGCGGGACTTTATTGTTGTGGGTTTTTATTGTCTAATCATGCATATGCGCATGTATGTGTGTCTATGATCATCTGCAATGTGTGTGAATTTATGGGCTCGTGAGTGTTTATGTCTAGTACCAACAGGGTGTAAAGCATTTGGGACTGAATTTTGTGTATCATAGAATCAGTGGTGTTTGTATGTAAAACATTTTGGGAATGCCTGTGAGATACTCAACTGGCTTATGATTATCAATATTTGCATTGATTGATATTCTGTGTTGTTTTAGAATCAGCTCCACTAATGCCAAAGCTGTACGAAAGGCAGCTGGATGTTAGGTAATGGTCCTACATTCCAAAATTAGGCTGATTCTATGCATTTGGATCTTTTGTTCATTCTCAACTAGCTGAGCCTTCCTTTTGAGAGATCTGGATGTCTCACCTATATATATTATATGGCAGTCCTTGCAGGGCATTTTGTAAATTTCAGATTATATCTCTTACTTTTATGAATGTACTGGTCACAATATGTAAACCTAAAACTTAGTTTTTTCAAACTTGCACCGAGCTTAGTAGTTACTGAGTGTTTTGGTTGTACAATGCACCATTCTACATTTTTGTCATCATTCTTACTGTATTATTTTCTGGTTCTATGAATTTCATGCATTTTCTTCTAGTGTTTTGTATTGACTATATTTCCTTGATTAACTATTAGAGGCTGTATATCCTAGGGGTTCTTAAATAAAAACCTGCAACTATGCTTGATTTTATTGTGGTGTTATGATGGGAGAAGTTAATATGATTGTTTATATTAGTGGCTTTGCAGTGAATGCCAAGTTGTACATTATCATTGGTTCTGTGGATTAAAATGTCATCCTGTGTTGAGCTTTTCTACTGGATCAACTTTGTTTCCGTTTTCCACTTCCACATTGTCAACTACTAATATCTTGTAAGATATTCTACATCCACACACTGAGCATATGTAGAATATTCAATATGATGAAATTAGTTGTTATGTTCATTCTTGATTAGCTGAGCCTTGTAATGTATTTATATATATTTACACAGATGTCATTAGCAAATATACATAAGTATACATAATATATATATATATATATATATATATATATATATATCATGCCAAATCGGCAAAATTGAATAATTTGTGAAATTTACTTATTTTCTGTAAAAAAAGTGCGATTTCACTTTGATTACATGAACTTTTAATTGTGAAAATATTATTGTCTTATATCTTTGTTTTAATTAAATAAACACTTGATCAAATTTAAACTACGCATTTATTTATTTTTTTTAGAAAATTCAAAACTTTAGGAGGAATTTCACCAAATCAGCAAAAGATAGATATATATATTAACAACAAACTCAACAACCCTAATCACACAGATATCTAATTCATAAACCTCTTACTAACAATAACCTCACATCCACATCTATCCCCCCCAGATACATCCAATAAGTCACTCAGACCCATAGCAAGCTCCACCTTAACCAGTCATATCACTTGTTCAAACATATTTTTGATGACTTATAAGGTCAAAACCTATGTAGTTCCTTAACCTCATCATCCATCAATGTACACTATCTCTAACATACCCAAACAATCTAACTCCACATCACTTCCCTCCTACCCTGACACCTTACACATTCTCCAAGACCCACTGCTGCTAAAAAACCATAGATTTCATCACTGGCTGGCCTTTTCTCGCACAACAGGATGGCCCCATCAGATGGGATACCATTTTTTGCTCACAAAGCAAAGCTCCTGATGGTGGACTCATGTTTCACATCAAAACCTATAACCTCTAAAAGTACACACACATACATAGAGCACACACTACTGAAGATGGGAATATCTCCCGAAACATGTCTTGACCACTAATAAAAGCATTTACAGATAAATAAACCTAACTTCCACACACTTTACTACTGAGTCTGTCTCACTCTCTACAGTTCATATTATATACATAAATATACGCATAGGTGCATCAACAAATCCATAACCTGATGATGAAAAATGCATTTATCTTACACAACAAATGTTTATTTTTCATCATAATCTGCTTTCCTGTCAATGCGCTTAATCCAGCAATGAATATTAATCTCATAGATCAAATATTATACAGTGAAAATCTCAGATTAAAATCCAGCTAATGGCATTTTCTATGGTCTGACAATGGCCAAATCCCAAGGAAGTCAGATTAAAATGATACAACTGTGCTTGGCATGAAAATTTAATTTAAAAGCATAGTTAATACATGTCTCTTTAGTCACTCAATAGAAACCATCACATGAACATGCTGTGTAGGGGGTGATCAATTAAAAAATTTGAAAAAGGGGTGATCAATGAATAAGTTACTTTTCTCGCCTTTCGTTGGATCCCTAAAAAGTCTGAATTTAAAAATTAAAAAAATGCATGAACATAGCTAGGCACAAACTAGGGACTAATTTAGCATAAACTTCCATTGCGAATTGAATCGACATTAAAAACCTATTTAGGGATGAATTTGAAAAAACATTTTTTGTAGACTTAATAAGGAGTGAACGTTTGAATTTTCAGCCCTATAGCTCGATTGGCGCAGCTTCTATATGTGATACACACATACATACACAGCCAGCCAGCTGGACCAGCTCAAAAACTGAAGAAACCTATTCTGTCAGTTTCGCTGATAGTTTCCAATAATAATCGATCACGGTGATTTGAAGGGTTAATGTTGCCTGTACTGGTACAATAAGAAATGAGAAGAAAAATTATAACAAAGAATCCAATGCTGATGACAGTAATCAAAAAAAAGTCCAGATAAAGGCTCCAGTGATAGCAGAGTGGTAGTAATGATGCTGATGATGATACAAACAAACAAAACAAAACAAGTAAGCACCCCTCACCTCACTGCTCCCCCAAATAAAGAAGCCAGTATAATTTATCATTGTTAGCTCAGCAAACTCCTGTTTGTAATCCACTTCCACCCCCGAACACACTCACATACACGCGCACTTAAAAGAAAAAGAAAACGTGTTAAACGAGCAGGGCTGTGGTTGGGTTGGAGCCAGCAAAGGAAGCTTCGAAAAACAAAGGCTTCATCCCAAGTGCGTTTTATTGATCCCACAAAGCTGCTCTCTTTCCTTCTGCAATATCTCCAGCTGTATCTTTCATCTCTCGGTTAATCATTGCTCTGCAGGTGAATCTTTAGACCCTTTAACTAAGCACTTGCTCCCTTCACCACCACCTTCGAACAAAACCCTCTACCCCGTACCCCAATGTAGGCTTGGGAATCGTAGGCATATTTGTACGGTTTTTATTTTTATTTTCTTGACACTGTTACGTCAAGTGTGTAACAAAAGGTTTATGTTTCTGTCTGAATTTCGGAGATGAAGAATTATTATCACTACTACCCATAACAGACCGGTTTAATCACTGTTGCTGTATTTATGTTATTCGTGTGTTCTGACATTTATATCTATCTATCTATCTATCTATCTATCTATCTATCTATCTGGACATTGCTTAGCCCTTACCGTTCATAGCAGAAACTTGAAATTTTGTCCCCATTCTCCTCAATGAGTGAGGAAAATGATTTTTTTGTCTTATGTTTTTAGACGGGGGAGGGGGGTCAATGTGCAATGTAAGTTTATGCTAAATTGGTCACCAGTTTGTGTCTGTTTTTTGAAAATTCAGATCTTTTTTAGTGATCACAGCCCAATAAGAGGTGAGAGTTATTTATTCATTGATCACTCCTTTTTCCAACTCTTTAACTGATCACCCCAGCACAGCATATATGGTCAGTGGTATTTCATAATTTCCCTTGGAATGTTTGTTATTATTATACACTGATTTATTCAAACTGCTGTTTTCATCTTGGTTGTTATAGTCACAATGTACCGGCCTTTTATAGATTAATGTCACGTTCAGTAACATTCTTAGAATTTTGAACAAAACCCTTTATTCAATCCGTAGGGGTCAACGGTTCTCATTCTGCTAGGGGATATCTCACATCAGTTCATTCTTCTCAGTTAATTTGTACTGAATCAGAGTATATCTATTCCATTGCATGACACAAGGATTGAACTTACAAACACGGCAGAAGTGGCATTAATAAATTAATTAATGGACAGAGGAATGAGAGAAGTGTACAAATGGGAACCCATAAAATAAACAGATTATGACAATATATTTGTTATAAAGTCTGCTCGGATAATGTAATGGTTAGCATGTCTGCCTCTTGCAGAAGGTCTTCCCAACATTAACAGAGTGTGCGGAAAACATTTCATTTGGACAGATTTCCCTATGCACTGACCATCTAATTGAGTACACTCTAAGCCATGTGATTAGGTTAGAAGTTTCCTCTTATTGAACTTGCATCCTACCAAGGGGTAGTCCTAAAAACTCGTAGGGATAAAGTCCTGGTCTTGACTACACTTGAGTCCTGCAAGGATCAATAAGCTGAGGTATACAATAGAAAGTGGAACCTTGTCACCAGCCTCCATAATCTAGACAAGACACTTTACGTTCTCACCTTTTCACTTGTTATGAAGAGAATATATATATGAAAGGCATGGCAGTAACAAAAAAAAGAACAGACTCTGTTCAAAACCTACAACATTGTTTATACAATTTTTGCTAGCATTTGGCAACATTAGTTTCTGTAATGAAAATATTTAAGATATTTAAAAATATTTGTTTCAAATTGATATTTCAAATGAATCCCTGTTAAAACGTCTGAGACTAGTGTAACTTGAAAATATGTTGTAAATGGGACACAGTATTTCAGTTAATAGAGCTTTATTTCTTTCAAAGAAAATTATATAGTACAATCAACATGTTTGGCTGAAATACTTATATATTTCCCACCAGTGCCAGAGGTCAGTATAAACTCAGATTTTGAATGCTGATTTTCACAGCTGGCAGACATGTTCTCAACACTTAGAAGATTGACATTGACATTCATTTCTCTCCATTATTCCTTTGGACGTAACTAAACTAAGCTTGAATATAAAAACACATATTTCTGTAATGGACCAGAAACTCTATAATGTTCTAAGTTCGTAATTCTTATTTTTGAATATGTCCATGCATCTCTAATAGATGCTTTCTGGTCAATCGGTTGGTTTGTTGGTCAGTCCCAGTTACATTAAACAACAGAAATAGGAGGGAAGGGAGAGGTTTGATGTCATTAAAAGATATGAAATCATTAAAATCAATTCCAATCAATTTTAATTTACCATCTGCTAATGATGTCATGATGGAATGTCTGTATTTGTATTAAAAAATCAAAAAATGGCAAAAAAACGCCCAAAATGGCTACTTATGATTTTTATTAGATATTGCAGAATATTTCCATACCACAATATTTTACAAGTATGAAACCCAAAGAAAGACTACTTACCCTTCTTCCTCCTCCTCCTCTTACTACTACTACTATCAATGGTGGACACATCATTGAACTAATAGGTTTTGTTTTTGTATTTTAAAGTCATATTAAAAAGCTATGAGATTGCAATGACAACAAAAACAATAATAAAATTATCATTGCAATTCATCTAATGCTGCAGTTGTTATTCTAAAAACCTTGACTTTTGATGAAATAACATAAATTGAAACTAATGCAATCTTTATTTAGACTTTATTTCTTACAGATAATGTCTATATGTGTCTCCTGGTAATATTTTTGGGGCTACAATCTTGAAAATTTACATGGGTACACTATTAGGCACCATCTGAAAACATTTTTTGCTAAAAAGTGCTTTTTGGGGTTCCATGGTCATTTTGGACAACCAATGCCCAAATCCCTTTGACAGATAACAGGTGTATATAACAACACCAATGCTCAATTACAAGCTAAGTTACTTGATTACAGACTTTTTCTTTACATCTTGAAAAGCTTTTACATTCACTATACAAAGTTGTTTTCTCTTATACGTTTATAATTCATGTACATCAATAGTGTAGCATTTTTTCCTGAGAAAACTTTGTTGTTTATTCCTCTGTGATTTGTCTCTCTCTAATTTACAAGCCTTTTTCCCCTAACTCAGCTAAATGATACATCCATGCTACCCTCTAATTGGTAGAAAGCACACACCTAATTTTATCCGTGGGAACCTTCTGATACTATACCATAAATCCTACCTTAATGAAGTCAACAACAAATAAAACACATAGAATCCCCCAATTTGAAATATGCAAGTATCCAAGTTAGCACCACTATGCTAGCGGATTAGTCTGTAAGATAAGCTTGTTAATCATCACACAGCAGTAGGTGTGCACATTAAATACTAAATGAAATGGAGACATGACCTAATGTTTTTTCCAAATATAATATTTGGTAATATAATTGATATTGTCGGGACAGGTCTGAACAAGAAATGTCTGATTTTAGATTTTACTTTGGGCATTTATCTAATTTATGGCTATAATTTATAAATTGAATCCTTGCATATATGAATTGGTAGGTTCATGTATCACATATGATTTGATTTAAAATCAGAGCTCCAGAAAGTCAACTTTTCCCATGCAAAATCTACAAGATTTATAGATTAGTGAAGTACTGTTACTTTGCTGATATGCCGAGGAGTGGAAATCTGGAGTACTATAGTATTTGAAAAGCTTCATGGGTGTTGCCTGAAGTGACTGTCCTGGGCACTTGACCAAATTTTCTGCTCATGGGCACTCGAAAACAAATTTGAGTATAACTTCGTTCTGATTTCTTGCCTCTCTTCTTTTCTTGATGGCAGAGTTCCACCGTCCTCCTTTCGCAAATAATTCATGTTCCACCCCATACCTTTTAGTTTACCCCTACCCGGCTTTCCTCTCCCCACTCTTTTTGCAGTCTCTGTATTGCGATTCCATTCTCAGAGCTTTTCCTCTACTCTCATCCCTTTCAAAGTGAAAAATTTTCTTACAAGTGTGATGGATGGAAGTGTGACAGACAGAAGTGTCACAGATGGGGATGTCACAGATGATCATGACAGATGGAAGTGCGACAGACGGAAGTGTGACAAATGGAAGTGTAACCGACGGAAGTGTGACGGATGGAAGTGTGACAGACAGAATTGTGATAGACAGGAGTATGACTGATGGAAGTATGCGGACATGTTGTTTATCATAATATAGATTATCGTTGATTATGATAATCATCAATATTCAAGGTGGATTGTGATACCTTATTACTTGAGAAATTAAGTTTTAATGATATCAGATTTTAATTTCTTTAAGTAACTTGGTGCCATGCAAGTGGTAAAATTGCTCACTTTCAAATATCAACTACAGTGTCCATGGAAATATTGGAAATCAATTTGTGCGTCGAAAGTAAGATATTCAAGTGCACTTTGTAGCTTTGCATTGTACCATTATGGTAGCAGAATTTAATTTCTGAAGATAACTTGAAATTACTAATGTGTAACTCTTCATTGCTAAAGATGAGTGAAACAGCAGATAAACTGTTGCAAAAACAGTTGCTTGTTTCTGTACGTTTGGAAGTCTTGGGTAATAAGTTCCCCAACCTCTGCTATGGAGCAATGGTTAGCAAACTAGCCTCAGAGACTATTATGACTGTAGTTGTAGAATCCTCAGGGGTTTCTCACACCTATAGCCTTGTGCCAAATTAAGATAAGCTCTGTAAATATATGGAAGTATTGATTTTAAGATTCCAAAATCTTATATATACAGGACCAGATTCATAGCAATCTATCATGTTGACCGCATTCAATGAAACAGGCAAACCCTGCAATACACTACTTTAATCTATGTTGTAATGTCCATCAAATGTTTGTGTATTTTGAATGCAAATAAAAGAAAACAGCACACCTTACGTAGCCATGATAGAAGTACTAGCCTGAGAGCCTTGATCTGATCTCAAAAGTTAGTGGCTGAGAGCCTCATTCTGGTAATGGAAGTCGGTACTTGATTTACTTTGCTAGTCATCATAACACGTGTTTTCTGTTTATCCTCATTTCTATAAATTCACGGTTAAAACCAATAGCTTTTCAATTAGCATAAATTATTTCAGTTAATTCACAGATAAAATCAATAGTGTTTCAACCAGCGTGCATCTAAATGATCAACCAACAGCAAGCAAAGACATTATCAACGTTAAATTCAGTTAACACGATTCGGAAAACTGTGACCATTTCCTGTTTTACACGTGAAATAATTCAGTTCCTAAGATCTGGAAGGATTAAGATTTATTGTAATTACTCCAATTGATTCTATAGATTGCTAAATGTATTCATCTTGTGCAAGTGAAATTCGGAATGAATCATTTGGGTAAAGCAGAATTTGCCTGTTTATAATGGTAATAAACACGTTGTTTTTTGTTTAAATGCTGTCTTCTTCTTTTCCATATCAGTGCAAAGACAGAGCAAAATAGAAGTGAGAGAGGGCAATCATCCCTGGGCACAAAGGAAACACATTATTCCTTATACAAAAATATTTTAATTCTTTTTGGTGATTTTTTTCTGCTTGATTTTGTTACTGTAAATCTTACATTTTCCAATACTTGAGCAATTGGAAAATTTGCATAAAATTGTACAGGGGTAAATACTGGTTTTGGTAGGTATGTTTGAAACTAGTTGAAAGTTTGATATGGCGCTATTGAAGGGCATTGATTGAGTTTTCCTCTCAAATAGATCAAGACACATAGATGTACAGATGAGCAAAGGGAGAAGAATCTATTATAATATGGATCGATGTCGTCATCAATTGTGAGAGTCCAAGTGTTTTGTGGATTGTAGCACACAGATGAGCAACGGAGAAAAAATCTGTAGCCTATTTGGCTGGTTGGTAGGGGTGGGCAGTTGTTGGGCTACAATGATTTGATATATATATATGTATCAAGAAATGGATATATATGATCCGACAACATGATCAAAGATTATGTTATATTATTTAGAAACTCTTATTTGAAATGATCTCCAGTCATTATTGTTAATGTATCACTTGGTCTGAATAGAAAAAACAATCAAAGAAAATGGGGCTGCTGCAACCAATAGGGTAACCACTTCAATGTAGCGTTGCTTTTAGCATTGAGCTGTATATATATATTGAATTTCATGAATTTTATGAATGATATTTATTGATTTAACTAGCATAGAACTCATCAAAAAAGTTATAAATAGACAATTGACTACTGCTACAGCAGCTGTGGTCTAAAAAAATGTTTTTTTTTTCAAATTTTGTTATAGATATTCTGTTTTTTTAGGTTCAAGTTTTGAAGCATTGTTTCAAAAATAAAATATTCTAGAATTTTAATCTTGTTTTTCGAAACAACATTTTTGAAATAAAAAGATTCTGAAATTTTAATCTTACTCAAAAAAAAAGCACTTAAAGGAACAAATCTTCTTAAGAATTGAAAATATATCATAAACTATATATATATATATATATATAGTAGATTGTGGATTCGCTACACAAACTAGCTCGTGTTTTTGCCCTCTTCGGGCCTCATCAGAAGCGGCTTTATATTATTGATATATTATTATATCATGTTATACTGCTAGCCTGATCTGTACCACATATACTGTATGTGTATATATATATATATATATATATGTGCGTGTATATATATATGTATACATGTATACATATATTGAATTAAAAATAGACAAGAAATGTTTTAGCTTTTTTTATCAACTTTTCTTGGTTCGGTACAAGAAAATGCATGTCTGGTTCTAATGAATGTAAGTACTGTCCAGATGTTTGTGGTCAAGTACTTTCAACCATGGTTCTGGCCATTATCAAAATTAGGGGAAAACCCTGGATGTTACTAATTTTTCAATTTTTTAATACTCAAAAACTTGGCTTTAGCTATCTATGAATTATGATAACATCACTTACAAAGCAACATACAAGCAAAATTCTTCACTGGACTAAATGTATCTATCAGTTTTTAAATACATTCAAAATCTCAGTTCCTTATAATCCACAAACATCAAATTTATATTTTGTACATACAGCTATGACCCTATCCTATGGTTTAACTTGCCATTTGTTCGTACAAAATGCCACTAGTGCTCATGAATAGAGATAGCCAGGCACTGGTATTTCCACTAGTATACACCGAATACTTATAAACGATACGCGTATGCAAGACATTGATTGTGAAAAAAGCTTCATATTCTCAAAGCTTGTATCATAAAATCAAGAAATCCCAAACTAAATGAGACGTCTTTCAGTTTCAGGTGTCTGCCGTGGCTGTTTTTGTTGATTCTATTTTCTCTGGTTGTTGATCAACTTTGATAAGTCTTTCTATATGTTTTCAATGAGATCTTTTTCCTGCAAGAGGTAACAAATATTGCATTTTTAAGATGTGGACAAACCAGTATATATGTCTCCATGAAATGCACTCGACTATTGTCCTCTGACTTAAAGCTACAGAGTAAAGAAAAGAAACAGAATGCCGAAATTGTAAGCTTTCACTGGTTAAATAGGTCACAACATACAATATTGTTCATGCAAATAATTACAGGTTATGGCGTACTGTTGTGCATTTTCTTCAGGTTTAATAAACACCTAAGCTTTTATTCATTTTTTTTTTCCTATTCCCTTTCTCTTCTTCTCCTTCTTTCCAAAAAAGGAGCATCGGTGAGAGTATTTTGGTAAAAAGAGAATCTGGTATTCCTGTGGCGGCCATCTTAACTCCTCAACATCACACCCCTAAATAGGAACAATTTTATTGATTTACTTCTCGATTTGTTCTAGGTTTAATGGAACTGGTTTCTTTGGGGAAAAAATGGCTTCCTTAGTTACATTTGGGATGTGTAAGTGGAATTAAACGAGTTTAACAAACTTTAACCTAATGATATATGTAATAGTCCTTTTCTATCAGTAATATTTGACTAAATTCCTGACCACGAACAACATAGGCATATAAGCCAGAGAAGCAGGGTGGGGGTAGAGCAAAACAGTGTAAAATTCAGGCAAATCAAGCACTTCGCTCTCTTTTATCAAAGAGTTCCGAAATGCTCATGAATGACAATCACTTTCTTTAACATTTTCAATGCATTTTTATAGCAAAATCATTCACATTGTATTCACATAATACATGTAATAGCTCTATTCAGTCAGTAACATTTGACTTATTTACTGACCAGTGACTATCCCTTTCAACAGCAAAATCATTTGCTATGCCTTTACATTATACATATAATAGCCCTATTTGATAAGTAATGCTTGCATTGATTCCTGTCCATTGAAAATTTACTGCTCCTGAACTTCAATGCATTTATACAGTGATATTGTTTGAATTGCATTTCTATAGTAAAATCATTAGTAATGTATTTATGTTTTAATCTATGATAGCTTTATTATGTCAGTACTCCTTGCATTAATTTTTGACCACTAACAATCCTTTTCTTCCTGATTTTCAATGTATTTTAAAGTAAAATGATTAGCAATACATTTACATTTACACATATAATGGCCCTAATCTGTCAGTAATGTTTGCCTTAATTCTAGAATAATGACAACTGTTTTTTCCTGATCTTCAATGCACAATATACAGAATGAGTTCTAAAACTACCTAAAATTTATTTTAGATCAAAAATTGCCAAATTTGATGCTTAATCATCAAATTGTCTTCCTTGCCAGCAGACATGTTTAGTCTATCAGTGCTACAAGAGAATGACTAAACCTATGCAAAAGAGTTGTGTAACTAGCAGTGAAGTCAGTAGGCATTGATAAGAAAAGCTGAAACCTTGTCAACAAACAAGGTCTGTCTGGAAAGTATCTGGCCATTTTTAATATCTCAAAAACTGATTGCATGACCTTGATGTAACTTGGCAACCAAGCGGAGGGGTCTTTACTGCACATGCAGGGGTTATTCAGTCAGCACTGACTTGCCATTGAATGACCTCATGCACTCTTTAACCATCACATCAACTGAGCATCGCCCATTCATCACATACAGGGTTTTTTGAAAAATATAGCATCAACTAGGTCACTAGAGTGTTGCAATACACAGTTTGGAAAGCTCAGCATTAGCAGTAATACACTTAGGAAAGGCATGAACTACTTCTCCCTGCAATATGTGCCATCACCAGTTATCTTGCCATAATGTTTGATGATTGAAAGGAGTAGGAGAGTGAACACATGGAGAAATCACTCTTCCATGACTACTTTACTGCCCAGGAAGTAGTAACAGTGAAAAAAAAACTTTTGCACCCATTGTAAACCTTGACAGGGTCCTGTCATATATATATATATATATATATATATATATATATATATATATATATATATGGAGTGTCAAAAAAGAAACTGAATCTCTTCAAAAACAAACTTATAGCTTTATCTACTACCTCATGAGACTTGTTTCCTTCAAAATAGTCCCTTTCATTGTTGATACATTATACTTGTTTTTTGAGCGGAGGAATGCATTCTGGAAGTAATTTTGATTGAGAATGTGCATATCTCTTCTATCATCTAGCATCAATAACTTTTCTGGGTGGATTTCAGCTTTGGGAACAAAAAAAAGTGGGCCAGAGCTAAACCTGGAGGGTGGGGCAATCAGGAGATAAAAGTTATCTTGGGCTTAAAACAAAATTTTGTTTACCTATCGGTAGACGTGGCATAATATTTTCAGCTATTCAATGCCTCATCGGTTTTTCTTTTAAATTTCTGCGACACAAACTTTTCCTACCTCTTCAGAATCTCCACAGACAATCAAGCAACAATTTCTATGTATCACAAGATGCACTTTTTCAATTTGATTATCGTCTATCTGCATTAAAAGTCATCGTCTTTGGAGGATGTTCTTCCTGATTTGAAACACTGGTACCATTTGTGGCATTGCGTATGACTCAGATAATCTTTCCCATTGACCTGTTGTAACATTAGGAAAAAATCTCAAAAAAAAGTTTTCCCAAATTTGAAGAAGAATTTCACTAAAACATTGGTTTTCAAGATCCCTTATCGTGCAACTAGGGAAAAAAACATCAAGCAGACCACACACACTTTCACTCTGGTGCATGTAGCTAAAAAAACTAACTGGCATGGCTTGATGCAGTTTCTTTTATACAAAAGGTCAAGATCACCACAACATAACATTTCAATCGCCAGCATCTCATTGGCACACTGTTTTAAATGTTTGGTTCTCTTATGAACAGACGCAGTATTTGGCCATAAATATTTGAACAAACGCACATTTTGTTTTTAATTGCTTGGTTTTGAGAGAAACATTTTGCAAGAATAACCAAATTTGCAATCAAGATAACTAGGCATGAATTTAGTCATGTTTTGTGGTTGTGAATGTTGAATTTCTGGACAATGTTTTTTGTAAAATAATTAAATTGTTAGATAGAAAAAACAGTTTTTTTTTGTATCTTTCTAAAATCTGAATTGATCAAGAAGATTGAAAAAGAACTCAAATTGCTATATGGAAGAATTGGCAAACTAGTCAGTTAATTTAGATCTCACCCTGCTTAAAATCCTTAGTGACCCCTGCAATCTTCAGCAATGAAGAATATATTTTGTGCTTGTTGATGCCACACAAAGAGGGCTGAAAATTTTAGCACTTACACACTATGACTTGAAAAAAATGTTTCTTTTGTCTTTTAAATCATCCCCCTTTATATGTTTTAGTGGGGGAGGAATTCAGTTTTGGGGGTAAGTTTATGCTAAATTGGTCCATTAGGTTTGTGTCCAACAGTATTTATTATTGTTTTTCGATAATTCAGATTTTTTTCATTGATCACTGGCCAACAAAAGGCGGGAGTAACTTTTCCCATTTTTTAATTGATCATCCCTAACACAGCATGCTGCCAGAAGACATTGGTCAGTTTCTATTGAGTGACTAACCAGACCTGTTTTAATCGATTAACATTTATGTAAAAAGTAAAAAAACATTTTGTTCTTTCTGCGTAATCTTTCTGTTTTTAACTCTCAAAACCAAGTAATTCAACGCAAAATGTCTGTTTGTTCAAATACTTCTGACAAATACTGTGTATATATATATATATATACATATATATATATGTGTGTGTGTGTGTGTATGGTGAAATAATGGATTTGCTTCTCAAACAAATTTGTTTCTGTCCTTTGGACTTTTTTTAGGAAAATCCGACAAAAAGGGCAGAAGCGTAAATGTGTTTGTGTAGCAAATCCATTATCCCAACATATCTAAAGCTCTACTTTAACTTAACTTAATGTTGTTAGTATCAAGCACTTTTTGAAATAAGCCCACCACACATTGAATATTGAATTACTGATTTTTACTTTCAAATATATATATATATATATATGTATATATATATATATATATATATATATATTAGTAAGAGGAGTCAAAGGCCTTTCCCATCTCCTTCCATGCTGACCATGATTGTACTAACCTGCTGTGACTGTACTAACCTCTGTCTGGTCTTCTGCTGCAACCTTTTGCACCACCTGTTAAACACTTTCTTGCTATGTCTTTCTCACCTCGATTAATCACTTCTATGATGTGAGACGTAGGTAGATCAAGTCCATTGCTTGACAGAGTTTATTAGAACTTCTGGAGATGTGGTGTTCTATAGATCTGGGTTGTTAAAGCTGGAGAAGCAATGAGTTGAGTCCAAGTATAAATATATTTATATATATATATATATACTAAAGATTTGGGAGAGAAATTTTAGTATACTGCTCTATATCATATGATCAATATATTGAGCACTTTTATTTTAACTTCATGAAAATAAGTAAATCAAAAAATTCAACTGCTCTACTTTATTTATCAAGATTATTTTTAAAGAAGACAGTACTCTTGATACTTTATATATATACATATATATGTATTTATTCCTTAATGCATATATATGTGTGTGTGTGTGTGTGTGTGTGTGTGTGAGAGGGAGAGAGAGAGAGAGAGAGAGAGTGTGTGTGTTTCAGGAAGCTTTACAGCCTTAAACATAAAACATCAAAAAAGGTTTTCCAAATTTTTTTGTATCACTCCAGTCACTTGTTTTCCAATATCTGTCAAAGCAATATATGCAATTTTCTTCAGTGTTTTTTCCCCTATTTCACATATACTTTGTTATATAGGTGCAATGTGTACATTTTCTTTGGTTTAATCATTAGTTTTTTAACATGTAATTGTTCCAAAGTTTTTAAAAACAAAACAGTTATATTAACATGGCACCCCAGCAGTGTTGATTAAACACATTTCTTTCTTATTATATAGTTTATGTCATATATGTAGTGTGTCATTTTATATTGTTCGTTATGTGTATAGTATATTGATATTATTATGTATCATTTATTTTTTGAAACAGGCTTTACTCAAAGTAGGTTACCCCAAAACATACATACATACATATATATATATATATATATATATATATATATATATATATATATATATATATATATATATATATATATATATATATATATATATCAAAACATATCTTTAACAACTATTACTTGAAAAAATGTTCAAGGTATAAAAACATACCAGCCAATTATAGTAACATAGTAAGATTAATTATTTTATATATATATATATATATATATATATATATATATATATATATATATATATATATATATATATATAAAATAATTAATCTTACTATTATAAAATAATTAATCTTACTATGTATATATATATATATATATATATATATATATATATATATATATATATAAAATAATTAATCTTACTATTATAAAATAATTAATCTTACTATGTATATATATATATATATATTTGAAATAATTAATCTTACTATGTTACTATAATTGGTTGGTATGTTTTTATGCCTTGAACATTTTTTCAAGTAATAGTTGTTAAAGATATGTTTTGATTTTCACAATTTGCACACGTCGCTCTATTTTATTGAATTATTGTTATTGAGTTATCTTGAATGATCCTTTTCTAAAATATGGCAAACTACATATTACCGACATACACACACACATATATATATGTATATATATATATATGTAGAGAGAGAGAAAGAGAGAGTATGAAAGAGAGAGAAATCATAGAGTATCATTGTCAGACTGTTTTCATCATTATTTCTGTATGAAATACATCTAACAATGATATTAAGATAAACACATACAAGTGTTCGTTGTCTGATGTTCTCAAATGGAGTATCATTATCATTCCCTGAATTATTCAGGTGAGTATTGGAAACCATCAAATAAAACTGTCACCAAAACTGTGAAAATAGGTTTCTTCAGTATTCAAGTTGGTCCGGCTGGCTATATGTATCACATGCTTAAATGAGTTAGAAGGCTGAAATTTTCAACATTCACCCTTTATTATGTCGACAAAAAACTTTTGTGGTTTTTTTTTTAAAATTCTACTCCTCAAGTAGTGTTTCAATGATGGGGGTTCAATTTGCAGTGTAAGTTTGTGCTAAATTGATCCCAAGTTTGTGCCAGCATTCATGCTTGTTTTTTTTTAAAAATCAGACTTTTTTAGTGATCACTGTCCAACAAAAAGTGAGAAAAGTAACTTATTCATTGATCACCTCTTTTTCAAATTTTTCAGTTGATCACCCCTAACACAGCATGCTACCAAAAGACATTGGTCATATGACGGTTTCTATTGAGTGACTAACCAGACCTGTCCTCATTGTTGTTTTGATCATTACGTATCAGCCAGTGTCTTCTCCAATCTTTTTGAGGAGTGTTACATCAAGTAATATTTAAAAGTTTATAATGACTGCATAACAACAGACATTCGTAACTCAATAAAATTGTTTGTCTGCATGGAAAGTGTCTTCCCAGTAGGAAAATTCACAAACAAAAATTTTTGTATCCAGAAACTTTGCAATAAATTGTACCAATCAAGTTAAATTTGATTCAATTATATTTTCATTGTTTATGCTACTATAGTCCTCCATCAAATTGGCCCATTGTTGTATCATGGAGGTTTAGAGTGGTACAATGGTTACCGGCATGGAAAAATGAATTGGCAGAACAAGTTCACGTTTACTTCACACTAATACCTTTGGGAAAAGCATGAATCCACTCCCTCCCAGCTATGGATAAATAGTAGGGTACTGGGAGCCCTTAGTCCAGTAAGGCAGTTAATCTAAGAGAAAGTTACTCAGATAGAATAACCTGCAACTTAGCTGGTGTCATAGCTGGTCCCAAGCACAGGTGAAAGAGGAGAGTTAGTTGGCCACTGGGCTAGTAACTCCATCCCATAAAACTTACTTGCTACTGAAACCACAGCAGATTGTTTCGGCCCTAATGGTCTCCAATGAGTCTACAGGAATAGACATAAACATTGTTGTGTCATGAAAGTATCTCGTATGTATGTACTGATTGAACATTTTACAGAATACTTCAAGATGAAAGCAAAACAGCTGATGTTTAACAACCGACTGTACCAACTGAAATCAGAACTCTTTAAACTGTCAATCATTTGTTGTTTATATGCAGCTAGCTTTCTAACATGGAAATTAATAAGAAATGATTAGAGTGACAATCAACCAATCAGATTATGGCAAAATGTGCAGAATGTGCTTTTTAATCTTCATTGGCTGAATCTGTTCTTTTCCCCAAAAGCATGCTTTTCTCAGGATTTGGTGCACACTGATTTATCAACCATGAATTAATATATAATTCAGCTAGTGATAGATAGATAGATAGATCTGAACAGATTGAGAGATAGATAGGTAGATAGATCTGAACAGATTGATATAGATAGATAGATAGATCTGAACAGACTCAAATAGACAGACAGACAGACAGACAGACAGACATAGATACATACATAGATGGATTGATAGATAGATAGATTGATAAATCTGAACTCGGACAAATAAATTGACAGATAGATACATTCATAAAAGGATTGATAGATAGACAGATAGATCTGAACAGACTCATATAGGTAGACAGATAGACAGATAGATACATACATAGATGGATTGATAGATAGATAGGTCTGAACTCAAATAAATAGATTGACTGATAGATACATACATAAAAGTATTGATAGATAGATAGATAGATAGATAGATAGATAGATAGATAGATAGATAGATCTGAACAGACTCAGATAAATCGATAGACATAAATAGTGGATTTTGATTCCTATTGGTCTCTGTTTTTCTGGTGTCCACATGATCTTGGATTTTTTACAACAACATTCAGTGTCTTGGAAAGTTCTTTAATTTTTTAGAATCATGTTGCATCTTGAATGGTCTTTTGTACTATCTGGATGTCCTTATAGGCTTTGGGAGGCTCCGTGTTTATCCTCTGGAATTTGGTTGTAAGTCCTCTTGTATATGACAGAACCTCCTCACGCACAACCAAGAACATCAGGAAGTCACTTTCGACAAGAGCATGGAGCAGTCTATTGCGAATAGCATTTGAGAAAGCCTGCCGAAAAACATTTCCCACGACTTGGTTGAAATTTTATGGTTAAATCCCAGGTTATTTCCTGATTTGATGTGCCCATTAAATGTTGAAATTCAACATTAAAAAACACCATTCTAAAGTGTCAATAAGTACTACATGGACCTGCCCCTAGTTATGCTCAAATTTGAGTCCAGAATTTTTCATGGCAAATTGAGTCAAAATTTCATATCAAATCATCTACTATATAAGCTATTTAAAGTTGACCAGCTTGTGGAAAACCCAATTGAAAGTCAAATTACATACCTTTCTCTCTTTTTTTTTTTGCTTTTCAACACCAAAATCATATAAACTTTTCATGCATTTCATTCCACCTACTTTCTCGGTTGCGATCATTAAAATGATTGCCTTATCTGAAGATACAAAATTTTAAATTTCTGAAATCAGAGCTGGGTTTGAGACGTTGTTAATTGCATCCAAAGGATGTGCGTGGATGGAGGAGAGAAGGAATGAAAGACATGAGGAAAATTAAAATTTTATTGCTGGAAGATAGTAAGCTTTGGTTCGAGTAGACGTTAATTGACTTCTGCTTTCCTTACCAATTAAACATCAAAAGGGGGATGAGTAATAAACGTAAAAAAACAAAAATAAAAAGTTTTATTTGTGCAAGAAGACTCCAGGAAAGAAATGAATAATAATCTGAAAGCTTCATGTACAAACAGGCACAATAATATATAGGATTAATTCTTTATGGGCCTTTGCCCAACGAAAAAGAATGAGACTGGAGACGGTTGTCAAGTGTTGAGACCAGAAGAAGTTCAACTTCTAGCAGACACTACAAAAACATAATAAAGTCATCAATAACATACAAAAGAAATAGGTTAACGAAGCCATCTATTACAGGTAAACAATAAAAATTGAAAACTTGGAAGATGTTCAGAAAACAGTATAAATAAGAATTTTCAGAAAATTCTGACCTTCTTCCAGAATGAAGAAGATGGTCTGAATCCAGCCCTGAATATCTAGGTACATTAATAAGTCTGCAACCTGATAATAAAACAAGCATTTATTTTACACCGTAAAAATTAATTTTTTTGATATAATCTCCTTCTTTGTCAA
Source organism: Thysanoteuthis rhombus (assembly GCA_963457665.1). NCBI lineage: Eukaryota > Metazoa > Mollusca > Cephalopoda > Oegopsida > Thysanoteuthidae > Thysanoteuthis > Thysanoteuthis major. The sequence goes on along the minus strand of OY735231.1, from coordinate 31,785,387 downwards.
TGCATTTGATTTAGTAGTGAATATTGATCACATAAATCAAATATCATACAGGGAAAATTTCAGATCAAAATTCAGGTGTATTAAGCTACAGATCCATTGATTGATATATATATATATATATATATATATATATATATATATATATATATATGTATGTATATATATATATATATATATATATATATATATATATGTATGTATGTATATATATATACACACACATATTTAAGAAATGGACATATTTGGTCAGATAGAATGAATTATAAATTGCGTTATATTATATAAAAACTTATTTGAAATGATATTCTGTCGTTACATAGTCAATATATCACTTAATTCAGACAACATAATTGGAATAAAACATTTAAAGAGAACGGGGCTGCTGCAGGAATCGAACCTGCCACCAATAGGGTAGCCACTTCAATGTAGTGATGCTCTTATCATTGAGCTAAACAGTTACCCGTAATGTAAAGGCCAAATAACTGCTTTCAATCCGAATTCTCATCTGATTTATTCTCGGTCTATTCGTCTCTTTCAGTATTTCAATATGTCCATTTCTTAAATACATAACTGTTGCATTGAAAGAAACGAATAGACTGACAATAAACGAAATGAGAATTTGGGTCGAAAGCATTTATTTGGCCTTTGCATTACCAACGGTTGCTCAAATAAGTTTCTACATTATATAACACAATTGATAATTCATATATATATATATATATATATATATATATATATATATATATATATATATATATATATATATATATATATATATATATATATTTATATGCATACACAGGCATCCCCCAATATTAATTAGCAGGAGCATTATAAAAAGAACCTTTTTGAGGGGCAGTTTTATTGCCTAAATACAATTATCTGAAAAGATCTTTTTAGTATCCCTCACTTTCATTTTTAATGTTGAAGTTTTTGTTAGTTTCAGTATTTCTCTTTTTTGCAGTTTCGATTCAGTAAAGCAAATGCAATTTTGATTCATAATGTGAATAAATTAGCAGATTAAAAATTTATCTTCATTGTGTTTTTGACAGTCAACAACCATCTCAGTTGTAAAATATAAGTCTTACTATATAATCAGATCTTTTCAAAGATTTAGGCATAATTTTTTTTTTTTGAATATTTCACTAAATCCTTTGTTTATTTCAGAAATTTTAAATTTTTAGTTGAATAGTTTTGAAAAATTTCACAAGTAATTGTTTTTGGTTTCATAACACCTTTGTTTTCCTCCAGAAATTTGTCAGTTTCAGAAAAATCATTTCCCAAAGGGGATTGTATTTACATGAAGCTACAATGCTAAACTAGGCCATTACTTTCCATCCATTATACAGCAGTACATCATTAAATTATTTGGTCACTTCCATTAGTTACTTTCAATTACTTCCTTATTTGTGAAGAAAAATAATGGGCAATCCTTCATTTTGTGAACACAACAATTTTGACCATTGTCAAAATCGACTACGGATGCACAGATGAGCAAAAATTATTCTGTTACTCCAGGTGACATTCAAAGCAATAACCTTATGACTTATGTGTTAACTTCTGTTTTTCTTTCATGTGTTTTTTACACACTCGCTCACTTGATGTTAAAAATGATGCATAAAAGTTGTCTGCCATTTTTAACATCAAATAGGTGAGTGTGTGGAATGAAAGGATTTACAATTGTTTTTTAATTATGTTTAGTCATTCGTGCAGTTTCAGTTCAGTCACTTTGTTTTTACTCTTTTGTGCATCTATAGTCGATTTCATCAATGGTTAAAATTTCTGCCTACACGGGATGAAGGATTCCAAAATATCATTTAGGGCTGAAAAAAATTTCATATCATTGGAATCTTAACCCAAATATCTGCTCTCAAATGTTCCAATAACGGTCCCATGAAAAGCTCCCTGGACTATGTTGACTTATCCGAGGGTACATGTGACACTGATGCCAAGTTTCAATAGCACAACCTACCAGTTAGCACACTTGATATATTCAAACCATTTTTCCAAATGTACCATTATTTCCTCCCCAGGCAAAGACAGGATTCTATACTAGTATATAAAAAATGAATGATTAATTATATACAAATTTATATATATATGTATATGTGTGTGTTTCTTTGTGTGGGATATTGTGCATATATTAATATGTATTTATAGATAGTTTATCAGTCACAATTTCATTTTTCATGTATTTTCAAGTGCACACTTTTTTGTTCTCTCCTTTTTGAGTTGGACAAAGAAAATCCAAAATTCTCTTTCTCCTCTTCCATAGAAGATTTCATAGATATCTTATCAATGAATCAAATATTTGCCACTGTAGATGTTACTTCTGTCAGATAAACATCCCTTCCCCATTTCATGACTCCAGGGGCAGGCATACAATATGCCACTCTTTGACCTGTGACCTTTGTCCTCACAATGACCAGTCATGTATGACTATATATCTTTCTTCCTGACCTGCATTTAGGAAACTACTATTCTTTTGTCCTGGTCTTCTGGCTTATGAATAAATAATAACGTTTGATAAGTAGCTTCTTATACTTTGAGACATTTTGAATGAAATGAAGGTTTTTTTAAAAATCTTACTTCCATCTTTTCTCTATATGTATGCATATATAAATACCAATTATTACCATTATCAGTCTTCATATAACCACTGCCAGACAAAGGAATTCTCCAGCTTCTTTCCTCCTGACCATGACAGTAGAAACTCCTGCCATGTCTTACCAGCAAACCTTCCTATCTCATCTCTTCATCCTGTCTGATCTTCTCCTACTGCTTTTGCTATCCCTTGTGTACCGATTGACTGACATTTTTGCACCATTTGTTATCCTTCCTTGTTGCTATTTGCCCAGCCCATCTCCATTATTGTTGCTTAATCACTTTTATGATATCTTTTGTTTTGGTCTACTCTTGTATCTTTTTCTCAGAGTTATTCCTATCGTTTCTGTTTCGATTGCTCTTGTATGATTCTGAGTTTGTTCTCAAATGATATTATTAGATTCCATGTTTCACATCCATATATCATTAAGAGTACACTTTACGTTTTATGCATATTAGCAAGATGTTTTTCGATATATCTCTATATTCATCAAATTCTTTCCAACTAATCATTATACGCTGTTTTATTTCGATTTCATGTTTCATGGTCTTTCTCTAACTCGGTCATTTCCAGGACTTTATTGTTGAACTTTACTTTTGTCTTAATTCTGTTCATCTTTAAGCACATTTTGAGGCTTTCTCTGTATGATTAGTAATGTATTGGACTATTCGTTAGGGCTACAAAATTATAGTTTCTTTTATTGGTCTTGTTTCAAGCACTGAAGGATTAATCCTTCCACTCACTCAGCTAGAATTAGTGATTCTCAAGGTCTTAAACTGTAGAGTAATACAAATCTTTTCTTTGCAACTAAATAATATATGATCAACTTAATTGTACCCACATCAATAATAACTATTAAAATATTCTATAGCTCCCTAAATCATCTTTGAATATTAAACAAAAAAAGTATATGGATTAAAGGTTTTAGGATTGTGCTTGTATATCATTCAATTTATGCTTAGGTTTAACCCTGAAAGGTATATTCTTGGAAAAATGAATCTTGTTCTATAAATATGAAATAAATATGTAGTTTAAAAACTATTGAAATCATAATTTTATTTGTGCCTGAAATATTATTATTTGAATTATCTTCCTTTTGAATTAAATTGCTTCCAGCTTGACTTTTTTTATTGCTTACTTATCTGTTATCTTGGTCATACATCAAACCCTTTGATAAAATACCAATCCAGTATCTTGAATTTCTACCTTATTTCTATCACTTTTTTTCATCATATCAACTTGATAAAATGAATATTAAATATACTATGAGTATGTAAATGTGTTAATACTTTTCTTAATTATATGACTTGATTTATTAAGCCAAACTGAGAATAATTTACATATCCTTGTTTATTGAATAAGTCTTTGTAAAAGAATACTTTTAAAGACTAGAATGCACTCAGAGAGTGCATACTTTTGCCAACACCATTGTCAGGAGGAGTAATTGCTCATGGATCCACCCTAAAATTGAATCAGTTCTTCCATAGTCTAGAGTCCACCCTTCTACAAAATATCATTGGAATTCATTGAGAACTTTTGCCAATAACGTGTGGACAAAACATGAAATTTTGGTGATATCAAATGGTTAGGACATATTACTACAATGTATAGGACATCATTGCACATGGATCTGCTACAAAATTCTATCAGTTCCCCCATAGTCTATCTTCCAAACCTCCACAGAATTTTGTAGAAATTCATTGATGACTTTTGGGGATATCGTGTTGATATCCATGAGCATATATATAAATGTAATTGTATATCAAGAAATAGATACCTACAATCTGACAGAATTAATAATAAATTTTGTTATACTATATAGAAACTTATTTGAAATGATCTGCCTTCAAAACACTGTTAATGTATCACTCAACCTAGACAAGGCAAATAGAATAAACAATTAAATGAATAGAATAAACAATTCCTGCTGCAGGAATCGAACCTACCACTGATAGGGTAGCCACTTCAATGTAGCAATTCTCTTACCATTGAGCTAATTGTTTATTCTATTTATGTTGTGTAGGTTGAGTGATTAACTGTGTTGCAATGGGATATCATTTTAAATAAGTTTCTATGTAGTATAACGTAATTTATAATTCATAAATGTAATTAAAAAAAAAACAGAAAAATATCTCTCAATCCCCCCTCCCCCCTAATTCCTGGATCCACCCTAGATTTTTACCAACTCTTCTTTACTCTATTGCCCACCCTCTACAAAATTCATTGAAATCCATTCAGTACTTTCAAAGATATCAAGTGGACAGACTAACAGATGAACGAACTAATGGAGACATTACTCCATGCCTAGTTCTCTAAACCCAGCCTTACTGTATATCTAATTCCTAAAACCCAGTTCCATCACTGGGCCTGATTGATGAATCAGTTTAAATCCCCAGTTGATAATGCTCAATAACAAAATTACAACTAATATTCAATGAGAGCCCATCAGTTTACTGAACAAAGATTAAGTAAAATATATCTTTTTTTAAGAACATTTCTTCTTTGTATTTCTCTTTTCCTGTGCTCTTAAGAAACCTATGTAAGATTTTACATATTTCCATAATATCATTTTTGTACCTCTCCATTGAAATTTTCAGTATGAACTGTAAACTGCTGTTGAAATCTTTGTATTTGTTTTTGTCATTTGAAAACAAATTATCAACGCATGCATTGGCACTTTTACCCAAGATCAAAGTATATGTGCACTCTGCCGAGGATCAAAGTATTGCTCCCCACCCTGACATTTCTGCCTAAGATCAGAGAGTAGTATCTCTATGCTCATTGAAAAGTGTTATGTACAAAAAAATTGTGTATATACATGGATACACATTGGGTTTTATAGGTGATGATGATGATGACGATGACGACGACGACGATGATGATGATGATGATAATGATGAAGAGGAAGAAGAAGATGAAGATGATGAATCATCATAACTACAACAAGAAGTACCATCGTCATCATCTATATTATTTATTAAGCTACTCCGGCTAGTGTCCTCATCCTGGTTGTTATAGTCATCATGTTTCAGTGTTGTACCCTCTGCACTTCTTCAGATGACAATCGTTTTCAGTAACCTTCAGGGAATTTTCAACGCAGCCCTTGATCCAATTCATGCGGGTAGATTGTCTTCCTTTGGTGTCCATACTAGAAGTCATCCCATATCGGTTGATTCTTCTTTGTGAATTCATCTACATGATACTACTTTTGCTTTTTCCACTAAACCAGAGAATATGACTCTGACTGTTTAACCCAGGGATAGAGAATTGACGAATATGACAACCCCTGAAGAAAACTGAAGGGTGCTGCAGCCAGAACATTATGATTATAACAACCAAGATTAGAACACAAGTTCGTAAAGATTGGTGGTTTGCAAAGTCGCAGGGCACATTCCTCCTCTTCTAATCACAGGTTTCCTTAATCTTTCCTCCATTTTGAATTGTCTTCTAGAAGTTTCATCACTTTTATACTCTCTATTATATGTTCTTCCCATTTGAGAATCACAGCAATAGATGATTGTATAATTATCATAACTTCTCATCTCAGATATCCAGATGAATGATGTCCTTGAGCAAACTGTGTGTCATGACACTTTAATGGGGCACCGATAATATCTTGATATGTTGTAAAATTAGGTCATATCTGATTGATTAACTAAATTTTTCGTTGAAATATTTATTTTTATACATATTTTGAATTATATATTTTGCTTGGCTAACATAACTTGAGTAATGTGTTGCAAAAATTTTTTTTCAAAAAATGTCTCACCCATGCAAAAGTTTGGAAAGCCTTATCCTAGAGAATAAAAACCATAAAATTCTCTGTGACTTTGAAATCCAGAGGGCTCCCCCAATCCAGGCCAGCAGATCAGATCTAGTCATTGTAAACAAGAAGAAAGTTTGTTAGATGATGGATGTCACTCTTTCAGCTGACCACAGAGTGAAATTGAAATAAAGGAAAATTCTGGAAAAATATGTGGATCTTGCCAGACAAGTGGAAGAATAGAGGATCATGAAAATGCAGTTGTACCCATTATTATTGGTATGCTTTGAACAGTCCCACAGAGGCTTGCAATGAGGTTGGAAGAACTGGAAATCCAAAGAGGATTCAAAACCATCCAGACGCTGTTACTCTTCGTGATTTTTAGAAAAAATTCAACATGAACCACTTAATAGAAAATATGCATGAAAGATATGCTAAGGATTTTTGTTACTGAAAATCCTGTGAAAAATGTAGTCAAAGAAATAGTTCCAATTAGAAAAGATCTCGGTTTTGCAGGTGTTGATACAAAAAATGTTTGTGATCTATTGGATTCAAATACAGAAGACTTGAAAGTGATGATCTCTTAGAAATTGAATGACAAAACGCTTATAAAGAAAATGAACAAATGGAACATAACGGAGAAGGGAATGTTCCAAAACAATATTCTAGAGAACTTGATGGAATGATCCATGATTTATAATCAATTAAACAACAAATGATAGGTGCTCTGGTGTTAATTGAAACACATTTCTTTGCTGTAGTCTACAGAATCAAATTGTTTGCTATCTATGCTGGAAAGAGAAAAGCTAAAACTATCTGAATGACCCTTGATAAATTTTCTCAGAAAATAAACATTGCAAAAAGTACTTTAATGTATTCAATAAACATTTATTTCACTTTGGTTTAATTCCTCCATTAGGGTATCAAATCATGTACTTTATAGAGTAGCTATACTTAAATATTTTGAACTGCTAATAGTCATTCATAGATCAGTCGTAATTTTTATCATTGATGGTTGTATTTAGTCATTGTGGTTTTGATATGTGCCGTAACATATGAGGATTAATCAATTGTGATAATCAAGGGAATCCTGTATATGAAATTTACTTTCACAGTATCAAAACTTCTACTAATCTACTTCAGAAACCAATGTGTTTTTTTTAACATTTGTAGCCTTCAACATTTGAGGAATGAGACAGGAAGTCTTGAAGTTTGGAATTTACTTCCCATCTTCAGATTGGTAAAGCTCTTAGACATAATTTGTAAGAGGAAAGCAATTTATAATGACTATGGCACGATTTTGTTTTTTAAAAATCTGGAATGGCTAACTGTTTAATTCTTTGAAAAGTGAATCTTCTACATTTGGATATTTCCCTCACAGAAAGTCAAAACATTGATTTTGAGTTGAAGAATAACCATTTTGCTATGAATTATAAATTCAAATTCTTATTTATTTTGGTTTACTCTTGAAAGCCAAGTTATTACTAAAGGTTTGCAAACATTAACACTTGAATAAAACATTGAAAATTCAGTTTTTCTCTGTTTTTCTGTTTATTTATTTATCCGCATGTATGTATGCAGTCTGTTCATATCTATCCTGGTGTTTTTTAACGGGGGGGGGGGATGCCCCAAAATACTTCCTGAATATTAAACTAATCTAAAGTCAAAATTCAGTAAAGATACAATTTATCAAGTTTTATCACCAGTCTTTTATCACTCATCGTTGGTCAGACCTTCCCCAGGATTTGCTATATTGCTCTGTCATGGGCGTTATGGAGCCAATATTTTCTGAACCTGTCCCGTTTGTCTCACCATCTCAAATTCTACTTGTCTCAGTTCCGTATTTGATCTCTGGGGATCCATGTTATGAGTCATGATGTCCATCAGTTGTCTGCCATTCTTGCAACAAGACCAGCCCATTGCCATTTAAGTTTCCTTATGGTTCCTATCATGTCTCAGACTCCTGTTTTTTCCCTAATATACTGTGCTGTCTTGTGGTCTCTCCATGTGATGTTGAAGATGATTCTCTCATGTGCATGTTGCATGGTTCTCTGTTAGTGGGTCAGTCTCTTGGTTAGGTTCTGTGTTTCAGCTCCATATGTGACTATGGTGAGGATGTATTCAATGTAATATAAAATTCTATTTCTACTGAGTTACATCACTAGATGTCAGTGCTGTTATTAGAGTGAGAGAAAACATCTGCAAATGGCTAATTATTATTTTATTATATACAAGGATGTGGATTAATCTTTTTTCACATATCTGCCGTATTTATTTCAAACTAACCATTTCCTTCAAGATGGTTGGCAGGGGCATGGAGGCAAGGTCCAACTACTGAAGGGGGCATGATGGTAAGAATGTTAAGAACCCCCTATATATCTGTTCATTATCTATCTCTCTATCTATCTATAGGAGTATGTGAAAAAAAAAATATTGGTGCAGGTCTATTGCAAACAGAACAGGATTAAATATGTCTCTGAAATAAATGGATGGCTCATTAATACATTTGTCTCTGTCTCATTACAGTTCATTCATAAAAAGGATACTTTTTGTCCGATGGAAAAAACAATATTAATGTCTGGGCTAACATCAATTTTTCAACAAAACTCCAGTGGAAATCTTCCCAAATTATTTGATTCTTTGCAACAGATTTATGCAGATGCTGCTCTACATAGAATGGTAGTTTTTAGATAAATCAAGCATTTTGAGGAAGGTCAGGAAGACCGCAAAGATGAGCCTACAAAGGGGAAACCATCAACTTCAGCAAATGAAGAAACTGTGGCTGAAGTCCAAAAACTGGCGGATGAAGACTGTCAAATTACCATCGATGCAAGAGCTACTGGAATTGGTATCTCACATGTAGCGGCATTTTCGATTTAAAGTGAACATCAGCAAGCTTTTGGTCTGATGGATGCAAAAAGTATTGGTGCAAAAATCAGCTAGATCAAAGAGCTGATCTTTCCATTAGTCTCTTAAGTAAGATCACAGTAGAAAGAGATATTTTACAGAACAAATCGTGACTGCAGATGAGTTTTGAATCTACCTATATGATCTACCGAGCCAGTCAAATTCAAGACAGAGAGGTCAGCTCTGAAGATGATGGCAACTATTTTGGGGGATATCAAAAGGATAATCTTGATAGATTTTCCCAAAGAACCCAGGGCAATTATGTAAGAAGTTTTTAGAAAATTGAAAACTGCTTTGGTAAAAAAAAATTGATCAGGTAAAATGCACTGGGAAATTTTCTCCATACTGACAATGCACCTGCTCATTCTTTGAAAGCATCAAGAGCTGTACTAGCAGAATTTCATTGGAAAGCCCTACACTATCCACCCGACAGCCCTGATTTTGCCCCTTCAGACTTTTTGTTTCCAAAACTCAAAGAATCTTTAAAAGGAACACAATTTGAATCCCCTAATGATGCCAAAACTGATGTTTTGATTCAGTGTAAATCAAAGAACACAGAATAGTTCAGGGGAGTGTTAGATGGGAACAATGCCTCAGAAGTGTATAGATCAAGAAAAATAATAGCTTCACATATTGATGTTTTTGTTCAATAGAGGTTTCTATGATTTTGATGCAATACTTTTTGACTAAACCTATCTATCTATGTGTATATACATATATAGCTATCAATCTATATCTACTTTATATCTATGTATATGTACATTTATTAAGTATGTATTTATAGAGTTGTGGGAGCTCTAGATAGGACTGAGTTATCAATTCTTATTTGTAGGAGTAGCACATATTTTTTTTTTATTCAAGTTCTATTTCATACCCTATAGCTTTACCCTATGCTGATTTGATGACCCAAGATGAAAAGATAGTATGAAATGAAATCTCATCTCTCTATTTCCAGCCTCACTCACTCTCTCTCTCTCTCTAAATATATACATACATACATAAATACATAAATACATATATATATATATATATATATATATATATATATATATATATATATATATATATATATATATATATATATATATATATATGCAGCATTTGAAGGAGATAAGATCACAATTAACTACATATTGAAAATTTATCTAAATTAGGCAAACTTAATATGCATCTAATTTTTTTTCTGTGGTCATCATCAACATTTTCAGTAAGAATCTTAAATTCAAAGGTGTGAAATTAAAAAAAAATATCATCAATTATTTGGGATATTCATATTCAATTTTTCTGTTCAACATTGTACACAATATATATGTCACATAAGCCTGTTAGTGCCCCAAATTCACGTAAAAATGAGAAAAGAGAAAGAAAATGTGGATGTTGTATGTTACAATGCAAATGCGACAACTGATCTTCCTTCATGAGATAGATGCTTTGCTTAACCTAAATTTGGCTGCTTTTTTTTTGCGGGAGTGAATTCGGTCTTTATTTTAAAATAAACGGGGAGACATTTCTTTCCAGTTACAAATCACTTGATAACGATTCAGGAAAATAGTCTATTATTCTTAAAGTTGGTACAGAAATATTTCGAAGAAGCAATATCGTAAGAAAGTGAGAGAAGGCAATTTTGAAGATAAACTAATGGGCGATGAACAACCTTCTTCTTTCTCCTAGCAGACGGAGTTGCTCAGTACGCATGCGCACTGCTGTGGTTCACTAGGCTTGAAACTATTTTGGAATTATATGAAACTATTTTTGTGTTAAGCATTTAAAAAGAATAAAAATTTCTACACTGCGAAATAGTTGCGGTCGAAAATGAAAAAATATCTATAATTGTTTTTCTGATATAGAATAACACTTACCACCAGACAGGAACGTCTAATTTTAAAAATAAAACGTTTTTGTGTACTTTTATTTTTTTTTCCTCATTTCTATTTTCTTGAAAAATGAATTCAATCTTTTTTGTAAATCGACTAAACAAAATATTGCAAGACATTAAAGCACCTTTTATCAATTTGGAAACAAAATGTATGAAAAGTATCTGTATCTCCAGACATTTTGCGTCACAAAATATTTAAAGGTCTATTGAACTCATTTATCTTTAATTGGCTCTAACATTAAGGTTGATATATTTCCTGTATATTTCGCAACTTTTCAATTTTTTCCCAATATTTTGACCAATCTGTCAGTCAACAGGTTAGTTTTGTCATAAGAATTATTAGCATATTACCCTTTTTTAAGTACTATTCTCAATCTCATTATGTACATTTCCCAACTCCAGATAATAGCAGTTTGTTTAAAAGTAATTACAAAAATGATATCTGAAATAACGTAGCGTTACCCTATTTTTTGAAAAAAAAAGGCCTCATAATAACAGGTTAAAAAATAATAAATAAACGGATGTAAAAATAATGGCAGTGAAAAGCGCTTTCCAGCCATGTGTATTGGAGTTTTTGGTTAGCTTACTTTTAAGAGTACGACTACTGCTGTATTGAAGTACATTAAAGTTCAAATTTGTTACTGACGTTTCAATAGAAAAAAACTGTTTTAAACTCTTCGTTTTCTTCGTCTTTATTGCTTTAACACACACACAATCCTTTTCAAATTTACATTTTCCTTTAAAAAGAAAAAAGATGATGAAAACTATGTATTTCTAACGTAATTTGATTTTGCTCTCCCTCTCTTTCGTTCAACGGACTCGAGGTGAAGAAAAGCCAAGCTGCTGCTGCTACTATAAACGAAGAAGAGAGAATATGGAGAAAAGACACACGTGCGTGCATTGGCATTAACGCTTTACTCTTATTTGAATAATAAATAGTGATATCTTTCACGGTGATAAAAGAATGAATATTTTTTTTCAAATACACCAACGGATTTATTTAATAAAGAAGGCTCAACAATCCTATCAGCAAGAGAATTTGATGTATGGCCGAAATAAAAATTTCAATTTGTTCGTCGGCCGTCTCCTTTGATACGACTGGCTGAATCTATTTCTACTTTATTTCACTCTTAACAGAGAAGAGGTCAGAAAGGCCGAAATATTTGAGGTTCCATCCTCCTAAATGCCGGGTTGGTTGGGGGAAAAGAATCCGTACCACAACCCAAAATCGCCAGAGACCAGGAAAAAACAACTTATTTCAAAGTAGTGTAAAAAATTGGGCTAGGGATATCAGTCTTAGTATTTATTTAAACACGGCGGTAGTCTATCCGACTTTCTCTTTTACTTTTTCAGTAATAATTTATGATTCTGCTTTTGTTAGTGTTGGAGCTGGATGGATGGAAAAAAAACCCAGTTAAAATTCCATGCCGGTGATGCTCATTAACAGAAAGTTGTAATTTCGAAAAAAGAGAACTGGATTTTAATTTGGGAAAAAATATCGTTCGTCTTAGCGGTCAGTCTAGATCTTGTAAAATCTGACTACTTATCTTTAGAGTAAACAAATGCCTCAATTTTCACTATTGTTTGCTTATTTTGACCTCTCAACACGCGTAAAAACGTAAACAGCAGTAGTAGTAATAGTAGTGATAGTGGGTCGTATTGTTAATCGGAATCTTCTTTCTTTCTTCCTTCGTCAACCAAGCCAGCTGTCTTTTACACAACATCCTCCGGCTGCCACTAATATTTAAAAAGAGCAGAAAAGGCGAGATCGGTTAGCTGGACGATGGATATATTTTCTTTCTTTTTAAATATAATTTTTATTTGTAAAAAATAATTGACGCTTCGGAGGAAGAGGAAAGTAGAGCAGAGTAGTTGGGTTGTAATGTCTAACGAGAACAGAAAACGCAAGATCGGTTAGCTGGAAGATGGATGATGCTTTTTCTTTTCAAATATAATTTTTATTTGTGAAAAATAATTGACGGTTTGGGAAATAGAGCAGAGTTTGGTTGTTTGTACATATTGTACAGCTCTAGTGAATTTCTCCCGCCGGTTGTAGACAAGGCTCGACGAGCCTGAATGAAACAAGCTGCGCGCGCAGACACGCGTGCAGGGGATTGTGGGAGATTTTCATGGGCCTTCGGTCCGCCATGATGAAAGCGACTATTCCGTGCAAATATGAAACAAGAAGATGGACTGCCGGGAAACCTATCGAAAAGCGGAGTACTGATTTCACTGCTTAAATATTATTCATGCTGCTGGATTGTACCGTTTATTATATATCTCACAGTCCTACGTTCGGCCACCTTGATGTGGTAGCGAAGCTACGTTTTTGGACCATCTCATTAGCATATTTGGGGTCATCACTATGAGTAAGGTGTCTTTTAGAGCTAGGGCTTTGGATTCCGCCAAGCCGATGCCCGTTTTTCGGGCGGAGGATATACCGGATTTACCAGACTTTGCAACGATTAATAGATCGGTGCCACAAATGCCGACCGGGATGGAAAAGGAAGAAGAATCGGTAAGTCTTGAACGCTTACTCTAACCCTTCTAAACAAAATGGCTGTCATTATGAAATAGGCGCTTCTCGTTCGAATGTACAAAATAATATATGCAGGCATTGCTCACTGGGCGTAATGTTTTTAATGGATATTTCGGTTTCTATAAATTGTTAAATAAATATTGTGCTGCCCATTTCTGCGCTTGAAATCGGTAAATTTGCTCATTTTCATATGCTGCTGGTCACGTGATTACGTTCAATGTGCGCCGCCATTTTGCTTTTTTAATTTGAAAAGCTCTTCAATAGTGAATCGACTGTTGATCGATCCTGCTGGATTCAGTAGTGTGTCAATAGCCCACCAATGTTGCCTCTAATATTAACCACTGCTCTATTGGCTTTAACGGAGCGATCGTACACGGTTTCCTCTTTTATTATAGATGTTTGATTCTATTTTTTTCAGATCTGTAATTGCAGTCATCAATATTAATAAGGTGTTTCCCCGTTTTAGGGAATCCCCAGTCTGTAATCGTTTGAGAGAGACATGAAGTGATGGTGTTGGTATCATAGTAGGAAACTGATATTATTTGCCCTGTCCCTTTTGAACATATGGTTAAGCATTTTTAGCTTCTTATACTCAAAATCTTTGGATCTGTTCATTAGCTGATCGGGGTTTTTTTTTCTTTGTTTCACTTTGTCATCAAAACATTTAACGTTATTGATTTATTTGAAAGAGGGGGAAGTATGTCAGTTCATCAACATCTACTACTATTTTTGTGATCGACTTATGTTGTAAGTCACGATCTGTAGTGAACTGTTCGGCTACTACTGCAATGAATATAAATTGTACTTGAGTAGTTTGATTAAAAATAAATACTAATGCTGTCAAGTCGATGTTGTATGACATTTTTGTGAGTCGTGCGGTTGCTTACAGCAGTTCAGCTAGATGATGAAGAAATGTTGGTGTTTGATTAGTAGCATTCACATGCGAGTTGATGTTTGTGTTTTTGTGTTATTTTAAGTCACCTATTGGCATTTTGGTAACTGGGTCTCACTCTATTGTAACTGGTGCGATTATTCTAAAAAGCACATGTTATTGAGTAAGAGGAGAGGGAACAGGAATAGCACGTGGGGCAATGATACACGTGTTCCATCATTTTAACACTCAAATGTCTGTTATCACTGTTTTTGTGCACTTCCAGATGCGTTGGCATTATTAAACATCACGATTTCATTTATGAGTACGTTACCTTTGTTGCATCCGAAACAATGGAAAAAATAAAACAATTTTATATCGATTCGCCACTGAATGATTATTATTTATTTGAATTGTAAATTGTTGTCAAAATAAAAAAAAAAACAAACATTTTTTCTTGTTTTCTTTTTCAATTTCATGAATCATACCTATATCACTTTAACCAATAACAAGTTGGAAAAGACTATACTCTTCAAATTTATACTTCCCCTGAAATAAAAAATGACTTCTGAAGCATACAATTTAAGAGTATTAATTTGTTATTCCTTTAAATTTACCGAAAGGAATGTTTTGGTAATGATATCAGTAATGTGTATGAGACAATATTGTTTGCCTTGTCAGTATTGAATATTGACTATGATGACCATGACATGATTGTAAATGTAGTGCAACCTATGTTGTTTACTTAAATAGAAAACTGACATAATTACCCCCCGCTCGACTCCAGCTGTTGCTTTTTTGCTTAATGTGGGAAAACTTCTATTTTTTAAACTGTAAATGTATATAGTACACAAGTTTTATTTGGTATTTTCGGTTAACGACTCGCTCTTAGCTTTGTTGACAATTTGAAATTCACTCCTTCGATGATGGATAATAATTAGTCTTGTCATTTTGTTGATTTGAAATTCAAGTAAACGATGTTTTTTTTATTTATATAAGTAATAATCAAAATAGTAACTGAAACCAACTTATTTTATAATCCGTTTGTGATTTTAAAAACCGTTATAAACTATCGAGTTTCTGACATATTGTCAATATTTCGCGCGTCACGATGAATGAATAAGGAAGTCGATGTATAGTGGGTAGGTGAGGTACTTGACTAGTAATATTCATTGTTTGTGTGTAATGAAACTAATATCATCATCATTTTAATACTCAAATATTAAATATATAGTAAAATACAGCAAAGTGACTTTTTATCGAAGAAAAAGCTCGTGAAATATTTTAGTTTAATCTTGACCATATTTTGATGGTATTTTTTTTTTTTTATCTCTTCATGCTTTGGAATGTTTTGGTAGCGAATTTGAACTTCAGAACAGGAGGCAGACTTACTTAGATCTCTAAATTCGAGGGTAAAATTTTAAAAAATAATAATAAAATTAAGGCCATTCTGTAACCCCCTCTGACAATATGGGCCATTTTTCTAAATGAGCTGAAGTAAAAATGTTACGATGAGTGTGTTGTACAACTAGTGCTGGGCATCTCCAACTTGTCTACTACAACACTCGGTCGATAGTCGAGTGTGAATTCACTTTGTGTACAACTTACACAAGTAAACAGTAATCTAAGGAAAGTTACAATTGATCTCTTTTCTTATCTTTCAGATTTTATTTCGTTGGAAACCTTGTGCTTTTCCAAAGAAATTAAAAATAGCTATTCTTCCTTAACCTTTATCACTTGACTGCCTGATAACAGAAAACCTGCAAATGTAGATGACTTGAATGAAACTCTCTCGTGTGAATAGTGAAGCCCTCTTACCCCTGTCTCATCGTATTTACTTTGATTTGATATCATTATCGTTGTTTTGTTTTTTTTGTTTTTTTTTTTACCGTAACAACTTTTGGAGATATTTTACTGTAATGATCTGTTGATTGATTGTTTTGTTTGTTTGTTTTTGCGAATTGAAAAATTGGTAAAAATATTCATTCATTATCTTTTTTTTTCTTTTTTCTCAATTTCAAGCACACTTTTTTCAGTTTTGAACTTTTTGCTGTCTGATCAAAATTTCACTGTAGTATTTTCTAAATAAAGTAAACTCTTTTGCTGTACGAATAACTGGATGTAATGAATCTGACAACTTTTCCCGTTGAAGTTATTGTAAAGATATCCGGATTCCTTTTCTTTCTTTCTTTCTCGTCTTTTTTTAACGATCCAATATTGACTTCACTTGCTTGCTCTTCTATCTAGAGAAAATCTATTAATACTGTAATTAATGACTTCTTTGATTATATAAAAACCAAGATCAGTAGATATTTCATCATGTTACATTTTGTAATAATATCAACTAAGTTTCCTGAAGTGCACACACTATTGTCTCTCTTTCCATCCATTCCAACTAACAACATATGCTTATATACCATCAACTTTTCTCACTTGAAATCCTTCGAACAATAAAACGCGACACAAAGCTAAACTTGTTTACAAATATTGATCTTTGATCAAATATTATTGGCTTTCTCGTTGTTTTTTGATAATGCAATTTTCCATCATAATACGATTATCTTGTCGTGACTAATCTTCCCTGCTGTGTGCAATGCTTTGTATTTAAAGGTTTGGCTCATAGCCAGTCATGCATTGTTGAACTTGTTTCTTGTCTTCTTCTGATACAACCCAATAATGCTTTTATTTAGTGAGTCTGGACAATGATTTGCAGCCATAGTAAATAAATCGAATTTTATCTTTGTGATTTAAGGGAAACCTCCATGTATTTGTGCATTAACTATCACTCATAACATTCTTTATGTGTGTGTATATATATATATATATATATATATATATATATATATATTTAGAACATGCTTGAAATGATTTTTCTCCTAATTTCCTTGGAGTGATAGATTGAACAAATGTAATACAGTGTAAGTGTTCTATAAATGTATCGAAGTAGTCTTTCATCTACTTAATATTTTTCAACATGATGTATCAGTGCAGAAGATGTTGAAGTTTTGAAAAAAAAGTTAGGAAATTGCCAAGGATAAGGGTGCACTATTTTGTGAAAATGACTTCTGATCACCGGATCCGGGAAATTTATTTAAAAAAATAATTTGAAACAACATGAATAGAACAACCTATGCTGATGTCATTAAAATTTGAATGTGCAACATAAATGCACAGAAACTTGTTTAGCTTTAACTTACTTGCATGCATATAATAGGAACCAGCTGCATTTTATGCATCTGAATTCATAAAAAGATTTGACTTTCAAGGCAACTGACCCATTTAAATTAACCATTTAAAGACCAGGGCAAAAACTCTAGTAAGAAATGATAAATCTATTGCATGTAAAGAAATACAAATCTCAGTTAAATCATTACCTTAATGATTTGTGTAAATCATCTTCAATCTATTTCAAGTTGAGGATTGTCCAATCTTTCATCTTTCTATGCTCAGTTTTAACACAAGTGCATTTCCCAAAATTGTTCATAACATTTGGTGTGGAGTGGCCAAACAGTTGACAGCTTTGAGAATGGAATCTGCAAGCTGAGTTCAAACTCCCTCTGAGGTAGTATAGGTTCACCATAGCCACCTGGAAAGGCATCAATCCTTCTCTTCCCCAAGCTAAGAGAACATAGTAGAGTAGGTTAGGCTCTCTAGCTATGATTGGCAACCTGTCTAGGGTCAGACAACTCTGATTACAAACCAGACTGAAGAAGGATGGGCTCTATTAAGCTATCTCACCTCAGACACACCCATGATCAAAATCGTCAGTGGTATTCCACTGAGTTATGGGGTTAAAAAAAAGATGTATTCCAATCCAGGTTATATATATATTCAACACCATCTATTGGAATAGTTTGGAAATCATTTCCATTATTGCATCTGCCTTTAATCACAATCAGGCAAATTGTTCTTGGTATTTGGTTGATTAATAAGTGCAGCTGACTGCTTTAAAAGTAAGAAAGAACATTTGGAATTGGAAGATTCTCTGAGTGATATTTCTAGAGTGCTTTCTATTTGAAAACTGAAACAAAATGGATTTGATCTTCTCATTGAAAGTGATAAACAACTAAGTATAGAAAAGTGGAAGTAAAATATTGGCAACTGCATTTGAAGGATTCTATATGGCAGCATCTTTATAGTCATTTCATGGCTCTTATAAGAAAAGGTGGGGAACTGAGCAACTCTGGAAAAACAACTGAGAAATAAAGGCTTAACATCTATTAGTTTTTTTGTTTTTTTACTTTAATATGCAATCATTAATGACTTTAAAATTATTGTCATTGCATGCCTGTTTTCCTAGAGAAATACAATAGATAAGGTTTCAGTTTTTGAAAGCTGAAATCAGCTCAATAGTTATAAAGATAAAAGATTTGATTGAACTTTTTTGTTGATTTTAGATTTGTGCCCAGGCAACCTTGTTCATTTGGTCAAATGAATTAACATAGTTTCTAAAATTAATTTCCTTGATCATTTGTCTATTGAAATCCATTTTGTAGCAGAATTGTGAATCCATTTTTTACTTCTTAGTTTGAAAAATGAGACATTTTGCATATTTTACTGAGGAAAATTATTTGAGATAATATAAAATGTTATTTCTGGAATTCATTGAATGTTATGCCTGAAGAAGTGGAGGAAGGATCAACTTGAGTCAAGATGCACTTCACTGACAATGACCTAGATCAAGGTTTCAAGATAAAGTCTTGGTGATTAATCAGTTATAAACTGGCTGAGAGTTGAAGATAGTTTTCAGCCTAGGGAGAAATAAAAGTCCATTTGTAATTATTTATTTAGTTTCAAAAGAACAGAAAAAATTGAAGTATTTATTGTAAATTGATAACCCAATGATATTGTCATCCTATATTATCAAAAAAGTTATGCATCTGTTTTTATTGATCTGTGCATGTTAGAGTATTAAATTTTTATGATTTTTATATCTGGAAAATATTGATTTATTAGATTTCATATCTTGTTTTGTTGAGTGCAAATCTTGAATATTTTTTTTTCTTTGTAAATGCTCACAACTTTGACAATAAATATCTGCATGTGAACTTAGCATTAATACAACATTCAACTCAAACCAGTTGGACATCTTGAACTGTTCTGGTAACTAGCGAGCAGTATTTGATAACTTAAGATACCCGCTTCTTTTCAGCTTACTTCGTCTTGTATTTATTAATGGGATTTTGAGCTTTAGTAAGAGATATATGATCAAATTTAATCCAAGATAATTTTATCTTATTGAGGGTAATTTGAATCATAATTTACTATGATTCATATAATTGATTACACAACTTGTATGATAAATTATTTTTATTTATTTCTTTTGAATAATGTTTTCAATTAATGTTATGTTTGTTAGGTGTAAATTCCCATTTAGTATAATGATAACAATCTCAACATAGCAGAAGTAGGGATAATGTGCAACTCTTGAACTATTGTATTTTTTTAAAAATCCTGCTGCTTGTTTCAGTTTCAATTTCACTTATTAAAACAAAAATACCAACCTTAAGAAGTAAGTTAGTAGTAATTTTAGGAAATGCAAAAGAATTTGATCATCTCAAATAGCTTGCTTTAATTATCTACTTTCTTCTGGAATTTATAGATTTCTTCATTTAATTGCTATGAATTTTAATAGATTATTTTAGTCTGTATTTAGTTCTTGGTTCTAGCAAAGAGAATCAATAGCATTCAACTAAGGAAAAGCATTCATTGTAATTTGCCTTCATATTTAAGTTCAATGAGCGGTATTATATTTAAATGTATTCTCAAATAATATCACTCAGCTGTGTTAAATCTTTTTACATTTTACTAAAAAGCATGATTGTAATGATGTTCAAACATGTTTTCAGTGATATCTTCCTTGGATTTTATTTTTTGATATGTGAATGATAATCTGTGTTTGAGTATTTGAGTTATTATTGTTGTATTTCAGCATGACTGACTTGCCTGTTATCAGTTTAATAAAATATTGACTCTGGTGCTGCTAACAGGATATGATTCTTTCTAAAACCTTCTTTTGTTTTTTGTTGTGGAAATGTTTCAATACATTTTATGATAAATACCAAGTAGTGGCAAAAAGTTTAAGAATGGTAATATTTGCTTAGCAAAAGCTGTAATTCTTGAGTGATGTGAAATTTTCACTTATCTAGTGATAAGTATGTATTTGAATGAGCCTGAAAAGGGATGGGCTTTGTCAGCCTATCTCACCCTTGACACGCCCATGATGAAAATCATCTGTGATGCACTAATGACCCTGCTCTGGGTTACAGGATATGAAAACATCCTTAAAAGGCCTAACCTAAAAATAAATACTGCCTGCCCTCATTAAGTTCCAACTCATTTGCAATTAAAAAGAAAAGAACATTTGTTTTCTACCATAACTGATGCCTAAGGTATTTATATCAAGTTTTGTATAGCATTAAATTTAATAACTTTGGTTTATCATTAAACAAAGAAATTATGATGATCACTTGGTCATTGAAATCACTTAATTTCTTAAACTATTTGTTAGCATTTTTTACTTGTGGTATCTAAAAGTATTTTTGAATAGTACTTATTGACACATTGTCATCTCGAAGAAACTGGTTTCCAAAAGCTGATTTTTAAATATGAAATTCAATCAATTTTCTTGTATAAATCTTTAATTTATTCAACATCACCTGATAGAGAATTGCTTATTGAAAATCTGAGAATTTTCTGCAGTCTAAATATATACATTCCCTTTCACACGTCTTTTGTGCTGAGGTCTTTGAGAATTATGGAATTTTGCATTTTTGGTTTATGAATACTAAGTCTGCTCTAGATTTCTTTGGCAACATCAAAGAAATGGTTGAACAATTCCATTGCCTTATCACTAAGGAAATTGCAAGCATTGATTGACTGAGACATTGAACAATTATGCATGTATTCATTTCATACTGAAAGTAGACCTTTTGAATCTGGTGTAGGATTTGGCATCCTATTCAGCCTCTCAACTCTGAAGATTGTAATTGGAACAATAGAAAACACACTTGCAGGAGGGAGAATTTCTATAGCTAGTAATTCAAGTTCAGATACATTACATTTGTAACATTTAAATTGATGAAAGCTGCTAATCTTAGATTTAAATAGGCAGATAACATTACAAAATGGCAGCTCAGCTCGGAATCTTTTAAAAAAAAAAAAATCATTGAATAAAGGCCCGGGAAAAACGAGGATTTTCTACAGAATCTGGTAAAGTTTTCTGTTGTAGCTCTGAAGTGTTAACATTTCACCACAAATCATTGTGTACTGTCTGCAAAATGCTGTATTCATAGGAGAATTGAGTCCTCTATATAAGACGCAAGATGCTTGGAAACATTTGAGATTTGTTGGAGAATCGGATCAGTGTTCAGATGTAAAGCAAGTCTTTGAAATTGTACATTCTTTTAAATTTTTTTTTCATTCATCATCAGTCTTCTAACTCACTCCTGAAAGAGGCCCTCTTTTATCTTATCCCTTAGATGTCTTTCATGATTATAGATTTTGTATACAGTTTAGGACCGTTTACAGAAGAATGATTATGCATGATGAGCCAATTGGTAGAGAATTTTTAAAGACTTGTCAGTCAACAACTGTCATGAGAAGAAGAGGCTGAAGTTCAATACCTAACATGTTATTCTACATTATCTACCTTTATCTACCTCTGCCATCAGTTGGAAGAGGTATAAGTATTCACTTACGTCTGTCTCTTTCTCCACGTGATGTCTCTAAGAGTTCTCAATGAATTTCAATGGCATTTCGTGGAAGGATAGGCAATAGACTTAGGAGGAATTGATTAAATTTTGGTACAGATCCAGGAGTTTTTTTTTTTTTTTTTTTTTCTTTTTTTCAATGGATAGATTTTTTTCCTGTATTAAGACAATAGTACAAAATCCGTCGTTACCTCCTCTGCATTGTAAACATCTATCAACTGACTTAGTGTATGGCATTTGCAGAGATATGTGCTCTTATAGTACTTTTGAGTTTTCAGCCTATAAACATTATTATCAGATATTTGATTTGTTTCAAAATATTTTAGTTTATGTCGGAATATGAAATTGATAAATGTAAAATCTAGCTTCAAATATCCTAGGAGACTGCAGGATTGTTTTATTGTGGCAACATTCTTTTCTTTTTTAATACTTTATTATTCAGTTTCAATTAAATTTTTTTCTTCTCTGTCAATTTTACGATCATTTTACATCATTTAATTCTTAATAGTCTATTATATTGTTTAAAAACTCATTACCATTATGAAAAATGTCTTGTGTGGTATACATGCTATTATTTTATGGCTCTTAATATACATAAAAGCTAGATTGCTTCATGTTTTGATCGATTATAAATTAATGATCATTTGATATTAATAAAATCTTGAACCTACTCATAGCCAATGGCGTTACTATAGCAGACGTGTTTTCACAAATTGGTTCATTTGAGATACCAATATTTGTAGATGTTGAGTTAAGTATTTCCTTGGGCTTTGAAAAATGAAAAAAAAAAAGATTCAATCATTGTGTTAGAAAGTTTACCTGATGTCGCCTGGAGCAAAATAATTTTTGAAAGCATCATTACTTTGTTGGGTAATTTGACTATCATTTATCTAACTACAATTGGAGAATTGTGTGTGTGTGTGTGTGTGTGTGTGCACACTGCAATTACTCTACAACTGGTCATTTACGAAGTTGACATTCACACGATATATTAATCAGCATACAAGGCAGTGCAGTGCTGGTTGAGGCTTTTTGGATCAATGGTTCTCAAGAAATTTAATAAGTATAAAATAGAAAAAAAATACTGATTATTGATCTTTTATCTAGAATTATAGATCTAGATTTAGATATGTCATTCATAAATTGGTGACACTGAAGAAAAGTAACTGAAATACTTTGAAGCCACAGTTTCATATGACATACAGAAATTTTTGTCATACCATAAAGTCAGACCCCTTCTAAACATCCACCTTTGGAAGAGGCACTACCCCAGTGTAATAGAATGTGGATTTTTTTTTTCTTCAGTTAGTATTTCTTGAGAATGATACCAACTCTTCTTTCTTGATCTGTTGCCTGCAGTCTTCAAATTAAAAATTGAGGTGGGGGGCAGTGAATTAGAAAGAAAATTTGTTCATTTGAAGCTATCTCTTCTTCATGATGTGCTAGATACAAATCAACATATTTCCAGGCATCATACATATCGAATCACCGTAGCCCCACGAACGGCCAACCAACCAGCTCCTGGGCTACTGATTCTTCTCATTTTGCATGTCCGTGTTTGTGTCTCCAAGCACTCCAGGTCATATTTTTGGTGCTACAACATAGAAAATGTGCACAAGAACACCACTAGGCACCATCTGACATTGTTTTTTTGTTGTTTTTTTCTCCAGAAAAGTACTTTTTTGGATCTCCATAGTCATTTTGGACCTATTTCTGTTTTTCAGTCAGACTTATTTGAAAGGTGTCTCTTGATAAGATGCTTCTTACCTTGAAAAATCTTCTACTCAGGGTTATGTAATCTAGCAATAATGGCATTCAAACCTTATAGTGGATGCTTTATTGAACTTTCAGTTCTTGTTTAAACTATTTTTGATTAAAAAATCTATTTTTGAGAATTTTTTAGATAATTTTACTTGGACATATTTTTCTAAAGATGAATGTAAATAATGACTAGTACTGGTGCACATGTGGGCTCTATTGATCAATTTATGTAAGGTATGGATGATATTGTTTTAGTTTCACTTTCAAGCACAAGATTTTGAATTTTTAAAATGCTTACCTGAAGTAGGAAAAAAAAAAATTACCATAATCCTAGATTGTTCCAATGCCAATAAATATACTCATAAGATTTTATGAAGAATGTCACAATAACTCTATTTTAGTATTATTTACTGGAAATTAAATTGATGTGGGAAATAATATCAATATAGGTGCATTCTCTAGCCAATTATAAAGAACATATGACCATGCACCCTCAGATTTTAATGAAAATTGGCTTGTTAAGGAAGTTTCTGCTCAGACCTCCAAAATTCCTTTTTCAAAATTCCAATTGGGAGAGGGACTATTTCAACCTCAAATTTCAACATTTTGATGAAGTACCCTTTGTTTACAAGTTCATAACTCTGATCCTATTTAAGATAGAACCCTGGGGTTTGTACTATTGGATAGAGAATATGCAGCGCTACAATAGTACTTCAATCCAGTTGGTCCTAGGATGTTCCTCAAATAAGTTGAAATGATTTTAAAATCTGAGATAGGAATACAGCCAATCACAATCAAAAGGAAAAAAAACTCCTAGAAACTTCCCTCAGGTACCCTCTATCATTAATTGCTATGAATTTTAATAGATTATCTTAGTCTGTATTTAGTTCACTATTACAGTTTTTTGTTTTTTTGCTTTTTATGGGTGAATAAACAAACTAAACATTACCTATTTTTACAAGTTTTCCTGATTTTTCACCCAAAAATGTAATTAAAGGTAATTATTATTTGTAGAACAAGTATCTTTGCTGAATCCAAGTTCACATAACATGCACTATATCTGTAAGGACTCTTCTTCAGCTGATTTTATGATTACCATTATAAGTTTTTAACTGGGGATTTTATGGTAGTCAATTATTTTTAAAGGCCCTATGGTGTCTTTTTTACATCCTCTGCACTTGTTTAACTGTTTCTCCTTTTATACAGTTTTGTTAGGTTCATCATTTGGCAAATTTTGTGTTTTTTTGACACATTTATTACTTATGCAAAATTTCAATGTTTAAAATTTCATTATCCTGCTTTGTTCTATCGGGTGCTATTTTTGCATTATGATTGTATATCTTTGATATAACTGTTTCTGATTTAGATTTTAGTGATCATATTTGTTGAACTCCTTTAAAGCTATTGTAATTATCCTGAAAAGCTATGGATTTGTTAAGGATTTATGAATTGAGTTCTGATAAGGATTGCCCCTATTATCAATTACAAAGCCATTCATTCATTAAGAAGGACAAAAGCTTGTTTGTTGTTTTGATTGATTCAATAGGAAATGTCTAATTTCTCAAATTTGTGTGTGCATGTAAAATGGATCAAACAGCTGCAGTTGAATGTAAAGGATTCTTTTTATAACAACAATTACAGTAAAACCTTGGTAATAGTGGAAGTGTTGGGTGGCTTACTGGTATGGAAAATAGAATCAGTGAACCAAGTTTGGGTTTTGTACAAGGCTGCTTATGTTTGGTTTGCACTAATGCTCTAGGGAAAGGCATGAATCCGTTTGTCTTCCCCTCCCAGTTATGAGTGAATTGCAGAGCAGTTGGAGCCCTTTAACCCTGTAAAGCAGTCCATCTTGGGTGTGGGGCTAGTAACTCCACCCCATAGAAACTTGCTTGCCACTAAAACTGCAGCAGTATCACGTCAGCGATTGTCTATTGGGATGGTGAGGTTATGACCCTATGTTCCACAAGGAGTCTCCAGGAATAAACAACTCGGTAATAATAGTACAGCATTTGAAATATTTGGCTCTTAGTTGCTGGCAAAAAGATACTTCAGTGTGGAAATCTTTATTCAGTTGAGGTATAGTAGACTTGTTCAAAAATGCTCTCATCTAAATGAAAGTGCTGCTGACAAACTAATATAAATAATAGATACATCAGTGAAATCTTGGCAAAAATGTTGATTGTTGCTGAATTGGAATTAGCTGAAAGATGTTATTGATGACATTAGTGACCAGGCTGTCCCAACCCTCTATGTGCCCTGACCATAATTTGATTGGGAGGGGGCACCACCTTGGCATCCATTATAAACACTATATCCTAGAGGCTCTTGGGTGCCTTCTGGTGGCCACAACAAGGCCCTGAGCAGCCACTTAGTTTGTTTATGCAATTGTTAGGCTGGTTCTGATTGTTTAATATCAAATGTAAATAACATATTAACATAGTTTTAATGGAAAGGTTTTGTTTTTGAGAGCTGAATTGCTTGTAAAATTATCACCTTGAACAGTTGCCATCTACATCTCTAAAATTATCAATAAACAGCAATCTGCATGGATATATTTTTTTAAATTTATATATATATATATATATATATATATATATATATATATATATATATATATATATATATATATATATATATATGTATGTATATTTTTTCCCCAAATCTGAAAAGCATTTGCTTCACTTGGATGTTTAGCTCTGAATCTTTTTTTCAGATTTTTAGTCCTTCCAAATTTCTGGAAAGAATTTTTGCTTTTATTCATTTTTGTGATACTGCTTTCTGTTTGCAGCATTCTAAGCCTATTTGTTCTTCATCATTACAGCTAACCTATGGATTCATACATTAACTCATTGTCTCATAAACTCTAAAATGATATGACATCCCAGGGTTTTTTTTTTTTTTTTTTTTTTTTTTAGAAAAGGAGAACTTGTATCCATCCATCGCCCCCCCCCCCCACGATTTGTTACCCTTAAAATGACCCTGGCCTTACTGGGTGAGATATCGACCATGCCACTAAGATAGGGGTCATGGGGAAACTTCGATACAATTGATATTTAGTAACAATTCTATCCTGTAACTGATGTCCAAATCATCCATATCTGATTTTACCATTTTATTTTTTACCTTTGCCAACAAATTTGGAAGAGATATTAGTATTTACTCTTGTTTATCCATACAATACATCCAAAAGTTCTTGAAGAATTTAAATTAGTTTTTGTTGGAGAATGGGCTGAGGGTTAAGGAAGAACTGATTAAATTAGGGGGGCAGATCAAGGTATATTCTTTTGGTCAAGATATTATCTCATATGTCAAGGCAACAGTTTCATTCCCAGCATCATAGTTATCTATGAACTGAGTTCCATTCAGTTTTTAGTCTGTGTATAGGATTTTACAAGCAAGTGGTAATTACTAGTTATGTTTACGGTTCACATTTAGATTAGTTGAGGAATTAACATACAGTTTTGACGGATCTATTTTGAATAAAACCATACACTTTCTCCTCACCAGCCATGAAGTTGTCAAATAGAATAATTTTTTATTGAAAAAAAACAAAAAAACTCTGGGTAGCAGCTTTGACAATGACATTGACAGTTGTTATGCACTTTCTATTTGTTTTCTAGTTTTTCCATGTGCATTCAGTTAAGTCATGCTTTTGTTTATTTTTACAATTGTCTTTATGTTAACTTGTTAGAATCTATCTTATTTTTTAAAATTTCATAGTTGATAACCCAAATATAGAATAGATACATTGGATTTTTGTCAGGAATAATCCCATTAAAGTTATCATAGATTATTTATATATAAACTGCATTTTTTCTAAGCCTTGTGAAATTACTCCATAGATTTTCTATGCTTCCTATTGAGACAAAACTTTTATCTGTAACTGTGCATCTAAGCCACTCATCCAAAAAGAATTCCCTGTGAGGTTATCTCTTTCTGCATTATTTTATCTTTGCAAAAGAAGTCTGTTTCCAATGAAAGCCATTAAATAACAAAACCTGAAATGATTTACCTTGTTTGAGATCTTGAATCCATAACACTCAAGTAGCACGTTTGTTTCTTATTCTTGCTCAAGGGAAAAATTCATTAATGTTGTTACTTCTATCATGAGAAATATAAATAGAACCCTAACCTCATTCTTCTTATGAGTGAAATGAGTGCAAAAATATCACCCATTGAAATGGGGATGCCATAAAGATGTCATCCATATAAATTTGTTAGCTAAAGTATCATTCTACCTGAATTTATTTCTAAGAGTGTCACAAAGCCCTTTTACCTCACAGTCCATCTATCATCTCAGCAGACTGCCTGTCTACATTTGTTCTTTTGTTGGCCCTTTAATTGAGCTGAATTCTTTTAAAGAAAGGTCTTGTATTTTAAGTTGGGTTCACTTTCAAATAAATTATTGATATACTGCAAAAAAGATTCTGAAAATTCCCATCTATATGCTCAGAAAATTGGTTCCTCAATTGAATAACCTTCATTTTCTGATAACCTTTTACGTCATAAATGGCTCTGTGCTCAGTATTTTTTTTTTTTTTACTTTTTTGAGTTAGTTATGTGATTAAAAAATTATTGAAGCCACTGTGAATAAATTAGATATAGATTTGTCTTTCAGAAATGCATTAAGTAGATTATTGATTCTCAAAGCATTTCTCCGATATTCATAATTTATTAGTATGTGTATTTTAGGAGTGTGATGAGTAAAAATTACTAATGAAAGTGTCTCGAAATTATATTACGAGATTTTCTATGACTTAGTACAGAACTCCTCTATTATAACGCAGGAGTATAGGTTGGCCCCCAAATTTTTGCTCGTTGCCCTCTTCGTCCTGAGAATCCTAAATTAGAAGAAATTCACCAAAAGACTTAATATGACTAAATATCAGAATCCTTTGTAGTTGAAAGAATTAAACCCACATTTCCAATAAGAACAAACTGTTCAATCATATAACAGTTTGATCAATTTTCATTTTTTGTACCATCACTAAAAAGAATTGGAGAAAAATCTGATATAAAAATTTCTTCCCTTATATAGAAGTTCAATGTTTTTTGCTATTCATACATTTGGCAAAAAAAAAACAAAACGCCAGTAAATTTAAACTCTGATAAGTTATCTGTTTAAATTAACCAATGTTCCAGTTCAATCGTAAACAACCAAAACAACAAGTCATTTTCTTATTCAGCTTACAAGCTGCTACCACCTGATGATTAAGCTTGTATGTTTGAAAAAAAAGCAAAGCCAAAAAAAAAAAGATATCTCCATTATTACTTGCCTTTACTGGAAACTACCTTTGACAATAGGCCATCTTAAGGGGGTTCCCATGCATACAGACTGCATAAATTGAAGAAAAATATTTTTTCTTTTTTTTTCTTCTCCCAAATACATTGGGGGACATTATTTTGTTGTTGATTCATTAGGTATGCCCTCACAATTTTGAAATGTGTTTTCGACAGACTAAATTCTAAAAATGTAAAAAAAATTTTTTTAAATTTCTTGTTTTGGCCCAAAAGAAAAAAGCCTAAATATTTATCTAAGATGAAAGAAAAAAATTCTAACGTGATTCTTTTCTTAATTGATTGAATTCTTGAGTAATTTTGTTTGGAGGGGAGGAGGGAGAAAGAAATATATGAATAGATAAAATGAAAATTCTGCTTTTTTATTATATCATTAGTACTTTGACAAGTTGTCAAATCGTTAGAAATATATTAAAAATTTTGTTTACTTTATAATGTAAGGAATTGAGTGACCTAAAGGGAGAATGGTTGAAAGACTAGACAGTGTTTATAACCAATGTATACACTTAACACACAAGTGTGTATTTATGTGTATGGATGGGATAATGGAAAGTCTATAGCCACTTTGAAGAGATGTAATACATCGAAACAACTATCTGTGGATGACACAATATATATATATATATATACGTGTGTGTGTGTGTATAATTTTTTTTTTTTTTTTCCTTTTTGCCAATGAATTATATTGCATTTTTAGATGATATTTTTCCTATCATTTTGATGCAATGACTATTCAACAGGAATTAACTTGAAAAATCTATTGGAAACAAATAATTTTTTAATAATATCAATATTATTACACAAACAAATGTGGTCCAAAATTGTATATTCAATATCCAAGGTTTTGAAAAAAGTCTGCTCTTTTTCTTGTTATATGAATATAACATTAGCCATCTTTGTCATCTATTATTGGCCACCCTTGAATATATGCCCATCCGCATCTCATAGTTATCGCTTGTGTTGCTGGGTTTATTTTGAGGTTTCACCTGAAATTGAGTCAGAAACACCTTGAAACATTGAAATTTTCAAGATATATAACAAAAATCAAGGAAATTATTATATATTATTTATTAAATGTGACTTCATTCTTCAACATATTCTTTTAATATAATATTGAATAAAAAATAAAAAAATGATTACGTTATTGAAATCCAAATGGCAATTTCTGTTATAACAGCCGGAATATTAATTTTGTCTTAACTAGCATAGAACCTGTCAAAAATGACTGGTAACATTTTTTTCTCTTACAAACCAACAAATATACAGCATTTGAATTAACTCAAACCGAAAGTTAGAGCCTAAGTTGTAAATATGTCAGTTTTACAGTTAGTATTGTGTTATTAAATGTACTGTGATGAGAAGATAAAATATATTTCTGATTTTTAGCTACAAAAAGTGTGGGTTGCATTATACTCAAATACAGTAATAGATATTAAATTGATAAATATTTTATAATTGCTGCCCATTTCGATCCATCCGCTATTTGCTTGTCAGTGATCTACAATTTCCAATGACATATTTTTGTTTTGTTTTTTTCAATTGGGCCATCTGTCTGGCGACTTTTGCTGCTTTGGTATCTTTTTTTCATTGGTTGTGGCTTGAAATCCAAATTCATTTCATCTCTGCAGTGGTTTATCAATAGACTAAGGTCTATGTCAGGCAATTGAATTGCAGTTACAGTAATATCCCTAATCTTATACGTTGGTTTGGAATGGCATGACAGTGTCTATGGTATTTATATAGTTAAATAGTTTTGGTCATTATTTGTCTATTATAATATGTTGACTTTCTTGAGGATGTTTTGCTCACTGTATAATGCAAATATATCCTTCATCAATTGTTTTGAAATGTTATTCTAATGACTTTTAATAATGTTACGAACAGTTAATGTGTTAATTAGAAAAACAAAGGTATTCTTTAATTATTAATTTGAAACTAAATATAGGGTTATTCCATGTCCAGTGGACCAACTGTCCCTACTCAACCATCTCCAATTTTGCTCTTTGGGGTCTGAAATGAAATCCTTTGAAATTTTAGCTCAATATCTTCTCTCATTCAACCACTGTGGATCTAAGAACAATGACTACTTCATTTAGTGTGTTTGTGGCCAAATTATTTTTCACATTTTCAACTAGCCATTTTTTCATAACTACTACTATGATTTTTGAGTCCACTTTCTGTGTAAATTTTGAATATGTTATCAGTTTAGCTCTAGAAAATATATTTTCGGAAAAAGATGTCAAAGTGAGCTCCAAATTTCACACCCCGAAAAAGCTATAGTTAGAGCCAAATTGGAGTGGGCACTTTCCTGAAATTGGTCTACTTGACATGGAATGACCTTATAGATTACATTCAAGTTTTATGAACAGTCTAAAAGTTTGAATTTTGAAATTTGGATGTTGAAAGCTGTAAAAAGCAGAAGCAGATTACAAATTCAATTTAACAGAAAAAACGCTAATGTCAAAACAAAATTAATTTTTCTTCTTATGCCTCTTCATATTTTTAGGCAATAAGGCAACAAAACTGGATAAAAAAAACAAAGTTGGGATGTCAGTAGAAGTAGTAGTAATGATAATGATATCGCATACACAAAGCAGAGCTTTGCTTACCAGCAGTAACCAATTTTGTGTCTGTGTGTTTGCAGTACCCCCTTTCTTCAATTGCTGGCTGGTCAACATTTAAGAAAGAAATTATCAATAAAAAATATTTGCTACTCTATAATAGAGCTCCATTTTATAAACCTGTCTTTGAATTAAAATTTCAATAATTCATTGGTCTGTTTTCATTACTTTTCATCACTTAAATTCTATTTTCAGAACGAATAGGTTAATAATCTCTCCTCTGCCCTTTTTGCCGTGATTAACATTCGTCCAGTACACGAACACCACTTGTAAATTTCTATGCAGTACATACTAGATTAAAAATAATAATTTTTCCAAACGTTTTCTATGAACTCAATTATCTGTTAGCCCTTCTCTGTCTAAGCCATAATGATGAAATATTTACTTGAAATTCTGAACTTGAATTGACTGAAGATTTGAACTTGTTCTGCTTTTTTATGGTGGGGGAGAATTTCTCTTATTTCAAATTTCTGTTCATATTTTTCATAGATTTTGGGGAAAATGATTACTACACTTTGATCTAATCCCACAAAAAGCCAATTTTGCTGTTTCATTCAGTTGATAGGAAACTAGCATGCCTCTCCCTTAATTAATCATGATGATTTCTGTTATAAATAGCAAGATGAAGCAGTCATTGTATTTAATTTGTATGAAAACATCCATGAACTTAGTCTCTTTAACATTCTATTAGGAACCACTTTTGAGGCATTACTTTGAAAAATATGTATATATATGAGTGTGTACATGTATAAATGTTATTACAGAAAATATCTGAGCAAAAGTTCATTAGGAAGTATGATCATTGAAATTGTTTGTGCAGGGAAGGGCATGGTCTCCTTGATGTAGAATGTATAAAATATTTGCTGTAACAGTCTTACATTTAAGCCTGTTGACTTGTTGGTTCATTAGAATTGAAAAAATAATTCTTATCTGAACAACTTAACTTCCATCTCCTGTAGAGGTTAGATGATTCTAGTACTTGTAAAATCTGTGAAGACTAAATGTATTGAAAACTATATCTGTAAGCTTGGATTCTTTTCATCTGTAACTTAGAATAATGGAGATAAATTTTTTTAAGCTCTTGTATATTTTAGCCCCTTCAAGTAATGTACTGAGTGTTCACAGTTTCTAAGGAACTTCATTTATTTTGTCTCATATTGTATACTTGATTCGCTTTTCTGAGAGCTTCATATACTGCTATGAAAAACCAGAATTTCTTCTTTGAGATCTTTTTAAAAAAAAATAATTATATAATGATTGAATTTGTTCTCACAGGAAGTAGATAGGTATTCTGGATTTTTTGTGTTAGATGTCTTCTATTCCCCCCCCCCTCCGTACCCATGTTAACATCATTTGTCAATGTTGTTCAAATTTAAGCACTCACTTCTCTCAGTATATCATGTGGATAATTGTAATTTTTTTTTTCACTATAGTTATAATTAGTCAACTTTTTACCAAGAATTTTCTCCATGTCTAGAAGGTATGAATACAAATGTGCTATTTGGCCTTTCCTAACTTGATTACTCTAAAATGATACATGTACAAACTAATGATGAATTATTGCAAATTTCAATTCAAATACCAAAGAACTCTAGAAATTAGTCATATCATACCATGTCAATCGTTATGTTGGTCTGGAACAAGTTGAACAGCTTCTCATTTGCTGTGGCCCAATTCCCTGGATTTCTATTATTGGTTTAAATATTGAATATAGAATATTGCTGATGCTTTCATCTATTTTTATATGATAAATGGAACAAAAATATTTAGCAATTCAGAAATGTTTCATTATCTTAATCCTGAAATTTCAGTTCAGCTTCCAGTAATAGAAAGCAGAACTGAATGGTTCTTGACTAGTATATTAGCATCCTGTATTTTGAATTGAAAAGATTTCTATAAATTGTCAGGAACGAATCCAAGAGTTTTGCATCAGTATGTAAATTGTCATATTATATTGACAGCTTCAAAGATGATCAGTTAGATGTTCTAAAATTCACCCTGGCTTGGTATTCTCTGAATATTTCCTACTTGGTGCATTGGCAGACGGCTGCAAGCTGAATGGCCAATGAAGCCATAGTCTTCTCTACTGACTGAGCCATACTGATTCAGTCTTCTCTTCATCAGGAGTTGGGTCATTTTCACACTGGTTCTCCATTCATCAATTATTCACAAGCTTAACCTGCCAAAAGTCTGGACCAATCTTTATCAATATTCAGGAAAGAAATGTTAAATTCGTAACTTTTTCTTCTGTTTAATAATATATATTTTCATAATTATACACTTGTTTTTGATTCTGTCAGTATAGCGCAAAAAAGTTCCTGGATTTTACTTATATGAAGACAACATTTATTCCGAGTTAACGCGTACGATTCATTGATATTGTCATTTAATACATTCTTATGCCATTTAATATTCAGTTATGCAAGCATTACTTCATAAAAGTGATTTTATTTAAATGTTATCAAATTTCTTGCAAAATATGATACAACTGTTATTAACCAATTTTCATTTTGCCTAATACTAGAATCATCAAAGATTTATTCAGTGTTATCCTGAGTATAGCATCATTTTTTTAGTGTTAGTATAATTGTCCAAATGTGAAAGTAATGATAAAAGTTATTAATGAAAACTGTTTTTGCTTTAGAAACATCAAAATGCGTGTTTTAATTGAGTCTGTGTTCTTGTTGCTTTGAGGTTTACAATTAATTTATAAAGGCTACATGTTGTAATAAGAACTTGTATATTTATGGAAGTGTAGCTAATAGTAGAGAATCCCCCTTATAATGATGTGAAAAAGAGAGAAACTGATATAGAAGAGGGGGAGGCTGATGATCAATAAATGCATTTTTTGTAAATTTTCTAAATGGTTATCATTGGGAAACATTCTTGTCACATCATTATCACATTTTGCTACCAAATTATTGAGATTTGAATATTGTAAATAGTACAGGTAATTTAGGATGAATCTGATACATCTTATAATTCCTAAGTGTAGATGTATATTCCTTATAAAACTGATTATGGTGATGTATTTTCAAATGATCTGATGACTCCTCAAACATTCATCAAATGATTGATTATCTAATGTATTGAATTTTCTGTCCTCAAAAAACTTTGATACATGGAAAACAACTTGCTTTCAAGAAGTGTAGTGATGTACCAGAGTATCAATTCGGTTGTAAATCTAGCACTGGGTGTCCAATTGGATTGATATTCCGCTGCATAACCAGTCATTAGAAGGAAACGAAGCATCCCTCATTTGTTTTGGATCAGTTGAAATATTCTTTCTAATATAATCTGAGACAATATTTTTTTTTTTCTTTTTTTTTTTTTTGTAATAAACTTGAAAATGCTTTTATTTTTACTTGTAATATTTGCTTAGAATATCTGACAAATATATGAATGTTTTAATTGATAAAATTGAACAAGAGATCAGATTATTCACTTTGTTGAAGTCTTCATGTGAACAATAGTTTTATTGTTGTTCATTAGATTTAAGAATATTTTTTCCTGGGGCACATTGAAATGATTTCCTATTGCATAAAACTCTCAAAAGTATTCAATTCGATTATCAATTTTATTCGATGAATGTTCTTTGTTCTAAATTCAAAAAGGTTAATATTTTTATAACTGCATTCTGCATCATTTCCAATTGTTAGTCTTGGCAAACAAATGAATGATTTAATACTGCACAAACAATTGAAAGCAGTTTTATGTAATTATCTTTTATAGCTTATTTCTAACTTCAATTCAGTAGCTGAGAAACTCATCAAAGAGAGCTGATTTCTCTTACTGAACATATGTGAAAAATAATATTTAAATAAAATCATTGTGTCCTGTTGGAGATTTTAAGATCCCCCCTCTCTAATCAGAAAACATCTGTTGGATCAGAGATTATCATATTTTATCTCCTCCTCCCCGCCAAAGTTGACATCAGTTTCTCTTTTTGAAAGCATCTTGATAATCTTACACTCTGATGTAAGACACTCCCTTAACTTCTCTAGATATTCATCCTACTTTCTTGTTTGATGTCAGAAACCTTACTCTCCTTTGGTAGTGTAGCTATTGAACAAAAGCCTGCCTTACTAAATAGTTGTCTGCTCCCGAAGGCAGCAGCCAAGCAGGGGTTTTATTAGTCTGAAGACTCTTTGTTCCCTCTCAACTTGCTTTTCTCTGCTTGACTTCTTTGTTATGTTGGAAACCATGACGAACTATATGCTCGCCCAGCAGCTGTAGTTTAATCCCTACTTTTTTTTTTTTTTAATCTAAAACTACAATACAAACATATGTCAGTTTCTTACAAATTTTCAATGAAGAAATGAAATAGACTTGACATTTCTTTCTCTTTTACAAAATGTGATGTACCAAGGAAACCTAAGCACTTTCAGTCTCTTCTCATTGGGCTTTTTTCCTCCAGGAGGCTTACCTCATTTGAGTTCTTTGAAAAATATTTTCCTATATAAATACTTCGTAAAAATTTATACCATTTTTAATAACTTTTATATGAAATTGTCTGTAAGATGCTTCAGCCTTTTTCTATGTAATATACTTGTGCAAAAGAAAACCTATTTGAATTGAATAATTATTTTTTTATTTTTTCGTTATACTTAATGAGTCTTCTGTTCAACTGCCTGAGATAATCTGACATGTGATTGACTAGAAAACATTAAAAATATTTTTTCCCTTTGCTGTGCTGAACATTATACAACCTGGAAATTAGTTGGCTTCTGGAATGAAATTCTTGCTTTTGGAAAGCACTGATGTCTCCTGTCTTATTTGATTGCATAAGTAAATGCTAAATTCAATTAAATATTCCCCAAAGACCAAATATCCTATAAATTGGTCACAATCTGATTTGTGGGCAAAATTACTCGCTATAATTTTTCTGTGTCTCCAAGAAATTTTCTAAAGTCTCATCTAATTATGTCTGTCTGTTCAAAAAGCACATAAATGAGAAATTGCATTTAGTAAACTTTTTTTTTTTTGTCTGTGCTGTTTTAAAAATAAACAGTCTTAGATGTGCTGGGAACATTTATAATAAGATTATTTAACCCATTCTCGAAATTATTAATTTATAGACTGCATTATAGAATTAGCAATTATTTTTAAAAAGTGTATTTGTAAAAGCCATAACAGGTGTGCAAGACAATAGATATGGAATAGATCAATATAAATCTATATTTATAAAGCACTAAAAAATATACTAGCCTCTCAAGCCATTCATAGTAAACTCTCTTCTTATCTGGGCTTCAATTATGAATATTTTATAAATTAAACTAGCATAGTACCTATAAAATTATGGGATTATTTACATATGGATAAATTATACAAGCCTTCATTAATGTATAAATGCATTTATTGCTAGCAAAAGAAAAATGTGTACTTCAAACAAAATTTGTTGTTCTGTTTTTTTTGTTTTTGTTTTTTTAATGATTTTAAAACAATAAGAAAACATTGCTTTTATCTGTGAAAAAATCAGAGATGCCTATATTTGTTTTCTGTCCTACTTCAAGACAGTAGCAATACTAGTAATAATGTGGATGTGAACACACAGACACATAGCTATCTGCTTTAGTGTGACAGAAACCAACCAATATTGGCTTCTATATGATAAGATACTCTGTTATCTCATAATTGCCCTGAAATGACTGTCAGCTTGAGGTGAAAATACAGAGTGAAAGGAAATTTCATGGCCAACAAATGAATGGAAGTTTGAACACAGTTTTTCTCCGCTAATAGACCCTTTTTTCCCATCTACTTGAAGTATATTGGATAGTATCATGGTCTTGTGTATGATTGATAATGAGTTCAGTCATTATTGCATGTGACTACAATCTACGATAAGTATTTGTGACTTCATTGAATATATGTTCTGAGGAAGTATCTGCAAGACAAAATGTTAGACTTGAAAGGAGATCATTGTAGTCTTTGACTGCTTGGACATTATAAACAGGAAGTTTATATAGACACCATAATTATTTGAGATGTTTTTACTGACATGGTTTTTAATAATTGGGGAATGCAGTTATAACATCCAGGGAAGGTGAAATGTGAAGATAATGTTTCCTTCATATTAATGTTCTAAGTAAGTTCAGGAGTAACCATCAAGTTAATTTTAACAAGATTTTTTTTTTTTCTTTTTTCTTTTGTACAAGCCTTAAGGCAGTTATCCACCTACCTACTCACTTTTGAAGAATTCTTCTCCTTTTGTGATTTATTATTACAGTGATTGAAAAGTTGATGCTAAAAAGGTCACCTCATTAAAAAGGGTTCTTATTTTATAACTTTCTCATGAAAGGCACAGAAAAAAATCTTAATTAAAAAAAAATGTCGGATAACTTTTATGTTAGAATATCCATAAGATTAATCAATGTGAAGTGTACAATTAATAAAGATTAATGTATATGAACATTTTTCTGATCAATAAGAATATTCTCAATATGAAAATCTACTTGTCTGCTTTCAATTATGTAAGGATGAGGTCATAGCATCTAATGTTCTCAATTTTCCATTCATGAATTTGGAAAATAATGTTTGGATGTTTATATTTTTATTTTATGAGAAATTGTTTTCATCTTTGTTAGCATGAATAAATTGCTTGAAGGTGAAACCAGCTGCTGTTTGACACAAGTTTTCTCAGAGAGATGTCCAGATGCTGTTGAGAGGGGAGTTGATGCAATTGACAACCAAGTATTTTGGATAATTTCACTTGCTCAAAGCATATGATGCAGTATTGTTTTAGCATCATAGGTTCATCTTCTATTGACCTAACTCTGGACTTATCTTGTTTGGTATCTTTTGTGCATCTTGTTAAGTTTAGAATGTTCTCATTGTGATGGTTTTTTGAGCTCAATCTTTGATCAAGTGCTGGCATTGGCTGTTTGAAAATCAGTTCACAATTTAATTCATGGTAAAGCGCTTTCTAGTTCAGTAAAAAATATTATTGTCCATATTAAATTATATTTTATGAAGTTAATTCAAGCTGACAAAATGTAATTTGGTTCAATTGGATCTTTTTTTTATTATTAGCATCAGTAGCCAACTTCAGTCTCTAAGATTGTCCGTTGTTTAATTTAGTTAATAGAGATTTTACAATGATGAATATATTACTCTAATTGGATTTGGATGCAAGATTCAACTCGGATGTTTTTCAAACCAATGAAGCTGGTGAGAAGTTTACCATGCATTCTGAAATTATTGCACTTGAATAAGAAAGAGTTTCTGCTCTAGCAGATTAACTGGTTTGGGATGGGTCTTAGCTGATCCTCTCCAACTTAAACTCCTCTCTTGTTCACCCCTCCAAGATTCTGAAATTCTTTTGATAGGGTTTAGAAGACCTGACTATTTATTTCTGGTTTTACTTTATTGGTATTTATCTTACTATATATTGCTCTAATACTATTTTTAAGACTATATTTTTTGTTCTAAAAGTGCAATTAGACCCTGCAGAGAAAATGTGCCTTCCTTTCCTGTTTTTAAATGGTTGTACAATTACTTTTATGTGATAAATCATTTTAACTCTAATATTTAATCAAAAAGAAATGTTGCTTGATGTTCAATTAATTAGTGTCCAACCAACAATACAGAAGAAAATCTTATTCATATCTACTCTAGGTGCATTTTCTGTGAGATCACTAAAAATATTGAATTTGTTACCCCCACACCCGATTTTTAATGGAAATGAGTCACTTTTATGATGATTTTATTGAAAATTTTAAACAAAATGATGGAAAATTTCCTCATATGGTATTAGGTTGATGAAGGATTTCACTATAGCCCCGTAATTACCTTTTGGGGTATTTGCAAAAATTTGTAAAAGTAGGTAATGTTTGGCCTGATTATTCACCCATAAGGAGTAAAAAAAATACAGAACTGTAATAGTTTACATATGACTGAGGGTACCTGGGGGCATTCCATGATGAGATTTTTCTTGATTATGATTATCCAGTTGGGTCTCCCTTCCCTGCTCCCCTTGAATACTTGAATTACTATAACTTTTTAAGGGACATCCGAGGACAAACTGCATTGAAATACTATTCTAGTGTTAAATATTCTTTATCTATGGGTACATCATACAAACTCCGAAGTTAAAAAAGAAGGGGGGATGGGTGGGTTCATGAAAATGTCAAAATTTGGAGGGATCATAGCCCTATCCCCCTATTAAAATTTTGAAAAATGGATATCGGTTTTTGAGGTTTGAGCAAAAACTGAATTGGTTTGCCAAAATCTGTAAAATATTGATTCATAAATGAAATTGCATGCACATTTATTATTGAATTTCATCACAACCTTTTTCATTTCCTATTAGTTAACTAATCTGAAAGTTTATCTGCTAGATGGCAGAATCATTTAAATCGATCTATTCAGTTTTCTGAAATATCTCCGTTATTTCGTTCAGCTACCAATAGAGGATTTTAAGTGTAACTTGAGGAAAAGAAGGAATCACATTATCGGGTTGAAAATAATCAAGTGCTACGAGTATTATACTTTTATATAAATTTTTACTCTTGGTTCATTTAGTGAATATAGTTTTCCATTCAACTCACAAGAGTTCATAAGCTATAAATCAGTGATTTATACCTGTTTATTGTATGTTTTTGTTCTTGAAATAAGCATTCTTCAACAAAGCAGTTGGCAAAAAAAAGTCTCTTCCAATTGATGAACATGAGGTTTTGTACATTATTGAATATAAGTCAACCATGAGTATAAAATGAGTTCAGAATTGAGCATAAAACTCCAGAAAATAACTGAAAAGTGAGATTCTCATAAGTGATAACAAATCTACCATAAGAAAAAATTATTTAAAATGGACATTACGTAATACAGACTGGACCATTTCATATCAAGTGGACCAATGGTCCCCACTTGACCATCTCTGATTTTACTTTGACTATGGTCATAGGTTATTTTGGGCCTGAAATGAAATGAAGTCCTGTAAAATTTTGGCTCAATATCTTCACTGATTCAGTCGTTATGGATCCAAGAACAACTTTGTTTGGTGTGATAGCAACAAAATTTCTTTTTTCTTCTATTCTTTCATATTTTAATTAGTGGTACAAATGAGGGGTACACAAGGATACAATTTACACCTACTTCTCAATTTCCGGGAGTTGGGGGGGGGTTCTATACTCAACGTCTACTGATTGAGCATTGAAATTTTGTTTGATAACATGGACGATTTATTTGCAATTCTACATGAGGCACAAGTTTGGTTTTTTTTTTTTGTAGAAAATGTTGGGATCTACAGTGATATTGTTAGAAATGTCACCAGACCAATATGTGGCATGTGTTCCTGAGGGATAGGAACCAATCACCATAAATACAAGAAATTGACTGTAGCTTATAAACCAACATGGATCAGGCAGAATTGGAAATGAATAAAATTTCAAATTAGCAATACCATTAAACAAAAATTTCAGTACTCTATTGGAACCAGTGGTGGAAATGGGTTTTTGGAACTAGATATACATTAAGGCTGGATTTTAGGGATTGAGTATTGGGTAAAATCTGCATTAGTAGACATGGAACCCCCACCATCTTTTTTTCCACCACTAAGGAGAATCAAAAGACCAAATTGAAAAACTAGTCCCAAGTATTTTCACATGCACTTTTTTCAGTGATTTTTTTTTTTTATTTATTAAGAAACTGTACAGCTTTTCTCACTTGTTCATTGTTACCTTTTAGAAATGGTAAATTTTGACATTTTTGAGACCTTATTTCTTAGGATTTAGGAAAGCTGGAAAGATCCAGATTATGACATTTTGTAGTGCATTGGCATTACTTCCTTCCTTGCTAGGCAGAGCTCATAAGTTGGGTAAGGTTCTAAGTTATGATTACTTGAAGATCGTTTCCCAGAAATACTGATGAAATTTGGAGTTCACTTTGACATCCTTTTCTGAAAAAGTGAAAGGCCAGTAACATTTTCAGACTCTACTAGATAAGTTGACCTTACAAGAAATCTTCAGTTCAGTAGAACTTCCTATTAGGGAATGGTTGCTCGTTGAAAATAGAAAAAATGATTCCGTACCCATTGCACTGAACTAAGTTGTCAATGTTTTTTCAATCCATAGTGACTGAATGAGTAGAGATATTAGGCTAAAATTTTACAAGACTTCAATTCAGACAAAAAGAACCTTAGAGCAAAATCAGAGGTAATCAAGTGTGGCACTTTCTCAAAATTGGTCCACTTGATATGGAATAACTCATATACAGGAAGCTGCTATATACTTGATGATGTTGTATATTTGGCTGTACAACATGACCAGATGCGAGTAAAAAAAATGATTTGAGCATACCAACTTGCTGGTTCATGCTCACTCCTGCCGCAGTTGGCAAAAACACTGA
The DNA here is from genome assembly GCA_963457665.1 of Thysanoteuthis rhombus. NCBI lineage: Eukaryota > Metazoa > Mollusca > Cephalopoda > Oegopsida > Thysanoteuthidae > Thysanoteuthis > Thysanoteuthis major. The sequence goes on along the minus strand of OY735231.1, from coordinate 31,743,090 downwards.
TTTCAGGGATATTTCTAGGTCTAGGATATAATTTCCTTTTATAAACATTTTTGTTCAAAAACAGTTTTTAGTTCTATTTTGAAGAATAAAAAGCCAAGATAGATAATGGTTTTTCAATTTTGGTATTAACAGTGTAGTTAGGATGAAATTATATATGAAAATTTCATGGGCCCGAGGCCCAATTTCCTTATTTTGGAACCTAATTTCCTTATAAGGGTATTTTAGGCCCTAAGCACATTTTTAGTCATATCTTTTGGTACAAAGAGGCTATAACAAGTTGATGGTTTGTTGGTATATTATCACTATCATGTACAAGATACGAAGTTGAAGGATTTTCAAATTTTAGGAGTCTGGGACCTGATTTTCTTAGGTGGACATTGCAGACCAGAAACACATTTGTCAGATCTCGGAGTAACTGCGTTGAAATAACAATTAATGGCTTTTTAGAAGTTTCCTGCTTATCAATGAATGAAATAAAGGGGAAATTGTTAAAATTTCAGTGTCTGGGATATAATTTCCCTATTTGGGGACTTGAATTCATTGTTTAAGTATCATTGACCAAAACCCCATTTCTGTCATATTTAGAGGAATAGAAATGCCACAAATGTGTACCATATAATGAATTTTGTTGATTTTAACAAAGCCTGGCTATTGTGGAGTCAAACTCCTCTCCTACTTCTATTCTGACTAAAGATGATTACTTCAACTTTAGTATTGTATATATGATTAAAAAAGATCATGAAAATGTTTTTTGTATAAATGTATTTGTTTATTGGAATGAAATAGGTGTATGCATATCTACATGATGAATTTGTGTTAATATCTAGGACTTATCAATCTAGCTCAGTCAGGAAGACAGCTTCCTGGCAATCAGTTGGCTCTGAGTTCGAATCCTGGTCGGGATATTTGAATATTACATGTCAGTTTACACCCATAATTTTGGTAAGGATTGTTCTTGTAGAAAATAAAGTTGACTTCAGTTTTGGAGTTCGGTAAAATTGATACACCATCATTAACATTGAGATATAATCAATTATCTTTACTAATAGTTAGCAGTTCAAAAAGATAGTCATCTGGAGGAGTACTGTATATAGAATATTATTGAAAGGTGCTGCCCATAGTTTGACAAAATCTCTTTGTATTGATCCAGGTGATTGTAGAAGGATTATTTCATGATTTGATGAAACTGTGCTGCAGATCACTAGCTCCATCACACTTTGTGATGTTGTAATTCCATTTTTTGCAGCATTTGGAATCTCCTTTCTTGCATGATAGAGAGAAGGCTGATTTCCCCATGATGGTGATGCTGACAAGTCAAAGACTCTGCCTTTATCAAAGTTGCTAAGAAGTGTATGGAGTATCTGTTCATACACAACCTGATTTGTTGTTATTGTTATTGAACCTGTGCACATAGTTCCTTGATCTAGTTATCTTACCATTTTTGTCAATAAATTCATTGAAAATAGACATTATATCATCAATATCTTGTGTGATACTGAAACCATCAGCAGCCAGATGACTGTCTAAATACTGTTCCCTGGGAAAGCAGCTCAAATGCTGTGCATGGATTGGCTTAAAAATTGATGTCAGGAATCCACACATGGTATTATGTTGCCATACCAAGTTTGGTTCGGATCGGCCAAGTAGTTCCTAAGTTATAAATTTTTGAGACAAATAATTACAATGTAATGAAGGTATATGTTCATGGGTCAACCAAAAAATTTATATTTGGGATTTCAGCATGTTACTCTGTTTGGTTTAGTTCTGTTAAGATTGGCCAAGTAGTTTCCAAGCTATGAATTTTTTTTGGGGGAAATAGCTACGATGTGAGGGAGATAACTGTATGGGTTGTCCCGCCAAAATATATGCTTAAGATACTTTGTATCCATGCCAAGTTTGGTTTAGATCGGCCAAATAGTTTCTGAGTTATGTATTTTAAGATAAATATCTATACTAAATATCTATACTAAGAGGTAACTATGCATGGAATAATCCCCAAATCCCTGCATGATGCTTTGGTATCTGTATTCTATGAGCGATGCATGAATATCTCTTCTATCTTTTAGTGGAATGTATTGATCTAAAACACGGCACTATATGCGTCAAATTGAAAGTCAAAGGAAATTGATGAATTAGGATTCTGACATGCAAGTTGGACCTCAATTTAGAAAAATAACTAATGAAAAAAAACCACAACTCAAATTTCTTTAGTATAATCTAAAAGTTTATGAAGTATTGTTTTAGGAACATGTATGGTTCATTTGCGATGGCTCAACTGTTTTATCAGTAATCAGGTTGTGGAAATAAAAAAACTTATGGAAAATTGGCAAAAATTTAGTATAGAAATTAGGGATTTTTCGCAGTTGAAAGGGTCTAAATTGTATTTTTAAAAAACCTTTGAAATCATGTTTTTTTTTCTTCAGTTTTCCCTGAAAAAAATAATAGTTTCTCGTATATCAAAAAGGCTTTGGTATTGTTTTTATACATTCAACAGAGCTTATTCATAAATGTGGTACATTACAGATGGTCATAATTTGATATTCTGGTATGCTCTGGAACCACAATTTGAAAAATAACTTGTAAAAAATCTCCACTTCAGATTTTATTGTAATTTGTCCGATCAAAAAGCTTATAAAGTGTTTTTTCAGGAATGTATGATTTGTGATGTATCAAGTTATGGAAATCCAAAACCTAAAAGTGCTTGAAAATTTACCTTAAAATCGACAAATATCAAAGGATTTTTACACTATTTATTACCCCACTTCAATAAGCAAAAACACCAACTATAATTACTCTACTTTTTCTACTGAAACCTATCTCTCTTCATGTTCAAGAGGCATAAGTAATTTGTAGTAACTCTTCTTAACCATTTACAGCCTTAATCAATAATTATAATGCAAAATTGCTATACTGGACTATTTTAGTCAATTACCTGATATCAACAAATTCCCAGTATTGAAATAATCATAATCTTTGAAAAAATGAGGCTTAAAGAAGGCTTAATTTTTCTTCTTTTTTTTTTCCTTTTCTTTTCTTTTTTTTTTTTTTTTTTTTGTTCATTCACATTTCGTTTCTTGTTCTCAAAATTGAGATAGCATCATTCTATATAAATAAATTTTGACTGAATATCTACCCACCAGCCCACTGTCCCCAGCCGGCCCGTACAAGCTCATATGTACTCTCGTGTAGCTTTTCGTGTAACCATTATTAAAATGTTTGAAGGCAGAAGTTTGGGTTCAAGAATCTGACATGAAATTGATTAAAAAAACAAAAACAAAAAAAACCCTAAACTTAATTGAGAACTGTATGAATCACCAATTGTATTAGATAATGATTGTAAATTGGGCGATTCAGTGCATGGAACTTTGCAATGTTGAAAATGGTGTACAACATTTGCATGCCATTTTTGATGTTGGGTGAGCAAAAATTTCATGGAAGAATAACTTTAGTGAATGCATAAATTGTTTTTTTATTGCTTTGAAGATCACCTGGTGTAACAGGATAATTTTTGCCCTTTTGTGTATCCGTAGTCAAATAAAAGTGTTATGGATTGAAAGCAGAAACAATTACTTGCATTAATAATTGTTATCTAATATTCAGCTAAAATTAATTTTTCAGAAAATTAGTCTCAGTGGAAATTTTTACACACATTAATTTTTCTTTAAAAATTGAAAATTTCCGAAAGAAATAAAGGTCAGATTAAATGAGCTGTTGGGATGCCAATTTTTCTGCAATCAGAACGAAATATGCGTTTTGTTATAGATAATTTTATTTAATAGTTGTGAATTGAAGAAATTGGCAGTAGCTTAAGCCACTGTGGACAATGGAGAATTGCAGATAAAATTTTGAATTTGCAAAATCGTATAACAAAATTTCGATGCTCAATTACAATGGTCTTCAAACTTTAAACTACTGGGGGAACCCTTTTCAAAAAATTTTTAGGAAACCCTCTGGCATAGCTGGAGATTTGAGGGCCCAGGGAGGCTGTAGGCTGCAGAGTCCTGAGTGTCCACAAAGGTATTACTGGGGACCTGTAGAGATTTGTGGGCCCTTGCAGGGGGTTTGGCTCTTTGAAAGAACCCCTCTAACATTTTGTGAGATTTGTTATTGCATAATCTCAGTAAAAATGCAGTAGGTTTATTACTATTCAAAAAATCTTTTGGGGACCATTTTCTATTATGGGCCCCGGGCGGTTTTAAAATCACCTTTCATTCCCACCCTCAGTTATGTAACTGAGGGAACCCCTTCAAGAAACAACTCTCACTTTTAGATAAGAGAATTAATTATCCTACAAGATAGGTAAAAATACTTAAGTATATGTGTAACAACATATGGGTCATTTCCTATCAAGTGGACCCATGATTCCCATTTAACCCGGTTCTTTTGAGTTTGAAATGAAGTTCTGTAAAATTTAAACTCTATCTTCATTCATTCAATCACCATGGATCCAAGAACAATGTCTACTTTTTTCATTTGTGAAGTTGAAGAACTAAAAGATGCATTTATACAGATCCATGGGCCAAAGAGACTGTTTTACATGCCATTTACATAAAACTGCTGCTGCACACCCAACAAGCATAGCTCACAATATGATGGGGATGCCAATTTCTCTGCCATTGTATCTAAATATGTATTTTAGATGTAAATATCCTCTTTAATGGGTATGAATAAAAGAAATGGGCAGTGGTTTATAAACCATTATTGAACATGAAAGTTGATAAATAAATAGAATTCCAAATTAACTGTTTCATTAAACAAAATTTCAATGCACTGATGGAAATGGGTTTAGGGAAGTAGGTGTATTGTCAGGCTGGGTTTCAGGGTTTAGGTAGAAGTAAACATTCAACATACATAAAACCTAGAAATTGAGAAGTTTTTATATGCTACCCCCCACCACTACACATCCTCTTACTGATTAGAACATAGAACAATCAAAACACCAAATTGAAATGAACTCCAAGTATTTTTTAACGTGCTCTTTCCAGTGGTTTTTGTTAGAAAATGGTACAATGTATCCCACATGTTCATTTTTGCCTTTTAAAACTGCATATTTCCGCTGATTTCAACCAAGTCAGATCTTAGATAACCATTTCTTCCTTGCTTAAATTTCCTTGTTGCAAAAGCAAAATAAACATTCATGTTAAAATGTTATAATTCAGCTGACTAGTTCAAATCTTTAATGTGCTTCCATTTATAAGTGATCTATTTTTTCGTCCTTGTTTAATCTTTTTTTCTTTTAGCAAGGATATCTTAGGAGTAAGTGTAATCCTCTCTGAATATCTTGAAGATAAAGACGCCATTAGTGTTCTATTTGATATTATGTTTACATCAGTTTTGTAATAATTTTTACTTTACAAATATCAGATAATTATTTAGTTTATCTTGCATTTGATTTCAGTACACACTTCTGCATTATCCAATCATTATATTGAGTGTGATAAGTACATTTTTTAAATATCAGATCTCTCTAATTGAATGTAGGAATTAGCAGAAAAATCCATTGAATCTATAAACCATGGAAATTTCCTTGTGTTCAAATATAAAGTATATCATGAATATGGTGACTTTTTCCACTTACAGGTAACAATTAGGTTAATCTCTTACCCACCATTTGAAACAATTTTCCACTTGAACAAGTTCAGTCTCTTTTAAAATGAAAGCTCGGATGAAATTGACATGAAGTAAACATTTATCTTTGAAGTGATTAACCAAGTCTTGAGATGAGAGAATGTGAAGAAAATGCTTGAACTCCACAGAAACGTGGGTAGACATTTTCACCAAATGTTTTACAGCCTCCAATATATATGGGGCATTCGCTGGAAGGTGGACCAATGCTGCACACACACACACATATACTCGACCATCTCTAATTTTGTGTTAAGAGTTGCAGGTTCTTTTGGGTCTGAACTGAAGTCCTGAAAATTTCAGCTCAATATCTTTACTTATTTAGTCATTATGGATCCAAGAACAATGTTTGTTTAGTATAAATGCAGCAGAAATGTTTTCTGTTTTTTAAGTAGCCACCATTCTATACCAGGAAGTTATACTGCACTGAAAATTTTCTGGGATGCCATTTCACAGTAATCATAACTCAGAACCAGGCCTACCTTATTATCTCTGTTTGACATGGAAAAAAGTAATGTCAATACGCTACCAAGTGTCACAAATGGGATCTTTCTAGCTTTTCTAGCTCCTGAGATATAAGGTCTCAAGAATGGCCCGAAACGGAAAATATCAAAAATTCGTCATTTTTTAAGGCAAAAAATAGTTGGGTACACTATATGCCTACTTTTCAATTTCCAGGCTTTACCATATATTCAGTCCCCAGAATTTTGCCTAGCTGTATACCTAAATCCTTAAACTCATTTCTATCACTGGTTCTAATTGAGCAGAATGGTATTCAGTGTTCTGTGGATCCCTAGGGTCCTGCATGATCTTTCCAGGGGTTCCACGAAACAGATTGATTTTTTTTGCTATATACTCAATAATTATTTGTTACATAAACAATTCACAGCTTTTACATGTCTTGATTTCATTATTTTAACACCTTTTTAACACTTTGACTGCACTGAAAATTTGCTCTCAGAGTCAACTTTATTTACCTAACTCCAGAAAATATCTTTCTTTTGGAGAAAGATGTCAAATTGGGTTTCCAAATTTCATCAGTATTTCTGGGAAGTCATTTTAAAATGATCCCAACTCAGGACCACCTTGTAATCGCTGTTGGGCAAGGAAGAAAGAAATGTCAATGCACTACAAAATGTCACAATCTAGATTTTTCAAGCTTTTCTAGACCTTTAGATTTTAGGTTTCAAAAAATGTCCCCAATCAAAAGATGTTTATTTTTTCAACACAAAATTTTAGCCAAAGTATATTTTTCTCCATGTCTCTTGTTCTTCAAAGTATAAATGTATAATTCTTTCTCATATTTTTTCCTATCTTAGTTCTCATTAATGAGATGAGGATATTGACGAAAAAATGAATTTCATTTGATTTGTTGTCAGTTCTCCTTAATTGGCTTATACACAATGCATTATAGGATTAATCACCTTAGCAAAACAAACTACTACTTCAAAGTGATATGAAATTTAACTTTATTGTCAGAATCTTTGTCTTATTAGTAAAAATAATGATTGGAGAAAAATCTGAGAAAGAATTGTGTATACACTTTTCAAAACCAAAGATATTTTGAAAAAAATGCCTGGGCTAAAATTTTGTGTGAATAAATACACAAACCATCTGCGGTTGTCATTTTACATCAGGAAATTTTCAGAAACTTTTAACTTGCAAACACACCTGAATTTTTTTTTCATTACAAAATTTCAATTATTCATTTGCTTTTAATAAAATTTGTTCCCTTATCCAATAAAGGATTGAATTTTTCTCCACATTTTGTATTAGATTTCATAACAACACTACATGTTTAAACCGGAAGTTTAACATGTCCTACAATGCGCGCTAAGTAAAAAAAAAAAAAAGGGAATCCTCCATAGACTTTGATATGAAGGGTTTTGACAATACAAGATAAAATTGTCAAGACAGGAAATATAAGAATGAATGATAAACATTCAACATGGTGTTTGTTTGTTTGTTGTTTTGTTTTGTTTTGTTTTTTGTTTTTTGTTTTTTTGGATTTTTTTTTTTACTAAGATCTTTCTTATGATTTATTGAAGCATCAAAGTCATTAATATGTACATTACTATCATCATTTCTGCTATGCCAAGTGATGTTGGAAAAATTATCAGTCAAACTCTCCCCACCTAATATAATGTTAGGAAAAAAATTCTCACAAGTTGAAAATAATCATCTCGGTTTTTCATTTATACTAGCTGGGCCCCATAGAAATTCCACAATATTGACAACTGAGATCATCCATTATCTTATGCCCTTCTCTAACCCTATGCCTATTTTTTCTGGTTTGGTCTAGTATCTCTTCCAATCTTTTTTGCTGGTCTTGGATTTTTATGTAAATGTCACAAAAACATGGATTAGATTCATTAAATTACTTTTTTCTACCTCTCCATTCTTACCCTCGAATTGAGCTTCCAATTCTCTCCCTCTCACTTCCTACTTCATTTCTGAATAAGATTAGGATTATTTATTTTTTTTTTTTTTAATTTATAGTTATGAAATATTTTTCATGATATATTTTCATTTCTTTAATTTACAGAAAAAAAACAATGAGTGTTCTGATCAGCTATACTGAATCTCATCATGGAATTTTTACAAACTTGTATTTCTATAACACAACCAAAAAATGAGCGTCTCGATCATCTGCTTTATTCAAATTCCTGTATTCCAAATTATTTCTCTCTGGTGGTTGGTCTGTTTTCAATGAATTGACCAATCACAGTGTAACGTATGGATATTGTGACGAGCATATCAGTAGTATACATTTGACAGCATACTCATTCAACACTTCTTATTTGGCCTTTTGTTATTTAGATGTTTTCAAAAAATGTTTACTGTTAAAGAATATTTTTGCTATCAGCTAGAATAAATATCATTTGTGTACTGTATCTTAACATGTATAATTCATATTTTTTCCCAAAGATTTTGGGCTAAAAAAATCCAGGTCGTATTATCTACAGAAGTTTAGTTATACATAATTGTGTAGACAAGATAATGCATTTTCATTTTAAATTGAAGTGGGTGTTGATTATATATGGTAGCGGATCATACCTGGTGAAATATGATACTCATGATTACTATTCACATACTCATTCGTTTCCTACACAGACTACCAGTTTAGCCACAATTTATTTCTCTTCTCTTCTATGTCATAGGCGTGTTTTCTTGAACTTCTAAATCTGGATATTTTGTAATGATATCCATCAAATAGCTAATTGATTGATTTCAATTAAACCAAATTAAATTGCTGTCTAACTAATTGAATAAGCAAATAAGTAAATTTAGCATTTAAGGATGCTTTCTAAGATCTTTACTTCGAGATGCCATCTTTCAGAAAGGCTTTCACTTCACATTCCATTTGCATTTAAATCGATTTTGTAACTTCTGCTCTTTTAAGAATCATGATTTTATGATTTCGAAATAAATCACGATTGTTTCTGAATTATATATAATTTCTTATTTATTGACGTAAATCTTTGTCTGCTGTATGCCAAATTAATTCCAACCTTTTAATGTTTTTCTCTTTTAGGAGCATCATTTGCAACGAGCTCTTTCTGCCCAGCAAGTCTATGGAACAGCAGAAGCCTTGGTCATCCCTATTCCAGAAGTGGTACAAGTATCTGATAAATATGAAACCTATTATAAAGAAGATTTCAAACCATCAAAACAATATATTCATGTTCAAGGTAAGTTTTAAATGTATAATGGATGAGAGAAAATTAATTCAGTTCACTTTTACCCATGAATTTTTGTCTGAAATTGCCATCTCAAACACATCAGATTCTTGCTGTATTTTCTTAAATTTCGTTATTTTCTGTTTTATTTCTCATTTAAGTTTTGGTCTTATGTTTAAATCCTTTACAATGTTTTTCTTTCATCAAAAGCATACTTGCATAGATAAGACCATTAATATTGTTTATTATCAGCATTAACTTTTGACTAGGATTTTGTTTCGTCTCAATTTTTTTAGTTGCTTTTTATTGCATATTAACTCGGGCCAGGTCTACAGTAGTGCGTAAACTGTGGATCAGAAATAAAGGATAGGTTCTTGGTGAAACTCAAATTCACAATCTTTTTGCCCCCGGGGAAACCTGGTTAATTGTACCTGCCACTCTTACCAACTGATCTACAAGAACTCTCTGGCATGGCAGAAGATCAACTCTAACTCTTCAACTCACTCTTTGTTCTTCCCCAATCCTTCTCAGCATCTCATTTGTTATTTTTATTCTAGTTGTATTAGTAGTTGCAATATTATCTTAATGAAGATGATATTTTATAGATTGTTTTCCTCCTGCTTAATATCTTAGTCATTGGAAGAAGAGATTGTTTCTCAATCGCAGCCACCAGAACTCTAAAAATATATAAAGAAATTGTGAGCATTTATGCTGAACAATAACTGATATCTATTTAACAATTCTGATCTTACAGAAATTCTCAGACAACACTATCGCCATAGGGTTTCTTTCAGTTTTCAAGTTAGTCTGGCTGAATACATATGTATATATGTACCACACGTACAAACCACACTGATGGGGTTAAAGGGAAGAAATAATTCTTGTCTAGAAAAAGTTTGTTTTGTTGTTGTTGTTTTTTTTGGGGGGGGGGTCTTGTGTTTTATGTTTTCAAAACGCTCATCCCCCAAATACTTTTTCGGGAGGTTCAGTCAGTTTGTGTCCATTTGAAATTTTCTTGAAAAAAAAAAATATAACCAACAAAAACAGAAGGTAAGAGAGATAACAGATTCATTGATTACCCCCTTTTCTAATTTTTCACTCCCCAACGTGGCATGCTGCCAAAATATAATGGTTGTGTGATGGTTCCTATTGAGTCACTAACCAGACCTGCTTTTTTAATATTCCCATTGAGTGACCTGTACATTCTTTCATTACGTAATCCATCGCCTTAGGGGCACTCATGTTTTCATGGGTGCGTCTTGGGCAACAGAGCCAATCTTTTGGTACTATTTGCAAAGTCTTTTGTATGACTTGGCCATGGACTGGCCCCATGATTCCCTGAAACAGAGGCAAGAACTCTACCACTTGGAGATATTACCAGGCTTCAACTCAACAATAACATGATTATTCACCTTTTGAAACTAGTTTCTTTTCTATAGACATCTATTATATTAAATAGTGAAGGTAGCCATAATGATTTCAAGTTGTACATCAACCATCACTCTTTTTCTATGATCAATCATATATAATTGAAAATATATTCATTCAAAACGAAAATAGTTGATATATTTTCAAAAATATGTAGGATTTGTTTTTTTAATTGCTAACCATGAATTAACAAATGGAAAGTTTTTCATTTTTTACTAAATGGCTCTTAGCAGCAAATTATAAACCTTATAGAGTCATTTGTACTTTAATAGAAATGATTATTGTGTTTGTACATTATGCTTCTTGCTTTAAGCAACAGTCAATGGATGTTTAGAAAACAGGTAATTTCCAGCTTTTAATAATAGCAGTATTGTTAACTGTTATTATTATACTGAATGTTAGGCAACAGTGTGATTAGAAGTACAGTAACAGATGTAAGTTATTTAGTGGCAATGAGAAATCAGTCATACATGAAAGAAATCCCTAAAACAAATGGTTCAAGTCTCAATCCTTGTGTTAGGTTGGCAAAGCGTCTCACCAAAACCTTACATAAAGCTCAGTCTTTTTTGTGATTATAACAACCAGTCACTCAACAAGAGGATATGAATTACATTATTCTAGTTGAAGGCGATCTGAAATTGAGGTTGTTATGTATTACCTCTTGTGATTTGTACTAAAATTTGTTTTAAGAACCAAAACAAAAATTCCGTTTTAGTTCCCAGCCTTTTCATCACCTATTTTATTTAAAATGATTTTCCTCACAGACCCTAGGTTTTTGAAAGGTTGCTAACTCATAGTTTTTAGTGTTATTTTGCTGTATATAAGTACAGGTTGAGTATCCCATACCTGAAACGCCTCCGACCAGAAGTGTTTCGGGTTTTAGATTTTGGAATATTTGCATATACATGAGATTAGCTCAAACACTTACTCTTTTTCTTATCATTGTTATTCATAGTGGTATCTGTATCTACATTTGGCATTTTCAACAATATCTTTGTACAGATGTGAGAATAAGCAAAAAATTCAGTGATTAATGTATGTAGGTCTGAAGGTGACAATAATTTTTCATTTTCACCATTTGTGATTTAAATATAGTTTTAGTTCTAAAAAGAGTATCACAAAGATAACCGAGCTTTCACTACAGTCAGAATGAGTTGAATGCCTTAAAAATTGGTCACGTTTCTCATTTTTTGAATCCTACTACAGTAATATTAGGTGTGGGGGGACCCCCCCCCCCGTATAATGTCATGTTGGCTTATGATAAGTTACATTTCAGTTTTCAGAATTTCAGATGAGAGGTACTCAACCAGTCCTTTAATTTGTCTCTGCAAGAATGCTAATTATCAAAATGGACCATTCAATTGTAATAACCATCTAAACTATGATGATTCCTTCTCTCTGATTTATCAAATTATTGATTAACCATATGTATAATGTATTTAATTGATACCTCTACCACATATATATATATGTGTGTGTGTGTGTACGTACAGTAACCATTGTAAGTGTTTGTAGAAACAGAAATTTTGCTTATATGGCTTGGTTTTAAGAATTCAAAACAGGAACTTTTTGTTAGAAAAATCAAATTTTATTGCAATCAGCAGAAGATCTGCATCCAGTCATGTTTTGTGCTTCTGAAGGCTATATGGTCAGAAGTCAGTCATCTTCTATTAAAAAATATTTTGAATGTTACTTGAATGGACTCTTGAGTTCTCGCATAAAATTTACCAAAAACAAATTCTGTTAAGGTGAAATCACTAGCAATTAGAAGAATATTCCTTGAGGGGAAATTATCAAATTACACAGCATATAACCTCCCATCTTTTCCCCCCCCCCAAAAAAAATTAGCTCGAAAAGTTGATGTAATTTTTATTGTCCAGCCCCACCATGGCCAGAACTGGAGGAGTTTGAAGAAACCCAACTGGGTGATGAATGAGAGGAAAATGCATTTCTTTCTTAGTATTCCTAGCTGAAATAAGCAAGGGGTGTCTTATATGCCATCAAATTGGATACTTAGCAAATGGGGCTGGTAGTGTGGCATGTATGATTGTAAGAATAACATGTTTGACTTTTATCAATCCCATTTTAGTTCTACAACTGCTGTAGGATCTTGAATATATACATCTTCAATCTGAGATTATTTCTCCACCCCCAGCATTCTGTACATGAAAATATCAAATGTTCCAAATGGCAGATCATTTTCTGTAAGCAAAGATAAGCATCAGTAATTTTTATGTTTACCTTCAAAATGAAGAAATGGAGGAGAAAATTGATTTGTAAGAAGATTAACGAGTGTTGCATTACCATGTTATTGAGTTAGCCAGATCAAACAGTTCTGAGTCTTCAGAAGGCAACATCTAGGTGAACCAATACAGCAGAGAAAAGAGGGTTATGGACAAAAATACACATGTAATTGCTGATGTAGCTTGTAAACAAAGCAAACTCAATGTATTGAAAGATATCTATCTATTCTTTCTTTCAATTTCTTATTCTTAAAACACAAAACTGTACCGAAGCAAACAATAAGAAAATATATGGAGGACATGCTGAGCCCCTGGATGGGTCTGGCTCTGTCCCTCTTTGTCCCTATCTGTTGTATATGGGCTGGTCTGCTGAAATGATTAACACCCCCCCTTTTTTTCTATCCTGTCTGTCTAGATTTAGTTTTCTTATTCATCAGAGACTGCAGTGACTTAACATCTCTCTGATAGAAGACTAAGACAGGCTCCAGCATTATCATTCTATCCATTTTCTTCAGGATCCACAGTGTTTCACAAAAATCTTTACATTCCTATACCCCTAGTTTATATAGCATATCAAGGGACGTGTCTTAGTTTCTTCTATAATGACCTCCCACTTCAAGAATACAGCAAGAAAGAAAATAACGCAATAGAAGTTATACCCCCCCCCCATATCTAATACTAAAATATGCGAAAGTTTGTAGCAATGCCTATTTTGTCAATTGACCTTTTCTTTTCAAAGAGTTTAAGGAGTTTTTTGGGCAATTGAACTCCCCTCTATTGTTTTTTCAGGTGATCTATCCAAATGTGATGATGGTAGACTGAAATTTTTTCTCTCCAACACGTATAATGTAGTATTGGGGTGTTTTCCTTCTCTTGTTCAGCCTTGATTTCCATACCTTGTCTTTGTTGAGTTGTAGAAGCCATATTGATAATACCCCTTAAGAAAAAAATCACACACACACACGCACAAATCCAACACCTTATGACTTGTAATGTCTAAGCTTTCATTTATTATTGTAATTTTCAAATCTATTATTAAAGGCCTTACATAGAATTCATGTCTAGAACTTTATTATACAATTGTTTAATGTTTTCAGACTTATATATTATTCTAGTTTGAGGCCATCTGAAATGAAGGTTGAAATGCATTATCTCTAGATCTGTACTAAAATTTGCATTTGAAACCAAATCAAAAATTACATTTTAGTTCCCAACTTTTTCATTACCCATTTTATTCAAATTAATTTTCCTCTCAGGCCCTAGACTTCTGACTCATAGTTTTTAGTGTTATTTTGCTGTATATAAGTAAAGTATCCCATACTTGGAAACACCTTCAATCAGATGTGTCAAATCTTTTATTAAAGGCTCAACATGGAATTCATGTCTAGAACTTTAATATACAATTGTTTAATATTTTCTGTCTTTTACCTTCCCAAAAAATGAATACATTTGGTCACAATTTATCGAACTCCTCTCTATCTCTCAGTTGGCTTGTATTTTTGCCCCAAATTCTTTGTCTCAAAATTGCACACATTATTAAATTGTTTCCTTCATTTACTGATGAATATATTGTAATTTTAAATTTCATTATATATTTTTTTGCAGCTTTCAATATGGAACAGGAAATACCTGACTATGATATGGATAGTGAGGATGAAGCCTGGTTAAATGAACAAGCAAAGAAAATGGAAATTACACCCTTGAAATTTGAAGAAATGTTGGATCGGTTGGAAAAAGGCAGTGGTCAGCAGGTAATTCTGCCCCCTCCCTTTGAAAATATTCATACTCAAAAAATCTCAAACCTTCGAAGAGAATCTTAGGAGCAGTTGATACCACTCGATATAAGTAACCCAATTTTTCAAAACCTCAATTCAAAGACTCGGAAATGGTAATTTTTGCTGCAAATTTATTTTTCAAGCTGGGAAGCATTCACAGAATTTTTGTCAACTCGGTGTTTTTGTATTTAAACAAAAACAGATTCTTTCTCAATTACAAGAAGTTTATATTTTATTAATCTTTATTAGACTAAAAACTTATTCTAAACAGCCTTATTGATATTATTTGGTGATCCATACGAAGTTTGAGCAAGCTTTTTAATTTAATTAATTCATAACTAGCTGAAAATACACGTTACGGGTTGTTAACCCAAGCTATATGGAGCCTATATTCATTAAACCTTGTGTTGAGAAATGATTTATGAGTGGGGTTTGAATAAATGGCTAGTTTGAATAAAACTATTGTTTTTCCAAGTTTTATTTACTGCTGATGAATGGAAAAGATGATAAAATTCAAATAAAAATCATAATTATAATGAGTGTAACTTACTGAGTTTGTGTTAGCAGTAGTATATACAATTTCTTTGCAAATTAAATGTAGCCTTTTCTAACAATTAAGAATTTTGATATAACTTATTTTTCGTGTCTGTTAATTCTCTTATGACAAGAATGCTAAAATTTTAATAGCAAAGTGATTTTGTTTTTTTATGAAGGTCAATACGATAAGGATGGCTGTTTTAAGATTCTGTATTTGAAATATTGTAGATGTTACTTTTTGTCAAGCTCTTAGAATAAGTTTGTATTCTTTCAAAATCACAATTCTTTGGAAACTATAGTCTAAAACCATTAAAAAAAACATAGTTTAAAACCATCTAGAGTGAAATATCTGAAGCCTACGGCCGTTTTTTTTTTTTTTTTTTTTTTTTTTATAGGGGATGGTTAAGGCAATTGTCTGGTAGAAACATTCTGGCATAGAGTTTAAGCAAATCTTTATTATATAAAAGATATAAGAATAATTCATTAATTACTTGAGGGTTCATTTGATTACTGATCATTCTAGTACAGTCTAAAATCTGTTACAATCTGGTGGAAGAAGATGGGATGAGTTCAAATCTAAGTATGCTAAAATAATTTAGGTTTTGTATATAAAATTTGAAATGTGTATCCAGTCTACAGACTTGTAATGTGAAGCAATAGGTGTGGATGTATTAATCGTGTGGGATCAGTTTATCACCAAATACCAACGGAAAACCGCACAAATTGAACACTACATGACTTGCAATGTCTAAGCTTTCGTTTATTATTAACCGTCCACCTTATGTCCTAGGTATCAGTTATAAGCTTTGAATATTTTAACATTACTTTTCGTTGAGCTCTTGAAATGTGCATGGGGGGGGGTATGAAATCACAGAATTCCTTCAAAAATATAGTCTAAAACCATCTACAGTGAAATATCTTGACTGAGAAGACAAGCAAATCTTCATTAAACATGAGATGGCCAACATATGGAAAACTTCATATTTGTATATAAAACGTTGAAAGACATTTATTTTTTCAATCAATTTACAGTCGAATTTTGGACAAACAATTTCATACCTTACACAGGCTAAAGAATGATTGTCAAAACCTGTTAATAACATCAAAAACAGTAAAAAGTTCACTTCATTGAACAGAATCTGGAATCCTAATGACTTTTTTTGATCACAGACAATCTATAAAGTAAAGAACTGCAGAATTATGAAAATGCTTTGTTTTGTTTATAGGACAATGAAAAAAAATAGAAGAAAAATGAAAGTGAAATATTTTTGCATTGAGCTCCAAGTTCAATTAAAAATAGCTTTACTTTGCTATAAGGAAAGATCTATAATTTAAACTCTTTGAATTCTTTTTTTCAGGTGGTTACACTTCAAGAAGCCAAATTGCTATTAAAAGAAGATGATGACCTGATAATTGCTGTATATGATTACTGGTTGAATAAGAGGTTGCGCACTGTAAGTGAAATTTTATAAACTTTTTCGATTAATATTTGAAGTGAAATAAGCATTTGTTTTTGTTGCATACGTATTAATATTATAAACAGTAACATATGACTTCTTACAGAAATGTTTGTATTGTAAACATCTACTTGAAATGTCATTTCTTTTATATACTCTTTCTTTTTTAATCATTACATTGGTGTTTCATATCTAAATATGTCTTTTAGATGAAAATCTCTAGCTATAGACCATATATCATGCTCAACGCATGTTTTTTCTATTGAAAATCCAAGTTATTTTTCTTAATGTAGACTGCGTGTAGTCACAGTGTTTTGTCCCAATTTTTATACTGAACCAGGAAGATATCTCAAATTTCATTTTTTTTTTTTTTTTTTTTTTTTTTTAAAGTCTTAATCTGCTGCTCTTTAAATGCTTTAATATATTGTTGAGTCATTTGTGAAGGATTCTTGTTCTTGTGTTTACAGCAGCATCCATTGATCCTTCAAGTGAAAACTGAGAAGAGAGATGGGTCGACAACCAATAATCCTTATGTGGCTTTCAGGCGAAGAACAGAGAAAATGCAAACTCGAAAGGTAAGTTTATCTAAGATTAGCACTGGCAAATCTGACAAATGGATAATTGCTCTACCAAGTTCTATTCAGAATTTCCCCCTCTGTCTTCGGAATATTTTCTCACTTTCAAAAGAGAATATACTTCACAATTTTAGAATCTTGAGCCTTGAAAAATAGTTAAAAATATTTAACGCTTTCCAGGTTGAATTTATTTCTAAATTTTACCATTTGAAGGCAAATCAAATTTAAATTCAATTTAACCCTGCTATGCCATATATATTCTATTAGGATTATGTCCAGGTTATATGGTAGAGGCATTTTTTCCCTGAATACCCGGTTCTGGTCATTTCCATGGAAGTCAAATACAATAAATTTACTCAAAACGCAAAATATATTTTAGTATCAAAGATGAAGTTGTAATAAATTGTTACAATTATGACTCAGAATCAGGTAACAGTGATTCTAATAAAATGATAACTTCCCTTGCTTTGAAATTGTCATCAGCTATCAAGAATGGCTGCAAGAACTCTTGGACATTCAAAAGTCTTTTCAAAAATTTTAACATGATCAATATTTGTGGAAAAATTTCAATCTCTGCCAATGAAGTAATAATGATTTTTCATTCTGTTATAACAAATGATTTTTGTTTTTCATTCTAGAATCGGAAAAATGATGAAGCATCATATGAGAAAATGTTGAAATTACGACGGGATCTTTATAGGGCTGTGTAAGTAATGTTTTTCTGTTAATTTATTTCAGCTATATTTTTTCTCGAGGCACGTAAATTCAAAGCTAATAATACTTTCAATTTTCTGAATGTATTGCTGATCAAAAATATGAATTCAATTAATTTTCCAATTCAAGACTTAATAATGTTTGAAATCAGATAAATTTTTAATTTCCAATTAAGGGCTATCTCTTGTAAATATTCAAAGAAATTGAAGTTTAAAGGAGGGTAATCCAATGTTTTACCTTAATTTCAAAGTTAGTCCTTTTCTCTGATATCAAATCAAAAATTTTCAATGAATGTATGATATTGAGCCTCACCAACTAGCAACTGGTTCATTTCGATACATTTTAAGTTGATGAACAATAATATAGATATTTTATGAGTCAATAATGCCACAAAGCCATATTCATAGAGAACCCAGTGAGGATTAAACTCTCTCATAATGGCTTACAAAAGTAAACTTGCTAACCATGACTGATTGATACTCAGAACATGTTTGTTGGAACCTCTTGTCTTTCATATTCTAAAAGGTGTTCCAAATCATCAGCTTCAACATTGTTTTTGCTCATCTTGGTTTTGTCTTCACATAATCCGTGGTGGTATCTACTTCAAATTATTGTTGCCATTTCTGATACCTGAAAGCTGTAGAGCAGGGTTTGCAAATCCATGGTTGCAATCCAATTGAGGGTTTCAAGGATGCTCCTGGGATGGTTTGGGGGGGGGGGTATCAGAAAAAAAAGTTTAGTGTAAGAAAAATAGTGCAAGTATATTTTATCACAATTTTATAAAAAGCATCATGGAGTCTCTGGAACAGGAGAATAGTTGCAAATAATGAAGCAACTACAAATATATGAAAACGTCAGACCTATTCCAGTCAGTTCACATCCAATGCTTGTACTTCATTAAACAAAAGTAAAAATTCATTGGATAAATCTAAATGAAACAGCTTTGAAATTATGTTCCGGCCCTGAGGTAGGCAAAAAAAAAGAATTCTGTATCCGGGATTGCAGCCATAAAACGTTTGGAAACAGACTTGTGATAAGGGGACATAATTCAATATATTTCTTTTTATTGAGGTGAATTCTTTAATGACACTTATTATCCTGATGCTCATCAATCCCATTGCTTGAAGAGGAAACTTCTCTGCTTGCTTTATATTCTTCAAATGAAATAAGGTTGAAATTGATTATATTCAATGCTTTATCAAAATTTATGGTTTTGCAATTCTTTTCTGCAAACTTCCAATACAAATTTGTTCATTGTAATTACGGATAATGGTTATTACTTTCAAAATCAGTCAGTCCCAAACACTTAGTTTGAAGTGATAACAATCAGTAACTCTTCTGTATATCTTTTTGCTCAATGTAATCAACTGATCACAATAAGTCGCTTCCTCTATACTTGACTTTGTCCTTTTGAACACGATTCGATGTTATCTTATTTTTCTATTTTGAGCCCCTTTTGTTTGTTCTTTCCACAGGACATTGCTTGAAATGATAAAAAGGCGAGAGAAGACGAAAAAGGAAATGCTACAATTAACAATTGAAATTTTAGAAAAACGGTAAGATATGTTAGTTTAATCTTCAGAACAATATTGTTTTTGTTTAGAAATCTCAATTATTTCTGATGTCAGTATTGAGTTGTTATAACCTCTCCATAACAAGAAATTAAAAAAATTGAAAATGACCCAAATGCTGCCAGATGTTTTTGGAATAAACAGAAAGATGCCCTCTGCTTATGAAACCTCAATTTCTTTCCATGTTTATCTTCGTGTTGAGCCTGGAAATGACTGGAGGTTTCAGTTTTGCAGTTAGCCATGGTTATATGACTCTCTTTTTTTCTTCAGATATCAGTTGGAAGACTTCCATGGTCAGCTTTTAGCTGATGCAGAAGCTCAGAAGCATTCCAGACCATCCTACATTTCTCCCTATGGTGTGGCTAAGCAAGGAGAATGGGCTGATGGTGTCAATGGAGTAAGCAACTTGCTTAACTTGCTTTTTACTCTAGCAAAAAGATGCATATTCGTTTCTCCCCCTTCTAAATGGACCTATATTAACCATCACCGAGGCCACCTTAGTGGTTGATCCATTTGTCTCAAATCTACAATTTGTTTTGTATAAATGAAAAGAGCTTGAATTTTTATTCTTTACTTGCTGGTTACCTTTAAATTGACAAATGGAATGCGTGCCTGACATTTCTTTAAAAAATTGTCAACCTGTTTGAACTGCAGGTAAAGTTACAAATTCTTTATTTACCATATATTTCGGTGGATAAGGCCAACTTTAGATAAGACTAGATCCCAATTTCAGTCTGATTTTCATGGGTTTTAGCTCAATGTTTAGTCATTGCTTTTGTATCTAGCCTATAGGATGACCCCAATTTTGGGGGTGTTTTTAGATGCTTCTAATGTCGTCTTATCCATGGAAATATATGGTACATGTTTTGAAATTATCTATTTCATATCCTGTCTTGAAGTTTTTGCTATTTCACAGATATCAGTTTCAAAACCCAATTGATTTACTGCTTAAAAATGAAAAATTTGGATTTTAAATAAACAATACATTTGTACTATATACAATCTATCTTTTGATAAAGAAATTAACCATCTTGGAACTAAATTTTTGCTTGGACTGATTTACTTTCAGTAGTGAGCAAACGGTGTTGAAAGAAAATAAAGAATGAGCCTTGGGTGGGTCTTGATTGACACCAGTCAGAATGTGCAATGAGTTGATGGTGTTATTTAGATTTCTGTCTATAGTGCAGATCTTGGTAGCCGACTTGGCTAAACAGTGCTCTCATTAGGATGTGGGTTTGAATTCCACCCAAGGCTCATTCTTCATTTTCTGATCAATGCTGCCTGCTCCCTTCCGAAAATAAATCGGTTCTAACAAAAACCTAATTTCCTAATAACCATCTATATGAATATCAATCTACCATTTCTATGATAAATTCAACAGATAAAAAATTAATAGAAAATTGCTACTGTGTGAAAATCAACTGGAGTAATGCTCTTTAAAAATCATTAAAGTTGATAGAAAGAAACACAAAACAGTTGTAAATAAATGGTTTTGGAAAACCTGATCTTCATCACTTTATACTCCTTGCAATAATGTGAAACATCAATTTTATTCTACTCAAAGATAATCCATGTTTAAACAGATCTTATTTTTTTTCTTTTTAACTTTTTAGGAGGATTCATTACAGAACAACAAAAAGCGTATTTATCGGAAAAGGAAACACCGACAAATTGCTCAGCAACAAGGCGCTAGTCTCAGTAGTAGCCAAACACCTCATTTCAATGATGTTGTTGATTCTCTACAACCCGACATGTATAGTTCTGATGAGGAAGGGCTTTCACCTGTAAGTACAACCTGACTTCATTTAGCCTCCTTTTGATATTACTACTTTATAAACATTGCAATTTTGACCTTTTCCAATGTGCACATTGACATTTGCACTTAGACAAAGAAATATATAAAGCCTGTATATAAAGCAATTTGGTAATGAAAAAATATCAACCAGTTCACTTTAGAAATATCTCGAGAAACAATTTCAGACAATTTTTTTTTATTATTGCCGAACAAGACTTGTAACATTATTTCTATTGATATTCGGACCATCCTCATCTTGGTTGTTTTTCATACAACGTTTCAGCCGTTGCACACGGCGCAGTGGTTACAGCATCAGACAAATTACTGTAAAGTAATCTGATGGTTCTTGGTTCGATCCTAGTGTGAGACAATATAACAATACTACTAACGCTAAGAGGGGAGTATGGTCAATATACCCCCGTCGGATAAATAAAGGGTTCGGTTCGTTACTTCCCCAAAATCTACCAGATGATACCTGACGAAGGCCGTAGAGTGCAACGGCCAAAACGTTGTATGAAAAACAACTAAGATGAGGATGGTCCGAATATCAATAGAAATAATAATAATACCTCATCTCAAAAATTCCGAGATATACTAAGACTTGTAACAGTTTCACATATCTGCTTCCGTAAGTGAAGACGATTCCAGTTGGAATAATTCAATTTTATTATGGAAGAAAATTTGTCACATCTCGTTGTTTACAGAATCAACCAAGATTAATTTATGTATTGTTAAAGAATATGAATATTTCAAGAATCATTTTGTAGATCAAAAATGATTACCTGAGGAATTGTTCTTTTTCTTTCCAAATAGAAAGTAGGATAAACATGCTCTTGAAGAAAAAATTGTAAAAATAGATTTTTATTCAATGTTTTTAATTTGTATTATCTTCATTTTGATATATTTGAATTACACAATATTGAAATAGACAATGGTGGGATTCTGACTGATTTTTCTATAATTCAGATGTAAATGGATTTGTAATATTAATCATATAATGATCCCAAGTAAATAAAACGTGAACCATAAGTTGACATTTTTTAGTACTGAAAAAATTGGAAACCTCAAACGAATTTGGAATATATCTGTCTCACAGATCTTTAAGAAATTTTCTTTGACATTTTAATTCTGACATGAAGCACTTTAATAGGTTAGTCTTGCAAGGGTTAAGATACTTAAGATTAGGATTAAGGTGATTGCTTCCTTCTGTTTCTATTGCACATTAAGGACTATAAAACTTGGAATTTCAAGTGAATGGTTTTAATTGACTATTTCATTGAACTTTTGTAGATTGTTAAATCTTTGTGTACACTTTTGCATATTTTGGCTATTAAACTGTGATATTTTTTTTTTCTTTTTAACAGGGCATGTCACCATCAGATCATGAAGATGAAAATGATCCTGATGGACAGTTTGCATTCAGAAGGAAAAAGCATTGCAATTATTATGCAGTAAGTGAAAACTTGCATTTTCAAATAAGGAAAAATACTCCCATTTCATAACAACTCTGAATCATTTATTTTTTCCGTCAATGAATCATTGGTTGTATGCTGAGACTTCGAGGGAAATTTCAATACAAATTGTTGATGGATGTTGACATTTTTAAGAGTAGGCACTGAAATTTTTTAAAGAGGCATAATTTATTATAAATGGTATCCATTTATTTACTGACATTTTTTTCTAAAAACATTTTGTCATTTAGTTTCTGTACCTTTTTGAAAGTGTATTTTGGAGATTTAATCAGTGACTTTATAATCCGATGATTTTGTTTTTATTTATTCATAGAATTAGCATTTTTAGAAAATTAATAAGAATTGAAATAATTTATAATCTTTTTTAAGAAGTCTTTTTTTCTGTAAATTATTCAATGCAACAATGTTCAAAGAATTTTTTCTTCTCTTTTTTTAGCCATTGGTTGGCCGATTAGGAAACTGGCCATGGTGTGGCCCTGAGGAAGGTGGTTTAACAGACAAAAGATTTAGGTTTTCACTTATGTCTTTACCTCCACCACACAATTGTATAAGTTATGCAAGGAGACGAGTGGGACGAGGTGGAAGGTAAGAGAAGAGAAACCAGAAATGGGATTTTCTTTTGGTTTTTAATTTAATGCCTTTTTTTCATCTTCATTTAATGCTTTTTTTTCCCCTGTAACTTGATTGAAAAGGAAATGTTCATAGAAATTTCCAACTACTTTCATAATAACTTGATATCACCCAGTATTCATGCAAAGTAAAATTTGCTTGACTGATGTGTCACTTGTCTGCCTACTTCCAGGTTAAATATCTGAATCACTTTAGGATTTTGTTAGTTTTATATATGTTTGCTTTAGCATGATGAAAAACCAACCCATTAATTAAAAAAAACAGCTCTTATTATAGGTAAAATACATTTTTCATCAAAAAGATTATAAAAAGTTTTAATGAACCTTTTTTGATGTATACATAAACATGCATAAACCTTCACATTGCCTACTTTTTCTTTTAGAATTCTTGTAGATAGAGCTTTTACTCCACAAAATGCAATTCTTGAACAGCTGGATCTGTCAAGCTCAAATACTGCCACGGGTATCCATCGTGATTATATCACATACATCAGGGAAAGAAAAATGTAAGTATTCATTCAACTGAAACCTATTAAAAACTTAGTTTTTTGTAAGTTAGTATTCAATATAGTTATACCGGAAGTTTGCAAGTGAAAATGAAGAATTAGAATTCCTGTCTGAATAATTGCAAAAATCTGAAAAATTGTTTTTTCTTGAGTGCATAATTGAGTATCAAAAAGATTTTCTTCATTTTTTTCATTTATTTGTTTGATTTATTTTCTTTCTTTTTTTTTTTTTTTTTTTTTTTTTTTTTTCCTCTGTCCTTCATTTTTTGCAATAAATAGAATCAGTTATAGTTGGCGTAGCTGGAGCTATGGGAAGAATACAGGTATTAACAATTTAGAGGCAAGTAGAGGACAATCTTGTTGAACAAAGGCCGCGAAGAGTTCTTTCCCTTTTTAATGTTTGTGGTCCGGCACTCCTGGCCTTACAATTTTGTCTGACACACTTGAAAATTAGTATCAATACTCCATCCCTTCTTCTAAAAATAAAAAGGGGGAAAGATTTTTGATGGGGGGGTATTTTGACAGGTTAGTTGATAACTTCTAGAATCTATTTTGGATGTTTTCCAGTGAAAAATGTTAGTTATGTTATAAATAGAATTTATTCTTACCATATCTATCTGATAGAATTTTTTTTTTTTTTTTTTTTTTTTTTTACATGATTTGAAATTTTGAAGCTTCAGTTATTCAACTGTGATGACAAGTTCTTTATTATTTTGTCTTTGCAAAAGATGCTCAGTGAAGCAATTATTCTGTTCTAATCCATCTATTCAGGAGGATATGATTTATTTTCATGGATGCTGTTTTTTTTACAGATTGAAAGATGTTAACTTAAATTA
The DNA here is from genome assembly GCA_963457665.1 of Thysanoteuthis rhombus. NCBI lineage: Eukaryota > Metazoa > Mollusca > Cephalopoda > Oegopsida > Thysanoteuthidae > Thysanoteuthis > Thysanoteuthis major. Next base: position 31,718,247 of record OY735231.1, on the reverse strand, counting down.
AATCTCCTCCTCCTCCTCTTTCTCCTCCTCCCTTTACCTAAAATAAAATGACCATACCCAGGTTTCATGTGTAGTTTTTGCTTCAGAGGAATATGTTCGCAGAAATAATGATAATCATTTAGGAAACATTTTTTAGTGATTTTCATAGCACTAGGGGGTATGATGCCTTTTTTTCTGTTGAGTAGAAAGGTTTTCTAAATGACAGTGAACAAAACATTTTTTCATTTGTTATCATCTTTTTATTTTGAAAAGAAATGATTTTTATTACATGAACTAGTCAGATGTTGAGGTGATATTTTTCAACACTCTCCTACTTATAAATCTCTCAACATCTATGTTAACACCCAATACACACCTGAAAGTAATAATGAATTGGTCTATCATCATTGTGAAAAAAGGGGTATGGAGAAAGAAAATGAGAGATTCCATTGTCATAGTAATTAGAATTGTCAGATGTTTCTGTCTGGTTCTATGAAATGGTAGAAAGAGTGAAACAAAGAAAAAGAAGATCGCGAAGAGAGAAAGCAGAAAGATGAATCGTAGAGTACGTTTCATTTTTATTGTAATAGATCAACAAATAAGTTTGGTTATTTTGCAATATGAAATATATTCTAAGACCACACAAATTCATAAGTAAAAGACAGAAAAAAAATTTCTCCAAGTCAAAAATATATGTATTGGTTGATTTTGGTGAGGCCTGATTTTTAAAACCACATTTTAAAATCGGAAAAAAAAAAAAAAAAAAAATCTTTTTTTGGAGGCCTGATTTTTAAAACCACATTTTAAATCGGAAAAAAAAAAAAAGAAAAAAAAATTCAAGAAGGCTTTGAAATTAAAAACATAATGCTTCAAAACTACGGAAGAAAGAGTAAGCAGAAAAGGAGAGGTAGTTCAATCACAGGGTTGAAAGATAGAGACACAGAGTGAGAGAGAGAGAAAAGAAGCAAATTCAATCTTTGCTCTGGTGACATTGACTGGCCTTGATAATCATGGATGAAACTGAATGCTCCAAGAGAGAGAAAAAAAGGTAAGGTAACATGGTAGGAAGAGGGAAGCAGTTTAATAAGCAGAAACAGAAAAGCAAGGTAGTTTTGTTGTTGGCTGCTTGTGTGAAGAGAAATGGTTTACAAAGTGAAAGTTTGATAAATTAATTAGGATGTGGAAAGAGAGACGTGAATTACCCATACTCACGAATGCAGGCATCCTGCTATGTACATAACTAGTTAAAAACCCACCCTATCTCGCGTTTTTCAGTTAGTACAGATAATTTATGCATATACAATTTGCTGTAATTATAAAGTATAGATCTATAATAAAATTGATTAGAATAGTAATCATTTCACTCATAGATTTTATATTTAGTCTGGATGAAATTCAGGAAGAACTTCCTGATTAATTTTGTTGAGAACTTAATATTTTGGGAAGATATCAATTGATAATGCAATTAGTTTTTCTTGCCTCCTACTTTAGAGCCATATTATCCCAAAGATCTTGGACAAGAAAGATTTTGAATCTTGTTTTCTCACTTTGCAGCTTTTTGACTTTTTTTTCTTCTTTTTGTCGATTTGTCAGTTTTTGTTTTGTTTTGTTTAGCTTAGTTTTCTCATTCTTCCCTATTAACTCTGATTCGTCTTACTTTTTTTTTTTTTTTTTTCACAAGGACCTCTGATCTTATGCTTGAATAATGAGAAAACATAAATCAAGCGCCAATGTTTTTGTTGGTTGACTTCATTCAGTTCTTCAAATGATTTAGTGAAAATCACAGATATCATAGATAGAATTACTGTATTTTCTGGCATATAAGATGCACCTTCATATAAAATGTATCTCAATTTTTGCAGGTATACTCTCTGAAAAAAAAAAAAGAAAAAAATTCCAACCCCTCCCTATGCTCCCCACACCATTGGGTTATTTTATTTTGATCTCATTTATTCAAATCTACATTGCCCCACCTAGTTGCTGGCTGTTTACATTATTTGCATTGCGCAGTAAAATCGGTAAACAACTGATAAAGAGTTTACCTCCCAAAACAGAACTTGAAAAAAAAAAAATCTCATGCTATTCATCATGTACGCCAAGATATGACGGTCATTTTTTTTTTTTTTTTTTTTTTTTTTTAAATTATGCAAATAATACACTGTACTCAATGTTCTGGTATTATGGCTAGGGAGGCTTCTAGTGGAGCTCATAATAGACACTTATGGGACTTGGATGATTTGTAGTGAACGGTAGTCATCCAAATAGCTTTGTAAACCCTTCATAGTTAAGCATATACAGTACTTTATTCTACAGTTGCCTTTTCCTTATTTAATGCTGTTGGATTTCCAATGAAACTCATTTGAAGTGACTGGGTTGTTGTATTGGTCCCAACTTCTGTTTTTTGCTGTTTCAGTCCACATTACACATGGAGACAGCAAGTGAAGGAGGAGAGCCGTAGTCCTTGTTCTTCTGCATCCACAGCAGAGACGACGACGACGACGGCGTCGGCAGCAGCATCATCAACTGCAGCAACCACGACAACCAACAGTGCATCTACAACAGAGTTTAACTTTGAAAGCTTTCAGAATCACAGAGAAGAAATTTTGTTAATGCAACAAAAACAGCGTCAACGCCTGGAATCTTCTGAGGCTGATAATTTTCAGACACCTGAACAACATTCCACATCGTCATCCAACCATTCTTCATCCCATCTCACTTTGGACTCTGCTAGTGCAAAGTTTGCTGTGTCAGCTGTGAGAGACACCACACAGCTGCAAAACTCATCTGGTGCTAATTCCCATTCATCCTCACCATCGTTGTCGTCGTCATTATCCAATGGTCCCATCACAGAATGTAAGTCACTACTTTGAATTTATAACAGAATTTGACTAATTTTGAAAAAAAAAAAGGTTTTTCTTCAGTGCCAGCCAGCTGTTGTGAGGCTCATCTCCAAGTTGACAGAATATTTGTAGGATGTGGTCATTCCTCTAAGTAACTACTGAACTTGTTACTTATCATTCAATTCTTACATGGGTAACTTTTTTTAGAATAAAGAGGAAGCTGTTTTTTATAATGGATAATGTTATCAAACTTATAGGTATCAGTTAGTCCCAAACACTTCATATTATTCATCTATCATGTAGTGTTTATAATTATATATTTTATTACATAATCATCAATTTATCGCAATACATCTAAATTTATAACAATGAATGTAAATTTTTCCAATGTTTATATCCTTTGCTTAATGTTTTGAACCATTTATCATGTCATCATCTGTCCCAAAGTGATCACAGTAAGCTGCTTCCTATGTATCTTATAAGATCTCACACTCATAAAATAACACAGCCAAACATTATTCTAACATAATTAGGAAAATTATTTCTTACTTTTTTTTTTTTTTTTCTTTAAAGAATAACTTGAAATAATTATTGTGAGTGCTATTAATATGAAAATCCTTGTCATCGTCCCTGATCTTGTTCTATTTGTTTTGTCCACAGGTAAAGATAACCAATTTAGTACAAGCCAAACAGCCGCTGTACTGCAATTAAATCTCAATCAGCCATCACACAGTAGTGATTCTTCCCATCTGCCATCAGGACTTGTTTCATCTTCAGTTGTACCAGCTTTAAACAACATGACCTCTAGTAAAGTGATCACATCATCATCAAAATCTGCTTTACCTGTTCTCAAGCTTTCAGCTACCAACAACACCACCACCACCACCGCTCTGGAATCCTTCAAAAAGTGAGAACTCAATGTATCTTATTTTACCTCTTTTGATCTACTTAACTATCAAACATATAGATACAAATGATATTGCATCAGTAAAAGTGTTTATTAGGGATTGGATGTTCTTGTCTTGCTGTGATGATTTTCAAGCCATTAAGAACCTGAATATTCAAAAACTGAAATTCTCATCAGATATTTTCAACATTTCTCTCCTGGTACCTTAACTTTAAAAAAGAAAAAGAAAAAAAAACTTACTGGTCATAATTGTCTAGATTTAATGGTTTTTATAGAAATTTCTTTTGCTTTTGATTTTCATTCTGTTGAATAAGAAAATATACAATTTAGACCATAAGTTTATAAGTCAATTGGCAGTCAAAGTAGTGAACATGTTTTGGAAGGAAAAAACGTACTGCATGTATGTGTGTATCATAAAAATGTGTGTATGCGTTGTTAAAACAAAATTGAGTATTTTAAGTGACTGCTTCTGAACTCAAATAGTTGGAGTTATTGGTGAAGAACTGAGTCAAATTGGTTAGAGCAATTCGACACAACTTGCCAATATTTTTTTATCTGGTATCCTTTTTTTTTTTTTTTTTTTTAATCGAAATTGATCTTGGACTGTGTATTGTCTTCTAAAGTCTGCTCTGTTTGAAACAATTATGAATTTCTTTTTCCTTTTCCAGACAGACTTATGAAGATGGAAGTCTTCTAAGCAACTACAGTAAAGACAGAATTGTACCAATGGATGTAACCTGATCCTTTATTGGAGTTTTACCTGATGGACTATTTGAAAGCCCTAAGAGACTTTTGTACTCCTCCTCTTGTACCCCTAGAATGCTCCATCTTCCTGCCAGTGATGAACCACAAGCTGTAGCTGCTCTTGCCTGGTCTGCCTGTCTCTCTGTGTACAGTGCATTGTTTTGTGTAGGTTATCTAGCTGCTACTACTATTATTACTACTACTACTACTACTCTTGTCTGCACCTCTTTACTGTCGACTTGGTGGTAACCACTGTGCCACCACGTGCAGTACTACTACTACTACTACTCTTACTACTCACTGACACACCAGACAGACATTCAACTGGGGGTGGGTCAGCTGGCAGTAGGCTGGGTGACAGCAGTTAGGGTCTGTGGCCGGTGTTTGACTACAGTAAGATTTAACCTGGGAGTACGAAGAGCTGGATAGACAGATATCTATCTGTAGCGGATGGAACATTTGAGATTTTACCCTCTGTCAGCAGGAAGCAACGACCATGATGTGATGCTAAGTTTTCTCCCATGGAGAAGGATTATGACAATGGAAATAACAACACAAAACAAAAACAAACAAAAAAAAAATGACAGAAAACAGAAAGAAACAAAGATTAGAAGAGAAAAATGCTTGTATGACAATTTACCTGCACTGGTGTCAAGTATACGTCAACGGAGTCTACTACTACTTCTACTACTACTACCACTACTACTACTACTTCTACCCCCCACCCAAAAAAAAAAGAAGCTTTCTTCTGGCAGCAAAAGATACGGGATAGTTGTTGTTGTTGTTGTTTTGCTGCATGTCTAAAGGGAAAACAAGAAATAACGAAAGCTAACCCTTAGCCACCACTTGCATCTATAAAGGAAAAAGAAAAACACATGTATCCCCCACCACTTGCATCTTTAAAAAAAAAAAAATAAATAAAATAAAATGAATTTTAAAAATCCACACTTAGCCACCACTGCAACTAGTTCAGTTACTGGCAGTGATGTTTTAGAGGTTTTGCTTCTAAAGTTTGCTGTTTCAACTGACCCATGAGAGACACAAAAATGTTTGCAAAAGATAAAGAATTAAAAATCATCCCAAATTAAAAGGAGAGGTGCGTGTGTGTGTGTGTGCATGTATGTGTGCATATGTCTTCAAATTGTGGTCAACTGGTTCAATTCTTGGATGCCCTTGTTCTTAATGGTTACTTAGCTGTAGTCATCTACTTGCATATCAAATTTGCCATAGATACTGGTCTAAATTCTGTGTGAATGAGCCCCGATCCTTCCTTCTTCCAACCAACCCTTGAGCCTCCTCATTCCAACTCCCAGCACCTTTTCTTCATTCCCAGTTGATTTCTCCTTCCGTGTTTATGTTCTCTCTCTCTCTTTTCATACATTTTGCACATTACTTTTCCTCAGCTCTGCACAAATTTATATCAAATGGGAAGTACAAGCTGAATAGATTATGTTGAATAACAATCTTTAATGTTTTTTTTTTTTGTTTTTGTTTTTTTTCATCTAAAAAATCCCCAACCCAATCTCCTTTAGCTCAAGCGACTTTTTTTGTTGAAGTTTTCCTGTGTATCTTGTCAAAATGAGCAAGATCTTTGCCCACTGATGACCTACTCTTTCTGGGGTTTGCCTAGTTTCTAGGCATTATTTTCCAAGGATCATACCTTACTACTCATCACATAAGTTGTTATAATTCCCTTGTCCTCAATATTACCTTTTCCATAAAATCTCTCGTTTAAAGTTTACCCCAAATACATATTGCATGCATTGTTCTTAGTATTTTCACGTTATTTTCTAATGCTATAATCTTAGGGTTGGTTGGCCCATTGCCAAGTTTGGCTGGAATAATAATGAGGAAAAACAGATTTCAGCACATTCTTTCCTGCTGATGAAAATTCGAAAGAAAATGTTCAAAATACTCAAAAAAAACAACAAAAAAAAAACTAAATAGAGAAAAAAAAAAAAAAACTCCTCAAATTTAAAAAATTTTCCCAGAAAGAAAGATTGCTTGTTTGTGTCACACAAGTGGAGCCCAAGTTGTCTTCTAAATATTTTGTCCTGCTAAGACAAATTATGCAACTGTTTTAATATTGTTTTTTTTTTTTTTTTTAATGTTAGATAAATTTTGTGATGTGTAAAATTTTATTTCTATGGGAAAGTGTTCCGTCCCAAAACTAATGAAATTATTCTCATTTTTTTCTCACTGTTCCTCATTTATTTCTTCTCTCCCCTTCCTCTCATATCATCTTTTCTTTTTCATATATGTCTTGAGGATTTCCTTTGAAATAACTGCCAAAAATTATGATAGTATCTGATATTTTCTAGCTTAGTTTCACTTTCAGTTTAGTTCTGTTTTGTTTGTTACCATTTATCTTATTATTGCTTTGGTTATTTTATTAGTTATAATAGTACAAAATATATTTGGCTTCTTGGCCACTAGATCTTGAGAAATTCTTTCAAACCTATATTTAATGTTGTCATTGCATTGATGGACTTGTAAAATCCACTTTACTCTTACACACACACACATACATAAACATTTTTGAAGGATACTGTTAGCCATATTTCTTAATCTTGAAAGCCTTTTGAGACTTTTGGGACATATATATCGCATGGTTTCTATGACTGCTGGGATATATGTCATATAAATCTCTTTATTTTTTTTATTTTTTTTAGTACTGGGGCATTTCAATTCAGGCATTAAGTACCTTAATAAGTTCGTCTTGAAAGGGTTAAATAGACAATGTTTTCTGTTTGGACATCAGCTGTAAATTACAATTTTTGATTGTTCATTTTTTTGTTCATTTTTTGTTGTTTCTTTGGAAGAGATCCTTATGCTGTTGAGAACTAAAGACCAAACTTGTCAGTGTTACCAAGTGTTGAACTAAAAGAAACAATTTAATCTTGTTTGTCTGTTTTGCGATTGTATTCTTTTGGTTCCTGAAGAGGTATTTTTTTTTTCTCTCAGATCAGAAAATAGTATAACATTAACGAAAATAAAGATCCCCAAATAATAAACTGAAGGATGACTTTTACCAGTATTTCTTTACGGTCACAAATTGAAGCTTTGCTGTAACTAAATGCACCGATTCAGTTGAATAATCACTCAAAGAATAATCAACATTATTATTATTATTAATCAGTAGTAATACAAAATTGTTATTGTTTTTTATTATTTGATCACTAGTAGTGCTGAAACTTGCGAGAAGAATGTCGGCTTCCCATGAACTGCTTTTACCAGCAATGCAAATGTAGTTATCAAGTGATGAAAACTTACTTTTTATCATAAAACTATATTCGTATTTTTTAAGTTCCTCTGAATATAGATCAGTCAAGTGATTTTAGTTAGAAAAGGCTTTGTGTTGCGATTTGTCATGTCTAGGGTCCAAACAAATCTAAAGTCCCGAATCTTGCTATAGATACAGCGTATTTGTCAGGAGCCTGTATTTTTCTATTTCATCAATCAGATTTAATGCATTGAGGGGTCAATCTTTTTTTATAGTTTTTTACTTTGATATTTTATCATATTTTTTATGCAAAACATTCTTTTGTTTTTCACAAAAATAATGCAAACTCTTATCTCAGTCATTTTTATCAAACAATTTGATCCTTTTATTTAAAATTGAAGCTTGATTTTTAATGATTTCTGAGTCTATAGCTGTTTTTTCAATTCTTCCTGTACAGAGTTCCCAATTTTTATCTTTTTTTTTCTTCTTTTCTCTTGAAAGCTTTCTAAAGTTTAGGGTCTTTATGAAAATTTTCCTTTCCTCAATAATGAAGAAACATATTTCTTATCTTTTAATTTAATTTCAATTAACTATCAATATTTTGCCCCTTTGTTGTTGTTTTTTTTTCTTTTTTTTTCTCAATTTTTATTTTTCTAACAGAAATGTCTACTTAAGTATGCATATCTTTTTTTTCTTCCCTTCTTCCCATAATACTTGTCTAGTCATTAGATTGTCTTGGACCAAATTTTTCTAATCCTATCACATTGGCATTCCTGTTTACCACAATTTGAATTCAGTTTTGTTTGTTTGTTTCTCTCTCTCTCTTTCTCTCTCTCTCTCTCTCTCTAATACACAAAGACAATTCTTGCCCTCTTTGATATATGGTAATTTGTCATGCTTGGCATTTCTTGGGGTGAGGCTCGTCACATCAATAAATAAATAAATAAAAAAAATAAAAAAAATTATTAAAAAAATAACTAAAAAAAAAGATACAAGTTTGTCCTGCCTCCATAATTTAATTTAATCTATTCAAATGGTTCCACTAGAGCTTGTTGAGAAAATGTCTTCTTTCCTCCCTCCCTTACATTTCTGTTGTGGCTCCTTCCCCCCCTTCCTTTTTCAAATGTTTCATTCTATGCAGAGTGTGTGATAGATTGGGATTTTCAAAGAAGCAGACCTTGTACAGAATTTAAAAAAAAAAACACTCTGGTTCCTTTGTAACCACTTTGATTACTATTACTCCTTTCATGATTATCTCATCTACCTGCCAGTTGCTGTTGCTGCTGCTTGCTTGGTCTCCATTATTAATCATTGTTAGTAACAACACAAAGTCAAGTGCATGTAATGTTTTTGTTTTTTTTTTTTTCCTTTTCTCTCTCTCTCTCTCTATCTCTCTTTCTAATCAAATGGAATAGTTTTTAATGTGTGTACATGTGATTTTTAATTTTTATTTTTTGAATGCCAGCCAGCCAAGACTGTGTGAATGTCTCTCATCTCACCCTTCAAAAATGGCACAACAATATCAGGCAGCAGCCGTTGTAGTCACCATGTGTGTGCGTGTCTCTCACCTCCTCTCAGCACAGGTCATACATACATCTTCACAGCTAACAACATGAATGGTGATGTTAAAAGTAAATACGGGTAGACTGAATTTGTTCAACAACTTTGCTTAGACCTAGTGTATATGATTGTCATATTTTTATGTGAATTATAAAAAGAGGTAATGATAGTAATAATTATGCGACATTTTTATTCTCCCAGCTATTTAAATAAAGCTGGAGGCAGTTTGTATTCTGTCCTATATCAGTTTTTTTTTTTTTTTTTTTTTTTTTTCAAAAACTTTTTTTCACTCCTTTTGTAGGTTTTGTAAATAATAGATGAAAAGCCAGGTAAACAAATTATGCAGTTTTCTCCCCTTTATCTTGATGAGCACACAGCGGATCAGCATTGATAACGATTTCTTGGCGACTGAGTGTGTGGAGATAGATATCTCCACATATTCAGTCACTAAAAATAGAGAGTTTGAAATGTCGTACAAATGGCAGATTATTGGCGCATCTGCCTTTTTTTTCTTTTTCTTTTTTTTTTTTTTTTTTTCCTTTTCCCTTTCTTTGTACACCTGTTGGCAGGAATATTAGGCAAAGTTGAAATTCCTGCTGGAAACTTTTCAGTCAATTGATAAATTAGCCCCACTTGCTCCTATGTTTCTTCATCAAATATTCTTTTCTTTTTCTTTCATAGAAACCTTGTAAGATGTGTGAGAAGGGAGATAACTGTAAAGGAGAGCGGCCATGATAGTTGCAAATAGATTTGACACTGTTACCTTCTCTCTTTACTACACGTGTCTACACTTGACTTATTGCCAGCCATTAATTGGCATTTTATTAAGATTTCCTAGTCTTCTTAAAATTTCTCTTAATTGTTAACAGCAACTGATTGTTTGTTTGTTTTTTGTGTGTATGTGTGTCTGTGTGCATTGTCTTGTTTTGTACTATTGAAAATTTGATTAACTCATATGAGCAAAACACAGAAATTGAAAGAAGCTGCATTACAGTTCCTTATCAGGGGAGAATGTAAAAAAAAATTATATTGTTGAAGTCTTTATGAAAAGATTAGTTGCCTCTATCTTATGTTTGACCAGAAATGTTTTGTCCTATAGATTAGATGCTTGATTGTTGCTCAAATGTATAACGCTGATCGGTGTGCTCTGCAAAGTTAACAGTAGGAAGGAGAATCTGTTTTGTTGGATGAACTTTCATCTTAGTAACTCCTGTAGTTAAATCAGGAAGGGTCATTTGTCTTGTCATTTAATGCTTATTATGAGTTATATTTGTCTTTCCAGAGACATTTTGAAGTTTTTCAATGTGTTCATGGCTGGTGAATTTTCTGGTGGAGCAAGTCTGAAATGCTAAAGTTAGTTTCTTATTTGAGGCACAGGGTTATCCTAAGTTACAGATGCTATATTCCTGACCTTGTAATAAGTTAGCTTTAGAGGCAAACTTCATTCTTATTCTTTTCTTCTTCATTTGTCAAATAGAGTTAATGTTTTTTTTGTTTTTTTGTTTTTTTATGCATTTTCATTTATTTGGAAATTTATGTTACCAACAGCTTAGCAAGCATTTATGCTCATGCTAATTTCATCCTAGAAATGTCAGGTCTTGCTTGATCTAGTTAAGCAACCAATAAACTTGGTCTGTATTTGCATGAGTGACGAAGAATAGCAGGGATTTGAATATTTGTTTTCAAATGAATATAAAAGCATTTCCTCGTTATGCATTTAGTTTCTCTAATCTGTTACGTATTTTTCCTCCTTTTTTTTAGTCAGTTTCCAACCTTTTTGTTAATTGAATAGCAGAAGACCTTCTTTGCCATTCTTGATGAATAACATCTGCATTTTTTCTTTAGAAATTTTACCACTACACAGATCTATTCATGGTAAGGGGTTCTTTTTTGTTAAAAATTTGAATTTTCATTTTATTTGAAGAAAATTTTATTTATTCATATTTCAATGATTTTATTCATTTTAAAATCTCCCAGATGTTCATTTCATAGAAGCACAAATTTGGGGGGAAAAAAAGAAAATCTAGGTGTAACAAGTGACTGGGAAGTTAGACTCTTTGGGGGTCAGGATGTTAACGGTTCAAGATTTCTCTTTACCACAAAGTGAATCTCTATTTTATTTGTTATTTCTCTGCATTTCCAAGTCCCACCAAAATCCATAATTTATCTTGCCGAGAAGGAAAAATACTTGAGTTTCTCTCTATCTCATTCTCTCTCAGCCTTTTCACAAGAAAAGTCACCGATATCTTTTTGATATTTTCTACCAGCTTTATGTAGTGGGGGTAAACCCCCCCCCCCCAAACATGAACAAAACCTCAGGGGAGAAAAAAAAACTAGATGGAGAATTTTATAAATTTCTTCTGATTAGTTCTCTCTTTTAAACAATAATATTCTGGTTGATAACTTCTTTCTTGAGTGTAAGGACTATTAAGACTCGTACCGAGAACAGCAAAAACATTTGGGTGTGTGTGGGAGGGTTAGTTTGATAAGAAACACCTGCCTCTATATGATTCCTCATCTAAAAAAAAAAAAAAAATGCACAGAAACCTGATTCCGAACTGGTTTGACTTATTATATTTTGCTTTTTGTGCGTGAAATTTGCGATTTGGGTTGTTTGCACTTGAAATTGGGTTGGGGATTATCGTTTAGAAGGTGCGGAAAGTCTAACTCCTTTCAAATGCTGAGGTGTTCTGTTCCCCAAGAGTCTTGCCGAACAGTTTGCCCCACACCCCTCTGTCCACTCTTATGTGTCTTTGTACTTTTGTATATTATCTGCATTCGCAGGTTTGGCTCAAGTAGTAGAGGATAGAACTGGAAGCCAGGCTGGTTCATGGTTTACGGTTTACATGACTTGAAGGGTTTTTACCATAAATTCATTTCCTGTCGAGGCAAGGAAATATGACCCTATTTTTAGTGGTCAATATGGTATTTAGTTCCTCTGTGCTTCAGTTATCTACTATTACTGCTGCTGGCTAAGGACTACAGAACAAGGGACCTATCACGTCTCACTCTTACTTGCATTTCTCTGAAGATTAAGGTTTCAAAGGGTGGAAGTATTGGAGTCCTTTTCTTTTCTTTTCACCACTCCTTTAATTGTAATCAAAAGATGGGAGAAAAATTCGAATTTAGCTACGAATTTTTTTTCCCCCCCTGCTTCAAATAACAATATCAAAAAAAGAAGAAAAAACACTTCCATCGGTGGTAGATTCGTTCGATGTCTGGTTGACATTTATGCAATTTTATGGAAATAAAATTTGGAAAAAAAAAAACCCAAAAAAAACAAAGGTAAATTTTGCACAAAAATAAACAAAAAAAGCTTAAAAGTCTTTTAAAAAAAACAAAAAAATAAAAACAATAAAAACCAACACTTGAAAAAAAAAAAAAAAAAACAGCCAAAAATTATCAAAGAAAAAAAATAGAAATTTGTATTTTTCAGCAGGACAAGTCGAAAATGTTAGTGAATTGTTGATTACCTTTTCTGCCGTTGTAGCTTTAACATTTGGACTTGAATGGTGACGACTAGGAAAAGGCTTTGCTCCTTCTGTGTAGGGAAAGGCTTTGATCCATCTGTTTGTGAGGGGCCATCAAGCATTGCATGGCTTTTGCTTTATATTTCTGAAAGTTGAATTTTGTCTGAGCCTCTGTATGTGTGTAATGATGTACAAGTTTGGGAGCTGAAATATCTGAGCAACATTATTAATTTTTGATTAGTCTTCTTCATCTTATTGTTGCCTTTACATCACAACATTTTAGTTTGACATACCCTCCAACCGTTAAAGTAGCTGAAAAGAAAAAAAGAAAAAAGCAACAAGACGAAGAAAACAAGTCAAAAAAAAAAAAATGAAAATTTGTTTCTCTGTTTGGGTTTTGTCTGAATTATTTTCTTCTCCTTCTTCTGTTCACCACTTCTGTTGATTGTTGGTTGATATATGTAGGCTGGGTTGGTTGGTGGCCCCCCTTCCTGACCCCCCCTCCACTTGGCGCACACACACACAAACACACACACACACACACTTGTAGATTCAGCTCAAGTGGTAGAGCAGCAGACTGTCAGCCGATCAGCCTGAGGTTCTATCCCAAGGGCTAGATTAATTGGGGATTGTTACCACCAACTCAGAAGGAAAACATTTTATGATGCTCTTACTCCTTACTGTTCAAACCTTGTTGAGAATTATGGTAGTGTCATGGTATCTGTGCGCACACACACTCACACTCAGACACACACATACATACATATAGACACGCACACACATTGCTTGTGTTTTTCATCTGTCATGATTTAAAATTTTTCACTCTGTACTATCAAAGGAAAAAAAGAATGTAAAAAGAAAAAAAAAAACAGAACTATTGAATTGTCAAACATTTCCTTCTTCATTGAAGATCGATTAGATTGGTCACATGTCCATTCACTCATGTTACAAGTATTTCTTTTTTAACTGCTGGTTGTGGTTTCTCTTAAGAATGCTGATATTACTACTGCCTCCCCCTCCTCTCCTCTCCCCCTCCTCCTCCCAGCAGGGGGGTGGGCAGGGGGTATTGGTGGGGGTGCGTCGCCGCCATGTTGGTAGCAGTAAAGGTTCACTGTGGTCGGTGGACAACTCCCTTCCTTCCTCCTCCTGTGTGTGACCACTCCTCGTTGTTGGATTGGAGGGAGGGTCTGATCGCTGGTAACATGCGCAATGATAGACTGTCTATCTGTGATATTCTGGTGTGTCACACCAATTTCATATGAAAAATAAAATTTGTATAATGTTCTCATGTGGAACAACTGTGTTGGCTTCTTTATTGCATGGTTTCTTTCATATGTAATCGCCAGAGAGGTTTTCAATGACAGCAATATTATCAATATTTTTTTTTAAATTTCCTTTTTATTAGATAAAGCATTGTCAACCATTAATAATTTTTGAGTAGTATTTTTATTTTATTTTATTTATTTATTTATTTTTTTTTTCATCCTAATTCTTTAGTTGCTTTCTATGGCAGTGGGTTAACTGTTTGGGTCAGAAACCGAGATGAGCTTTCAGTTAGATTTGTGCTCACATCCCTCTTGCCTCAAGGAAGTCTGGTTAACCATACTACACGCTTTCACTGCCTGAAGATCAAATCTAACCTTTGAACATATCCACTGTTCCTTCCCCAATCTCTCTGGACACCATATTTGTTATTGTTTTGACACTAATACTAATACTATCAGTAGCAGCAATATTATCTTTATTTTTTATTAGATGAAGCGTTGTCAACCATGATTGATTTTTAGCTAGTAAAATAAAAATTATATTGCTACTACTTGGAAAATTGAACTAGCTGGTCTTAGCCCTAATTCTGTTTTAAATAAAACTCCCCCACCTCTAGAACCCTTTAAAAATTTCCTGAAAGTTTTTGACCTTAACATCTTCCCCACCTCTATTATTTATATGATAATATTCAAATTGACTATTCTTGGGGAAAATTTTTTGCTATATACTATTTTATATCATATTCGCACTTTTTTGGCCTTGCCATGGGCTACTGATGGAGAACTAGTCCAGCAGACTATTATATTTTTAGTGAGTTTAATCCCCCTGTGTACCCAATAATAGTGACCTAATGTCTGGCTAAACTAAACTTGTGAATAACTTATAATGTCAGTGTTTATAAAGCAACATTTGGGGCTTCACTGTTGAGTTAATGAGCTTACTCAATTGACCATTACTTGAGTGTAATTAATTCAATTTTCAATTGAGGCCTACACTTGTGGTTTCATGACTGACTATGACACTGTCCAAATTGCTGGTATTACTTATTGGGGACTATATTGCTGCTACTTGGAAAATTAAACTAGCTGGTCAAACCTCCAGCTATACTTTTTGAAATTCAAGATGATTAATGGTTAGTAATTGTTGAACAAATGCCCTTGTGAAATATACATCATATAGGCCAGTGAATATGGCAAATTTTGGTGCAGCATGGCAACTGTTTGGTTCCTTCAAGTTGAAATCAATTACTGAATGAATTCTTTAATTATGAAAAAATTGCTTGAGAACAGACAAAAATTTGACAATGTGAAAATCTTCAAGCTAACTGATAGAAAAAATGAAACCCCCAAGTTCAAATATTGTCTCAAGCTACTTCTTTGCAATTTACTTTTGTATTTTTTATTTTTTATTTTTTATTTTACTATCATGGATGCCCAACTATCATGGACCTGTGCCAAACTCGAATAACATACTTCATACCAACCAGTTTCCTTATCTTCATCGCATGTTAATTCTCTCTTTTGATGTCAATTTCCATCTCCTTTGAGCTTTTTCCATGAAACCTAGATGATTCCAACTCAGCTAGTGGATAAATGCTCAAGTGAAACTCACCTAATGTCCTCGAAGTTTAGAGTTCAATCCGTGACTCTGGTAGATCCGCAGCATAAGTTCCGAAAAAGACAGGTGTGGAAATGAGAGCATAACCTCTGGACCGAATAAAAAGTTCTCAAAGGTAACAGACAGGTAGGTTGGAGGTTATATCCCCGACTCAAGAAGATGCTATACTCAAAGGGCTATTGTTTTTGTATGAATTCAAACCCAGTAAAAATGCTGTTCAAACTCTCAAGATGAATGTCACATTCGGAAGCTCAGTCATAGTGCCAACAAATTGATGAAATACATTCAAAATTAACCAGAAAATATTTAGCATTGGTAAGCGGACAGTTTGGGCCCATTTTCTTACACAAAAATGTTTAACTTAACATTGACAATCTAACCAAAATGGAGTTGCTGCCACTTAATTATGAAATCATCTATATTCACCGAACTTATCTCCAACAGATTATCACCTATTTCAGTACCTCAAGCTTTTTCTTGGCAGTAGAAGAGCATACGAATAAAAAAAGTGGTAGTGACAGCATTTTAAAAAATTTTGACTTCAAATATCAATTCAATATCACTTTTTATCATGGAGGGATCTTCACACTTGAAGCCTGATGGAAGGAAGTTATTGAAACAAATAGAGCATTCTTTCATTTATAAACCAGGCTTGTTTACATTCTTAGTTGTTTTATTTTCCCACTGATAAACAGTCAATTTTATCATTTTTGGTCATCATATGAGACACTTATAATTTTAAGCGAGCTTTCACCGTACATGGGTAAGGAAAGGTGGCTCAATTCTAACGACCTTTGAATCGGGTTGATGGGTAACAAACACACTGCATTGAAATCATTTTCCACTGTTATGAGCAATATTTCTTCAAAATCCAAATCAACTAATTTTCATTGTAACTTATATTTCTACAAAGGCTAACAACCCTATTACACTAATGAGATTGGGTCTACGGCATGCCCTGATGGCTGCAGAGAAATTCAACAGAACAGCAATTTCTGCACACATTGAATAAGTGATATAGACCCCCATGCTGTGTCATATTTTAGTTTCCTTGAGGGTCAGATAAATTACACTTAGTTTTTGTACAGCAACCACTGTCATTGAGGTTCAGAATATACAACTTACACTGTAAGTGTAGGCAGTCCTATCTACAATTGAGGAAATCTCTGTCTGTCTTTTGGCATGCACTGCAATTACTCAACAACTGGCCAATGTACGAAATTAACATTCACCAGATATATTATTCAGTTTGCAAGGCAAGGCAGTGAGTTGATTTTCAAATTTTTGGATCAGCTGTTCTCAGGGAATCTTGAAAAAAGAATTTAGAAATTAGGATCTTTCATTTTCAATGAATTATCTCTCTTAACTTCTGCTCTTTAGAATTATCTACATTCTGACAAAAAATATCTAAATAGGAAACACTGAAGAGAAGTAACTGAAATACTTCAAAGCCGTAGTTTCCTACAGTGGACGGAAAATTATTATACGGCAGGCTGCTCCACACCATAAAATCTGGCTCCTTCCAAACATGCTTATTGGTTATGTCAGGTTGCACACAAATATTTGCTTTAGTCGATTATTCAAGAAAAAAAATTTTGCAAGTTATTTCATTCTTTCATTTCGTAAGACCTTTGTTTCTTCTGGTTATTTACCAATATTTAGAACAATTAATTCTCAATCTTTTAGGAGGGGGATCTATCTACAATGTTACTATAATGTTAAACTTTACCCGGAAGTGTGCACGAATATTCACCTAAGACAAGTATTTTCACATAGGTATACTACAGAGTGTGTGCAAGCTAGCCCCAGAGGTCCAAGACCCCCAAAATTCAATCAGCGCATTAATTAGAGGATAATTCAAAATAATCTAGTTTGCAATAAAATGAAATATCTATTGTACTCGATTTTTATGGTGAGTGCGTATGTACTTTTGACAGCAATGACAGACAAACCATGCCAGGATTTTCAGAAAATAATTCTTCCTGAGAAATGGGGATTACTGATTATCTGGTTTCAATAGAAATTTTCAGTATTTATTTATTCATGAATTAATTCATTTATTGAATGGATATACTGCAAAAAAAATGGTTTTCGGAAATATTTTTAAAGTCAATCAACTTCATTTAATTTTGTGAAATCTCAATAAGATATAGTTAGACAAGATATAATTAGTTTTCGTTTGAAATTATTTTTCTCTGAGTATCCCTGCTAATATATATATATGTTGATGATTTGACAATTGGAAGGTAGAAAATTTAAGAGAAAAAAACAGGTGTTACATCTTGAGAGTTTTGAAACAACCAATAGCACAGGAATCTCATTTCATTCTTCAAATTTCCAACCTCTAAACAGCGTACAGTTTTCTCTACAACTACTGCAAGTTCTTTGAAAACCATTGAAATGTATTAGAACATGCCCAGGTGATGATAAAATTTTTTTCTTACCTTTTAATCGTCAAATTATCAATGTTCAGTCAGATCACCTCACATCTACAAAATGATCATATATATATATATATATATATATATATATATATATATATATATATATATATATATATGTACGTCCAGAAATCAACCCCCTCTATTTTTAGTATCACACCCCCATTTTTTCAACATAAGCCCTCTCCCCCCTTTGACATTAGCTCCACCTTTTTTTAAACATTGACTTTCCCCTTTTCAACATTTGCCCTTCCCTTTTTTTGGACATTGGCCCCCTCATTTTTTCTTAAAACTCTAGTCCCCTTTTTAAGATAAAATGTAGCATATACATGTTTTTGAATTTTTTTATTGGAAGTAAGCATCCTGTTTAGCATTATTGATACATTGTAAAGAGAATTGTGTCCTTAAACCCCTGCAGACATTTTTTTCTGTAAAATCCAAAAAAGTACTTTGAGATATTTTTAAAAATATGTGGCCTGTCAGAATTTGGTGAGAGTCAATCAAAAATTATGGCCTGAGGACTAGTGTACACAACGACACACACATGCAGACAGACACAAAGAAATTTGCCACCCGTTAAAAGGATGTACAAGAACAAAAAATTGGCAAAACTGAAAAGGATTAAAATCTAAGTTTTGTTACCACTCACTGTTTATTCACCTAAACCATTTTTATTAATTAATTTCATTTATGAAAACAATATTATTTATGGTTTTCATTGATTTTATTTATGTATACAATATTATGCATTTTCATTCATTGTATTTTTTTTATTTCTCTTATTCGTGTTATTATTGTCACCTTTCTATTTCCATTTATCAATTTTATCATTTCTATACGCTACAATACAGAAAATTTTCAATAACAATAAACTGAAAGAACAAGAGAAAAAATATTTCAGGTTAAAAGAAATATTTCTACACCCTGAAGAACGTTGATAAATCAAATGGAATCAACTTTTTTCTTTTTCAACAAAACAATTTTGATTTGGGAACTATGGTAGAAAGCCAGACCTGAGTTAAAGTTACATTGTTAATAGAACATCCGCGTAAAACCTTGGAAATTGTTTTTTGTAAAATCAAAAAAATACTTTGAAATATATTTAAAATATGCATCTTCTCTTAATTTGGTGAGTATAAGTCAAAAAAAAAAAAAAGTGAAACATTTGAAAACGTGCAGGTACAAGGTACAATGAATCCTCGTGCATGATTTTGCAAGGATATCGGAACAAGCTGGACTATGTCCACAGGATGAATCCTGTAGTGCAAGAGTCCCCACGCCTTAACATGTGATTTTGTAGAGTCATCAGGGCAGGCTTGACTTGATTCATAGGATGAATCCTGTTGATGGTCTCTGAACAGGCCCGAGCATGCTGGTCAGTGGTTCCAGAATGGGGGACAATCCCGGACAATGATTAACTTCTCAGTCCAAGAGCGTCAAAGCATAGATACTATGCTTAAATCTTAACCAAGGGGCAGAGCTTATTAATTTGCATCCCCACGACTGCAAATGTGATACCATGTCGGATAAAGGTGGGGTCTCACACATTCGAAAACGTGCAGGCAGAGTGTGCAACCTGATTCCTTACACATGATTTTGCAAGGATGTCGGGACAAGCTGGACTATGTCCACAGGATGAATCCTGTTGTACAAGAGTCCCTAACTCTCGACATGTGATTTCGCGGAGTCATTCGGGCAGGGTTGACATTGTTCACAGAATGGATCCTATCGATGCTCTCAGGGTGAGCCTGAGCATGCTGGACAGTGGTTCAGGGATGGTGGACAATCCCAGACATTGATCAACTTCTCAGCCCAAAGACTCAAAGAACAGATACTACACTTTGATCTTAGCCAAGGGGCTGATGTATTTATTCGTATCCCCACTGCTATGAATTTGACACAAGGTCTTTTTGAAATGGGGTCCCATTGTGGGCAGTGCAAAAATAGCACCAGTCGCTGCAACGTGAGTTGCAAAGGCGTCAAGGGTTGCCCGACCCATCCCTTTTGTGCAATGGGATGGTGCAGCTTTGGGGTGAACTGCTTCCCCCAGACTGGGCCAGGTAATGTAAAGCCTAGGCCCCAAATGCTTAGCAATGCCTCAGTAACCCTCATTGACATTGCACCAGCACCTGGGCTGATTGACTTCTCAGCCCGAAGGCTGACAAAGAACCGATCGTCTTCTCTGCACAAGGCATCGAAGAATAGATACTACACTTTGATCTTAGCCAAAAGACCGAGTTATTTATTTGTATCCCCACGACTACAAATTTGACACAAGGTCGGATTAAGGTGGGGTCCCACACGTTCGAGAACGTGCAGGCGGAGTGAGCTACCCGATTCCTTGCACAGGATTTCGCAAGAAATCGGGGCAAGCTGGATTTTTTTTTCAAGGCTCCCTAACTTCTCAGCGTGTGATTGCACAGAGTTATTGGGGCATGCTTGACATGGTTTACAGGAAGAATCCTGTCTTTGCTCTCAGGATGGGCATGAGCATGCTGGCCAGTGCTTCTGGGATGGGGACGATCCCTGACATTGATCGACTTCTCAGCCCGAAGGCCGACAAAGGGCCAATCGTCTTTTCAGCACAAGGCATCGAAGAACAGATACTACACTTTGATCTTAGCCAAAAAGGCCGAGTTATTTATTCGTATCCCAACGACTACGAATTTGACACAAGGTCAAGATTAAGGTAGGGTCCTACACGTTCGAAAACGTGCAGGCAGAGTGAGCTTCCCGACTCCATGCGCATGATTTCGCACGAAATCAGGTTAAGCTGGACTTTGGTCTTAAGGCTCCCTAACTTCTCAGCGTGCTATTGCACGGAGTCATTTGGGCATGCTTGACATGTGTTGCAGGACGAATCCTGCCTTTGCTCTCAGGACAAGCCTGAGCATGCTAGTCATTGGTTCCGGGATGGAGACAATCCCAGACCGTGATCGACTTCTCAGCCCGCGGGCCGACTGTCTTCTCCGCCCTGAGGCGTCGAAGAACAGATACTACATTTTGATCTTAGCCAAGAGGCCGAGAAGCGATCGACTAACGAGAAATGTAAAAAAAAAAAACAAGGGAAATAACTTTTAAAGTTTTACGATGAGCTTTGCGTCTGACTAACAAGATTTTAGAAAATCAATCAAGTTACTGAACAGATTTTAAAACAATTTTAGGAATTCTCATTTTGTTACTTGAAGGAATGTGGAATGATCACTTTGTAAAGGAAGTTGAACATGAGTACAAAATACAATTTTTGTGTATAATGTCATTAAATAAATAGACAGAATTTTGGGATCATTGTTGAATTCAATACAAGCGACATTTTAGGGTTAACACCGGTAAAAAAAAGACGTTCAGAACATGCGAAATACTTTTTGTAACCTTATAATTACTCAGACAACAATAAAATAAGACTAAAATTTTGAGAAGAATTTTTGATCGACTCGGAAGGAAATTTGAAGAGAAAAATATCATCCAATAAAAAAAACTCTTAAAGAGAGTGTGCGAGACTAAGAAAATGGCAGAACAAGCAGAGGATGGCATGGTCGCCGCCGCTTTTCGAACTAATCCAGAAAGGTGATTATTGATTCAGTTTATCGTTCTCGTTGGATATCTGATAAACTAGGGAAATATAACGGTATCTGGCGTGTTGTCGAAATTTGGCGGTTTATATTTGAGACGACACTCAAATAATCCTGAACATTTTTTTTTACATGCGTTTAACTATCGTCAGTCAGGGTCATCGTCAAAAAAATAGTCTCCTTCATTTATTTGATAATTTTCATTTCATACTGTTTATTTTTTTATGTTTAAATTTCATTAACTTCTGTTTTGTCCAATAATCATTATTTTCAGACTAATGATACAGTGTACGATTATTTTGTTTTATATTTAAGTTGGAATAAGTATATGTCGGTGTTTGTTTCAAAAAAAAAAAGAAAAAAGAAGGATGCTTTCGTAAGTTTCATTTTAGAATATTAGGTTCGAGTTACTGATTTTGCACTCTAGGGTTAGAGTTGATATTTATTAAGATTGCCCGGCAAGCAAATACTTTTTCTTAAACTTATTTTAGAATTCTATTGAATCTCAAACGACAAGAATGCTTCTTCGATGAAGTATGTAGTCCCTAATTACCTCAATTCTAAACCCTAACGTACTGTAACAGAAATGAGTCGGCAATGTTAAGATTAGGTAATTCCGAATTCGGGACCACAGTCAATGGAGTCTGTAATGTGAAAAGAAAGTGATACTACTAGCAATATTACTATTAAGCCGGATCTGCACTTCTTTTTACGGATTACACCACTTGTACTCTGTGAAGTGTATGGTCTCAACGTTTTATTTCACAAATGACTTGAGATTTCAATTGCCTCAAAAAAAAAAAAAAATAAATAAATAAACGATAGCTTAGAGCTACAACTCTATTGTCGTATGTATTAGATTTTACTTCGTCAATATTTTTCTAAAAGGTGCAATGAAATAAAACTAAAAAGTTTTGGTCTGTATTTCTATTTTGTCCACTTCGTAACAGGTGTGTTGTGGTTAATCAGCCGAATCAAAATGAACCTTAGAAAGAAAGGTGGTTATGATGTGTTTATCGTAGATACAAGACCGACTGCTAAAAGCGAACGGTATCTATTTAAAACACCAATTTAGTTATTGTCTCCCCTTATCCAGTGTGTTAGTGGTCATTTGGGCCGAGATTTATGACATCCGTTTCAGTTGATTTAATGACAACTTTGAATTATTCCCCAAATTTCATGAACCGAATAGTACGGCCCCTAAAAAGAAGTGCGGTCCCTTCCATAGAGCTAATGATATTGTTTTAAATACCAAGAAGTGCTAGAAAGGCTATCAAACTGGCATCACAACTAAAAGACCTTCTACATGACTCGAAATACTACAGCTTCCCATTCCACAATACAGAGTGATCTGATACACATTTACAAAATAACACGCAGCATGGTAGAAATGGACACAGATATTCACTGCAAGACGTTCAATCAGAGTAAACCCATGCCACAAAGATCACTAAGAAAAGAACAACAAACAAGTCATAGTCACAGATACCAAATATACCACCACCCTGGTATTAGAGACAGATTTATAACCTCAAGATCTCCCATGTACTGTAACTACCTTTCAGATAAAACAGTATGCTTTAATTCTATTAACATGTTCAAAATCGACCTATCAAGAGAAACTAGCTTACCAAATGTATAAAGAATTTCTAAAATACTCGCACATTAAATGCCTACCCCTAATACACCTGTTTGATGTATCTTCAGTTGGTACTCTTTATGATAACTGTACTTTCGCTTATGTTCTGACAGTCCTGTTGTTCCACGTTAGGGGTATAGATTGGGTAAAGTAATTTGGGACCACAGTTATTGGAATATGAGATGCAAAAATGAAGCAATACTACTCTCTTTGTTAGAAGAGCTGCACTTCATTTTGGGGATTGTACTAGTACTCTTCACTTTCAAACCTTGACTTGACATTTCTTTCTGGAAAATTAGAATTTACTAACTCTTGATGTTGTTTGAAGTATTCATTTGTACTTTGCTATAAGGCTTACCCTAAAATGATTAGGATACATTGAAGAAAAAAAAGACAAAATTGGTTCTATCTATGGTCTGACCCCATCCTTAATGCATTTGTGGGTTACATTATGAAGGACAGAAAAATCTCCTGTGTTAGCTACAAGAACTTGTAGATGTAGAAATTCCTAGGTTTATTGTTATAATCCATTCACGTACATAAAATGCTATGTGTATCAATACATATATTTTGTATGTGTAGAACACTTTTCAATGAGCACACAAAAACTGCACTTGATGCTAGGCAGAGGGCTGGGAAGTGACAATTTGTTCCTTGACAGAACACAAATTTTCTGATTCTAGGTGGAAGTGCTGACCCTTACATAAATAATCCCATCATTTTTTACAAGTTCAATGCTAAGAATAGAAAATATATCTATGTAATTTATAAAAAATGAACTTATCTAACATTTTCAAACAGTGATTTAACTACTTGTATTTTGAAGTTCCAAGTTTCATTATTGCATGTATTTTTGGACTATCATCTTCATTTGTATTGTTTCAAGCCTGAAATATCAGCTGATCTATTCTCCAGTCTTCCTCAGTTATATGTTGCATCCAGTCTTTTGATGATTAGGTAAAGAGGATAAAAAAATACAGGTTGTATCTCTCTGATCTGGCTCTCTGTGGTCCTACTACTCCCATTGTCTAGCATACTTTGAATCTGCTGTCATTAGTTTTGGGATCTGCTATTAGAGTACTTTGATTTAGTTTCAAATCGCGGTTTGAACCATAATCTAGCAGTTCATTAACTGAATGTATAAAAACGTAATCACAGGCAGGTATTCATTAATCTTCTTCTGAATCTTATAAAGTCATTTCTAATGCCACCAATAAGGAAACTAAGCAAATACAAATGATTTTGATTTTGTATTATACTAATTTATGTCATATAAATTATATATACATATATATATATATATATATATATATATATATATATATATATATATATATATATATATATATATATATATATATATATATATTCTATTTTCCGTACTATAAGAAAACTCAAGTATGTAATTCTAGCACAGGACTAGCTTCAAAGTCATTGTCATTCAAGTCCTGCTTTTCTCAGTATTTGTATTGTCTGTTTTTGAATGTGTCCAATGTAGGAGCTGATACAATAGTCTCCAGTAATGAGTTCCATATTAGGGGCAATGCATAACATCAAGAACATTTTCCTCAATTGTCCTTTTCTACTTTTTCGGGAGATCTTTCTAGAATTTCCTCCAATTCTGATGGCTTGATCTTTCCATGATTTGATAATTTAATAATATTAATATCATCATGAATGCCATTGATAGATTTATGTTTTAATGATCATTTTTACCTGTAAGAGCACCGAAACCAACTATTGTTCAGTAGCCCTTTGTTGTACTGATTCTATTTTTTCAATGTCTTTAACTTTATGTGGTGACCAGACAGAACTAGTGTAATCAAAATTTGATCTCACTGAGCTCTAGTATAAGGGAGCAAAAGTATCTGCATTTAGGTGTTGGGAGGACCTTCTTATGATACCATGGAATTAGCTTTCTTCACTCTATCATTTATGTGGTCTTCAAAGCTTAATTCAGAATCATTAAAAACTCCAATATCCTTTTCACCATTAGAATTTTTCAAGCTTATGATATTGAAGATAAAAAAATAATGTTCTTTATCTTGATCACTCTTGCCAATATGCATGTGATAGCATTTATTGGAGGGAAATTGTTAAAATTGATAAATTGCAAAAATTCATCACATAATAGTATTAAAAAAATGTCTGCAGTCCAGCAATGTTCAGGTCCCAAGGCTGTCTGATCAAAGATGTATATGTTTCCAATGTATGTAGATGTGAGTGTATACAAAATGAACTGATTTGTGCAATATACATTGTAATTAATTTGTAATCTTTTGAATGTTATTCATTTAAAAAATCTTTTTTTGTTTTCTAACTTCAGAGAGAATGAGATGGTACCTGAGCAAATTCAACAGCCAAGCAGGCCTACCTATCAATGGGTTGACATCACTCATGAATTCACAAGGGCGTGTTCCGAGCTCAGACTTGGGGAGCTCCTTCGAGATTCCTCGTAATTTTTTTCTCTTGAATTTTTATTTTCTTAACACTAAAATTGGCACTGCAAACAAATTTAGTTCAATGAACTGATAGCTGATTAAGAAATAGCCTTTTCTTTTGTATAAATATCAGAAAATACCAAATCCCTTTTAAAAGCTCTGAAGTGTTATATTAAAAAAATGACTTCGTTCTTCTTTGCTGAACATTGAAAGATTTTAAAATTGAAAGTTGTTCAGTATTATAATATAGATAACATCCTAGCTAAAAGTTCTTCTTAAAATGAACAGAAAAGCAACAAAATCTAAACTGAATGCTGCTAAAAATAATAGAAAAAATTTCTCGCAATGAAATATAAACAACTGGAACTTAGTGCAGTAAAATCCAATTATACTAAAAACAAAAACAGTAAATAACTTCAAGAACAAATAAGACAATTACCCAACACATAAAAGACAAAAATCCTTTGAAGAATAAAACTTGGAGGCAAGATACTAGCACAAATATGTACATCATTTTAACACACAGAAATTTTTATGTGATAGTATTAAAATAAAACATGGAGAAAATTAAACGTTTTCCTGTTTGTACAGTGTATCAAAAAAAACTTTTTTTTATAACTGTATTAAAATACCTTGATCATTAGTCTGGTGAGTAAATGAAAATATACTTTACAACAGATGAAATTTAAGCCTTAAATGTATACAGATATAACAAATAAAGATTTATTGAACCTTTGATTAAACTTTAGTTTCATTATTAGTTATAATTTGATGTAAATACTTGGACTTCATATTACTGATCAGAATTAAATACAATCCTTATTCCAGTAATAGAACTCCATAAAGTTTGTAGAATTCAAAAAATTAATTTGATCAGGAATTTTGAGAAGGTTGCTCCAGTAAGTATATAAATATCACTATTTTACAACAATTTGTTCTTTAATGTGCATCTGTATATGAAATATTTACAGAAATGTAAAAAATGGTTGCTAGAGACCCACAACTAGAGCAGAATGAAACCTGCACTTGGGAAATTTCAATATGATGACAGCAACTATAGATTATACATTGCATGAGATGAAAAAAACTTGAATATTTGATCTTTGTTTTCATAGTTTCTTTTTCAAGTTTTGAAGTACTTGTTTTTACATTATTTGGAGCACCTTATATTCATTATTGGCAACTGAAAAAAAAATAATGTAGATTTTTTTTTCAGTGCTTTATGAAAAGTAGAAATAGATTTACTGTATTTCTTAGCCTCCAAGATGCTATTTTTTTCCAAAATAAATCTCAAAAATCTATCTTGCATCCTACTGGCCGAAGATTACGTTAATTTTATGTTCTTTTTCTTATTTTCTCTTTAAAATTTGTTTGTCAAATTGAGGTGCTTCTTAGTCTTGAATTGCTTTGAAACTGAGAAATACTATAATTTATTTTGAGGATAGAGATTCCAATGCAAGTTAAATTCAAAGAAACATGTTGCATTTTAAATCTTCCCTATAAGAATTTTGACATTTTAAAACTAGAATAAGTGATCTATGTTGAAATGTAAATAAATCAATCAGATTGAAATGAAATCTTTGTTTCCTTTTATAGTTTCAGTCTGTTTGAGGCCATGTCGGCCATTGAGATGATGGATCCCAAAATGGATGCGGGTATGCTTTGTAATCAGACGAAAAGAAAAGTATTGAATTTTGAACAATCAATTCAGGTAATTTCTAACATTTCCAAATATATTTCCTTTCACACGTGCTAGCATCTCTAGAAACAGTTGATGTCACTGACAGACAGACAGGCTAACATACCGAAATGTAAATTACATTCTATGCTCATTGTTGCCAATTCAGATATTTTTCATTTAAATCTAGATGTTTTTAGTTGCATCTAGGTGTCAGAAATTTCTAATTATTTCTTTTTGATAAAATGATTAATTTTCATTTAATCTATTGTAATAAAATATAAGTATGTTTTGATAAAATGAATGTTGAAGAATAAACTTGCATTTAATAATTAGTTATGTAAATTCCACACTAAGGGACACAACTGATGTAATAAATAGAATTTTATGTTCAATGACATTGTAAAATCCTGAATTTAAAGAATGATGGAAATATAAAAAGTAATAAAAATTTAAAATATCCATTTGTGGTAGTTACAACACTATTTTCCATGCTCACTGCAATGAATATCTATCTTATCTATACACTCCGTATAGGCTGTCATTTTTAATGACTCAGATAATCCGCTCATGATTATTGATTAAAAATTAGCTATGTGTGTTGGTACTCTGTCCTACTTTAGGATGCAATTGACATAATAAAATAAAATTTCATGTTCTGTTGATGTACTAAAAATGTTGAATTTGAAAAAATACTGAAAATTTTAAAAAACTCTGTTTTTGGTCAGCAGAAGTCTATTCTCCAAGCATATTGCAAGGCAAATTTTTATTATCTATGTATATAAAATGCAATGGGTGCTTATATTCCATAAATTCCAGCATTTTTGACGGCACTGACAAACTGATTTATCGATATTATATTATCCAGATTTTATATTTATTTTTTATTTTAGTGTTACAAGATATTTTCGACTCAATTTTAGACGTAAACTTGAAAACAAAATTGGCAACAATGCCCTTGCTAGATTTTCACACTAGAAAAGAAGTAGTGCACATACAGTCTTACTTTCAGGCCTGTTTGATATATTGAAGCCTAGAGATTTTATCTCGTATCTCATTCAAAGAAACAATGTTTTCCCTGATTTTAATTTTCTTTTCCACAATTTGTAAAACCATTGACAGTAAATATAGATTAAAATATTTATGTATTTCTATACATAAGTATTTTTTTGATTTGTCATTTTTTGTTGATTTCTGTCATGGTATAGCAAACAAATATATAGAATTATGGAAACCCTGCCACGATTAAAACATTTTACTCGAAGGTAGACAAGCTGGTAGGGGTATCCATTATACCACTGTTCTCCAGTTTGGAGATGGGGTAAAATTAACTTGGAAATATTTGTCTCTCTTTTTGTTAAATATTTGTAATTCATTTTAATTTGTCACATATTTTTCTTTGGATGATGTGCAAGAGGGAGTCATTTGTACATCAGCACTTGAGTCTTTCCTCTAAAGTGATAGCTTTTCTCTTCACCTTAGACAGGAAATGCCTACAGAAATTTAGCTGACATAGTAATTGACTCAAGACAAAAACAAGAAAGAACACTCTGAAGTTGAGCATTGGGAGATGTTAATGTTTGCTGTTGTTAGTGAGGCCGGAGGTTGAATGGAAGCTTATCTCAGCATCATTAGAAACATTGTACAGCTTTGCTAGGCCCACATGAAATTACACTTTTAAAAGTTCGATAACTACTGAACTCACATTCAAGTTTGATAACTACTGAATGTTCTTTGTTATCGGAGCATTGTGAAAAATCATAAGTTGGGTGATTGTAAAATGTGAAGAATCAGCATTCTTAACGAATATTTTGTCTTTGTATACAATTGTTAATGACAAATAACTCATAGCATGAATTAGTTTTGTAAATTTAATTTGAGGCAGTGGCCCCCAACTTTTTTTGCATTGCAGTCTGGTTCAATATTGACAATATTCTTGCGGACTACCACACTGCGTTAACAATGTAGGTGATAAGTCAAATGTAAATCACTTATAATACACTCATGTGCTAAGTCGAATGTTAGTCACTTATAAGTGGCTAATATACTCAATTTCATTTCTAAATTGGTTTATTTAACAAATTTATTATCAAGATCCAAGGCAGGTGGGGAATCATGACAATAACTAATAATGATTTTACTTTGTACAAAATTTCATTCCATTATAATCTTATATATGAAACATTGAATTTGTAACTTTTTATCATTTATGATTGCCGATGTTGTGAATTGTTAATTTCTGTAAAAGAAATTCGGGATTTCTGCAACAAGGCCGTAGAAGTCTGCACATGATGGTCTAGAATGTTGCGTGTTCCCCACCCCTGATCCGAGAAAATTAATACGTTTTTATATATATTGTTTCATAACGTTACATCATATTGTTTCCTCTCCTTTAAGGCTATATCTGATTATTTTCCTTGGAAACCAATTTGGCGAATAGAAATCCTGGAAGGACTTAATTAAACTGTAGATCGAATTCATTCTGAGTGATGTATGTGTGGAAGTATAGAGTGGCATATTTGCTATAAGCATGGAAAATGGAACTAACAAACTGAGTTCAAATATAAGCTAAGGCTGTTTATTTTGTACTGATACCTTTGGCAAAGGCATGAATCCATTTTTCCTTGCACTTTTCCCCATTGCCAAATATCTTCACACTGGTATGTACTAATGATTGATGGAGAGAAGGGTCCGTGAGTGCTTATGCAAATCACTCTCCCATTATTACTTACCTGCTTAGGCAGTTATTACTTCCATTATCAATCTTGATTAGGTCCACGATATGATGTGTAGTAAATTATTATTTAACTATTTTTCTCTAGGATGTATAAAATGACATATAAGTCAATGATTTTTGTCAAATTTCATGAAAGATACATGGAGACCCTACTATTGTTTGTAGCAATTGTGGATTTTTATGAGTCTGAAGGTGCTAGGCTAATGCCGGGGCCAAAGGGTTCCAACAGCTCTGCTATCTACCCATATGTCAGGGAAAAGAGATTTCATGCTTTTCCTAAGAGCATCAGTGCAAAGTTAATGAAAACTGTCCCAGTTTGATCTCTCTTTGGTGACTTCATGCTATTAACCATTAGGCCACCAGACCCTCCCTATTTAATAAAAAAGATAATTCATTTATTTATTAAATAAAAATACCTCTATGGGCATCTCCGTATGCAATCTATTTAAAAAATATTAAAATACACAATAATTGAAGTGATGAAAATGTATGAGACTTGATGAAAGTTTATCTGTACAGAGAAACATTTACTAGGCACATAAGACTCTGCACCCCAAATTGCCCTGTTAATTTATTTTCTATTCCAGATGATATAACTTCATGTAAGTTATTCTTAAAATTATTTATACTTGTATTATATTTCAGTTTCAAAATTCTCTGGGAGAAAAAATCAATTTGTACCTAGCTAGTAACTTTCCTGTCTTATTTGACTTATTGAACATTAGAAGGCCATGGATTATTTTGATTATTCATTTGTTTTTCTTCAATTTCAGGCTGGGACTGTAAAAATTAAAGATCTAGCTTATCCTGAATTAATTGGGATCATGGATGCAACTTTAGCCTGTTTAGTAAGTAAAAATGCTTTGTCTATAAAAGATAATACTTGTTCCACTTGTTACAGACACCAACAACACTCTACATATCATTGTCATCTATCAAGCAACAAACGGTTTTAATCTTTAAATTCATATTAAAATTGAATGTCAATTTCAAGGGAAGTAATTCCTGATTAAAATTCTCTCCATTTGAATTGAAAAAAAAAATTTTTTATTCAATACATTAAGCTCCATAATTCAAATTTCAGTTCATGTAAGAGTCCCACTGTCAATTACAAGCAGTTCATGAATTTGAAAGAGTTGAATGACTCAGAATTATTTTGTCTATTTCATGGTTATAATGTGTGTACATTTAAGTTATGCTCAATTTCTTACTATTTCAGGTTACCTGGCTTGAAGGTCATTCTCTTGCACAGACTGTATTTACCAATCTCTACCTGCACAACCCATACATCATTGATGACAGATACTTGAAGGCATTTTGCATATGCATGCTGAAAATTGTTGATATCATTAGGGATCGAGTGAACAGGGCCGGAGCTTTTGAAGAAGTAGTTATCAATCTTTTACTTTTTGCATTATTTGTGATAGACATTTCAGGCTGCCAATTTCACTAACCCTAAATTTCTCAGGATCTGAAGTACAGTAATCTAGGTCAAGGGGTCAGCAAACTACAGTCCATGGGCCAAATCCAACAGCCATGGCATTTCATCCAGCCTACAAACATATGAAATTTGTTATTTTTAAATTATGATATAAATTAAGATGACCCCAGATAGATTTATGAAGATGTTTTTCTTCACCAAGTAAAATATTTTGCCTAGAGATTTTCTTTTTGGCAATTGGGACCTATCCCAAAGTGAAATTTCGTTATAAGAGTCCTCTGTTATGAGAGGTACCACAGTTTTACTTTTCGTAGTCTGCAAACCCCAAAGTCATTGCTAATTTGGCTGGCTTTCAAAGAAGTTTGCTGGAAAACAATTCAAATCTCTAAAATGACTCTCAAATTGGAAGAATGTTAACTTCATTTGAGACAGACAAAAACAAGTTTTTAATAAAATTCCAGCAGTACAAATTCTTTGCTATTGAACAACCATAGCCAAGATGGCAAAAGGTTCAATCCTTTTTTATGTGTGGCCATATATTTTTATCTCCTGGCCATACAGTTTTGTGTACAGACTTGGAAACTTCATTTGATCCTTTCTAAGAATGTGGGGGTTTTTTTGTCTCAAGAAAAAATTTTTTTTTTTTTTTTTTTTTTTAAATTTTTTCAGGCTTTATTTTATTGAGTATAGTTTATTAATAACATTCTCCAGAATCTAGATATATCTTTTATTCTATTTTTGATATTTTCTTGTGGAAAACACCAAAATGGAATTTTTTTATATGACTTGAAATTTTAACGCTATGGTTGTTCAATTATTGCCTGTGATGATGAGTTTCTTATTATAATTATACTGTTATCGTGCTTGTTTGTATGTATGGCCTTTACACTTTCTGATTATTATTCATTTTCCCCATATCTTTCTTCCTTCTTTTCTCCCTCTCCATCCTTTCAATCTAATGAAAAGGTGTAAGTATGAAAGAGGATGCTTATGCTTGTATAGGAGCAAAATGGACCCCACCCTTGCTAAAATTCATTTATTCATTACTCCTCCCTCATGTGTCTGAAGTCTAAAAATCAAGTTATAGTGATAGTGCACCACAGGGATATAAACAAATAGCAAAAGTAATCAATCATAATAATGTAATTTTTAGAATAGCAAGATAAAGGATGATATAAGCAACAAATATGGTGAAATTGGCAACCTGAAATGCCTATCGCTGTTAAGAGCTCAAAAACCTCCAATGATAATAAATTGTACCTTTATTTATACTGAATCTGCAAAAAAATGTAATTGTATTTTCACTTTTAGCAATATTCTCTTTGATGTAAAAAAAAAAAAATAAATTAATTTTAAAAAAATTATATTTCCTGTGTAAGGACATAATGTAAGTATTTTACAACTGCCATATCTTGTAATTGAAAAAAAACAAACATTCTTTGTAAAATGTATAAAACCAGTTGAGGAAAACAGACAAGATTTAAAGCTTTTTTCAAATACTTTCCTAACGAGTTTCAATGTTACATGTACTCTAACAAGATATGCTTATTCTCAATCTCCATGGATTCATCCCTTATAGCCTCATTTAATTCAATCTCATCCCCTTGAATGACTTTTCTGTCACTTATATTGTCAGGAAGATTTCCAACCTGTCACTTATGGATTCAAAATGGCTGCTGAAACTTCTGATGTGCGTGCTATCGGGATGATGAAAGAAGTTGAAGAAGAACTCAACAGAATCATTAAGGTAAACATAACTTCCAAGTTTCATGCCTTCTAATACATACCACGCATGAAAGGAAAATTCCCACATGTTTTATAAAAAGTATTACTTTTATAAAATTGGTTTAAATTTCTGATGAAGATTTTGTCTTAGATGAAACCTGTTTTGAATAGACTTCTAGACAACACTTAATTTCAGTAACTGATATGCCTTGAAATGCAATTTTAGTTAGTTTCCTTGGGGAGCATACCCCTAGACTCCCCTGAAAGACCTTTCCAAATTTCCCTCCCTGTGTTCAGAAAAAAAATTGTAGGTGAGTAACATTGTTCTCATTCATTCTTTATATTGAAATTTGATAAGTCTGGTTAAGTGAAAGTCTTCATTGATGTCTTGACAAAATGAATAGTGCCACACATTAATAGAGGGGAAAACTTATGGCACAATAAATTTTTATTGGAAGAAATTATCAAAAACTTATAATTTCAACAGATTACCATATTTTTCACATACCTGGCTTCAATTTTGTCTATACAGAGAAAGACACTTCATTATAATTACAGATAATGTTATCGGTTGGTTATTATTATCAAAATAAGTGGGTTCCAAATACTTTAATCAAAACCATCGCAATAAGCAGCTTCTTCTATATCATTTGCTATCAGCCAGTTATTGCTATCTAAAAGATCTTGTCTCCAAGTGATCACAATAAATAGCTTCCTTTTGTATATCATTTTTGATAAAGCAAAAAATATTGAAGGTTGTTCATCTATTTTATTTCAAGTATTTTCTCCATCTTAGATACTTTCTGAAAAAATTAACTGAATGACATATCAATTTTTACTGGTTACAAAAGATTTGGTCTGCTGGCAACTATTTTGAATCTCCAAGATCAAATTACTGGTGAATTTTGACCACAAACTAACACCACATATTGAGTTTTTTGTCAGTGTAGAAAAAAATGCAACTTTATTTCATTGTTTTTTGTTGTTTTTTTTTTAAACTTCTATACTTGAAGTTATGGGCATTTGCTTTTGGTTGGAACTAACCAAAAAGCTCTGAAATATGAATGAATAGAGGAAATCCTTTAAATGATGTGATATTTCTTGATTGCACTTCAGTTTAGAATGTTGAATAAATTATAAAGAAAATTTTTAATGAAAGAAAGGTGAATATGTAATTTAACTTTTTGTTTTTCTATCATAGAATACTCGAAGTAAACCTGGTACCCAAAGGGATTCTGATACAGAATTAGAGGTGAGTAGACTTTATCTTGAATGAAAAAAAATATGAATACTTCAATTTTTGCCAGTATCCCGTTATATTTTATGTTCAATCAAATACACCAATACCTTGTTTTACATTTCCCCTGTGAATGAAACCTTGTTTACAACAAAGCTTAATATTGCATTAACTTGATAGCATAATCACAAAGTAGACATTTTCGTTGCTTGACCGACTCTGGGATTTTCTGCTCAAATTTAAACTAAGAAGGAAACTTATTAGCATGCACCACTGAAAGTAATCAGTCTGACAGTCACACTAACAGTACTAGTTGTTCCATTTAATTTTTTTTATTGTATCATATTTTTTATTTGTTGCATAAACTAAAAGTGTGGATATTTTTTGATTGAACTATTTATACATGTGATTTTCTTTAAAGGACTTATAAATAATGTGTGTTGATGAAAATGACTATTGGATGTTGAAAAGAAAAACTCAAGAGATAGGTGTTACATCTCAAAATTTTTTATCATTCCGTGAGTGTAGTTCGATGCATTTTGATGGGGGCCAGCCATCTTTCTCAAAAAAAAAAATATTTGCGGGTGAGAGGGGAAAATTTGCTGTTTACATGTCCGATGCTGAAGAGGAGGGGGTGAATATTTCTGTGCTTGGTTGTTTGGTGGAAGCAGGGGAGGTGGTGTTTGTATCTGTGAGTCTCTGAGAGGCGGGGTCAGGGGTTGTATATTTTTCTTCTCTGTGGGTGTTTGGCTCGTCTTAGATGAGAAAGGTTGTGATGGGCTAGAATGGTCATTTCTTAGGGAAAGGCAGATTTTGTTTTTTTTCATTATAGGATAGAGAGGTGGTGTCTAGCATTTAATGGATAGGTATATGTTGGGTAGGATGGAAGTAGGTGTGATGTTTTTATTCAGTCTCTTTGATTGATGGTGGGTAAGACTTCTTTACTTTTCTTAAAGGGGTGGTATATGTGTGCTTGTACCTTTTTTTCGAATTGACTGTTGGTTGTCATTCAAAAGGCTGCTTCGATGCATCTGCGTGTTGAGAAGTTGTAAATTTTCTTGATGAGATGGGCTGAATGAAAGTTGTCATTGTGTATGTTTGTGTGTTTGAGATATATATATATATATATATATAAAAACAAACCGTACTTCAAATAAGTGTATATTTCTTTCAATAATTAAAAATCCAAATTTTCCTTCCTCTGGTAACAAAGTTCCTGATAGTAAAATAAAAAGTGGAACATCAATTTTGTTAATCAACATATTGATACACACTGGATAGTTTTCAATCACTTTACATTTTGACATGTGCTCATTGAACCCATGAAAATTCCTTGGTGCATCTTGTGAGTTCAATTATGAAGCACAAATTAACTTTATAATAGAAGAAATGAAATCACAATCTTTACATTTTTAAGTTATTGATAAATTTATACAGGTCTGAACCCTCATGTGATTGTCTTTTGGCAGCATACCATGTTTGGGGTGGGGGTCAATTAAAAAATTGGAAGAAGGTGTGAATGAATAAGTTATTTCACTCCCCTCTCATTGGGCAGTGATCGTTAGAAAAAGTTTGACACAAAATGAGAGACCAATTTAGCATAAACTTACTTTGCAGATTGAACCCTACATTAAAAACCTGGTGATGGAAAAATTTAAGAAGGAAGGTTTTTTGACAAAATTAAGAGTAAATGTTTTAAACCTTTTAGCTTTATTAGTGTAGCCTGTTTGCATGATACACATCATCTATGATAAATAATTTCACATTACTAAAATTGCTAGATTAGTGCAGAAATGCTTGACCATTTTGACCTTATTACTATTTAGCGTATTTTGGCATTCAAACTATTGCAAAAATACTTCTTGGGTTGGCAACACCGAGTATCAGTCTTGACAATTTTTTCTTATAACATCCACGTATATAGCCAGCCAGACAAGCCATCTTAAAAACTTGGGGAACTTATGGTGACAGTTTGGACGGAGTGTTTATAATATGCCTAATGGCAAAAGAGGATTAACTTAAATTTTCAATATCTTCCCAAAAAAAGATATTCATCTTCTGCTTTGTTGTTTTTTTTAAGAAGACTGGTTTAAACACTGTTACTGGGTTTAGGTTATTCATGCATTCTGACATACGTATATATGTATCTAGACTTAGCCTAGCCATAACCATTCATTGTAGAAACTTGAAATTTTGCTCACACACTCAACACTCCCTTCAATGAATTGGGAAAATGTCTTTTTTTTAGGGGGGGGGGGATATTTTCCTCCGAGTTTAATGTGGGGGAGTTCAGTTATGTGTTTGCTAAATTGGTCCTTTAGTTTGTGTCCGGCAGTGTTTACACTTGTTTTTTTGTTTTTTTAATTTGAACATTTCAGTGATCACAGCCCAACAGAAGGCAAGGAAAGTTAACTTATTCATTGATCACCCCTTTTTTTCCAATTTTTAATTTATCTTCCCTAACACTGCATGCTTCCAAAAAACTTTGATCACCTGCAGGATGAGAAATATCTTTTTGTATGTAATTAATTGCTACTCCCCACAACTGACTGGTTTAAACATTGTTGCTGGGCTTAGGTTTTTCATGTTCTGGCATTTATATCTATGTATCCAAACATCAATTAAGCTTCACTGTTCATGGTGGAATTTTTTGAAGAAATCATGGATATGGTTCAAATAATACTGGTAGTATTTTTATCATCTTAATTCTACTGTATCTGCCTAATTTATGAAAAAATTAAGCCTATATAGGTAGCAGTGATTCATAATTTCCTTTGGGATGCTAATTCTGCTTGATTTATACATATTAAAATGCATGCACTTTAGAAATGACAATCGTAAAATTGTCTGGCTTTATACTGGTTGTGCTGAGTCTATTCCATCTTTGCAGAAATTTTAGCATTGGTTTTTATTTGTCATTGAATTAGTCTTTTTTCTTTTTTTTTTTTTTTCCTCAAATTTTTATCCAAATAAATTTATTAAACTTGTGATAATGATATATATCATAACAAACAAATTCAATATGAATGCTGCAAGGGTGGAGTCAATATGAACACCACAACGATGGTTCACTTTTATGTATTTGGACTTGAATAACGGAATATTCCTGCTTTTTAAAGCCACATCTATGTAATGTCACTGTCTTAACAAAAATAATTTTTTGCCCCTTGAAATTAATATAAGATAGGTTTTTGCATTTTTAGTATCATTTTTTATAATTAGATAAAGGGTGAATTCAAAGCTTTTCATTTCTTTTTCAGCACAATTTGTCAGTCGCTGTTTACAACAGAATAAAATTTTACCGAATGTTTTTAACTGTGTTGATGTCTTTTAGTAAGGAAAAGGTAAGTACTGAAGACCTTGAATAGTGTGGTTAATTTGTTCCAAAATTTGTTTGTACTGTTCAAAACCTTATAACAATTTTTTTCAACTAATACTTAGTTTCTTGGTTTGTACAGCAAAAACTTACCCATACCATGTCAAAAGCCACACAAATCAAATCTGCAGTGTTATGTTTTGTTTTTGTTTTGTTTTTTCTTCAAGGAAATTGGGGGGGAGGGGTCGAAGATTGTTTTTTATAAAATTTAATTTAAATATAAACTCTAAGTTGGTTTTATCCTGGTCTCCAATCCTTAAAAGAGCCTCACTTTTGATGATGTAGAAGTCAGTGAAACACTTTACAAGCTCTTGGATAGTAAATCTTTTCTATAGAAATGGACATTTGGAAAAATGAGTGAGCAACTAATGTTATCGAAATGATAAAAATATTTTATAAACTTGTGCGTTTCAACTTGGAAAGTACACTTGAAGCTAAATTTGGTACATATTCATCCATTGAATTAAGTTGATATGTGATTGCACAAACTTTACCTGTCTGGAAAGTATGCAGCCATTTAATATTAATGAAAATGAATATCTTACCTAGGGCTATGGCATCTAGTACTCTTCTGGGGACCTCACACATTTATCCTAGCGTCTCTTTCACTTTCCAAAACAGTCTGCAAAATCCATTTTCAGGATTGCCATTAGCTGTTTCATCACATTCTCCTTATTTCATCCACAGTCTGATATTTTTTGGGGAAAAGCCAGAAGTCACAGGTAGCTGAAATCTGGACTGTAGTGGGGTCTGGCAGACCTGAGTGATGCAATGTCATGTATAAAAACCTGCATGAGATGTCAAGAATCTATTCACTCTGTCATCGGGAATGTGACAGTCACAAAGTACACAATCTCACTCAATGGTATCTCACTAACTGAGTAACCCCACAAGAGAGTATCTATTTGCAAATGAACTGTAAGGTGCCTTCAGATTGTTTTTCAACTTAGATCTATTCTACCCAAACCATTTCTCAATATATTCAAAATGGCTGGACACTTATTGATCAGATATCATATGCTATATCTATTTTATGAGTAGACCTACACAGAAAATAACAATTACTTTAACATGCAAAATAAATTGTATCAAATTCTCTCACCAATATTTATTTTAATAATCTTTTTCTTTTTGCAATAGTTACCTGTATAGATCATTTTTTATGAAGTACTGAATATATTGCTTATATTATTAAAATGTATGTAAAATTCTATAATGTATATCATTCAGATGTATGATAATCTGAAATACCTTTCTATTATAAGCATTTGAATGAATACTGATTATTATATTGTAGTGTGAAGGCATTCCTCAAGCACAAAGGTTGCTGACTCAATTGGTAGAACTGGTGCCAGCCATGACAAGTGACTTGGATCTTGGAATTCAGGCTGAAGGAGGAGGAGTTACAAAGACAGGTTTGCATTATTATTATTATTATTATTAGAAAGAAAAACCAAACTA
This sequence comes from Thysanoteuthis rhombus, assembly GCA_963457665.1. Classification (NCBI taxonomy): domain Eukaryota; kingdom Metazoa; phylum Mollusca; class Cephalopoda; order Oegopsida; family Thysanoteuthidae; genus Thysanoteuthis; species Thysanoteuthis major. Next base: position 31,678,893 of record OY735231.1, on the reverse strand, counting down.
TTCTTATGGTATTCTGAACATTTTCAATATTGTTTGTATCTTCGTCAGTCATTAAATGAAATGAAAGTATTTCTCAACTTAAACAAGATTCAAACATCTGACATGCTGATGCTGCTTTCTACAATGGAGACAGAATTAAAAATTAAATGTCATTATTTCAATTTATTGACTGCAAACAAAACTTTAGCAATGAAGTGTAACCTGATTATAAAGTGGTTAGGTGCAAACCATTTTGGTCCAATTTGCAAGTGTAGTAAGTTTGATCTTCACTGGCACAACCCACTATTGAAGCCTTGTGTCCAACTAATCTTAACTTAGGCAATAACTATAAACAGAGATTGGACAGATTGGTTGTTTTGTTTTTGAGTTAAGAAGCTTTTTGAGACAGTATAGATGGAAGGCATTGAGTTTAGATTCTTTACAGGATTTCAGGGTTCATGCTTCTTTGTCATAAAACATAAGATCCTTAATTATCCTTATCTTAGAATTGGTGGTTATTATAGAGTTGTCCCAGGTCCCTTTGTTAGGCTGGTCACCGTTGCTGCTGCCTTGCCAATACGTGTGTTCAGCTCTGGATCCAGGAAGAGGTTGCTGCAGATGGTGCAACCAATGTAAGATAATTCTCATAAGTAGTTGCAAGAACACTCGAACCATTTTGGGGCTTGCACAACCTCCAGCCACCTGGTTATGTTATGGAAGTAAACATATAAAATAAGATACATATATTGAATGGAAAGTAAGGGTCCAGTTTAGCATTATAGTTACATTGCCAAGAGAGCTCCCTCCTTCAAAAACATTTGATAAAAGATCTTTCTCAAAACTCTTTACATGAAAAACTTCCCCTATGTCCATGAAGTATGTATGCCGAATTTTGTTACGAGGCCGCAATGTTTAGAGGGTCTCTATAGTGTGACACCTCTCACTTGAATTTAGAAAAAAAGCTTAGCTTATTTCCCGATTGGAATATTATTGGGTACATTTCATGTTGGTATATCAATTAAATATCATTTTAGACAATTATATATATATATATATATATATATATATATATATATATATATATATATTTCTTCTTCTTCTTCTTTTTCTTTTTTTTTTTTCTAGCAATTCTTGTGTTCTGTTTCTCTCAGATTAATTCCATCATCTTTTGTTGTTGTTGGTTTTTTTTTTTTTTTTATCACAGCAATAATGCATCTTGATTATTTTAGGTATGAACAATATAGCTGCTATTTTCACTGGAAAATAAACACCTGAGAAATTGAAGAATCTGGCAAAAATCAGCATATTATTTGATTTTGATAAGATTTTCATTTCTTTATTAAAGGATGAATTTAAAAGAACTAATTTTCCATTTCAAATGTCCGAAAAGAATTTTTTTTGTATGATTCCTACCCCGCCATATATTCTTTCATTGATTTTTACATATTTGACAGATGAATCTCAAGGGATGTCAAGTTTTTCGTTTGTGTTTTTTTTTTGTGTGTGTGTGTGTGGGGGGGGTGTTTCAGAAAAGTGCTCTGGAACTGCTTGAACAGCCAGATTTTAAATTTTACGCTGGTGTTGATTTTCCTGTGTAATTGTGTCCATATTGTTTATAACTATGATTATTCTAATCTGAGTAATGTTAACTGTAACATATGATCAGTGCCAAGTTTAAATTTTGTCTTAGAATGTGTTCACTTTGCACTAATACCTTGGGAAAGGCATAAATCTACCTCTCCCTGCACTCTTTTCCATCAGCAGATGTCTTGAAAAAAGTTTTGTTTCTGGCATGTCTTGATAGTTGTAAGATGTGTAATGTGGTCTGTGATTCTCCTCTGCAAATGGTTCTCTGTAACCCATACTACTTTTTGCAAAGAGATAGAGGATGGTTACCATCTAATAACCTCCCTTGCCCTAGAAATACTATGAAGAACCCAGCACAGCACTCCTAATAATCTAGATCACGGGACTAAAAAAATCAACAGTGGTACATGTGTGTGTATAGGTGCATACATGGTAAATCTTAGATTAAGACTGATCTGTATAGATATACTATATATGCTGGACTATTAGATTAATGGTTTTCAAGGGAATTTGATGGACTACCTCTCTCTCAACTTATCCAAACCTTTGATTTGACCTCCCCCACCACCACCACCACCAGAGGCTATGGTGCCCTAAGCAGCCACTTAGTTCGCTTGAGCATCAGGCCAACTCTTTGTTGAAGCCATGTAAATGTTCATATTGAGCTACAGTAGACAGCCTCCTTATCATAATAGCAGTGCATTGGCCACAGTGTAATATTTGCCAAGTCTTTTGTTATTAAATGTCCGTCTTGTGTACCAGCATATACAGTATCTTTTTTAACTAGTGTATTTCGTGAAAAAAATTTTCAATCCTTGTGGATATAAAATTTGACATATTGCTTTGTGGAGACTCTGTGTTCGATACACTCTTTCCGTATCTTTGCAGAAATAACATTTAAGAATAATACATTTCCTAAACATATTCAATATGAATTTGATTAGTATAGCATTTTTTTTCATTTTTTGTTATGTATGTGTGAGTCTGTGTGTAAAAACACCCACAAATGCATCTTATATACAGTGTTTGTATTAGAACTAATTTTGAATCTTCAATTAATTTCAGATTATCCTACTATCATGGGATTTGAACCTCTTGTAAACCAGCGTCTGCTGCCCCCTACATTCCCCCGTTATACAATGATCAAGAGCCGTAAAGAAGCTCTAAATTACATGGAACATCAGCTTCTCCATCGATTACAGACAGTCACCTTCATCACAGAGATCACCTCCTTGCACAATATGCTAGTGAGTTAAATTCCTCCTCATTTCACTTTCTCGCCTATCTTCTTTTATCTACGTCCAAGTTCAGCTGTTTTCCTTGGTGAATATCTGTTTTACCTCCTCTCCTTCTGCATACCTCTACCCCCAACTCCTCTCGTTCTCTTCCTGCTTGTAATAAACCATATTTAAGTAAGTAATGCAGATCTGAAATAAAGGATAAGCTTCCAATTGAAAGCAACAGAATTAAGATGGACAAAATGCTAGTAAAAATCTAACTATATAAATACCATCATTTTTTTCTACAGATGTTGGTTCATCTGTTATTCCAAACTGTTAAATAAAATTTAGAAATAGTTCTGCGATTCGATCAAATGATGTAGGCCTTGGTAGACTGATGACATACCCATAAGTTACAACTACCGAGATTAAATGAATAAGGATTTCAAGTCTCAAGTATTGTCAGATGGTCAGTTATATTAGGTAGAGATAGGCTGATATCAAAGCAGTGAAAGTAGTTTGACCGACAGCCTAATCTTTTTCAAAAAGGCTAAAATATGTCACTGGAAATCATAGAATACTTTGACAAAAAAATTACTAATGAATTGAAAAAGCATACCATGGGTTACAATTACAAAATATTTATTAATTCAATAATAATTTCATTAATTCAATATTTATTACTGTATTTACTCAAGAATGACATGATCTGCACTTTTTGTTGCTAAAAATTAGTAATATATTTTATCCTCAATTTGCTGCAAATTTAAAGACGTAAGAAATAAAACTGGCATGGTTCCTGCTTTTGCTCTGTAATTATGATATAGCAAAAATGTTTTTTAAGGGTTCTGTGCTAGTTTTTAACAATTGACTATGCTTCATCTAAGAGATTTAAATTTAACTAGTAATAAACCATATTTAGGTGAGCAAGAAATTAGATATAATAGATAAGCGTTCAATAAAAAGCAACAGGAAAAAGATACTTTTTTTTTTTTTTTTTGTCGTTGTTCATCAGACACAATGAGCCAGTCGTGAGTAATTGACACAGATTCTAATTTTCATATCCTGTCTGGGAAACTCAGTTCGAACTGACACTTGATACCGTACATGCCGGACTGTAAAATAAATGGTTTACAAAGGTATTCAGGGATTTACTGCTCATAGCAACTTATCCAAGCCTCATTGCTGTCTATATTCAGCCTCAGTCGATGCTCTCTCCCGTTTGTCATCATACTAGTGCATTTTAAGCAGTTTTATACTTGAATAGGTTTTTTTTTGTTTTTTGTTTTTTAATCAAATTCCTGTCTTGTATGCCGGCATATACAGTACTTGAAAAAGAGATTAACCTTGTCCGTAATTCCTCTTACCCAAGATGGTCAAAATGTCAAACCTTGACAGCTTAGTTGAATATGGCACTAAAGCAACCTTCTCCACTCATAGAATAAAGCTCGTAATATGATATTAGGTTTGGTTTATCTTCTTATTATTGCTTTTTATCTTCACACTCTGGGTTTATACACTTTTCAGTATTACAATCATTTTATTACTAGATTTATATCCATCTTCTTATTGCTTTTTATCACAACTATGTTTATACTCTCTTCATCATTACTATTCTATTACTATTATACTCTATATTATTGTTAATCTTAAAATCAATTTAAAACTGTTTTCGTGTTTGCTTTAGCAGCCAAAAAGTGCATTGATCCAAGGTGTTGTGGTAAAAAACAAAAATAAGATGCAGTAAAGCTGGTTATGAAATGAAAATGTTTTATATAAAATGTGAAAAAAATAACTTGAAACCTAACATAATGATCAAATTTTCAGTCTTTTATCTCTTAGTGTGTGCATGTGATTGTAAGAGAAGTGAAGAAGAAAACAAGAATTTAAATCGATTTTTTTTTTCTCCTTTTTCTTGCAGGAAGTATTTACAGAATTTAGTAAGACCTGCCCTTGTGTTCTATCAAGGTCTTTGTTACAGGTGAGTGTCAAATTTAGAATCTACTTTATTTTTAAAAAAATATTTTTTTCTTTCATTTTATGATTTTAGAAAATCTGTTTCTGTCTCAAATTTTTTGTTTTTGTTCAATGAGTATATAGATTCGAAGTGAAGTTTATAGGGCAGAATCCATGTCATGCATGTGTGTCCAATTGGCAAAAGATTTTCTGAAGGTCGAAAGGATGTCAAAGATATTAAAGGTTGAGGACGCACATGAATAGCCAACGAGAATGTTAAAAAGTCAAACAGATCGTCCATTATGACTGATGACTGAATATATAAAGGATTGCAGAAGTGGTCTCCCTTGATCAATCATTTGTCTCTAGTCACTGGAATTTTTTTTTTTTTTGTGCTATGATGGAAATATTAGGTCAAAGGTAATAACTCTAAACATCAGGGTTGAATTTATAACTATGGAGTCAAAGACACTATAGTACATTTTAGAATTTCATCTCTCAGCCTGATCTTCACATCTACAATTAGAAAGATCTCGGGTGAAATAAATCGACAACTGGCCATTATATAAAGTCATTAGCCATATGTATAAGTCAGCACATCAGGCATTGCTGTGATGAGTTTGAACTTGTTTTAATCAGTAGTTCTCAAGAAATCTAATACCTCACGATTGTATATTGTTGACATTTGCTAGATATATTAATTAGCATACAAGGTAGTGCAGTGTTAATTTTGAAGTTGTTTGGCCCTGCAGTCTTGGGAAATTCAATAAAAATAAATTATAAAAAAAACAATAAATTATAACTCTTTTATCCAAAATGAATTCAGATATGAAATATGATATATCTGGCAACAGATTTAAGTTTAGACTTAAAATATCTAAATCTAAATTGCCGAAAGAAATAATTCAGAGCTGAAGAATGGGAAATTATTTGACATAAGAATTATGGCACGCAGCTCTACACACCATGAACTTCGACCCTTTCCAAGCTTGCACATGCTCAACTTCAGTTCATAAGATGTGTGAAAATATTTTCATTGTGTAAAGTTGTTTATAACAAAGAATTTTATATCATAACAATGAGTGCAAATTGTTCCAAATTCTTTATGTCTTTTACATAATGTTATCTGGTTATTGTTATCTTGAAGATCTTATCCCAAAGTGATCACAGTAAGCAGCTTCTGCTTTATTGAGCACAATACTTTAACCGTTAGTAAATTTCTCTTTATCACATTTAATGAAATCTTGTACATGAAATACCTTTACTCCATTAAGAGCAGGCAAGATTTATGTTTGGTATTTTTAGACACAATTTTGCAATTATTTATCCAGTCATAGGTTGAGTTACGTGTGACCACAGATCTGTCTCTGTAAGAACTCCAAACCCATTAACTGCATATGATGGGTATTTAAGTTATTTTAGTTCTATGGCTCGATTGCTAATGACAGAAGTTTCTGTTGTGTTTTAAAGAGGATGCAGTGTGTATGTCATGTTTGTTTCAAGTTCTCCAGACAAGGAGGGCTGGGAGGAGGAGTTAAAAGAACAGATACCTTGCTGGGTTGAGCTTATGACCTGGTAGGAAAAAAATGTAATGGGTGACATTTGCATTTTCAAAAATGTAAAGAAGACATGTGTACATTATAGAGTGTTTGGTAAAAATGCAGGTATCATGGTATCTTATATTGTGCAATGTATATATTTGACTTCACTATATAATAATTGACTTACATGCAGAACGAATTGTGTCCTTACTACCAGATCATAACCTGGATGCAAGTGAACCCATGACTGTATGATTAAATGAGGATTATTCCTACTATGACAGTAAAGTTAACAAACTTTTTTTTTTCTTCTAAATGCGCCTTGTTTATAAATCTAGAAGCTATTGACATTAAGATCTGGACACATTCTTTTGTCTCAATCAGCCTTTATGTAATTGAGCATTCAAATAATTAAATAGGTTCAAACTATATGAAGTATGGCTATTAGATAATAAGACTGGGCTTATATTAGGAACCACAGTGTATATGTATGAACCACATGGTATACATAGACCGGTGGGCAAGCATAAAGAACTGAAAGTATCAATCCCCTCACATCTTCAGATCACTGTTACATATTGCTTCAAGTAGACATTTGTTTTAAAAAATAGAGTAAAGCAACAATTTTAAATTTTAGATATTGGGGAGAACGCGAAAGCAGAACCCTGCATTATTTATTCTTTTTGGAATTTTGAAAGTCTAATGTGTGGAAAACATTCTAGTGTGTCTCATTAGAAACCATAGAAAATTTGTTGTCTGTGAGTGTGGATGTTTTTGAATTCTGCTTATACAGATGGACGAACCTTTTGGTGAATTAAAGTAGGTGAAGATGAATACACCCTGACAAATTTAGAATTGTTGGTGAAATTGAACAGAATGGCTTCTGAATTTTTTCATATACTAACTGAAGTTGGTTGTCACGTTCATATGGGTTTAAGTAGCTGGAGAGATTTGTGAAAATCGAGAGGATGTCAAAAATGAACATTGTGAATGCCCATGCTCATCCAAAAATAGTCTATATATTGATGGCAATCATTTCTGCAATCATTTTGAACAATTTGTTCATCTTTTTTGTTTTGTTTTTATTTTTTAACTATCTCGCTGGTGCTTGATATGCTGTGGTCTGACTTGAATGAGTCGTGTTATTTGATAGCCACAACATATATTCTTTCTTTGCTGTATCATCCAGTACTCTTAACCCCAAAGCTATTTCATGACTTGAAGTCTAATCACCTTTTAAATGGTTAGAGACTATTAGAGATGTTGACAATGAATTTTCATTCTAATAATTTCAACCCAATGTGCAAACAGTAAGATTGGAAATGAAGATTAAGCTAGATATAATCAAACTCTCATCTCTCATGCCAGAGTGAAAACCACTTTATGTCAGGCTGCTACAACTATTCTGCCGTGGAGGCTTTCATGGCTCACAGAAAAACTTTTGAACTTACTCCTTATTTTGACTATCGGCACCATGTTAGTTGTTTTCATAGTATTATTAAAGTAATTTTCATTGTTAACTTTTATTAGACGAATATCATTTCTGATCATATTGTTAGCTTGTAGCCACAGAATGCTAGTGTAGGAGGTATGATGAAAACAACTGAAAATTAAGTAAAAAGTAGTAAAAATTATTGAAATATTTGGTTACAATACTTCATCTGACAATAAGAATAATAAATTTCAATTTGTTCTACTTTTTCAGTTACTATTTCTTCCTTTCAATAAGAAGCTGTTTGGTATTTATTCAATTGTTGACTCATTGAAAGAAAGCATCAGAAATTTCATTGCTCCTGTTGCTCTGTTTCCAAAGTAAGTAAATTTGAATATGTTTTTCTTATAGAGAGCTTTGGTATGGATATATTAAACTTAGTTAGGTTTGGTACAAGGTCACTGTAGTGGGGCACCCAGTTAGGATCAGATTCACTATAATAGTTATGATCTGCAAGACTGGCATGGTATCATTGTTCCATGACAAGGCATGTAAGTATTGATAGTAACCAAGCCAGGCTTGGTACATTTTAGGCCACAGTAAATGAGCTCTTAGAACTCACTACAATATCTATGGTCTGCAAGACTACCTATGACAAGTATTGATATTTACTAGTCTTATCTTAGTTTGGCTCAAAGCTTCAGTATTTGGGCCACCCGTGAGGATCTGATACACTACAATACTAAATGTCTGCAAGACTAGCTTGCTAACGCTATTGTTGGGAGAAATGTCCAAGAGATTATTACTATTATTACAAGATTATTACAACTAAAAATTGTAACTAATGGCTGAACACCCACCCGTAGTTTTAAATGTCGGGTAGAGTGCAGAAGCAGAACCCGCATTATTATTTGTTCTTTTTGGAATCTTGAAAGTCTAATATGCAGACAACATTCTAGTGTGTCTCATTAGAAACCATAGAAAATTTGTTGTCTGTGAGTATGGATATTCTTGAATTCTACTTATACAGATGGACGAACCTTTTGGTGAATTAAAGTAGGTGAATGTGAATACACCCTGATAAGAATAATCATGGACAAATTTAGCACTAACTTAAATTGACCCCCCCCCTACACACACACATAGTATTAATTTTTTTTTTTTGTAGTGGGGTTTTGCAAGAAAAATCTTGCAAAAGTTCTCCTCTGGAGTCCTATCAGTGATAACAAAAATTTGCTGGCCATAGCTGTGGCTATTCTTGAGTTTTTGCTGCCCCTGACAGACAGAAAGACATTTGGTGAATCGTAATAAGACGTATATCATCTACATGATAAGCCAAATATAAACATAAAAAGAAACGCATTAGAAAAAACAAAAAAAACATACAATTCTCGTAGTTAAAACTCTGACATCTTTTTTTTTTTTGTTTGTTTGTTTTTTCAAAAAAGTCCATTTTGGGGGTCTCTATGATCATTTTTGACCAATAGTGCCCAAATCTTGTGTTGGTATTTTTTTAAAGATAATTTTAGATGAAAGATCCACTTGTTTTAGATTATTTTTTCTTGTACAGGTTCTGGTTATTCATGTATGTAAGGTTTTGATATCTTGTCTAGTTTCTCTGTAAATTTCCTTTTGAGAAGTGAATGTATTATATTTTGTACCAGATGTTTTTACCTCCCCTTTTGCTATATTCTCATATTCTTTTAGTCTGATTTTCAGGGGCAGCTGGTTTCACAGTTATAACAGTATTCTAGTACTATCATATGATGGCATTATTTCTGTATGGATAAATTATGTAAATGTATTCATTGCAAACTAAGAAAATCCATACTTCGAACAGTTTTTTTTACCTTTGATTTTCTACAACTATTCATATTTTCAGTTTTTGATCATTTCGAAACTAAGTCAATAAAAAGACAAATTTCTTCTTTGATATGAGAAAAATATCAAATTTATTCATGGAAAATTGGAGATGCCTATATTTAGTGGAATTGTTGTCTGTGTTACTAATAAAACATCAGTGGTGGTAGTTGTGATGTAGATGTGAGCCCAGACTAAGTAGTGACTTGCTTTAACCTGATCCCCTCTTTCTGTTTGCTTTAGTATGTCAGAAACTGACAGACAAAAAAAGTGATATTAGCTTTTTACATTCGTAGATTCCTTCAAAAACATTCAGATGATCTCCATATTTGTTTATTTTCCTTTCAGATCTAACCTGTACAGCAACCCTCAAGCAAAGGAGTATGTGGATGCTTTTTTGAATAAAGCTGTTCGCCCTGTCTGCACAATTTTTCAAATCACGGGACACAACAGAGCTCGACAGCGTGAGAAATGGACACACATCTTGGAGGAACTTGCTGCTCTACAAGAAGAGGTAGGTGGCAGAAAACTTTCTTTGTTGTTTATTTTATGATGCACTCGCCAGTATATGCTCCAATCATTCATACCAACACCCACTAGATTGTTTATTCTTGTCGAGCATAGGGCTGCAACTTTACTTCTTTGGTTTCAGTAGCAAGTAGGTTTTACAGGATGGAGTTGTTAGCACCACGCCTAACCCTCCTCCTTACTGGGCTAAAGGGCTTGAACTATCCTACTATTTTCACATAGCTGAGGGGAGAAGTGGATTTACCAAGGGCATTAGTGCAAAATGAATGTAAACAGCCTCGGCTGAAACTCAATCTAGGTTTATTTTCAATGCCAGTAACTGTTATGCCACTATTTATAATTCTATGACAGTTACCAGACTAAAAATAAGGCAACTCAAACAAATGGTGTGATCTGAACAAGAAAGAAAAGAATGCTATTCTCTCAAATGATTATACCTGTCTCAGAATTTCAAAAAATATCTTCTGACAAGAAAGCTGATTACTGATCCACTCTTACAAGATGAAAATTTGTGATTCCGTTTTTTTGTTGACCAACCTTTGTTTTGAGTAATTGCTTTATATTAGCATAGTACTCGTAAACAATGACAGGATTATTTATGTATGGATTAAAAGATCAATGTGTCGCTCCTCAGCTTTCTAGCTAAGGTCAGAGTGTAATACCTGTGTACTCATTGGAAAGTGCATATATATATATATATATATATATATATATATATATATATATATATATATATAATGTGTGTATTCACTCATGCATGAATGAATATGAATCTCTTTTTGTACCAGTTTTGCGATTTTAAGGGAAGTAGCTTAGTATTTAACTTGAATCATTTTGCTATAGAAATTATCAAACGAAGCAGAATTAATGCACACACATAGAGGGGAAACAAATCCAAGGCACTTTATACTTACATTATTGCACTTACGACTGGATAAAAAGACACTAATACATTAGATACCATATATATATATATATATATATATATATATATAGGGGTGGGTCTAAAAATCATTTTCTGATTGCTATTGAATTTAACCCTTTTTTCTTTTCCTTAGATAAATCAAAACATGAAATTTAACCAGAATATGATTTTTTATTTCAAAAAGATTTTTTTTAAATATCATATTTGGAAAATTACATCCATAAAATGCCATAATTATTTTGAAGCAATACGTATTTTTTAGAACTAACAAATTGACTTCTGATTCATCCTGAACATCGTTTGCATTTTATAGTTGTGGGTTTTTTTTTTTTCATTGTCTACTATTTCTTAAATTGTTAAACACTGATTTATCCAAACTGGTGTTCACATCATAATTACAATGGTTGTATATTATAATCTAATGTTTGCGTTATTATAATCTGTGTTTAGCTTATATCATATTAAAATTAGGTACTAAATTTTTAAAGAATATAAACAAATATTAGAATGTAAGTTTTTTTCTTGCTTTGTGAATTATTTCATTTTTAAAATTTTCTGTGTAGCCAGGTAGAATACAACCACCCCACAACAGCGGACTCATTTAACTACTTACTTTTTTTTATAGAAAGTTTTTGTGTGGAACTTATTTCTGTAAACAGTATAAACTCTGATAAATTTAAAACATAACACTTACAATCATATCTGTGTTTGCGATCGGCAACAAAACATTGAACCCTTATAGCAGGGTATTTGTTATGCTTTGTCATCTTTCTGATAGACAAACACCTGAAAGTATATCTTTGAATTTTTGAGATGAGGTATTATTATTATTTCTATTATTATTCGGACTATCCTCATCTTGGTTGTTTTTCATACAACGTTTTGGCCATTGTACTCTACGGCCTTCATCAGGTATCATCTGGTAGGTGTGGGGAAGTAACAAACCAAACCCTTTATTTAACCGACGGGGGTATATTGACCGCACTTCCCTCTTAGCATTAGTAGTATTATTATAGTCTCACACATGGATACATAGCATAATGGTTAGAGAATCAGACAAAATTACTGCAAGTAATCTGATGGTTCTAGGTTCAATCCCAGTGTGAGATAAATAGAAATAAACACATGAAAATTGATAGATGTCACTTAAAAGTATCAGAATTTTTCTATCAAATATAAATTAGATGTCCTATACTAACAAACTGTGTGGAATTGTGGTCAAAATAATCCAAAAAAGAAACTAGCAAGATTTTCCTAGTACTAGTTCAGGATTAACTGAATCCAAGCTGGATCTGGAAGTTCAGTCATGACTTTGCCACTTTATTTGGAATTTGGGTGTGAAGAGCGAAAAGCATTTTGCAGCACCGAACTGGGTTGTTTAACGGATTAATTCCTAATCATACAATACTGTCAATGCCTAATTTGGCAATAATGTTAATTCCCTATTACATACATCATATAATAATATATATTGATTACTAATTATTCAACACTATTAATTAATGATTATGCAGTGATATTTATTACTAGTTGCACAATACAATTACTAATTTTACTACGATTCCTTAGTAACTAATATTCAACTCATTAATATTGTAGAAGTGATAGGATAATTGAGTGGTGATTACTAAATTTCACTAAAAAAAAATTACCAAAATTTTATCTAATTGATAAATCAGTAATTCTACAAAGAATTTGCCTCATGGTATATAATTAAATCATTTCTTGATATTGAGAGTGACATCAGATTTTTTTAGCTGTTGAGCTGGGGCATGGGGCAAAAGGTTGAGAACCTCTGATATAGGGTAATGATTCCTCGAGTTTATGCTGCAACTCCCACAAGATAAAAGATAAGACGTTTGGGAACCACTGGTCTAGGGAATTGAATTTTGCTTTTCATCAACATCAATTTTTGATATATTGACTTAATGTGTGACTAGCTGGGATACCCGATGTTGCCGGGAAAAATTAAACTCCAACAACACTGGAAAGCAATTGATATTTTGTAGATTTAAGAAATCCAATGACCTTAGTCATAAGTAGTGTTTCATAAAAGTCGGTTATCTTTCATTTCATACATACATAAATCTTAATCTTTGAATACATAGGTCTGGTGATGACAATAGTTAGACATTAGAATGGCATGCTTCATAGAACTTTGCATTACTCTCTGAATTGTGTATTTCTTAGTGTACACTTTTTAATTTCAAAGAATGCTGTTCTGAATTATCTATTTTCATCTGTTTTCTGTCTTTTATTTTCTTAATTTGTTTCAAAACCAGCAAATATTCTTCCAATTCAGACCCCTTGAGAATGTTCTGATAGTGAGTTTTCTCTAACTTGAGAAGTGATAACACCAAGTGCATTTTATTGTATTATTGAGATTCAGCATCTGTGTGCAGAGAAGGGAATCTTGCCACATGGATAACCGCCAGTCATTCATAAGAAAGGGTTGATAGAACTGATAGTCGGAAATCAGATTGTGTTTAATCTTTGTTTTTAACCCGTGTATGCATGTAGGCCCTATATTGTCCACCCTGAAAAAAAAAATGCCAAAGCAAATGTACTTATGAAAGAAAGCAGATCAAATTACATATGAACGCTCTTGAGATGATGAGAAACATGCTTTCTACCTCATCCATTTGTTAAGAGGAGAATGTTTGTCATAATGCACAGACAAAATTCTGGAATTCATTTTGCTTTTATCTAATACTTTTCAGGTAACTATATTGCCTTGTATTCATTTTTTGTTTTGTATGAAGATATCTATCCTAATGCATCATATTTATGTGTAGAAAAGGTTCAAGTTAAATGGATAACACATGTTTATGTGATGTCATGTAAAAAGTTAGTGTCCTATATTTAAGTCACCAGGCATGAAGTGCTGCATAGCAAGTTAGTTCTGATACTTGGTATCTAGCTTAGTATGAACCTTAGCTGAGTAAAAGTACGTTGAATCGAACAGGAGGAAATGTTGGATTAGGATTAGGGGGAGATCTTGCTATAAAGTTTGCTGAAACTCTTTCAAAGCACAATTCACAGCCATATCATTCGTGCTTTGACAACATTTTTACTGGTTTAAAACTGATGATGACATTGAAGGAAAAGTCCGTAAAACCAACTGGAATAATTTGTTACGAAAGGCAAGAGAAATGTCCTTTTGAAAAAAATAGATGTCAATGACAAAAAAGAGACTCATTTGACTAGCGAACTGATATGGACAAGGATATATTGGTATGTAGATAAAATAAGTATTGTAAGAATTTGTTGAAATACAGTTGATATTAAACCTGATGGTCAGGCTTCTTGTTATCCATCAGCAAGCAAGAGCCAGGTTCAGATCCAACAGCCACATCTAGTGAAGATTTATAAATAAACCCATGGGAGACTAGACAAGATGGACTCGAATATCTCAAAATATCAAATTGGCATTCAAGGCAAGAAATAGTATTCATTGCTAATCACCTACTTGATTGATGTAATACTGAATGATACATAGCAACTGCATAAGATATGCTTGGGCTTAAAATGCCATGGACTTTGTAGCCTTTTCCAGGAGAGTTGTTAGATTTTTTTTTTCTAAATTTAGAGAGGTGTTGCAATCCACTACAGCAAGAACAGAAAAGGACATCTAAAAGTACGAAAGAGAGCATGTGTGACATACATGCCCTCTGGGTTATTCCTCAAGGAAAACAAACTCGCTGTGCTTATTGTCAAATGAAAACAACAGCAAGATGCAAAAAATGTGATAAAGGTCATCACACTAAATGCTTCAAGTCAAATCATATGGAATGAATGCATATCAAAAAAATGTCATTTTATGTCTCACATTTTCCGAGCATCTTACCCATAGGAAACCTCAAATTTTCATAAAATTGTTTTGTTTATTTTACAAATAAATTTGCATTACTATGCTAATATACTCCCATTTATCTCATATTTCTAATTATACCAAGATTGGTTGAAAGATTTGAATTCCGGCATGAATGGGTTAAAAAAAGTTATTTGTGAAACTTTGGTGTCTTTTTTTAACAATATCGGAAAAATGTATGCTTAACAAAAAATAAGCAGTCATTTTTCATCTTACACGCAGCCCCTCTCTATAAACAATACCAAAGTACCTTCTGCTTGCCCTCTTACTCCCCCCCCCTTTCAGAATCGTACAATATCCCCACTCACTATGTGAATGAGCTATTTTTCCAGCAGTAGTCAGTAGAGTCAGTGAATTCAGCTGAGAAGGCAGGCACAAAAAAGTATCCATTTTGGCATACATTTATATTGTAAATCGACCCACCCCTATACCTCTTAAAAACAGCAACATATTTTGGGGGGTGATTTTCAAAAACTGATTCACTAAAAAACATCTTTCCTTGGTTCACCCAGAAAATCTCATGGGGTTATTTTATATGTAGGCTGTTACATATGCATGAACAGACTGATGTACATTTTCTGAATTATAAAGAGATTTGCATTGAATCTGAAAAAAAATGCTATTACATTTGTAAATTCTTTTAGCTTTATTCTCTATGATGTATAAAAATGACATTTCATGAATAAGAACCTAATACATAATGCATTATTTGTTTTGATGTTATCATATATTAAACAACTGTTCCTTTGAACACTTGTGATCTTTCAGGGATGGTACTATGTTGAATGTTGATCTGACTTCATTTGTAGTTTTTGAGGTTTCAAAAATTGCTCCATTTTGAAGTCAATTTAGTGCAGTATTTATTATCTTAATTTTGAATTCATGTATCAATCGATTAGCCCAGTTATTTAGTCCTTATCCAGATTTTTAGATATGACTTTGGGTCAAACCAAAACTCATCTTTTTGGGTATCCTTTCCTGTGTGAATGATAAAGAACAAAAAAAAAAAAACAGAGGGGCAATGTGTTGTTTTTGATACCTAACACTTAATCACTTCTTTTCAAAGAAGTGTTTGTGTCGTTGGAGGAGGGAAGCTTTGTACGATTCATAAAGTTCAAAATGGTCTCAACATTCCTAATTGCTACCATATTGTGACAGATTTTCCCAAAAATCTTATATAGTATTATATAGAGTATTTATGTATACAAAGGATCATTCCACAAATAAGAAAAGGGTGAGTTGGGATTGAAACTAATTCATATATTAAACTATCTCTAACAACAGCTTATGACTTTAGCGATGCTCCTCAATGGATTTCTAAAATCTTAAGAAACAGAAATGTATATAATGAGTATTACTCTCTGTAGTATTATATCTTGGCATTGCTCAACAGGTTATTATATCCAACTTTTAAAAATTTCTTTGACATTCCAAATATTTGACTGTGGGAGAGAGAGCAGAGACTTGATTCAATCTGTTTTATTTTCTTCTGTTTCTTATTGGTTTTCCCATAACAGGTCAGTATCAGGAGATAGCTAGAAAATAATAAAAAAAAGATTAAAAAGAAAACAATCATGAAAGGCGTGCCATGAATGGCTGCCCTTAAATTTCATGCCCTGAGTGTTTGTTTTGCTTTTGCTTTATATCAAATGTTTTAACATTTTTGTAGCTCCATGCTGTTCTTTCACAGATCAGTTGCAGGCACCTGTTCTAAGTGTACCATTCTATGATGTCATCTCTCTTAGAGAAAATCTAGTTTAGTAGGTCATTGTGAAAAGAGAATCACTCCAAGCTGCAAAGATGAGAAATTAAAGGGAGGCTACTGCGAAGAGTCTAGTTGACCTAGCTTGACTGGTAGATAACATATCAGCCTTTACTGATCTTTTTAGACCAGAGGAACTGTTGAATTGACTTTCAGATCTCAAAGAATCATTGCATAAAATATTATATGTACAACTGATGACACATCAATTTGTTCAAAGATTTATAAGTATTATAATCTAAAAATAATTAGCTGTATTCTATAATGTACCGGAATATAGTTGTCTTTATATTTGTTCGTTTGGGTGAACATTCTTAGATACTGTATTTGTTTCAGTCCCCCTCTCGTCCAAAGTATATTTGATATGAATAAAAGAATATATAAAATGGAAGTCTGTTTCATCGACAAAATATGGATAATCTTAGCTTACCTTCCATAAAATTGATGTTTTTCATAAATTTAATATACTTGTATTTCTTTTTTTTTTTTTCTTTTCAAAAATGAAATTTATAATGACTTTAAAAAATGAGAACTGCTGGTCGTTTTTGATTGCTAAAATTCAGGTGCTTAAAGTGTCAAGATGTATACCACTACTCATTATACAAAAAACATTTTTTTCATTCACGTTTTAAAATTTTTGCCAAACCCCCGCCAACCTCTCCCAAAACCCTAGAATTCTGTAAAAAGGGGCTGACTTAGACACTCTAGGCACTTGATTACTTGCAATGTAGTTATATCATATCCTACTATAATTAACCAACTGTCTGTCTGTATGTGATAGCATAACTCAGGAGCCATACAACATATCCATACAACAAATCCCAATGAAATTTTCATGTACGAAAAAGATGCCCAGGCATGTTTTTAATGAGTTAGTTTTTGAAAATTCCCCTCAAATAATAGTATTGGGGTTTGCATTTGCACTCGCCATGATAGTAACAATCTGATTTCCATCTCTATAATACTAAAAGTCTGATTCTATTTATCTGCATTGTAGCTAGACCAATTTCCCTCTAAAATCTGCTAACCTTAAGAATGCAAAAAAAAGCACGGGTGATTTGCAACTGAATTATGATTTTTATCTATAATTAGGTCCATTTGAACACTATACATTCATTGTTACAAACAACTTTACATTATAGAAAATCAATATGGTTATGATCATTATGAATTTATTCTGTAGTAAGGGCATAGCACATATTCCTCACAAAATCAAAATTCCAAGAATAACTTTATTTTATTTTATTTTATTCAAAGGTTGTAAAGTTCCCAAAACATCTGAATGTGAATTGTTTTCATGAAGATTTATGATAAAATAAAACTCAAAATTGTTACATGCATAGTTCTCACTAAGAATTGTTTTATAAAACTTTTAAACATCCGGTATTGAAGCAAAATGTATGTTTCAATTTGATCAATTTTGGGGCAAAGATTTGGACTTTAAATTTTTTTTATCGAAAATCCATGAGAGTAGTTTCCCTTTATTCATAAAGAAAAAAACACAAATAATCAACTATGCGAATTTCAATCCCTCAAAATTAGGACTACAGTAATTCATTTTAAATCAAGTCTTTGAGAATGACTGATATTGAAAAAAATAACTGTTTAATAACATTAAACATTATTATAACAAATGGCTTACTCTGTTTCAGTATATTTTCATATTTGAAAATATCTTTGTGGATTTCAGTGTCTATACTCTATGCATTATCAATGGGTTTTTTTAATAAGATTTTTTTGAAGAGATTTTTTCAAAGAGATTTTTTTGAAAATTGGGAAAAAAAACTTGGTTCTATCATGATTTTAATTTAAAGGCAATAAAAGGGTAAAGGTAGGGGCTCTATTTACTACATGACTGTATTACTAAAATGGACCCCCATTTTGTGTTTCCAGTGGAAAACACCGTAATGTCATTTCTGAACACTTACTCTGTTCATATTTCTTCTTTAAATGAATTTTTTACCTAACTTAATTTTCTGATGACACTTTTTTCTTATTGATCATTTTTCCAGAACACAAAATTAAGTGGGGGTAAAAAGGAGCTTTTTCTTTCACTTTTAGGGGTTAAAATCAAAGCAGTAGATTTTTCTTCTATTTTAGCGGTAAAGAATCGAGCCTTTTTTTTTTTTCCCCCACTTAAAGTCAAAATCTAAGGGGAATTATTTTTTCTCATTTTCAAGAATCAAAATTGAGGAAAAATTTTCTCCATTATCAAGGGTCTAAATCGAGGGGTAGCTTTCTTCAATTTTTTTTACATGTGTGGGAACTGTTTTTTTTTCTCTTCTAGAGATGGGGTAACTTATTTTTTCTGTTTATAGGTGTCAAAATCGTGGCTGAACTTTCTTTTTTTTTTTTTTTTTTTTTTTTCCATTTTTAGAGGTCAAAATCGAAAAGGAACTCATTTTTTCTTTTCATTCATTTCTTTTTAGGGGTCTAAGGTAAAGGGAAACAGCGTTACATTCGCAGTTATCTCTTAGAAAAAAAAACTCCAGGTATTATATCTAGTAGTGTATATAATAAAAGTATCAACTTTTTTCTGCATGATGGTATTTTTTCTATTTTGAGGGACTAATTTGATCTATTAAGAAAAATGTTAGATGCTTTAAAAGTCAATTTATACGCTGGATATATGATGGTGGTTTATAGAGTAGAACCAAATGTATTAATCATAAAAATGCCGCCAAGTTCAATTAAACAGTTTTCATGGCCAATTAGGTAAAAGCTGTTTTGATATATGGTAGTTGTTTATTGAGTAGAAGCTAATTGATTTATTATAGAAGTGCAGCCATTTTGGTGCAAGGCAGTTCTGTTCGTGCCAATTCAGTAGAAGCTGTTTCATGATTAGCTTTGGCGCTGACAAAAAGATATTGCATTTTATTATAAAAAGTATTCACATATTGTTATAAGTTTTCCACAGAAAAGATATCAATTGATCAAATATGTCTGCAATGTTAGAAACTGATAGAATCTTAGTCATATAAAACACTGGCTAACTGATTATGAAACTGTAGTATTGGTACGTATAGTCAAATCAAAGTCATTTGCGTAATTCTCAGTGGATCATTTTACCATCTCGGTCATGTAAATTTTTGTACTCCATCTGAGCCAATTTACTTGTATGAATGATGGTCTCATCTCTATTTACATCAATAACATTTAATATTTAGCTTTATCTTGCCCACTTTGACCCGAATACAAGTTGGTTCTTACGGGATCGTTTTGAGCTGCCATTAATTAGGATTCAGTTTCTCACTTCAAATGTCGTTTATATAACCATGTCATTTCTTCTGCAATTCCTCTTTATCTCATCACCGCCATTATCGCTGATGATATTGATAGTTGATAAGACTGGCTGATGCTGGGTCATTCCAACTGGAGATGATTACTGCAACTTTTGTATTGTATATACAATGAATAATTTTTTTTTCTTTTTGAATCATAAAAATGTATTTATCTATTACAATGAAATAAGCCAGTGCATATGTGTATAATAAATTTTCGTTAGTATCTAAGAATCATTGTTTTTAGTCAGTAAGACAGCGTGCTGGCAATCAGTTGGTCATGAGTTCAAATCACGGTAGGGGAATGTGAATTTTACTTATTAGTTTACACATTGGTTCTTGTTACTGTAGGAAAACCAAGTCAACTCGAGACTTGGTACTGGCGTTTGACAATGACAATAATAATGAATTCTAAGAGGAATAGAGTATAGAGACATGCTGTCACTTTATCTCTAGTTAGAGCTTAACAACTATTACTATTAGGGAAAATTTGATGAACCAAAAAATATTTACTGGATAAGGAGGAATAAAAAGATCTAATTTCTGTGCATGTGTTAGTGCATTTGTCATCATAACTCAGCCCAAACCAGAACATCTTGTTTGCATGATGCCATTAAAGAACTCAAGAATAAAGCAATTTCCTGTCCAATCAGGCAACCGGTTTTCAAGTATTTTATAATTAACTATAAATTGACCTTAAAAAATGACTGTTCAAGGGAGTTAACTCCAGGTCTACTATAAACTGCTAATCAAAGAGTTGTTACCATGAGTTCTCTTAATAAGAAAATAAAAGGAATAAGCCTAGAAGAATCTTTTAAACCTGTTTGCACTCTTCTCTATCAGCCATAGTGATAAACTTGTAATGATACTTTGATGATTCACAATAATAATAATCAAGCTTAGTGATAATTAGTATTTGCAAATTATTATAATTCAAATTCTATAAACAGAGTGTGACTTTGCATTGAACAGTAATCACCAAAGGCTGCCTTGAAGTGTATGTGTGACTTGCCATCTCAGTTAATAATTGAACAACCATAGCAACAAAATTCGAAGTCCTCTAAAAAAAAAAAAAAAAATTCTATCACAGAATAAATATGGTCAGAATAAATTTTATTTATGACATCCCTGCCATTTTCCACAGTAACACATCTAAAACAGAATTAGGCCCCAAAAAGGCCAAAATGAATTTTTTTTTTTTTTTTTTTTTTTTTTTTTAAATTTTAGAAAACATTTTTAGGAGCAGTCTAGTAGAGTACTGTGGCCAATGTTCAAGTCTGTAGACAAAACAGTATGACCAGGAACACATAAACATACACACATAGAAAAAGGGATTGAACCCTATGCAACTTTTGGTGGCTACAGTTATTTAATGATAACAACAAAATTATTAATTATAAAAAAAATTAAAAAATATCATTGTCCTCCATAGTAGTAATAATGATTAGTAATTAGCACCAGCCAAATTCAAAATTGGAGTTCTTGTCTCTAAAGTACAGATCTAAAAGTTTTACCCTAGATTAATATATTGGCCTTTTTTTAATTGAAAGTTGCATTAAGTACTAAAAATACCAACTTAAAAAATCTTGAACTCTATAAAGATAAGTTAATTTAATACTTAACTCTACGTACTCAAAATTTGACACAGAATAAAGAAAATTTTTAAAAATTCCTCTGTAACCCACCCAGTGTTGCCAAGTATGGTTTGTTATTTATAGCAAAAACTGTCTTTAAAAATGGCTTAAATCAGCTAGATTTTTCCATTTCCTGCTAACTTATCAAAGAAAATAACTGTATACTAAGACACCAGAACAAATTACTAATAAAACTGTACTTTTACTTTATCAGATTCAATCGGCTATTGTAGATTTTTATTGACTGAATTGGGGAAACTGGCCGAATCTAGCCGAAAAGTGTCTAATTTGGCAACTTAAGTCCCTCACTTTTCTTCCTCCTTCCCTTCATCTTTGCTTAGCAAGCAGCAGGCACTACTTTCTTTTGCCCTCTCTGTATGTGACATCATTTTATCAAAGCAGTGCACTTTGATTACTGTGATGTATAATATTGTCCATGTTTCAAAAGCCATTTATTATTTACCTCTGTCATTTTAGGAAGGTCTGCATAATCATTTGTCTTTTATAGCCTGCAAATAAACTGCCTTTGAAGATTTATATCTTAGAAAATTTATTATTTTTGGCAATCTTTGTAATTTTGTTTTTGTAGCCTGCAAATGAGCTGCCTTTGAAGATACCTAGAGCCTGAATGTATCTTGATATGTGGTGAACACTCTGTTATAAGTGCATTAACCCACTTATGTGCATGCACGTGTGCGAGTGTATTTACTCCTCAGATTCATTGATTAAATAACCTATTTAATTAGCAAATCAGATTTTTCCTTTTCCAAGGACACATATGGCTTCAGGCTTTTCTGTCACTTTATTTATTATTATACTGACAAACCATAAAACTATCCTTCGCTCTGTCTCTCTAATAACTCTCTACCCTGGCTCAACATTACCTTCTTTCTTTTTGTTTTCTACTTCTCTTATACTGTTATCTCATTGATCAGCTCTTTTCTCTTCTATCCTTTTTTTTCCCTCTCTCTCTTCTACTATCAATGTGTCTCTTCTCCCTCTTCCACCCCTTGTTCTATTATCAATGTCTTCTTCTTTCTCTCTGTCCTCCTCCATTCTCTCTGTCCCCCCTCTTCTATCAATTCTATTTCTACCTCTACCTCTCTCTCTGTCCCCCCTCTTATATCAATTCTATTTCTACCTCTACCTCTCTCTCTGTCCCCCCTCTTATATCAATTCTATTTCTACCTCTACCCCATGACCATTCCCTGCAACTTGAGTGTGATGTTTTTCATCAAACCTGTTTTTATGAAATATGTTGTCACAACTAAATCTTAACTGCTGGCACTCATCAAGAAATAGAAATTAGGAGTCATTACGAAAATATGACATCTTTTGATCGTCAGCTTCATCCCCTTTTAGCTTAGGGACTCTCCCCACATTCAGACCAAGCCTCAACGTGGGATTTTCCACAAAATAGGTCTGGTTTCCACTCTGTAGAAACTGTCTGGCAACCGACGTCTTTTGGCTGCATGCCGTGTTTGGGGTAATCAATCGGCTTTTGTTGGGCAGCAATCAATAAAAAAAAAATTTTTTTAAAGTCTGAATTTTCAATCAACAAGTGGACACAAACTTAGTGATCAATTCAGCATAAATGTACAATATAAACTGAACCCTCTTCCATAGAACTATTATGGGAGAGGATTTGAAAACAAAAGTTTTTTTCTAGACATAATGAGTAAATTTTTAGCCCTCTAGCTCCATTGGTGCAGCCTTTATGTATAATACATATATATATAGTCTGCCAGCCAAGGTTGAAAACAGAAAGTATTTAGTCAGTGTCCAGATGATCCAGGCTCACCAATCTTGGTCAAATCAATATAATCATCTACATGCATGACACACTGCTCGTTTGTCTATATTTTTGGTCTGTAACATCTATCTAAGGAGATAACTATTAAATGCTTATTTTTGAATAGTCTCCCTGACTTTTTTCTTGCAAATTGTTGAAATTCAAAGTTTATTCTGGTTGAACATGAAGAAGAAAATGCATAGCAACATGTTTTTATTATTTGTAATTAGAGAAAAAAAAGCTGTAACACTTATGTTGAATTGAGAGGCCTTTATTTCAAGATATAATCCAAATGAAAAGAATGTGTAGACATTATGAAGAGGGAGAGAGGAAACTAACAGGAAATGTTGTCTCTAAAGAAATCACATGCATGTAACATATATTAACTAAAGACAATGATCAATTGACTGACATGTCATGAATGTGTTGCTGGGTTAGGGTTGAACTCCTCCAAAATTAACCCTTAAATCATATCAGTTTTAAGAATTTTTTTCACTTAATATTACATTTTTTTTTTTTTTTTTTTCGTACACTCCTGATAACTGTTACTGAAGCGACAGATCATGGACGAGTATTTATAATAGATTCAAATGGATTTGTGCATTGTCTGAAAACTTCAATAGTGTTTTTACTCTATCAGCATTATTGTTCTATTAGTGCCCTGTATTACTGACAGACATTCAATCACTCCTTTCCTCTTCTTGACCTTGTTCTGAGCCTTAATTTTTCAAGGCTATTCTAAACAATTCACCTTCTCATAATTTTTTTTTCAATTTTTGAAATGTTGAAAAGCTGTTCCTTCCTTTTCAACAATAGCCTTCCTCTCCAGTTTCCTGAAGGCTACTATCCTTGCTAGGCTCCTCTCTTACTGTTTGAAGTATAATCTAAATCCATCCCAAACTGACAAATTCCAACTGCGACTTCAGCTGAGCACCCACTTGACTGTATTATTCTTGGTCAATAACTCATTGCATTATCTAACAGCTGCTTATTGTTAACTCTAACGTCAAATAACAAGTTCTCCTTCCTTACAGGTGCTTTGGCGTCATCTTTCTAATCTCAATAATTCTTTTGGTCGGATATCCTCTTGGGTGTTATCATTGTATAACCTCTCCAATTGTATTGCTGCCAATGCCATAAAATACACACCAACTTTATAGACAATAATTTCTTTGATACAATGTATGATTTGAGGTGCAGGTGACCTAATTGTTAAGAGTTCAGTGGATGGAATAGGCGAACTGGGTTCAAACTCCCACTGGGTCGATTTGTGTTCACTTAAATGTGCTTAGGAAAGGCATGAACTCACCCCTTCCCCCAGCTGAATACCCATTGAGCTGAGCTGTTTGAGGCTTTCAGACCCATAAGGAATTTCATCTTAGGTGTTTGGCTAGCACCCTGGTTCCATAAAAATCTATAACTGTTACATAGACGATGAATAGGTCTCCGTGGATCGTTTGAGAAATGGTGACAAATTGATGGCCTCGTATGTCAAAGTACCTGAGAGTGACTGGGTCAAATTCGATTTTATTTCATTCATTTTTTTTTTCTTTTTAATTAGATATTCTTCTAAAACTTGCTCGGTTTCTTATGATGAATTAACTTGATTATCACCACTTATTATCAATGTTAAATGCTTTCGTGGTACATTACAATTCTGTTACTTAAATTGTCTTATCTACTTCGGTATTTAATCACTATACTATGAAACCTTGTTTTACGCTTGAGAAGCTATGATGTATTATACTTGTAAGAAAAAAAAACATTTTACATTTCTTAAGATAGTTTTCAATATACATTAAAAAAAAACATATTTTGCACTGGAGCCAAGACATTTCTTCAATTGTAAGGCATAAATTCCATCATGAGGATAAACATAGTTTGTTGATATCATAATTACAAAGTAGTCAATGCTAGTAACAAAAATCTGATGATAGAGACTACCAGATTTCTGATTAGGGCCTACTGACCTTTATTTTCTGAAGAAATTTTAAGCTCATGAAATTTGTTTTGTATTTTCAGATAAGTCTGAAAAATATTCTTGTTGATAATCAATATTTGATAAACCAACAAAAGTAATGAATGATTTAGATTATCCCCATCATTCTTAGATGTTAATTAAATCATGTTATCACTGGTAAGAGGTATCATGGAAATATATCAAAACTTTGATTCCCTCCAATGATATATATATATATATATATATATATATATATATATAGTGACCCAGCAAATCCCAGACAGTTACAAAGGACACTTTATAATAACTGTATTTGAAACCTGTAGGCAAAGTTTGGGTTTTTCTTAACACTGCCCTCTTACTTTATCACTACTCCCTAACTCATCTGCTCAACATTGGCTATTTTCTGCACCAACTGACTAAATTTTCTGCAAGTGGAAAAAAAATAATGGTAAAATTCTGAATTTTGCAATTTTTTGCTTGAAATTTATCTCAGCAAGTTTCAGCACTTAGTCTGTATGATCTGCATTTGAAATTAGGAAGAAAAGATTGCCAGTGGTCATGGGTTAAGGCAAACATTACTTACAGAATATAGTTATTATATATATATAATGCAGTTTATAACTACTGCCTTTCTTGCACTCCAATATCTTGCACCACAAGAAGCTTATGCCATGGCAGCACTCAGAAGCAGAATTTTAAAGCCACAAAAGCAACTTAGAATGGGGAAAAAAACTTGCTGATCGAGTGGTCAACAGCATGTCTTCTCAGATAAACAGTTATTTGTGTGCTGACACCAACTCAACCTTGGTACAAAGTCTAGAGGTGTGGGTGTCTGCCAGATATACAGTGATTCTCTTTTGCCTATTAGTTGTCAAGAAATCAAGTCCAATGCAAAACACACTTTTGCTTGTCAAGTTTTTTATATATATATATATATATATTTCTTTTGCTATCACTAGATTGTCAGTGATCGGAAATAAATCCAAGCATTATTAACAGAATAAGGATAATATTCATGATAATAATTCTCAAAAGTTAAACATCTCAGCATTAAAAAGATCATCTGCAACTTGTTTGGTAATCAAATGTTGATTATCTACCATGTTTTTCATTTATCGTTCATGCCTTAAAATTAACTGATAAACAGAAGATTACAGGATATAAGATGTTGTTATTGCTTTCGAGGGAAAGCCTTGTGCGAATTTCTTTTTTTTTAATTATTTCTGAAGTAAGAATGATAGATCATCTTTGTGGATGACAAACGGAGATTAAAATTTCTTATCTATGACGAGTAAACAGTACGAGTAAAAATGCTTCTCAGTTTTGCATCATTACTATCCATTTGAAAGATGTTTGGACTGATATCAACCAAGCTCTCTTCATCATATATTATCTCTGCCCAAGTTTCTTGTATACAAAATTTAAAAAAACAAAATCTCAAAATTTGAACAATGAAATATAGAACACTAGTATATTTAAAATATTTGAACTGAACTAAATCTGGCACATGGCCATGTTTCATGGCATATCAAGGGATAGACTCCTTATCAATGGTTTCCTGAGACTCACTAACTACTCCATTATAACACATACTCTTCTGGCATGATATTGTACCAAAGTTTGTTCACCTTGTTGTTCTTTGGTATTTTCATTATTCCACATATTTTTTACTAGTTTATCTTTTTGTTGCTTTTTTCATGGTCCTATTGTAAAACTGTTGCTTCATGACATAGCAAGCTCCTGTGGTACAGATTAAGAGTTTGTTTATTTGAAAATTATATCATTGTTCGAAATTCCCACGTTTTATTTCAATTACTGAAGAATAGATTGGATAAAAAATCTGATAAAAAGCTATGGAATCATATCTGTTGACATGTTCACTACCAGAAGGAAGAAATAATTTTTGGCTTGTATAGTTTTCTCCTTGTTGGTGGCATCTTTATTAATCCATTCCTATGAGGGAGAGAATCATTTCAGTGTGAAATCTGTAAAGATCATGACGATTACAAAATGTTTTTTTAATAATAAAGAAAACAGAATAAAGTTCTTTGTTTTAGTTTTTTCATGTATAGTACACACTAGCTTTTCAAGTGCAAAACATGGCCTTTTTTTCATGTTTGAAATATCCCAAATGAATCAAGAACATTTCTTTTTTGTTGACTATTTGGATTCTTGCAGAATATAATCTAAGTGACAACCTTTTTCATAATCTTCCTTTTTCTCCTCTCTAGATGCAAATGCAAAGCAGTTAAACTATTTCAGTAATCTAATGTCCCCCTCTTGAAAGAAATCTTCTTATTGTAAACATTCCTATATCAAGAGTTTGGTCCAATTTCCAAAATCCCAACTGCATCACTGTTAGATTTAAATGCTTCTCTACACCCCCAGCTATGCAGGGTAATGCAATCTACAAAAAAAAAATGCTAAACTCCAGGGTGAGTCTGGCCTTCACTGGGAGTGGTTTGTTTAATATTCATCTAATGCTAGTTTACAAAATGTCTAAGAAATTAATGGAAAGAAAGAATTTGCTTGTGAGTCACGTATCAAATGTCTTTTGCTTCTGGAGACTGGGTCATATGTCAGATAGGATCGGCAATAGATATGGCAGCTGGGATTCTTGCTGGCTTCTACAAAAAAATAAAGGTTGATGTTTAGGAGAGGATGCTATTCAGACTTTAGGGAACTTCTGAAGAAATTGTGTGTGTGTGTGTGTGTGTGTGTCCAGCTCATTCACTAATAGATATAATGAAACTGATAGTCTTTAATATTTATTCAACTTCACATGAAGACCACATTGACTTGGCCACAATATAACCCTTTTGCTCTCCTTTTTACTCTAACTTCCTTTCTCCTTCTTGTGTATGTGTCCCGGATGGGGTGGGAGAGTCATATG